>CM060920.1:676585012-677330012 GCA_030737875.1 Allium sativum
AATAAGGAAAAATGAAGCTATTTTAAGACCCAGTTCCCATCACACAATGCAACGCAAGCCGGAGGATAGGGTTTTTACCTTATAATAGCCAAGAATGCTTGATACGTTTAAAACAAATCATTTATTATTACTATAAGTGTATAGTGTATAAAACAACTTTAAATCATAAGTATCAATCATAGGCGGCATGGGTACTATATATCATGTCGCCATACTAGGCTCTACAATCAAAATCGCAAATGTCACATATTTGAAAGTTGGATTTCCATCTATGAACCGAGGCAAAAGATAGTCCTCAACCGATTCGAGACGCTCTAACCCGTGTCTCAGGAACAGCCGCAACTGCCCCTTGGATCGTCAGGGCCGGTCCACCGATGTGGATTATTATGCCTGAACACTACGTATCCCCGCCCTTTGGGGCATAAATGAGCCAACGAATGACTCCATCGGACCCGGATCATCCGATCTAACCGAGCGCCTCGCAACAGCAACAACCACACAGGTGAAAAGTATATAAATGTCAGGGCTGGTAGGTCACTGACACCACCCTAGCTAGAAGGAAACGCATGCCCTCCTTGATGTCCTCTCCCATTTCTGGTTCACAACCGGGGTGTGAGGCTTACGAATTCACGTTACACAAAGCTATGCCACACAGGCGGTGCTTTGATCATCAACCATAAGACTTTGCTTTTCACCAAAAGCCTCGATCAATTGCCACTTAGGCATGCCACACAGGCAATTCACTCCATGCGTTTGATATCCATCAGTATATAACCCATGAGCTCGTACGTCTCAGAGAAGGGCGTTAAGCAAGAGAATAAATTCTCTGCCGCCAAACAGATATATATTTAATAGAAATCAATCACACAGACTAAAAATCCAATGTCAGACACACAGTCCATTTACAAGTTCGTTCTGGGTCTGAACGAAACCGGAGGCACCTAGTACCCCGCATATCCATCGATCTCCAAGTACGTCTGGACGATCACCAACTGTTTCCATCTTCTTGGGTGTACAGCCCAATCAAGATCATCAGTAATTACCCAACCGACGTGAAGACCTCTGGTCTTCGACCACCGTCTTCATCTTCGACTTATCGTCGTATCAGTTATTCGGAATGGGATAAACCCGGTCTTTCCGAATAACTCGCGTATATTATAAACAAGTGTTACACAAACACAACATACGCCTCATTCCAACTCAGAATATTCTTTTATTCAAATATTCTTATACTCTAGGAAAGGTTCCCATTAATTTTATCAAAGATAAATTCTTTAAACTTATTCTTTAATCTCCTTTTTGAATATTAATTCAAACTAGTTGGGATTAGCGAACCACACCGAAGTAATCATTTATTTTAATTTCCCAATCCCAACCTATTCATCCCATGAAGTAAAACTGGTCATACTTCATATCTAACACCACAGTGTTATCGGTAAATTCAATTACCATTTCCCGTTCAAATCTAATTAAAGATTTAACTATCGTCTTGAGCAGAACTGGTGATACTCCATTCTCGATCATTTCAATCTAATTAAAGATTCGTTAAAACTCCACTTAGTTTTAATCTTTAACTGGGTTAAAGAATCAGTGTCATTTTAAAACACGGTTCACGATAAACCCAAAATCACATTCCATTAATTATCGGGTTAAAGAACAAGTGTTATTTAAAACACTGTTCACGATATACCCAAAAATTAATGCCAATTCAATTCCAATTAAATATTATTTAATTGGTACACTTCATTAAATCTAAATAAAAAGATTTAATCTTTTCTCAACTGGGTTCAAGAACAGTGTTAATGAAGACACCATTCACGACAAACCCAAATCACATTTGATATTAAATACAAGGCTCTGAATAGAAAATATATCGGCTTATATTCAACATCAAATTCTACGACCAACAAATATCGTATTGGAAATAACGATATATATATCTTTCAAATTCCCATAACAACACCTGTATAATCACGAAATCCAACATCGAAATATTCCGAAGACAATTTCGATTCAAATCCATTCCAATGCAACTATTGGAAATTCTGGTTATTTCCAAAACCATTTCAAATCCAATTTATTTATTTTAAAAATAAATAAATAAATTATTATTCTAGTTCAAAACTAGTTCATTTCGATAAAAATCTATTTTTTATCTTTTCAAATATGGAGTTTTTCATCCCAATTCTTTCTAAATCATTTCTTATGATTTTACACAAATTATTACTATTTTTAATAATTTTATCAAGGCCCGTACAGTCGATTTCCATCAACGACCATCGAACTACACTTACAGCGACCTTTTTCAAATTTGATTTGGACATAATTCCAAATCCAACCGTTAGATTTCTAATTTCCCACATTCGTTAGAAAGCTCTTTTCGATACGAACCCAACGGTTCGGTTTTAGGAGAATCCGACGGTCGGATCTCCCGCAATATCCATTCGAAGCCAATGGTCGAAATTCGTGAACTGCCATGGCGTGGCGCGTTCTATTCAGGCCATTATATTATATATATAATATATACTTCGTCGATTTCAGTTCAAAACGTGCTTTATAAATCGTTTTAAAATTCGTTTTCAGAATGGTTTCAACTTCATATTCAATTTCAAATTAAAATTGAATATCCCAATATAAATTCGTTTTAAATTCATTTCAAATTGATTTCAATTCAAATTGATTTCTAATTCAATTTCAGTTCGTTTTCAATTCAATTTCAATTCGAATTCATTTCTATTCGATTTCAATTCGAATTCATTTCTATTCAATTTCAATTCGAATTCATTTCTATTCAGTTTAATTCGAATTCATTTCTTTTCAGTTTAATTCGAATTCATTTCTTTTCAGTTTCAATTAGAATTTCAATTCTTTTCAAAATATCAGATTTTGAAATCACTTTCGATATTCATTATAAAATAAATAAAATCGATATAAATATCGTTCACGTCAAAATGGCGTCAATCTAATCAACACGGCTTCATATATTTCCATTTTCAAATATTCTATTTCAAATATTTCCTTTTCAAATATTTCTATTCAAATATTTCTTTTTTTTTCAAATATTTCTATTCAAATATTTCTTTTTCAAATATTTCTATTCAAAACTGGAATGAAGCCCAATCAATTACCATATAATGTTAATTATATGGATTTTCTACAACACATGTATACAATAACAACGATGAACAATCAACCATCATCCAAAGTGCATTCTACACTGTATAAACATCAAATATAAATATTCAACGCTTATAACAGTCTGTCAATCAATCGATCGACATACAACTAAAAAATCGGGATTAGTGTACGTCAAATATCATCCCAGTACCTGTGTGGGGTTTCAAACAATCAAACACAGATTTTATTTGTGTAGTTGGGCGATGTGTAAAATTTATCGACCCAATCAATATCAGTCAAATCAGTGTATATAAACAAATCGGCCGATTTGTTTATAAATATTTATTTATTCACATTCACGTTAAAAATTATATTTTTAACGATAAAATATTTTTAACTATATAAATATTTTATATCCTTTCAACATAAGAATATTTTATTATCGATTTCACATCAACATCACAAACAATTTTCACAACACATCAATCAAACAAACAAGCCATCCATGGTCTGTGGATGACGGGTGTCGGGTGCTGCTAAGCACCGTCTGCATCCTAGTATATATATATAACTAGAAAAAGGGAATTTAGTGAAAAGTTCTCAACAACTAGCTAATCCAATCATCTCGACTCTTCTTATGTAGAAGTCATCGCTGTTTTCGCCTTTTGTCACTTTCGTCGCCCGTAGCCACTACATATATAAAAATCACATTTTTATATTCTTGCTATGTATATAAAAATCATATTTTTACTTCGCTATTCAATATATAAAAATCGAATTTTTACTTCGCTATTCAATATATAAAAATCGAATTTTTACTTCGCTATTCAATATATAAAAATCGAATTTTTACTTCGCTACTATATAGATAAAAACTCTATTTTTACATCGCTACTATATAGATAAAAATTCTATTTTTACGTCGCTACTATATAGAGATTTTGCCTTTTCAAATATAAAGATTTCGCCTTGTCAAATACAAAGATTTCGCCTTTCAAATATAAAGATTTCTCCTTTATTTCACTACATATATAAAGGTGATATTTTTACTATCTTACCTATAGAAAAATTATATTTTTATACTTCTACATCAATGAAAATCCTATTTTTATCGAAGTAAAAATCGTATTTTTACTTCACTACTTAATTAAAAATTATATTTTTAATTTTCACATCATATAAAAATATCGTCTTTCCTAGATTAAAAATCACTTCTTTATATCGTTAAAAATCTACTCCTTACACGAATAAAAATCTATCTTTTTCTTTGTTATAAAATCAAATCTTTTCTTTGTTTAAAAATTCTATTTTTATTTTACTGCTATATAAATAAAAATCTTTCCTTATCTCTTTTTAAAAATCTACGTTTTATAATTTAAACAAAATCATATTTTTTATTATTAAATAAGCTACACCAAATATTTAAAACAAATTAAAACAAAAAGAAACAAAAACAAAAAAAAAACTTATAGCGAATCGATGGGGTTTTCAGCGATTAAGGGCTGGAAGGAGGGGAGAGGAGTCACTGGTCGAGGAGGAGGCGGATGGCAGGGCGGGGCGGTGATCAGAGAGAGGGGTCTGGGGTGGTCGGGTTCGTGTGGAGCGAGGAGGGAAGCGGGAAGGAGAAGAGGAGGAGGGAGGGATCGACGGAAGAGGAGGGGGCGAGGTGCGAGCTCGGGGAAGGCGGCGGTGGCCCACCCCCTGGCGGCGCGGCGTGCTAGAGCTTCGCCCTTCTCTTTTTTTTTTTTTAAATCGAAATCGAAAATGACGGGGGGGGGGGGGGGAGGGGGTGAAGGCGTATAAGGGGAGAAAGAGTGAGGAAATTTATTTTATATAATTATTTAATTTCAAAAAGCAACTTTTATTTTCGAACCTGAAATCGAACCCACCGCCTGTCGTCCATAGCTAATTACGCCCATTCCGAACACAATGGGATTTGTATCGTAGGCTGATTCGACTGTTTCGATCAGTTTTCGTCAAAATCAACATATAACTCTATATATTGAATTTGAACGCGCATTTCAATTTACCGGGGTCACATACGAACTCTATAAATTGCAGAAAAATATTTTCTAGCTTCGTATTGACGATACGGTCCTAACAAAACTAGTTTCGTCGAATTCTGAGACCGTTTGAAAAATGGTCATTTTCCAGTCGATTAAAATCAACTGAAACTGGTCAAACGCGTTTTCCTTGGCCACGCTCACATATTGAATCGGAAAATTATGAAATTTGGAGTCTAGCAATAACTTTACATCCCGGATCCAACAAAAGTGGTTTCGTCGAAATCCGAGGTCGTTTGCAAAATTTCCATTTTTAAGGGCCTGAATTCCATAGCGACTATTCAGAATTTTCAACTGGACCTATCTTCTGATTCCCGCTATGAAATTTCGATTTTCCGGATCCGTTGGAAAGATACTACCAATTAGATTCAAATATTTTTGGTTTCACTAAAATCCGGTTTATTTTGCACCTGGTATATTCAATTTAAGTTTGAAATCGAATTATCGAACTACCGCGCCATTTTCAATTCGTTTTATAAATATAAATAATTATTTATATTCTAACGACGAACTATATAATATATACGTTCGAATTCTATTCAAAATAAATTTCTCGTCGTTATTACTTAAAATAATTAATTTTAAATAATCGAAATTCGCTAAAATTGCCAAAATAAAATTTTTAAACTGGCCCAGATTTCCGGGTTATTACAATCTCCCCCACTTAAAACTTTTCGTCCCCGAAAAGGAATGAAGCCGAAAGTTGTTTAACAATCAGCACAACTTTCTCTATTTTCATTACGGCTTAAGTTCTTCAACTTTTCAGTTTCTAAAAACTTTTCAAATTTTTCAAAAATTTGGCTAACACCCTAAATTTTCGAAAAATTTCGCCATAACCTCCCCTGCACCGGGAGCACGGGAAAATCCCGAAATTGCCATACAGGCCTTCTGATCTCAAAAAGAAAAAGAAAAAGCCAAGCGGTTAGCCAATCGGCTCATAAAATCATCATCACCCAAACAAAACAGTAAATTATGGTAAACATGTACCTATTTGTCGGGCAAACAAATTTTATTCTTCTGCTCTAGCCTCCTTGCTATGACCTGTTCAATGTAAGTACATGTATATGCAAGCAAATACGACAAATTTCAATACAATTCACTATTTGGTTCAAATTGGCTATATGGTTCAAATTTTAATTAATCAACCAATAATCAACAACACAACCATCAATCAATTAGTTGGTTAGCTTTTCAAATTCATAACTTTGATACATAGTCAAAAATCAAATTTTTGATGCCAAATCACAACAATAGGCCCTATCTAGTTTCGGTTCTCACACCAGTCAATAGGAAATATATAGAAATCTCACTTTCGAAACTCGAAAATAAATACTAGCGATGGTGCCCCATCACCAGAATTATCCCCGGGCACTAGAGTGCGATTCTATAACTGTCCAATACATTAAAACTTCGAATACACGTTTGCAAGACGTATATGCAAAACCTTTATATATCGGATTGTCCAAATTCAATATAAAATAAATAATCAAATACGAATAATTGATTTAAATTTCAAACAAAATTGGTTTTCATTTTAAAAATATTCTCTTCACACTCGTTCTAGGATACTACTGATCCCATCTCTAACGAGTCATTCCCATTGGATATTACTAATCCAATATCTGTTGAATTCTTTCGTATGGTTCTAATGTACCTTGTTCTCTGAGCTTTGTAAACCAAAGCTCTGATACCAAAATGAAGCGACCCGAACTTCCCCGGTCTCCGAAGAGAAGAGAAAGAACGAATTGTTTTGAGAACACAACAAAATAGAACGCAGACGGAAGAACATTTCATTGTATATTACAACAATCCATCAGATTACAAGAATATACAGAGTATGAATAAATATCACACAGAAATATCAGAGATTTAAATTACATTTAAATACATCACAGCGGAAAATAATACAATACACAACTAGAAGAGATATATGGATACAAAGCATTCCGGATATCATTCCAGCTGTAAACCAGGATCCTGTGAATATAAATCTGCAAAACCAAAACTACTAGCTGCCCGTGTCAAAATAGCGGCACCCAGAGTTTAGGTCAAAACAATAAACTCCAGGTCAGTCATGGGACTGGTGTGAGAACTAAAACAATTATTAATCTTTATTTTTAAAGTTAGGCAAATCAAGGGACCACGCCGTATAACACGGAACATGTTTCCTCCCAAGAATACCAGTGCATAAAACAAACAGCGCAATGCTAAATAAGGAAAAATGAAGCTATTATAAGACCCAGTTCCCATCACACAATGCAACGCAAACAGGAGGATAGGGTTTTTACCTTATAATAGCAAAGAATGCTTGATACGTTTAAAACAAATCATTTATTATTACTATAAGTGTATAGTGTATAAAACAACTTCAAATCATAAGTATCAATCATAGGCGGCATGGATACCATATATCATGTCGCCATACTAGGCTCTACAATCAAAACCGCAAATGTCACGTATTTGAAAGTTGGATTTCCACCTATGAACCGAGGCAAAAGATAGTCCTCAACCGATTCGAGACGCTCTAGCCCGTGTCTCAGGAACAGCCGCAACTGCCCCTTGGATCGTCAGGGCCGGTCCACCGATGTGGATTATTATGCCTGAACACTACGTTTCCCCGCCCTTTGGGGCGTAAATGAGCCAACGAATGACTCCATCGGACCCGGATCGTCCGATCTAACCGAGGCGCCTCGCAACAGCAACAACCACATAGGTGAAAAGTATATAGATGTCAGGGCTGGTAGGTCACTGACACCACCCTAGCTAGAAGGAAACGCATGCCCTCCCTGATGTCCTCTCCCGTTTCTGGTTCACAACCGGGGTGTGAGGCTCGCGAATTCACGTTACACAAAGCTATGCCACACAGGCGGTGCTTTGATCATCAACCACAAGACTTTGCTTTTCAATAGAAGCCTCGATCAATTGCCACTTAGGCATGCCACACAGACAATTCACTCCATGCGTTTGATATCCATCAGTATATAACCCCTGAGCTCGTACATCTCAGAGAAGGGCGTTAAGCAAGAGAATAAATTCTCTGCCGCCAAACAGATATATATTTAATAGAAATCAATCACACAGACTAAAAATCCAATGTCAGACACACAGTCCATTTACAAGTTCGTTCTGGGTCTGAACGAAACCGGAGGCACCTAGTACCCTGCATATCCATCGATCTCCAAGTACGTCTGGACGATCACCAACTGTTTCCATCTTCTTGGGTGTACAACCCAATCAAGATCATCAGTAATTACCCAACCGACGTGAAGACCTCCGGTCTTCGACCACCGTCTTCATCTTCGACTTATCGTCGTATCAGTTATTCGGAAAGGGATAAACCCGGTCTTTCCGAATAACTCGCGTATATTATAAACAAGTGTTACACAAACACAACATACGCCTCACTCCAACTCAGAATATTCTTTTATTCAAATATTCTTATACTCTGGGAAAGGTTCCCATTAATTTTATCAAAGATAAATGCTTTAAATTTATTCTTTAATCTCCTTTTTGAATATCAATTCAAACTAGTCGGGATTAGCGAACCACACCGAAGTAATCATTTATTTTAATTTCCCAATCCCAACCTATTCATCCCATGAAGTAAAACTGGTCATACTTCATATCTAACACCACGGTATTATCGGTAAATTCAATTACCATTTCCCATTCAAATCTAATTAAAGATTTAACTATCGTCTGGAGCAAAACTGGTGATACTCCATTCTCAATCATTTCAATCTAATTAAAGATTCATTAAAACTCCACTTAGTTTTAATCTTTAACTGGGATAAAGAATCAGTGTCATTTTAAAACGCGGTTCACGATAAACCAAAAATCACATTCCATTAATTATTGGGTTAAAGAACAAGTGTTATTTAAAACACTGTTCAAGATAAACCCAAAAATTAATACCAATTCAATTCCAATTAAATATTATTTAATTGGTACACTTCATTAAATCTAAATAAAAAGATTTAATCTTTTCTCAACTGGGTTCAAGAACAGTGTTAATGAAGACACCATTCACGACAAACCCAAATCACATTTGATATTAAATACAAGGCTCTGAATAGAAAATATATCGGCTTATATTCAACATCAAATTCTACGACCAACAAATATCGTATTGGAAATAACGATATATATATCTTTCAAATTCCCATAACAACACCTGTATAATCACGAAATCCAACATCGAAATATTCCGAAGACAATTTCGATTCAAATCCATTCCAATGCAACTATTGGAAATTCTGGTTATTTCCAAAACCATTTCAAATCCAATTTATTTATTTTAAAAATAAATAAATAAATTATTATTCTAGTTCAAAACTAGTTCTTTTCGATAAAAATCTATTTTTATCTTTTCAAATATGGAGTTTTTTATCCCAATTCTTTCTAAATCATTTCTTATGATTTTACACAAATTATTACTATTTTTAATAATTTTATCAAGGCCCGCACAGTCGATTTCCATCAACGGCCATCGAACTGCACTTACTGCGACCTTTTTCAAATTTGATTTGGACATAATTCCAAATCCAACCATTAGATTTCTAATTTCTCACATTCGTTAGAAATCTCTTTTCGATACGAACCCAACGGTTCCGGTTTTAGGAGAATCCGACGGTCGGATCTCCCGCAATATCCATTCGAAGCCAACGGTCGAAATTCGCGAACTGCCGCCGCGCGGCGCGTTCTATTCAGGCCATTATATTATATATATATATAATATATACTTCGTCGATTTCAATTCAAAACGTGCTTTATAAATCGTTTTAAAATTCGTTTTCAAAACGATTTCAGCTTCATATTCAATTTCAAATTAAAATTGAATATCCCAATATAAATACGTTTTAAATTCATTTCAAATTGATTTCAATTCAAATTGATTTCAATTCAAATTGATTTCAATTCAAATTGATTTCTAATTCAATTTTAGTTCGTTTTCAATTCAATTCAATTTCAATTCGAATTCATTTCTATCCGATTTCAATTCGAATTCATTTCTATTCAATTTCAATTCGAATTCATTTCTTTTCAGTTTAATTCGAATTCATTTCTTTTCAGTTTAATTCGAATTCATTTCTTTTCAGTTTCAATTCGAATTTCAATTCTTTTCAAAATATCAGATTTTGAAATCACTTTCGATAATCATTATAAAATGAATAAAATCGATATAAATATCGTTCACGTCAAAATGGCGTCATTCTAATCAACACGGCTTCATATATTTCTATTTTCAAATATTCTATTTCAAATATTTCCTTTTCAAATATTTCTATTCAAATATTTCTTTTTTTTCAAATATTTCTATTCAAATATTTCTTTTTCAAATATTTCTATTCAAAACTGGAATGAAGCCCAATCAATTACCATATAATGTTAATTATATGGATTTTCTACAACACATGTATACAATAACAACGATGAACAATCAACCATCATCCAAAGTGCATTCTACACTGTATAAGCATCAAATATAAATATTTAATTCTTATAACAGTCTGTCAATCAATCGATCGACATACAACTAAACAATCGGATTAGTGTACGTCAAATATCATCCCAATACCCGTGTGGGGTTACAAACAATCAAACATAGATTTTATTTGTGCAGTTGGGCGATGTGTAAAATTTATCGACCCAATCAATATCAGTTAAATCAGTGTATATAAACAAATCGGCCGATTTGTTTATAAATATTTATTTATTCACATTCACGTTAAAAATTATATTTTTGACGATAAAATATATTTAACTATATAAATATTTTATTTCCTTTCAACATAAGAATATTTTATTATCGATTTCACATCAACATCACAAACAATTTTCACAACACATCAATCAAACAAACAAGCCATCAATGGTCGGTGGATGACGGGTGTCGGGTGCTGCTAAGCACCGTCTGCATCCTAGTATATATATATAACTAGAAAAAGGGAATTTAGAGTGAGAAGTTCTCACCAACTAGCTAATCCAATCATCTCGACTCTTCTTATGTAGAAGTCATCGTTGTTTTCGCCTTTTGTCACTTTTGTTGCCCGTAGCCACTAAATATATAAAAATCACATTTTTATATTCTTGCTATGTATATAAAAATCATATTTTTACTTTGCTCTTCAATATATAAAAATCGAATTTTTACTTCGCTATTCAATATATAAAAATCGAATTTTTACTTCGCTATTCAATATATAAAAATCGAATTTTTACTTCGCTACTATATAGATAAAAACTCTATTTTTACATCGCTACTATATAGATAAAAATTCTATTTTTACATCGCTATATAGAGATTTCGCCTTTTCAGATATAAAGATTTCTCCTTTTCAAATATAAAGATTTCGCCTTTTCAAATATAAAGATTTTGCCTTTTCAAATATAAAGATTTCGCCTTTATTTCACTACATATATAAAGGTGATATTTTTACTATCTTACCTATAGAAAAATTATATTTTTATACTTCTACATCAATGAAAATCCTATTTTTATCGAAGTAAAAATCGTATTTTTACTTCACGACTTAATTAAAAATTATATTTTTAATTTTCACATCATATAAAAATATCGTCTTTCCTAGATTAAAAATCACTTCTTTATATCGTTAAAAATCTACTCCTTACACGAATAAAAATCTATCTTTTTCTTTGTTATAAAATCAAATCGTTTCTTTGTTTAAAAATTTTATTTTTATTTTACTGCTATATAAATAAAAATCTTTCCTTATCTCTTTTAAAAAATATATGTTTTATAATTTAAACAAAATCAGATTTTTTTATTAAATAAGCTACACCAAATATTTAAAACAAATTAAAACAAAAAGAAACAAAAAAAAAACTTACAGCGAATCGATGGGGTTTTCACCGATTAAGGGCTGGAAGGAGGGGAGAGGAGTCGCTGATCGAGGAGGAGGCGGATGGCAGGGCGGGGCGGTGATCGGAGAGAGGGGTCTGGGGTGGTCGGGTTCGTGTGGAGCGAGGAGGGAAGCGGGAAGGAGAAGAGGAGGAGGGAGGGATCGACGGAAGAGGAGGGGGTGAGGTGCGAGCTCGGGGAAGGCGGCGGTGGCCCACCCCCTGGCGGTGTGGCGTGCTAGGGCTCCGCCCTTCTCTTCTTCTTTTTTTATTTTAAATCGAAATCGAAAATGACTGGGGGGGGGGGGGGGGGCTGAAGGCGTATAAGGGGAGAGAGAGTGAGGAATTTTATTTTACTTAATTATTTAATTATTTAATTTCAAAAAGCAACTTTTATTTTCGAACCCAAAATCGAACCCACCGCCTGTCGTCCATAGCTAATTACCCCTATTCCGAACACAATGGGATATGTATCGTAGGCTGATTCGACCGTTTCGATCAGTTTTCGTCAAAATCAACATATAACTCTATATATTGAATTTGAACGCGCATTTCAATTTACCGGGGTCACATACGAACTCTATAAATTGCAGAAAAATATTTTCTAGCTTCGTATTGACGATACGGTCCTAACAAAAATAATTTCGTCGAATTCTGAGACCGTTTGAAAAATGGCCATTTTCTAGTCGATTAAAATCAACTGAAACTGGTCAAACGCGTTTTCCTTGGCCACGCTCACATATTGAATCGGAAAATTATGAAATTTGGAGTCTAGCAATAACTTTACATCCCGGATCCAACAAAAGTGGTTTCGTCGAAATCCGAGGTCGTTTGCAAAATTTCCATTTTTAAGGGCCTGAATTCCATAGCGACTATTCAGAATTTTCAACTGGACCTATCTTTTGATTCCCGCTATGAAATTTCGATTTTCCGGATCCGTTGGAAAGATACTACCAATTAGATTCAAATATTTTTGGTTTCACTAAAGTCCGGTTTATTTTGCACCTGGTATATTCAATTGAAGTTTGAAATCGAATTATCGAACTACCGCGCCATTTTCATTTCCTTTTATAAATATAAATAATTATTTATATTCTAACGACGAACTATATAATATATACGTTCGAATTCTATTCAAAATAAATTTCTCGTCGTTATTACTTAAAATAATTCATTTTAAATAATCGAAATTTGCTAAAATTGCCAAAATAAAATTTTTAAACTAGCCCAGATTTCCGGGTTATTACATTTTGACTAAATCAGAATTTTTTATTATTTTTTTCCCTTCCTAGGTCGATAACCCCAATTACTCCGTGTTTTTGATTCAAACTATCTGATAAACCACGGCGTCTTCAATCCACAACGAATCTTGTAAATGGCCCCTCATTGTCGGATCGCTGATTCTCGATGCTCAATTTCAGATTGTGGAGCGACTGGATCGTTTCTCAGATAACCCATGCCCTCGTTATCGAATTTCTTTTGTTTCTCAGGTATCAGTTCTTACGCGTGTTCGATTCTTTTTTGGCTATTTCTGATAATCCTTTGTAGTCTATACAACATGAATTTTTTATTTTGGCCACGAATTTGATCTTCTTAGTAGATACCATCCATGTGGTAGGTAATCATTTTCTTTCAAAAATATCAAAACATGAAGTATAAGCTTATATTCTATTCTGGACCCTATAAGGAACAGCTAGAGAGGCCTTCTATGCAGTTTGGTTTATAGTATTATTTTTAGATTTAAGGTAGATCCATCTTACCTTATTGTTATCTTGGGATTTCGATCTTGTAGACTTGGCAGTATCAGGATTTTTAGTTTGGTGATACATTTTCTGCAAGCACATCTCTCTGCAGACTTAGCTTCTATGATAAACACTATTTAATTTCTGTGTGAATTAGTCTGGAAATTATGTTGTGACAATTTAAGTATGGAAGATTCAAAATTTATTTATATTTGAAAAGCAGGAAAATATCCGGTATTCAATAAAATAGGAATAAAATTGGTGTAGATGTGAATGTGTTAGCATTCAAAAATTATATGTTTGGTTTCTGTTGAAGTTATAATTTAATATTATGTGAATTCAAGTAAACTGATTTTCTTTTTAAATTAAATTAATAGCTTATGTTATATGCATTTAATATGTAATATCTATTCAGAATTATTTATTATCATCACATGGTTGATTTTGCTTGCTTTATAATCTGAGATTTGTAAATGTATGCTAAATTAATTTTATTTATGTTTCTGATTTATAATGAATAAAATAGTTGTTATGGATTTATATTTGCGGATGTGGATATCCACATTTAAAAATCGTTTTGGCTGATATGTTTGTATGTTGGCATTCACATATAGAAGCGCATGAGTATATGTTGAATGTCACTACTCAAATTTTAAATATTAACCACAAATGCTTATGCCTTTATTAATTAAATTAAAGGCAGAAAAATCAACTGATTTGCCCCTAAAGAAATCCAAGCAAGGGCACCGAAGGATCATGGTAGCTTGCTTCAACCTGTTCCCATAACTCAGAAACTCGGCGAATAAATAGTTGGAATTTGAACTTTGTTCCATGCTTTGGTAATTTGAACTTTGTTCCTATAACTATGACATTCTCGTTAGGAAAAATAGTTGAGCTGTGTTTTTGTCAGTAATATGCATGTATGAACGATTATTTGGGTTTATAGTATAACTTATATAAATACTATATGATAATTGATGCTTCAAGTTAATGGACATGTGAGAAGATACACGATTTCTAAATTCTAATACATATATATTGTTTGAGTTTAAACTGCTTTTTTGATCATGGCTACTTTCTTCTTGCGGAGAAAGATGAACATGAAGGCCATTTACAACTTACTTATGCAAAGCTAGGAGAGGTCGGCCATCAACTATCATTAAACCCAGCAGAAAATTCTTCTAATCACCGTTTACTTTGCATAAAAAGCTAGGAGAGCTTAGCCATCAATTAAGATCTACAAACTGAAGTCTTACAATATTAATCAAGTGGAATCAACAAAAATAATTCCTTCTTTAGACATACAGATCATAACACAGGCTATCGTGAACCATGAGATGGTCCATCCCATAGGTCCTTTGCCTTTCTCCTGAGACCCAGATGTGTTCCGTGACATTATTCTGGCCTGAGAATCAGAAAGCCACTACCCTAGGGGAAAGTACTATTGCTAGTAAAGCCATAAACTTGTTAACATTTGTATTGACTTCTCAACTTTGGTAGAGCACTACAGAACCAAGAGAGCTTTCATCAACTACATGAGCACTCTTCTTGTATCGGTTGATGCCAAGACCCATCGTCATAGCTTTTACTGCTTTCTGCATAGCAATTGACAGTTGTATACATGAGGAAGAACATTTACTGCTTGAATTTGAGAAGTGTCTCCTTTTTTACACATTCTTGAAAAGCTTCCCAGTTTCAATAAAAGAAAAAGAACCTTTCACTTCCTGACAATTCACATTGTGTTGCTAACACCATTTGCCTGCTATGGAACAACATTTTATTCCTTAACTTCTTTTTTCACAACTTCAGTTCTTATAAGCTTCTTTTCCTATCAGTGTCAGAGATATTAACATCCCTTGCTTGTTTCCTCCTCTGTTTCATATGACTTGCCGCATCTTTGCCCCAAAAATGCTTAAAATTTTTCTTTGCCTATGAATATATGATCTTCGTCGCGTGGTATACCATTAAAGCTTGTTTATAGAAACACAATGAGAAGTAAGAACGTCCTTGTTCATCATAATCAAGTAAGTTCACGCATTTTTCATGAAAAACCACACAGCAATTCACATCCCTGCAGGATAAGAGAGAACCATCTTTGTGACATTTAAAGCACAGGCCAAAAGTCCTTTGAACGCTCTCGCACTCCTGTTCAGATAACACATGAATACTATCATGCTTTGCAGTCGAAAGTGTTTCACTGTTTTGAACAAATGTCCAAGGCAAAATATTTTCTGATTGATCCACTGGTTTGGAGTGATGCTTTAGAGAAATGGCATCATTGTTGACTAGATGTTTTGAACATTCTGGATATGTAGAAGGGACTTATTCCATTGATTTAATGTCCATTTCAATAACAAGACCTTGTGATTCATTGGTCATATACGTTACTGGAGGACGATCTTGCACTGATTGATTGCAGCTTTGAGCATCACCATCGATTGCAGTAAAGAAATACTAAAACCAGTACGAGACGTGTCCATAATATACTTAGGAAAATAAAACAACATACGCGGGGAAAAAAATTATTGGTGTTAAGGCAAAAAACCCATCAAGATCACGAACGGTAATGTCATTAGAAATTAATATATACCAAAAAACAGTCAGTCACTTAAAACTACCTAAATAATATCATCATTGCCATCTTCCTGCACATCCAATTCCTCATTGTCACTATAGAGCATACCATACTCATCATGTCCACCATTGTAAGACCAAACTCATCATAGGGTGAATTATCATCGTAGGGCACGTTGTCAAAAGATATAACACATTGTATCTTAGGCAAGTTGTTTGCTATATCAATTGCGTCGTCATCGTTCTCAAACACATTGCATAGCGTGCACTATAGCGCTGTGACGACCCGAAATTCCTAATAAAGGAAAGCCCGGATTGTCACATTTGGTATCAGAGCTTTGGTTTACAAAGTTCGAGAACAAGACACATTAGAACCAAGCGTAAGAATTCATCAGAGATTGGATTAGTAATATCCAATGAGAATAACTCGTTAGAGATGGGATCAGCAGTATCCTAGAACGAGTGTGAAGAGTATTATTTTCTTTAAAATTAAATAAAAACAAAGTTAGTTTTGAAAATCTTATCTTAAAACACGTAACTGAGATATTATTATATTTTGATTTGGGCAATCAAGTATATGAAATTTTGAATATACGTCTGATCCACGTGTATATAAAGTCTCATATACTAGATAGATATTTGCTGGTGTGAGAACCAAAACTTAGGATTTGTTGTGACTTGGCATCAAAAATATGATTTTTGTAGTATATATATGTAAAAGTTATTCGTTTATAATTTAATCAACGAATTGATTGATGGATGTGTTGCTTGATTATTAGTTTAACTAATATATATATTGGATAAATTAAATTGAAAACTTGGTTGGAATTTCATACTTGTGCTTGCATATATAAGTAATGAACAGGTCAAGCAAGGAGGCTAGAGCAGAGGAATAAAATTGTATGCCCGACAAATAGGTGCACGTTTACTATATTTCTTGGGTTTTGATTTTATGAGCCGCTTGGCTTTCTCTTTCTTCTTCCCTCTTTCTTCTTTTTTGGTTGATGAGAGCCCATGTGGCCAGTTGAGTTTTTCGATGTTCTCCGTACAAAGGAGGTTATGGCGAAATTTTTCGAAAATTTAAAGGATTAACCAATTTTTTAGAAAAATATTATTAATTGAGAAGTTGAAAACTTAAGCCATAATTTAAAATAATAAAAATTGGATTGATTATTAAAACAACTTTTAGCTTCATTCCTTTTCGAGGACGAATTTTTTTAAGTGGGGGAGACTGTAATAACCCGCAAAATCTGGGCAAATTTAAAATTTTTATTTTTAGTAATTTAATGAATTTTAAGGTTTGGAATAATTTATTTTAAATAATAACGACGAAAATTTTATTTAAAAACGAAGTTTAAATTAATAAAATTATATTAATTATATTCGAGCCTGAAACGGCGCGGTAATTTCAAATTTCGATTTCCAACTTTGAAAAATTATATAAAATTAATTATAAGTCGAAATTGAACGAAACAAGAAACGTTAGGACTATATAGAAAATATCTTTCTAATGAATTTTAGAAATTTAGATTTCAGTTTATAATTTGTAAGTTATGGCAAAATCAAAATTTAGAAAGGTCGCTATGAAATTTATATATATAATATATATGGCCCAAATAACTACTTTTTGCAGAAGAAGGAATTTGGACTCGAAACTACTTCCATTGAGTCCGGAATGTCGTTTATGCATTGAAAAACAGTAAACACTCATATATTTCGAGTTTCTGAAATTTTCGGTATAAAAATTTATTTTACTATTAAATATATACACCTTGAAAAATTAGATTTTGCAAACGGAATCCAAATTGAACGAAATTAATTTTGTTGGATTCATATCATCAAAAAAAAGCTAAAAATGTTTTTTCTGTAATTTTTAGAATTAATATGTAACTATTATTGATTTTACAGTGAAAAATGACTTTAAAAATTCATTAAAAATACATACGGACTCGAAAAATTACGAAACTAGTTTCTATAGGTTCGTATTGATTAGAATTAGTTGTATTCCGAATTTCATCGAATTTGGAATCAGTATGTGATCGTACGGTCTTAAAAACTGCGAAATGTACGTTAATAATAACATGAAGGTTATAATTAAAAATGGGTTTAAACACATAAAGGCCCAATTACTGTAATAACCCGCAAAATTTGGGCAAATTTAAAATTTTTATTTTTAATAATTTAATGAATTTTAAGGTTTGGGATAATTTATTTTAAATAATAACGACGAAAAATTTATTTAAAAACGAAGTTTAAATTAA
The DNA here is from genome assembly GCA_030737875.1 of Allium sativum. Taxonomy (NCBI): domain Eukaryota; kingdom Viridiplantae; phylum Streptophyta; class Magnoliopsida; order Asparagales; family Amaryllidaceae; genus Allium; species Allium sativum. The sequence continues at coordinate 676,603,631 of CM060920.1, forward strand.
TAAATTTATATTAATTATATTCGAGCCTGAAACGACGCGGTAATTTCAAATTTCGATTTCCAACTTTGAAAAATTATATAAAATTAATTATAAGTCAAAATTGAACGAAACAAGAAACGTTAGGACCGTATAGAAAATATCTTTCTAATGAATTTTAGAAATTTAGATTTCAGTTTATAATTTGTAAGTTATGGCAAAATCAAAATTTAGAAAGGTCGCTATGAAATTTATATATATAATATATATGGCCCAAACCGCTACTTTTTGCAGACGAAGGAATTTGGACTCGAAACTACTTCCATTGAGTCCGGAATGTCGTTTATGCATTGAAAAATAGTAAACACTCATATATTTCGAGTTTCTGAAATTTTCGGTATAAAAATTTATTTTTAATATTAAATATATACGCCTTGAAAAATGAGATTTTGCAAACGGACTCCAAATTGAACGAAATTAATTTTTTTGGATTCATATCGTCAAAACAAAGCTAAAAATGTTTTTTCTGTAATTTTTAGAATTAATATGTAACTATTATTGATTTTATAGTGATAAATGACTTTAAAAATTCATTAAAAATACATACGGACTCAAAAAATTACGAAACTAGTTTCTATAGGTTCATATTGATTAGAATTAGTTGTGTTCCGAATTTCATCGAATTTGGAATCAGTATGTGATCGTACGGTGTTAAAAACTGTGAAATGTACGTTAATAATAGCATGAAGGTTATAATTAAAAATGGGTTTAAACACATAAAGGCCCAATTATTGTAATTACCCGCAAAATCTGGGCAAATTTTAAAATTTTATTTTTAATAATTTATTGAATTTTTAAGGTTTGGAATAATTTATTTTTAATAATAACGACAAAAATTTTATTTAAGAATGAAGTTTGAATTAATAAATTTATATTAATTATATTCGAGCCTGAAACGGCGCGGTAATTTCAAATTTCGATTTCTAACTTTGAAAAATTATATAAAATTAATTATAAGTTGAAATTGAACGAAACAAGAAACGTTAGGACCGTATAGAAAATATCTTTCTAATGAATTTTAGAAATTTAGATTTCAGTTTATAATTTGTAAGTTATGGCAAAATCAAAATTTAGAAAGGTCACTATGAAATTTATATATATAATATATATGGCCCAAACTGCTACTTTTTGCAGACGAAGGAATATGGACTCGAAACCACTTCCATTGAGTCCGGAATGTCGTTTCTGCATTGAAAAATAGTAAATACTCATATATTTCGAGTTTCTGAAATTTTCGGTATAAAAATTTATTTTTAATATTAAATACATACGCATTGAAAAATGAGATTTTGCAAACGGACTCCAAATTGAACGAAATTAATTTTGTTGGATTCGTATCATCAAAACAAAGCTAAAAATGATTTTTCTGTAATTTTTATAATTAATATGTAACTATTATTCATTTTACAATGAAAAATGACTTTAAAAATTCATTAAAAATACATACGGACTCGAAAAATTACGAAACCAGTTCCTATAGGTTCGTATTGATTAGAATTAGTTGTTTTCCCAATTTCATCGAATTTGGAATCAGTATGTGATCGTACGGTCTTAAAAACTGTGAAATGTACGTTAATAATAGCATGAAGGTTATAATTAAAAATGGGTTTAAACACATAAAGGCCCAATTAAAATTGAACACATTTATGTATTATCTCATAGCAGCCATAACCTAGACCTAATTCAATTTTTTAAAACTAATGCTAGCCTCCACCTTCATCTCTCTAATGGCGGCTCCTCTCTTCACAAAATACAAGCTGAAAATCAAATCTCTCCAAACCCTAACAAATTATATATCAAAACGAAGGCCTCGACGATACAAAGCTATGGATGCCATCAGTTTTGTCATACAGCGCTCAGATTCGCCGGAATTTCGGATCAAACTTTCTGATTTTCGAAATTAAAAAGCAGTAGATGTAAATGATTTTTTTCCCGCTAATCTAGGAAGAACTGGAAAAAGTGGTCAACGTGAAAGTTCTTCGTCTTCGCGAGATACAGGTGCTGGAATTTTTTTAGAATTTTTGTAGCATCGAGGCGGCCTGTGGGGCCCGCAAAGCGAATTTCGCTTTCTGGCCAGATTCCGGCGGCCGGAGCATCATCGGCGGCGGCGCTTTCTGGTGGTGGTGCGTCTTGCCAAGACGAAGAGATGGGCGGTGGTTTCAGGTCAATCGGAGGTCGGACGAGAAAGTTATGTGCAGTCAAAGTTGGCAAGAGGAGGGTTGACCAGATTTTGGTTATTCCTATTTTTAATTATTTAATCAATGCATTCAAACTTCAAACTTGTATAACTCTCTCATACAAAGTCAAAATTTAATGATTTCAGATGCGTTGTGATCATGGCATCGAGACCTTCGCAGGGACACTAATTTTGTCCAACTTGGGGACTGTCAAAAAATTTAGGTATTTTCACGAATTTTAAATAATTATTTAAATTGTCCAAACTTCAGTAAAGCATAACTTTTTGTAACGAAGTCGAAATGACTCGAAACAGGATTTTCCATGATCAGTGTATTTTTAGCGACGCATAGACACCAATTTCGCTCAATTCTGAGGATGTTGAATTTTGGGCCAAAATTGGGCTCGAAACCGCCCATTTGGACCCGATAAAGTCAAATCTCGTTGAGAACTCTTTTCTCACTTAATCTTTATTTTCAATAATTATTTATTTTCATAAATAAATATATTTAAATGCCTATGATGATTTGTTGTAAGTTAATTCTATGTTATGCATGATTTATGGTGTATTAATGTTTGGTTGAAATGCAATGTTTGAAGTCTGAAAATTTGTAACATGTTAATTAATGTGAATTTATGATTATGCATGATAACTCAAAATTGTTACACTGCCATATACAAGTTGACTGACTTGCATATGTTGATTGGGCAGATATTTTCACACATCGCCGAAGTGCACATATAATCTATTATTATTTGGATTTTGTTGTAAAAACTATTGTATGTTGTTTGAATGTCAATTTGATGTATTTTGTTTGAATGTCTATTACATGAATGAATGTTATTTGATGTTGTGATTGGAAGGTAATTTGGGTAATGAAAAGATGTTAGTCATCATTTTGCAAATGAGTTGTTTTGAAATTCATTAATTAATGGTTTTGATGTGGGTCTCATTCCAATGAAGAATTTTCACAAGATTTCAAAATAAGTTTCCGTTAGAGAATTAATTGTGAATTTAATGTTATTAAATATTATTTAATGTGCATGAAGCCGATTAGTAGTCTTGCGCTATTTACACGGGAATAAATATTTCCATGAATTCTATTTATTATACAATAATTGATAAAGGTTTGAAATTTAAAAATTAACATTTCGAATTCATTTTTAATGGTATTAAAATAAAATAAACATGCTTAACCCGAGGTTAGATTGAGTTGTGGTATAAGACTGCCCGGACCCGGCCGGCATATCCAGCAACCGCAACAATAAATCTAATGTGAGAGGTTAATGCTGTAATTAATAATTAGTTAATTCAAAATTTTACATTTTTGAAAATATAATATTGTAAGAATAAGCGTAGTATTAAATGATTAATTAATACTGAGAGTTTGAATTTCAAAAGTTGACTTTTTGAAACATTATTATTATTATAATATTAATGTAATATTAAAGGAATTTGGAAAGACAAAGTTTTATTTAATATTCAAATTTAAGATTAAGGTATGAATTTACACCGCATATAAATTACATTTATTTTTAATGTAATTAAGATATGATTTTGTACGGTAATATAAATCACATTTTTAAGTGTAATTAAAGATGAGATTTTGTACGTGAAATAAAAAATTACATTTTTTATTAAGTTAAGATTTTACCATGTTATGAAATTACATTTTTAAATGTAATTATAATATAAGATTTTACACCGTAATGTAAATTACATTTTAATGTAATTAAAAAAAAAAGAGATTTTGTCATTATGATAAAATTATCTTTTTAATGTAATTAAGAATATAAGATTTGATTTAATAATTTACATTTTTTTTATGTAATTATGTAAGACATGAAAATAATTTACATTTTCGATGTAATTAAGAAGGAATTGAAATAATTTACATTTTTCAAGTGTAAAAAGAATGGATTGAAATATTTACATTTTTTTTTTATGTAATATGAAATGAATGCTTACTTTTAATCGAGTTATACAATGAAATAATACATTTTAATGTAATAATGAAATGATATCATTTAATGTATGAAAATATTGCATTTTCTTATGTAATAGAAAAGAATGAAAGTATTACATTTTCTCATGTAATAGAAATGAATGGATGTATTTTACATTTATAATGTAAATAAGTTAAAGTATGGAATTTTACATTTTTAATTTAATTAGGAAATGATACATTTCTAATGTAATTAAGTAGGTTTGAATAACTTATATTTTCTAATGTAATTAAAGTATAATTTGGATTCATTACGATTACAATGTATAAGATATGAAATGAATTATATACATTTTACCATGTATAAGATATGAAATGAATTATATACATTTTACCATGTATAAGATATGAAATGAATTATATACATTTTACCATGTATAAGATATGAAATGAATTATATACATTTTACAATGTATAAGATATGGAATGAAATATACACATTTTACCATGTAAAAGAAATGAAATGAAATTTTACAATATTTTTAATATAATTAATGAATGTTATGAAATTTTACATTATTATTAATGTAATTGAAATGTTTTAATGTAATTATGAGGGAAAGGAATTATTCACATTTTTAAATGTAATAAGTTATGAAATGAATTTACATTTTAAATGTTAATAAATTAAGAAAGAATGAAATTATTACACAGCTCTTTGTAAAAAAAAAAAAAAAATGAATGAAATTAAGAATGCAGATATTTTATAAAAAGGATATTCTGAATTGGAATAAGGGATTGATGTGGTTTATGTATAACACCTAATTTTAAATCACGCGAGTTATTCGGAAAGACCGGGTTTAACCCATTCCAAATAATGATACGACGTTCGAAGAATTGAAGACGACAATTGAAGACCGACGATCTTCGCATCGAAATGAGTAACTAGTGTTGAGGCTCTTGATTGATTTGCTCCCAAGACGGGGCTAAGATGGTAGTTATCCGGACGTAGTGTTGATTTGTACGGATTTGGCTTTCGCTCAGACCCAGAGCATAGGCCTATAAATGGAATGTGTGTCTGACATTGTACTCCTTTATATTGTATTTATTGATTTTATGTCGAATGTACGAATGCTTGGTGGCGGAGAATTTATTCTCTTGCTTAACATCCTTTTGTATATATTGGCAAAAGATTAATAGTATGATATGGATTGACAGTGTGGCATACCAAGATGCAATGATCAAGGCTTTTTGTTGAAAAGCAGGTCTTGTGGTATGACGTGACTTCGCGAACCTCACAACCCGGTATGAACCTAAAACTGGAGAAAGGAAACTAAGGAAATGGACATATGTTAGTTTCTAGCTAAAAGTTGTGTCAGGTTTTTACACGGTCTGGCATTTTACTTATGTGGATATTGGATGACGAGGCCTCAGATATGACATGGAGTCCTTAGTGGCTCATATTTATGCCCCAAAGGGCAGGCTAACATATAGTTTACGGTATTGCCAATCATCGACGGATGACCGGCCCTGCTGATCCAAGGTGCAGTTGCGACTGTATCCTAAGGCTGGGGCTAGACAGTCTCGAACTCGGTAAGGACTATCTTTTGCCTTGGTTCATGATGGAAACCCAACTTCCAATATGAAACTTTAAGGTTTTAGTTGTAGAACCTAGTATGGCGACATGATATTATGATACTCATGCCGTCTAGGATTGATACATTTATATTCGAAATTTATTTCTACACTATGCACTTATATAGTATGAAAGAGAACTTTCGCGTATCAAGTATGTTTAATCATCATAAGTTAAAACTCTATCCTCTGGTTTGTGTTGCATTGTGTGATGGGACCTGAGTCTTATGATGATTTCATTTTTCTAAAAAGCATTGCGTTGTTTTATGCACTGAAATATCCAACTTTAAAATAAAAGTTTATAACTGTTTTTGAGTTCTCATACCAGTCCCATGACTGACCTGGAGTTTATTGTTTTAACCTAAACTCTGGGTGCCCATATTTTTCCGCACGGGCAGCTAGTAGTTTCGGTTTTGCAGATATATATTCACAGGATCCTAGTTTACAGCTGAAGCAATATTCAGAAAGCTTTGTATTCGAGTATTTATTTCAGTTGTATTTTGTATTATTTTTTCCGCTGCAATTGTAAAATGTAAATATGTAATCTCTGATATTGTATTTCCAATGTATATTTATTATCCGTACTCTGATATATTCTTGTACTCTGATGTAATTGTTGTAAAAAGCAATAAAATGTTCTTCAGTTTGTGTTCGGATGCGTTGTGTTCTCAAAACAATCCGGGCTTTCCTTTATTGAGAATTTCGGGTCGTCACAAGCGCATAGCACAAGCCTTGCGCTATTTTGTGTTGTTCGCTATTGACTACACTAGTTCAAACTCAAACTCCTCATTTGATATTTTACTTTACCTAGATGTGATTCTCATACGTATTCAAATATCAAAGATACAGATCCTTTTGTAGAATTGCAGGTATTTCAAATATCAAAGCCAAACTAAGTTACTGTATGTAATTTCGATCAGTGTTCTGCATACGTATTCTACTCTGAGCATAAGATTTCCTAACTTGCTACAATATGAACAGATTTGAGATCATAATGCAAATGATTTCCTAACTTGCTACAATATGTCACCCGGTGCTAAAATGATCCAAATGCAAATGTTGCAAAGTTAATCTTTGGATGTTAGAAGATCATAATGGATTTCTTTTATGTACATTTGATTTATTTATTTGCCGTCGAATGCAGATTTGTAGGAGGTGCCAGTGAGATAATACGTGACAATGGAATATTTATGATTTTGTTTATAGGTGTTTTGAGTTACAGGTCTTTGTACATTGTACTCTTGAAATTACAATTTCAATAAAAAGGATTGAATTGTTCTATTATATGAAAATTAATCGAGGGTGAAAATGCTAAATATGACAGGATATTATTATAATTTTTAGTACATAAAGAGTCTATGAGTCGAGATTTCATTTGTGTCGTATTCTATATTAAAAATGATTAAAACTGTTTTCTCTTTCTATTCATTTATGATTTAATATCACTATTAGTTTATAATTCGTTACTAGCGCGATTTCACCAAAAATGAAAAATGGAATTGATTTAATCTATAAATCAAGTCTATTTCTTCCAGATCGAATTATATATCTCAAATTTTTGTATCGCTTGCAAAAAAAGTCCAGTTCAGGGCTAATACACTTTTACTATCTATTTTTATTTTAACATTTCTACTATTGCTATTGACATGATAATCTCTCTCAATTCATTATTATGCATATATATATCCGATTTCTACCAATGATTTATACACATCCGTATATTAAGAAAGAAAAAGAGGATAAAAATTTCCAGCTACAAATTACAGTCAATAAATAGATGAACAGATCAATAACTCTTACACAAATACCTATTGAAAATTTTCTCAGTTTTCATTATTTGAAATAGTGGTCCATAATCTTAAATAATATCATTATTTTATATTAAATAACAAGTAATATGTCTGCAAATATCGATTGTGATACTACATAAATAAACTTTTAATGATTCTGTGTGTACGTAAAAATGCTTATAATAGTTTCTCTGCTAAAAATTTGTCCACCGTATTTTTTTTCATACTAGCGTTCATTGGTTATTCGTCTACCATTCAGCCTTCTTATAGATCATATTTTGATATCATATTTTAATATTTTTGATTAAATGAGAAACAATTTAATATTCGCCGTGAATGTTATGCATTCAATTTTTTGGCATGAACCGTTTTTAATCAATTTGCTTGGACTATGAGAGATAAAAATGGAGGTTCTCACCCAAAGATCCCATCATTGCAGCTAATTTTTTAATCTTTACCCAGTTTATTCCGCAACATATTTCGTATTTCCGAGATTTTTGCAAATATTTGCACTAGCAGCATTTCACTTTGTAGAAATAAGGCTTTTTTTAAGAAATATATATTTATTTTCTTATTGTGAAGACACAAGTAGCATTCAACTTATAAATATATTGATCTGAGCCCTTTTCTTAATATGTTGGAATGTATGAGAATTCAAACTCGGTATTTATAATGGTCGATCTTGGAGGAGAAGCCAATAGTTATGCCTCAATTCAAATGTTTACTTCTATAAATATATATTTATGCATCTAATATGTGAATGAAAAATGTTTGTTTTGCTATTGTCATCCTTAGGAGCCAACTAAATATCATCTAGCTGTGAATTGCGACTTCAAAATTATCGTAGTGGGCGTGCTAGGGTACATCCTGCTTCAAGGTCCGGCGATCCATGCCACAATCAACAACTCTTGGCTGATCATGTAAAGGTTGGGATTGACGCGGTGGAGACTATTCATGCAGGAGTCTCACTTCCAGTTCCAACTCAATATCACACCACAATAGGAGAAGCGGTTGATAGTTTTGCTCAGTGGCCAAAAAATCTTGTTCTTTTAGGAGACAATGGTACGGTAAAATCTCTTGTGCATGTGCGTTATTTTGCTTCTCAAATATATCAATATTGATTTGATTTTGTACACAAGCATGTTAATCATAAAAGTGAAGCTTTAGCAGAACAATAAGTGAAGCTTTAGAAGAACCAATAACTGCATTAAGTAATCATTTCTTACCGTTCCATTAGGATTACCTAAATGACTTTTGCCTACAGAGGTTTGGCTAGAGTTCGCAAATGATGAACTTTCACTATCATCTTTATATAAACTCCAATTTTCATCTTTGAAACTAAAACTAAATACGCTTGATATTTCTAAAGCTACATCTGATGATTCATCTGTCTCTTGACAAAAGTTTGTTTTAGTCTTTCAGATGATTCTATTGCTGGCTTTTCATAACTAGAATTGTGTTGTTTTGCTGCATATATGTGTATGACAAAAAGATACCTATGTCAGGTCGTTGACTAATAAAGTGAAGACCTATGATAAGTACACTGTAATTTGCATTTAGCATATCATGAAACTGCAATTTTCAATACATGGTTTGAATTGAACAATCTTATCATGAATTTTAATATACTCGTGTATGTAGCATGACTCTTGTGTTTATTTGTGGTTGTAATGCATTGATGTGAGTTGTTCCCATTTCTTTATATACTTGTAACTTCATTTACATTATGGCCGTATATGTGTTATTAGTCTTCATTATCATGATATAAATATACCTGACACACTTTGGGACAACCGTTTAGCTGAAAATCTGTATACACTTTCATTGGCTTACTTCAATGAGAAATTGGTTATTATATATGTTTGTATAGAGAACAATCGCTTATGAATGCTATTTTCATTACATTTCCAGAGATTACAAAACGAGGTTACTTCATATGGTTTAAAATATTCAAGTATATGCAACAGACTAATCACTTCTGAATGCTATTTTCATTTGACATAAAAAGAAGTCCTACGATTGGCTCTGTTGCAGTTGACAAATAGTATTGAAAAACAGTCACTAGTTCTTCTAAAGCTTCACTTGTATGATTAACATGTTAATCAGTTATAACTTTATGTGCAGGCTACACCTATGGCGAGCACAAACAAAGTTAAACAATATGGTGCCACGGCCATGAATAAGAACGAAAAGGTCATGAATACAATGCCCAATCAATTTGTGAAGCATAAGGAAATTATGCATAAGACTACACCTACGATTTTCATGAGGTACCACTTTCTTAGTTTTATTTTATCCTTTCATATTCAATATAAATAATTGTTGATTAATTATTTTGAAAAAAATCTCTTTATTGCAGAACTTTTTACAAGCTGATTCCTATGGTCAACAAGAAATGGAAGAGATCCGAGATAATATAGCTACTTATATCATGCATAACTGGATGTAGTCGTCGTATATGCTACAATATTGTGAGTTTATTCATGTCTCTTTTTTGTTAAATAAATTTGATACACCCATCTTGCTTTATCATTATTATAATTATTAGCATCGGTACTGCAATATTTTTTTTCATTCCTTTTTTTTCGAGTTGATCAGAAGAACTGAATGAACTGAATTACATCATCATCATCATCATCATCATCATTATAATTAGCAGCCAGTAACAAAATTTGTACGCCTATTCTATTTGGTTGTTGGCCTTCAATTCTAACAATGTAGGTTCAGCGCAATAATTATCCCAATCAATAACAAAAAAAATTCACATGAAATTTGTGAAATATAAACAACTGACATGAAATTTGGGCCTTTTGCTGAGCTTTTATGCAGGCAAAAGAAAAGATCATATACTGGTAATTAACAAATATTGTTACAAATCAATTAACAAATATCCTGATTTCAATTCCTGCGTTCATACGAACTGTTGACACAAAGGCGAACTGAGAAAAAAAGGAACAGACGAACTGTTGAAACAAAGACGAACTGAGAAAAAAACGAATAGACGAACTGTTGACACAAAGGCCGAATATCATTAAAGTCAAATTCAATGTCAGATCAAATTCAATGTCTTTGTTTTACCGAAAATAGTGGTACTTCTCAACTGTGTGTTCTAATATAGGGTAGTAACGTTAGTCAAGGAGTACAAATTTTGCTAATAATAGTCATTAATGTGCAGTTTGTTTGACCATCTGTAGTGAAACTAGTACGAAACCATAGTACCAACCATTAATAAGATCAAATTACTCGCTACTGAATTTTTAAACGAAATTGCAATCAATATAACATCAAATTATACCAAAATAACAAAATTCTTCTTTGTAGAAACTTCTCTTTTAACTTCTGCAAATGTATGCACAATAAGAAACATAAAATGTGTTTCAAGGTGTAGACCCATTAGTCATTACATCATCTTCCTTGTCATGGAAACCTATAGAAATTAAGTGACTAACCAAATATCACAAACTCGATCCCCAGTAGTAGCAATAAGAACACAATTTTGTGATTCACACGTTGTCGGCCAGAGTTTATAAAGAAGCGATATGCTTTTGCAAAAGTAAACCAAAAGGATTTTATGTATAGTAGTCAGTAACCATATAGGTGAGTGTCCGTTGTATATCAATCAGCATTCAATAATTATGGAAAAACCAACTTAAATATAACATTCAACTGAGGTTGTCGGTGAATACCTGAAATTAGAAATCCATCGGCATCCATATTCAAAAAAAGGTGATGAAAATTATCCAAAACTAGGTCTATACGCTTAATCGAAGAAGGTCAAATTCTGACTTAGGTTCATACTCTGTTTCTTAGGAACCAAAAAAAAAAAAAACAATTTTCAAGACAATCAAATATCAAAACTAAGATTTTTATTGCAAATTTCCTGCAACGAGATGTCAATATGACTTAGCTATATTGTATATTTTATTGCACAAATTAGACGAGCAGTTGGGCAGTAATGAATAATGTTGACCTCAGATTGTCAGTTTTCTAGTCAGTAAAACAGAAAACTTTCCTATAGCATTGGCACAATCATTTTTGTTATATGAAAATGAAGTATGATCTAACATATTAATTGGTGATCATTTTTTATGATGTGGTAGTCGATCTTATGTCATCAAACATTTTAGTGTCATTTGTTGACAATTTTTCACCAAATTGCATGGTCATCTCAATTATTTGAATTACTGCATTTAGAATCTGTTGGTGTTGGTTTTAAGTGTCAGTCCTGATTTTATTTTAATTGAGTACACATGTGAGATATCGTGTATATTACTATTGAATCAATTGGTTAAATTTTACTTATGGACAAGAAAGCTAAATATTAGCTAATTAAAATTTAAAAATAGCACGACCAAAGAGCAAAATTATCATTAACAAAGTGAATCATCCTCTAACACAATGATAATAGCAGAACATCCTCTAACAAAATGGAAAACAAATACATTTGATGGGTAGTACATGAAACAAATACATTTCACACGCAGTTCCAACCTGCTCTGCCTTACTGCAAATACATTTCACATTTAATTGGTAGAACTCAAATGACTTGGACTCGGTTGAATTGGTTACTTGGTGTAGTATTTGATGATAGTATTGCAGTTAATATCAGTTGCAGTGAACTGTATTCAAGTGCAGCAATTCGTGACAGTATTGCAGTATTTGATGACAGTATTGCAGTTAATACCAGTGGCATTTGAGTGGTATTTGTGGTATTTCAGTGAAATGTATTCCATTTTGGTTGAAGTAATGAGTGGTAATTGTGGTATTATGGTCCGGACAGTCAATTTATGCTTGTAAATGTGCACTGCTATGCTTGTAAATGCGCAGGCTGTGTCAGTGTATGATGTCCTGTGTTTGTGCGTGTGTGTACAGTTGTGTGTGTGTTTCCATGCATGTGTGCAGCTATTTGTAAGTGTATGCAGAATCTTTGTGGATGCATTTGTATGAATATATATGTGTTAATGTGCTGATCAATTTAATTATGTAGGAATAGTCTGTAAGTGTAGTAGTTTGGATGAGTAGATTGTGGCATGTGCGTGTGGGCTATCGATATGAGTTTGGATGTAGATGAGTAGATTATGGCATTTTATTTTTTTAAATGCCGATATAAAACCAGAATTACTGACAGAATTGCATTTTGTTTGTTCTCGAAATTTTGTAGGTATTCAACAAGGCGATTGGTTTGTTTTTGAAGTTTGCCTTTAGCGAGAAAGTTGCATTACTGCATTATCGGATGTATCTTTTTGAAGCTGGGATTTAATTAGTAAGTTAAAATTTGTAGTTTGTGTTTTGTTCATTCTTGTAGTAAGACCAGATTATATATATTGTATTTGGTTCTTTCTTGGAGTATGATCTGGTTATAAATATTGTATTTGGTTCTTTCTTGTAGTAAGACTGGATGATTGACACTATCTATGAATTATTGTTTTCTTTTTAGAATGTTGTTGCTATTAAATGTGTGGATTATTAATATTATCAATGAAATTATTACTTTTATTTATGTATTGTTCAGTATGTATCGTTATATAGTCCGAATATCATTAATTATTTGTTATGATATATTGAGAATAATGATGATTTATATGGGGGAATAGGGTTTATTAAAGAGAATTTTTTGCTTCGGTTGTGGTTAAAACCGAAGCAATAAGAAAGTTCATTTTATGCTCCCTACTTTTTTATACGTCGGTTTTTGATGATCGAAGCAATAAAATATTTTTTGCTTCGGTTTTTTATCCGAAGCTACAATCTTTGTTTAGTTGCGTCTTCTGCAGTTGCTTCTGGTGTTAAACCGAAGCAACAATAGAAAATAACCGAAGTAACAAATAGTATTTGCTTCGGTTACTTGTCCGAAGCAACATATTTTGGTCTGTTGCGTCTTCTGCAGTTGCTTCGATTCCAAAACTGAAGCAACAGGGGTTAAATAACCGAAGCAACTGACCTGTTTTGTAGTAGTGACACATCGTAATTATTTTTACATTTTAAATTTGAATAGCCTCCGAGTAATATAATATACCGACTTTTTTCTTATAATTTCTCATTCTCTATAACTTTTCTCTGTTATTTCTGCTCCTTCTGCAAGAAAAAAAATTCTTCTTTACAAATTTTAAAACACAATCTCCATAGATCTAATTTTATAAGTGAATCTGTATTATTCTTGTTTTAGTTTCTCAAAATTTCTATCTCTTTTTTCTAATTCGATTTTCAAATTTAATTTATGACTTTTGGGCACCAACTCCACCCTACCCTATACCACTGCCACCGGAACCCATATGTTGTTGTCCTCCTCTACTGTCGTCGCCACCAGCCTAGCCATCTAACTCCGGCCACATCAAAAACCATAAACCTTTTTTCCCTTTGAAATTCTAAATTCCCAATTCAAATCTAGACCTGTTTTTCCTATTTTTCTCACCACCACCACCCACCAGCACAACTGCTACAATCCTTGTTAAGTCTGGCCACCTCCTGTACCACCTTCGACACCACATGCACCACCTAACCGAACCATCTCCCTTTAGCTCGAGTCCGAACTTCTCAAAACAATAACCCTAATTTTCTTTCCCTCCTCTAAAATTTTACGTGTTTTTCAGGTTTTCCCCTTTTTCACCCTTAGAGACCCCCAATTCACTTTTTTTTAAAGATTCGATGAAATCAAGTTATCTATAAATTTCATGTATACTACTTTTTCAGATTTTATATTCTACTATGTTAACATTGCGAATCTTTCAAATCCATTTTCAGACCTAAATTTTTTGATCCGAAAATGTATGTTACTGTTTTAGTCTTTTCTCCCTAAAAGACGATCTAAATACTTTTTTTTTTTGGTAACAACCCGACGGAAATTCGATGCATAAATTTCAAAAACAATACGTAAATCTGTATTGTTTGTCAAACCCGAGAGTCGAAAATACCAGATATTTAATAGAAAGAATTTAGAGGATGTGATAAGAAAGAAATATTAGAATAGAATAGAAGAAAGAAGAAAAACACAATAATATACAAAGTTTCACATCACAATGGAACAAAATATAATACAAAAATAAATCTTTATTAAGAGCTTGAAACAATACTTACAATCATCGGAGTACAATGGACATTCAAACACATCTGGACAGTTATAATCCGTCCTTAAATTCAACACACAACTGAATAAAAACTAATACGATCATACGTCTGAACTCCTCCAGCTTGTCTCCAGAAGTCCGTAACATCTTAACATTAACTTGTAAAACTCAGTCCGATCCGAGCATTACAAGAGCCACGGATCAGTCTGGTGAACCAACATGAGAAAACTCACTAATTTATGGGTATCATCCAAATGATTTAAAGTTAAAAATCTTTTTAAAAGAAAAGGATAATCATAAAACCAGTCCACGCATACACATACGGTTTTTACCTTATGATAACCCAAAATATTTTGATATCAAATCATGTGATATTATAATAGTGTGTATATCAAATTAATAACCATCTATCAGAACACTTGTATCTCACGTTCTACATATATAATATATAAACAAAAACCGCACGGCTCTTATTGAGAATGGATTATGTAACAGCTAGGATTTTACGTATCAGAGGATCGTAAAATATTTTTATCTTATTCCCTAAGGGTTGGATCATTCTCATATTTTAATATGTTGCTTATGGGGATGTGAGACATGTCCATAATTTTTACCAATTTTGTTTGTGACTATTTTCCCCTGTTAGTCTTGTACAAGGCATAACTTTTGACTCAGGTCAAATCACGTTCTGAGACCTGTTCCAAATGGAAAGGAAATGATGATTGCCTTTCCGTAGAGTGGTTACATTAAAGATTTGGCTCAACGGTTTAGGAGGAATCGCTATTTTAAGGTTTAACAGTTGGCTGCTTAGGTTTGTGAAGCCTTAATGGGCCGATTTGTAGAGGCCCATTAGTGTGCTGGTGGAAAGCTATAAATAGAGGTTGAGAGGTATGGAGAATGGTATACTTTCTCCATTCTCTCATTTTGTGGCCTATGTTCCTCCTTCCTCTAACACCTTTCCACCATTAAAATCGAGATATAAGGATGAGAATTCAAGATCTACACCAATTGAAGCTAGATCTACATCATGTGGAGTGAGAATTCATTGGATTGAGGAGTTTGGTTCGAATTGCTCTTTGTCCGGAATCATATTTCTATCATTTTGGGTTATTTTGGAGAATAGATGAGTGATATTAAATCTCGGATTTTGGCCAATATCTCGGAAAAATATCTCGGCTATCTCGGGCGATATTTGAAACACTTATAACTAAACTAGCTGCCAAATCTCGGATTTTGGCTAATATCTTGGATTTTTCATCTCGGCGATCTTGGGGAGATTTAAAAGCCTAGTGATATGCAACTCTCACACGGATTCAATCAAGTATTTGAATGTTTGACCATGTTTTTCATCAAATTCAAGCATTTTCTCATAGATCTACACCTTGGTAAGTCCATTTTCATATGAAATCACTATAGAATCCGATTTAGCAAGTTTAAACGTAATATCTATGCTATTTCATATATTAATGCAAGTTAGATCCACAAATTTAGATCGTATGTTCATTTTTATGATTTTGGTGAAAATTTTGTAATTTTAGTGATAATAGTCATATTCATGTTGTTAATAATTTCATAAAACATGCTTGTGGTTGTGTTGAATGAATTAGATGAGTATATTTCATCGATTGTGTCGATTGATGAAGTTTTGGTCGACACTGGACTTGAATTGGGGCTATATAGGCCATGGGTCGTGCGTGCGAGTGGGGTCGGTCGAGTAAGGGGGTCAAGCAAGCTTGGTTCGCGCACTATGGGCTCGGTCGATCAGTTGTGGCTTCAGAGACGTTGGGTCAGTCGCACCATGTTGGGGTCGAGGAGTGAATGGCTCGAGCAGGGTATGGTCGAGCAGGGAGTGGCTCGAGCACGGTATGGTCGGTCAAACTATAGTGTGGTCAAGCACAAAGGGGTCGATCACTATGGTGTGGTCGAGCATCCCAGGAGGGGGGTGGGGGTCGGTCGGTCGTGCATAACAGGGGGTTGGTCGCACAAGGTCATTTCTGGAAAAATTATATTTTCGGGTACGACTCAGATTTAAATAGAAAGGCCTGAATTTTTTTTCCAGTGGCAACCCCACGAACCCTAGCCGTAGCTCAGTGATGTAATTTGTCTCAGTAATGTTGTGACTTCGAAGTGAATTCAATAAGGAATGTCGAAGTGGCGTGAAGTGTCCGTTGCTAGTTGTGATGCAACGAGCATGATTACAACTCAAACGTGTCCTGACTTGGGTGATAATGGTTCGATGGTCGCCGTCGATGACGACTAGAGATATTTAAGGCTAAGAGACTTTCGTTGTCATTGGTTCAAGTGGGTTCAAAGAAGGGGTACAATAGAGATTTAATGTAGTAACCCGGATTTTGAGCGGCTTTGGTTATCGACGTAAGCTCGACGTCGATAACCAAAACATCGAAAAATCCCGGTAATTAATGAAAGAAATTAGAAGGTGAGAATAGATAAGATAGAAACTTAGAATAGAAGAAGAAGAACAAAACATCAGAGTAACACGAACCTCACAGCGGAACGAATAACATATAGTAGATAACATAACTTTGAAATATAACAGTTATGTATACAATAGCACTTATCAGAGTACAACACTTACAACACAGCGGAAATAACTATAGCTATATGATCTTGAAGCCTCCTGCTCCACGCTCTTCCAGTATATCTGTAAATTCCTGACTACTTGACTGCCCGTACAAAATTAGGCACCCAAGAGTTTAGGGAAAACAAAACAAATAAACTCCGGGTCAGTCATGGGACTGGTGTGAGTAAAACAGTTTAAACAGGTATATGAACAAGTAAACGATATCTCATAAGACCACGCCGCAGAACGGAACGGGTTTTTCCCTTATGAAAATCCAAAATATCTTTATATCAAAAACCTTTTGATATTATAATAATGTCTATATACAAATAGATATCAACTAGCAGAAACGCTTTCATCTCACGTTCTACATATATAGTATACAATCAAAATCGCAAGCACGTATTGGATAATGGATTTCCAACTATGACAAGGTATGGAACCACCTTCCGATCAGTGTACTCTAGGAACAATACACTGGAGTTCAACAAGAACATCTTGTAACTCAGCCACACATGACCGACCACTCATTTCGCTTGAGTGTATCGAATGTACATCACCAACGGTTGGGATCAGCAACCGTTCCCGTATATATATGGGACAGCATTGATAGATTTAAGAAACAAATGAATATTCACTTGATAGGTGATTATACACCCTACTTCGGTGCGACCGACTTAGCCATGCTGCCTGCCCGATTTCTGTCATTTACCGGATGTGAGGCTAGAAGCTACGCTTTATCATCACAATAGATTCACTTCGAATGCCACATTGTCAGATCCATCGAAAATCACTAATTGACATCTACAACAATACATTACGTGTCAGCTAAGAGAAGTTTCCTTCTCCGCTTCCACTCTTGGTACGGTTGAAGAAATCAATGTACGTGACCTTTTCTGGAAATACTCTATCAGACATCCATCTTCATTTACTTAAAATATCACATCGTCATACCCGCCAAATCACAAATTGACTTATCCAAAAATAACACGGGTACACAGCTAAGAGAAACGAATTCCTCCGCCACCAAACGTGAATACTTTTGAACAGATCAACTTACGCGATTCATTAGATATACTCTGTCAGACTTTCGTCCATACAAGTTGTCCTGGGACTGGACAAACCGAAGGCACTATTCTGTAAACAGGATAGCCCTTGCATTTTACTCCGTCTTCAATTATCTTTGGCATATATGATTCGCGACGCTTATGCCAATACAGAGTGGTTCTATGGATAATAATCCAACCGGTCTCTCCATATTAACAACGTTAAAATGGTCAAAAACTTCGATAGTCTGTGAGTTAACTATCAAAGAAAACAAGTGTGCAAACAACGATATTATTTCCAGATGGAAATTATATCGAACAAACATCATTTAACATTAATCTCTTTAGTTCATTTATTTACTTATCTCCTGTTTCCCTATATTCTAAATTCTTATTTTCTTTTATCAGAAAACATTTCAGATTCTCGTTTGGAAAACATTTCCAAAACTCCTTTACGATCAAACCTTACCATTTCTTAGTTAAGAAGGAAGTCACTCAAGTTGGGGTATAATTACCTCTCAGACCTTAACTGAACAACGTTATAACTTCGAAATGGTCAAAGTTTATCTTTTAATCTTTAACAACTTCTTTACGCCTTTCTCGGATCTAATTTTACTAGTCCACTTCTATATTTAAAACATTGGTTATAACGATAACGTTATAATCCCTACTTTCGCATTATCTAACTTTAATTATGACTTCTATTCTTATTAGTGAATAATTAACCTAACACTTATTTATTTATAAATAAATAAATCTCTATTTTAGACACTGGAAAGTATAAGTACTTTCCCGAATTCGATATAATCGAATTTGCCGATTAACTCTCTTCGAGAAATCTCTATTTAATTAACTCTTCTTCGAATAACCTATATTCGATTAACTCCTTCTCGAATAAACGATATTCGATAATCTCTCTTCGAATAACTAGTATTCGATAACTCTTCCTTTTCAAATATCTCATATTTGAAAATCTCACTTCGATTAAACTAAAATCGATAACTCCCTTCGATGAAACTAACATCGATAACTCCTTTCGATGAAACCAACATCGATAACTCCTTTCGATGAAACTAACATTGGTAACTCCTTTCGATGAAACTAACATCGATAACTTTAACTCAACGAACTTAACTCGACTAACTTAACTTGACTCGACTAACTCGACTTACTTGGTTCGACCAATTTGATTCGATTAACTAGGCTCGACTAACTTGACTAACTTAACTCGACTTACTTGGTTCGACCGACCAGGTTTGACTAACCTGATCCATTTGGTTTGACTGACCATGTTTGGCTAACCTGACCCATTTGGTTTGACCACTGGGCTTGACTACTTGGTTCGACCACTTGGTTTGACCATTTGGTTCGAATACCATATTCGACTAACTCCTCTCGATTCATTAAAACCGATTAACTCGTCTCGATTGACTAAATCAATTGACTCCTATCGATTAACTAAATCGATAAACTCCTTTCGATTAACTAAGTTTGATTTACTCGACTCGACTGACCAGGTTCGACTAACTTGACCAGCTTGGTTGTACTGACCAGGTTCGACTAACTTGACCAGCTTGACTCGATTGGTTCGACTCGCCCATTTGGCTCGATTTGGTTCGACTCGACCATTTGGCTCGATTGGTTCGACTCGACCATTTCGACTCGGTTGGGTTCGACTAGCTTGGTTTGACCACTTAACTAACTTGATTCGAATATTTATATCCGACTAACTAACTTTTCTTTTATTTCTATTTTTTTTAACTTCTATTTATTTCCTAAATAGATTTCCTTTTGTATAATCTATTTATTTTCCTAAATAGATTTTCCTTTATAACTCTAATTATTTAATCCGTAATTAAATATCCTTTATTCTATTTATTTAATCTAAATAAACATTCCTTTATTTTATTTATTTATTCCTAAATAAATATCCTTTTATAAAATCCTTCGATTTTATAAATAATTCATTTTCAATATAAATATTGAAAATCCCCTTTTCTACATTTTCAGTGTTTTCTATTGTTTTTAAACAACCAACTGTCAATGATTAATATCATCCAAACATATACAATCAACAACAGATTAAATATCACAGTATATATCACAATATACAAATAACAGTAAAATAAATGTTGAGGAATCCAGTCGGATTCCTCCAACCTGTTTCCCTGCATCCACCGATGTTAAACAACGTATATAACATCACTTGCATTTCTAATGAAATACACTGATAACAAAATCACCGTTTAATAACGATATATATATATATATGTAGATATATATATATATATATATATATATATATATATATCCAGACTGTTTTCAATCAATTATTTAACAGTCCAATCTACAGTCCAATTTAACAATACAACTTAACAGTCCAAATTAACAGTACATAACTAGCAGTCAAATACAGAAATAAAATACAATTTATATAAAAATATAAATTGAGGAGAGTTAGTGAGTTTTTACTCACATTTGCAGTTCATCGTTAAAGAACGATAAACTGTGGTTTGATTTGAATCAAACAATTTATTTCGCCATAAATTCAAACGAGCTCGAATCCACTTCCAGTCAGCTTCATTGTGAAGCTCTCGTCCATATGGTCCTAACGGATCCAACCGTTCGAATTTCTGATATCGTATGCAAGAGATATTATAGTTACAAGTTATACAATATTTAAAATAAAACTAACTTTATTTTAATTAAATAAATCGGGCCTCATTGCTTACCCAAACCCGGCCCAATACCCATATACTAACAGCCCACCCGCTCCTTACTACTTCTTCCCCAAATCAACTCATGAACTCAGCTGCTCCACGTTTAACCATAGCCGAACTTCCACTCAACAACAAACCCCCATTCTCTTCATGAATTCGAAACCCAACCACACCATCATTTAATACCTTGAAACCGTATTTCCTGGGAAAAACCCCACTGTACATAACGTCGGTCATGAACCCAACATTCCATTACATTTCATACTCCTAATCACCATCAGCGTTACTTTCAAACTCTCGCTCCAGTTCGAACCAAAAGCTTACCTCCATTAGAGCGACGCCGCACCTCCCTAAGCCAAACGGAAACCGATCTGACCACCTCAGAAACTCCACGCTACCGTCGGTTGCTCTCCTAACTTCACCCAGCTTCGGTTACTTCCAACCCAGACCATCGCTGTTCATATTAGGGCGATCCGAAAATAGTGTTGAACCCAAAAAGAACGACATAGATTTGAAGAGATACGATATCCGATTCCTAATACACTAGTTTCGGAATTTCTAGACTTTTATTTCCTTTTTAATGATTTTTGAGGACTTGCAAAATGTTGCTGTGAAGTGAAATGGTGGCGGCGGATAAAATGAATTGGTTGACCTCACCGATAAATTAGGTTAAAGGCTCCTTTTATAGAGAAGATATTTTGACCATTTATTACTTTTTTTTTAATATAAAAATCTTCAAGACGAAGTCTCATGTAAATATAACCTCATACAACATCTATCTTTGACAAACTAAGCTATTCCTAGCATAGAAAAATATTCCGGACCCAATGGGACAGGTTTCGTCGAATTCCGACACCGTTTGCGAAAATCCTTTAGAAAATATCGATGAAAAACACCGAGCATTAATTCCTTAAAATTACAGAAAAAATCCTAAAAATATGAGGCCTTGACGTTTCACTAGACCTCTTCCTAAGGTTTCGTATGAAACTTGTTTCGTTGAATTCTGAGTCCGTTTGACCAGTCAACCATTCAGTTTAGTTTGTTTTAAGTTAAAAACATAGCGTACCCCACTATGAATTATTCTGTTTACGTAGAGACTGTTATGGACAGAAACAAAAATACCATTGAAATGAGTGACGTGCTCTGGTCCCAAAAATGTAATAATACCGGTAGGTGGACTCATATTGTGAAACCCCGAAATGTCGATACAGGGTGCCGAATACTCCAAATACAAAGTTGCTTATTAAATTAATTAAAAATTACCATAAAATTCTAAAAATTAAATTATCACTATTTTCCAAAAGAACCTTGTCTAAATTCAAACCCGATCTCTAGTTTATCGAATAAACAGTTACGATCGATAAACGATTCTATAACGACTATTCTAAAATTTGATTTGGACATATCTCAAAATCTACACGACGAAATCCCGATTTTTCTCTTCCACTAGAAAGATATACTCCACCAGCTCCACACGTTTCTTGTTTCACAGAAATCCGACTTAAAACGAATCCTGTACATTTAGTTGAAGTTCAAATTGCCAAATAGCGAACTGCAGCGCCATTTCGAGCTCGTTTATAAATATATTATAAACTATACATTCAACTGTCGTCGATTCAATATATTCGTTATTATATTTCGAATCGAAACTCAACCAAATCTCGTATACTATTCAATTTACACGATATTGTAAATTTCACTATTTCCGACTCTTTCGACATTATAATATATTATTATATTATAATTATTAATTAAATATTCAATATTATTTAATTCACGTTCTCGATATCGATAAATCGATATTTAAAAATTAAATAAATTAATTGTTCAACAGCTAAAAATGCGGGTCACTACATTTAAAAGACCAATTCTAGGTCGAGTACCCTGGGCGTCGTGTATGGCCTAGATATGTCAAATTGTATGACGTATGGGTTTTTTGCTAGAACCGGGGTTTCCATTAGTCCTTGATGGATGGAAAATTGTTTGGCCAATCATAAGATTAATGATGGTTTCGAGCAGGATTGGCGGTGATTTCCAGAGTCTGTCATGCATGCTGGATGTTCTGTTTGTACCATCTCATGTAAATTATACAACGTTGAAGGAGATGTTCCTTGTGTGCTTATCTGATATTGGTTTAGGCCTCTAGGGCTTGTGCTTGAGGAATGTTAAATTTGATTAGGATGGTTTACGTAAGATACGTATTGTAACGACCCGCATTCTACACATTGAAGGATCGTAGAATATTTATTCCTTTCTCATAAAGAGTCGTATGGTCGTGTGACATTGGGGACGACTGTTGGGGTCATTTCCCATGTTCACGATTTTTCCAATTTTTGAATGACCGTTTTTCCCCTAGCTGATTTTGTTTCGGCCATAACTTTTGGTTGGTAAGGAATTTTGACTTGAAACCATTTCCATTAGACCGGATGATGGTTTACCTTTCCGTAGAGTGGTCATATGTGAAACGGACTTACCCTTTGGGAGATATGGCTGAAATAAGGTTTAAAAGATGAAAAACTGCTTAACCGGGCCAAATAACGTGATTAGTGAATGGGCCCATAACCCATTTCGGGATTAGGGTTATGGGGAGGCTGAAATGAGTTAGGTTTTCATTCTATTTAAGTTTTCTAGCCGTCATTTACCTCTTAGAAACCCTAACAATGGCCTTCACCTTCTAATTTCATCCCAAATCGCTCTCTAATCAAGTTTTAGCCTAATCTACGTCAAATCAAGGTGAAATAGCACCAAATCAGAGTTGGAGCTGCTATGTTGCATAGAGATTCAACTCAAATCAGAGATAGTTTCAGATCTAAAGTTAATTTGTGGCTAAGGTGAGTAATTTGCATTGTTTTATACTAATTATGGTTAATTAAGGGTAATTAGTGTTAATTAGCTAATTTAAACATGATTAAATTCTGGAAAAATATTTATGAATTTCAAAATATTGTTTTAGGCCTCGGTTAGAAATTTGGGTTGATTTGGTTAAGCTTTGCTAATCCTATCATTAGATTTGCTTAAACATGCTGAAGGGGAAAACATTGGTTTTTGGGTTTGTTTGATCCGTTTTGACATATCAAATTGTTGTTTTTGGTGTTTATGGTTGATTCTCTATGTTGCTATGACTGTATGGTATGCTTTGAGATTGATTAGAAAAGTTAGAATGGTCTAAAACGCCATCGTATGGCGTAAAACAATCGCTGGAAAAGTTGCAGGAAATGTGCAGGTTTTCGGATCGGATTGGATTTTAGGGCTCGGATCGGATCGGTGGATCGGGCAAGGGGAATACGAACCGGATCGGAACTTGGCACTAGCGGAGCCTTGGCAACAAGGAAGCCAACTTGCAAAGAGTTGGAGTTGGGTAGGGATCAGATCGGAGCTGAGCATGGGATCGGATCGGAGGAGAGCAACTGGAGCAACGGATGGAGTTGACCAAACCGACCCGGATGGAATGCCACAACCGAACCGACCTGGAGGACGTTGACCGAACCGACCCGGATGGAGTGCCACAGCCGAATCGACCTAGGGGTGTTGACCGAACCGAACCGAATGGATGACCAGGAGCTGAAGCATGTCGAACCGAACCAAGGGAAAGCCACCAAACCGAACCGGATGTATGCTACTACTTCTACACGATGACTCTTCTGAAGACCAACTCCAATTCGACCAAAACCCGAGATGCAAAGGAGGTCCAGATGGGAGGTTATTACTCAGGATCCAAATGGGATCAATGAGTTGACTTCATGATTGGACTTTGCTGCGGGACGTGTGCATAGGGGTTATCGACGTCTACAGCTTTGATTCACCACTGAGAAGAATAGTAGGCTGTGTATCAGTGTAGTGGGGTAGTTATTACTCCATGGGGCAGAGTGATCGTAGCATGGCTGTGAGCCATTGCAGTGGAGTCATCATGACTTCATGGGACAGAGTGGACATAGCAAGGATTAGTGGCTATGGATCAGTGCAGTGGAGTCGTCATGACTCCATGGGGCAGAGTGATCATAGCAAGGATTTGGGTGATCAAAGCAGTGGATATCGTATGCTTTACGCATTGAGTGAGAGATGTGAGGATGGTTGCATGGTTGATTGTTTGCCATCATTATGACATGCACACCCCCTCCCCTGTACCTTTACACCATATGTTAGTGTCACCTTAGAGTATTGTACATCTTGTTGTGCTAACTCTTTGGTTGCAGGTCCAGGTTCAGGTATGGTTTAGTATACCTATTATTTTTCTGATTTGCTGCTTATCGCTCATACCAGACTTTTGTCTGACCTAGAGTTTTATGTCTCTTCTTATTACTCTGGGTGCTCTTAAACGGACAGACTAGAGACATGTTAGCTGGTTGTGCACGAGTAGCTGTCCGGAGACAAGCAGGAGGCTTACACGTACTATTCTATACCTATGCTCCCTGTGTCACTGCTGGTCACTACTTTGGGCATTAGTAGTGTACCTTTCCTTTACTTTGCTTTAGAGACAGTTTTAAAAGTTGAAATAAAGATGATGTGGAACATAAGCTGTATTTGGATTTTCCGCTGCTATGATGGTTTAGTTTTCGGCTTATGCACTGTCTCACATGTTTTATGTCAAGTATGTTATTATTATATTTTATTCCATGCGTTGTGAGACATTCTACAGGTTCCTTGCTAGTTCAAATTCTCTTTTTTTCCTTTCTTCGGCGACCGTCCCGTGCTAGTTGGACAGTGACACAACGCACTTTCATTGGAAATGTCGGCTGGTGCGGGGCAGGCCGTCACACGTATAATCTAGATGCTATGAGTGCTAGTGGTGTTTATTCTGGTTTCCATGAATGAATGGTTGAAGTGTTTGATGTAAAGGCTATAATTGTCCAATGTGGGGAAGATGAGGTTGAGTTCTTCTCGGGTGATGTGGGTAGATTTGTTTGTTTATTTACCCACTTCTCATATACTTTATTAATGATGTTTGCTAGCTACTTTATCGCTCATTAAGACTGTTTTCTGACTCAAGGTTTTATGTTTCCCTCTTATTACCTTGGGTTGTTCATTCGATTGTTTGGATGGGCAGACTAGGTGGAAGGTGACAGGTGATAGCTTAGTGAGGACGATGTAGCTGTTCGGAGACGAGCAGGAGGCTGGCGTACTATCTCTCTTACTATATAGTATTTTTGTTTTCGCTGTTCGTTTTTCTTCTCTGAGTGTTGTAATGAGGCAAATTGTATAAACACTACTGTTGTTATCTAGGTGTACGGATATTACTTTCTCGTTATTATGAAATTTAGTGTTTTCTGTTTCACTAATGATACCTGTTGTAAATGTTCTATTATATTTTATCTTTGCGCTGTGAGTTCTACGACAAGTTCTGATGATGTTTACCCACTTTGATGATCGTCCATAGCTGTCGTGCACACCTTTCAGCGCATTATTTCTCTTGTATAGTGCAGGGGTTATGGACGATCATCATATTTGGTATCAGAGCTCTGGTTATAGATTTTAGCCGAAGTTCTAAGATGTAATCACGTATGAGAGACTTACTTGTAGATTTCAGTTAGAAGCTTACTATATATATTAGCATATATAGAAGTAGAGTTTGTTCTCCTTTAGCAGTTTTTCTTGAAGGTGGCTAATTATTCTAAATTGCAGATTTAGAATGAGTAGATGAGCATCAAGACACGCTGCTAGTGAAGCTAATACAGGAGGGGAAATGGTGGCGAACCAGACTACCCTACCATGTTTGAATCCATGATGGAGGCATTCATGCGAAGGGTGCCCGCTCTAGTAGCAGCTACGGTAGACGTAGGTGTTTAGTTGCCTAAGGTTGTGGTTTTGCGAAGCTATGCAAAGATTATACATCTCTAGGAGGAAAGCCATTTAAAGGAACTGAGCCAGCTAAAGAGGTTCAGATGTGGATGGATTCTTGTGTAATCGCCCGTATTTTTGGTAGTCAAATATTTAATTTAATTTATTATTTTGAATATTATATTTGGAATATTAATGGATTTTGATGTTTAATTCATTATTAAAACGAAGTTTGAGCGTTATAATTTATATATACTATAAAACGAGCTCATAATGGCGCGGTAGTTTGTAATATTGAGTTTTGAACTTCAATTGAATATACATAATCCGTTTTAAGTCGGATTTCTATGAAACAAGAAACGTTGGATTCTTGTTGATTATAATTTTCATATGAAAGAGAAAAATCCAGATTTCGTGTTATAGATTGTCAGTTATGTCCAAATTAAATTTAAAAATAGTCGTTATGGAAAATCGTTATTAAATTATAATGATTAATTGGGTTTTGATATAATTTGGATACTGTTTTAACCTAGAATGTTGATATTGAGTTGTATAATTTATATTTGAAGCTATATGATATTTCCAGTTAGGTATTTATGATAATAATAGTAATTTATTATTAGTTTATTTGATTATTTTGGAATTTAATAATATTTTATTAATATTACTGTAGGCCTTTAAAATAGTGATTTTGCAAACGGGCTCAGTTTTCGATGAAATTAGTTTCATTGGAACCGTAAGGAAGAGGTCAAGTAAAATGTCAAGGCCCCAGAATTATTGGATTTTTCTGTAATTATAGAAATTTTAAACGCTTGATTTTTCATCGATAATTATAAAGGACTTTCACAAACGACCTCGGAATTCGATGAAACCTATCCCATTGGATCCGGAATATTTTTTTATGCTAGGATTACATTTGTTTGTCAAAAACAGAGGTCGTATAAAATGATTTTTTGGCCAAAAACTCACGGCATGAGTTAGTATAATAAACTAATATATAAATTAGTCCATTCCAATTATATATGTATATACCCCATCGTCAAACCCTTTTCCCTTACTACATGTGGTCAATTGTTTTCTCCGCCGCCATTATTAAAATGAACGCACTAAATCACTCCAATCTTCCTCTTGATTTTTCTGAAAATCTGTTAATCGAATTCAAAGTGTTTCAACTGCGAAATTGTTCGTCTTCACGAGATCTACGTTTACACCAGTGGCGATTGGAATTCAGCCATCGATGTGGCTGGAGCGGCGTCTGAAAATATGCTGTGTTCGTTGGGTTTTATCGCCCGTTGGAGAAGGCGAGGCTGACGAGGTTCATGGCATTGCAGAAGAGGGGATAGGTGCGGGTTCCCATGCATTCAGATCGACTCCAGGTGCAAGAATGGGGATGCAGCAGTCCACTTGGATCATCTCGCGTTGAGTAGGAATTTGAAAAGGAGGGCCAGCGTGAAACCGTGAAGATGGAATGTTGAACAACGAAGGGTGTGGACTGGAAAATAAAATGAAGTGCATGAGATACATGGGAACACGCAGGCAACCGAAATGGGTACAAGGGATTAAACAAATATGTGGTAAGGGTTTTGGTGATGCCAAGAAAGATGGGAACATCAGCATTTTGCTCGGAGCAGGTATTGTGAAGGAGCAACATAGGTGATGTACTGAAACAAAACTGATAGTCGAATTTTTAGGTTAAGTGATTAGTTAATTTAACATTAAATTAGGAGTTAATGAATTAAATTAAAATCATGTGTTCTAATTGTAGTGTTTAATCATACCAGATTGTGAGAATAAGGAGGTGCGGAGGGTTCCTTCTAAACGGTGCAAGGAGTAAAACAAAGCAACATATGGAAATAGGTTGGACTGATATTGTAATCAATATAATTAAAATAAAAATTAGTTGTTAATAATATATATATATATATATATATTAAGGAATGTTTTAGTGAAGTAAAACACATTTGTGAACCATGCAGGGAGCGCGTATCCTTATTCTTTAATCAAGCACAGTGATACGTGGTGAATAAAACAAAGACGTTGAGGTTCTTTTGCTTGGAAATCGGAAGTCTGAAAGTGGCCATTTGGTTTATACGTGGAAGAGCGGTGAGAAATCAAAATGGGCGGGGCCTTTTTATCTAAACAATGAAACATGAAATTAGGAATTGAAGCTCAGTCGTATTCACGGGGAAGAAAATGGTATCGACCCAGTATATTGAACAAAGGAATTCGTTCGGCCCAAAATTTTGAATCTGGACATTGCAAAGTAATTAGTTTGTATATTATAAATAGTTAAGAATTAATTAATATAAATTATATAGTTTTAAAATTATAAATCGCATAATTTTCTCGCATCTTATCAGAACTTGACGAAACAAAACATGTTTGACCCGCACCGACACGATCTACATTTTGGAAAAGAACCGAACGCAATTGGAATCAACCAGGATTTTTAATTAAATTAAAAATTCGTTTAATTTAATTAAAACCAACCTTTTAAACAACGGTATCAACTCAAGGTGAGTTAAACTCACTCAGTTCTCCCCACCTATATTTTATATAAGTTGGGTTTATTTGTTTGTGTGTTATGGATGATTTTATTGAATGATTATTAAATTATACATTAATATATTGACTAAACAGTTAAGTTAAACGTTCATTTAACTTAATTAAAATTAAGTCGTTGTTTCTAATGATTGAATCCAATTGAGGCAACTTACCTCAATGGTCACGTTTATAATAATATAAACGTTATAAATAAATAATTGGATGTTGGGATTGCTGTTATTTGCTGATTATTGACTGTTACCTTCCATTTTTTACTATTATTATTAAACTATTTATTTCATCTGTTTAGATGGAAATTGAATATTAATTTGCCACATTGAACTGAATTATTCGAATTGAGGTAACCCATTGTTTTGCAGGAATTGACAGGTTGGAGTAATTGAACTGAATTCCTCACTAATATTGATAATATTTATCAATATGATTGGTTGTGAAATAGTTTAATATTTCATGGGTTTGGTACTACAGTAGACATTGACTTCTTTAGTACCATCAAATGAAGTAACAATTTTTGAAATTTGATATCAAATCGATTTCAAACAATTTCGAAGATAAAAATATATTTTTATATGAATTTGAAATATGGTTTTGATCGTAAAGATAAATATCAAAGATTAATTTACTAGTTTATAATTTTTCAAATTTATAACTAATCGAGATGTAAACGGTAAAAACTTATCATATTTGTTATTAAAATGGGTAAAATGGTATGTAACGGTCTTAACAGCCGTAAAGGAAGTTTAAATTTGATTTCAAAATATTGAAATGGAATAATTGAATCGTTGATTTATGAGAATATATAAAAGAGATTGAGAACTGATATTTTTGTAATAAATGATCTTTTGAATAAACGGTGTTTAAAATATACGAAATGTGATTGAATAACATTTCCTGAACAAGAATAACGAACTAATAGAATTGGAAATGAGTATTGTTTTGGAAATGGGACTTCAGGTTTTTAAATCAAATCGGATTTGAAATATTAATATGGATTTATAAATGGAATTGAGATTTATATATTGAATTTGGTTTGAAATGACAAATATGGATTTATAATTGGGTTTAACCCCAAACAGTTGGAATGGATATTTAAATCAAAATTTTCCAAATATAGTGTAACTGGATATACGAATATGAGTTGATTTATACGTGAAGAGTGATAAAATAAATCCCGAATATAACGAAATTGGATAAGAATGAATCGAGAAGTTGAGAAATGGTGGTAAAGGGCTATGATAAGTTTTATTCCGAGGTTCAGAATGTTGTATTCCGAAGATCGAAATGTCTATCGAGTTGATATATTTATTCTGAAGTTAGGAATGTTAATTGAAGATGAGAGCCGAGAAATGAAATCGAATTATAAGTCATCGCTAATGAATTGCAAATGGAATTTGTAACATTTGTTACAAGCGGTAAATTAAACTATTTGGTTAGTAAAGAGAAGATCTTATTAAAGAATCGTTATACGAATTGTTAGTAATGAATTGAAAAGGGTTGATAAATGGAAGTAAAGGGATTTGGAAATATAATCTGTAACGTTTACTACAGAAGTTAAATTAAATTATTTTGATTAATAAAATACAAGTTTAGTAAAAGATAACAAATTAAGATTTAAAAAGGTGTTCATATAAGATTGTGAAAATATATGTATAAAATTTGTAAAGAATGTTTATATATGATTTTAAACCAATAAATAGTGATTATGGCAAATGTTTGGAAAATATATTTATAAAGAGATACTAAGGAAATTTTTAAACGATTCTAATTAAAATTGAATCAAGACACGTGAATTGTACTATAAAAGTTTTAAGGAATGGATCGAGTCATAAATCAGAGATTACTTAATCAATTAGGTAAATGTGTTTGAGATTTCAAATGAAACGGATGTGTTAATAAACTTATATCTATTCTGAAGATAAGAACGTGCTAGTCAAGGTCTGAGAGGTAAATAGAATACCCCAACTTGAGTGACCTAATGATTATTCAAGGATGGTATTAGTTTATGAACAAGACGAGCTGAGGGAAATATAAGTTATTATTTCCTTGTATAATTTTATAAACTGTATTAGAAAAGTTTATAAGTCAAATGAATGCCTTTAAGAATATTCTTATTCGATAATAAGAAATAAAAGCTATGTTTTAAATATTGTAAAATAATAAGAATTTAATTAATAGACAGTTAATTAAAGAGGCTAAATGGTGGTGGGTATTGAATAAGTGAATTCATTTTTATGTTATTGATGAATGGTTGTTCATTTAAATTTATTTGATAGTTAAATAACCGACTATCAAATCTGACCTATGCGCTTGTTGGTATGGAAAGACCGGGATCGAATTACAAAACCATTCCGACCAACAAATAGATGAAGATATCAGATAACCGAGATGGAGCATTGAAGACCATAGGTCTTCATAAATGGAAGAACTACTAATAATCTCTGGTTTAGCGGCCAAAGATAAATTGTGGTTCTGTCGTGATTGAAATCTATAGACTGCAAGGACTACTCGCTACTGATCTATAGGGTGACACCCAGGATGTGCTAGGAGTGTGCCTTCGGTTCATCCTGTTCCTGAATGACTTGTATGGACGAATGTCTGACAGAGAATTTCCAACGGGTCACGTACATTGATTTCTTCAAACGTGTCATTGCTGGTTAGCTCCCAACTAGGGTATTTTTGTGGATGTCAATTAGTGATATCTAGTGGATCCGACGATGTGGCATTCAAAGTGAATGGTGGCCAGATATTCTAAAAATAATAATAAAGGTAAATGAATAAATAAATAAATTATGACCTCAAGCCTCATCAACCAGGAGTAGCATAAAATCGGGTAGGTCGCATAGCTATGTGGATCGAGCCCATCAAAACGGTGTATCATTACTTGATCTGGTGAAATCAAATACCTTCGGTTGTCCCTTTTTATTTATATGTATGCTATCGGTTCGGTTTGTTGGCCCCCAACCGTGGTAATGATATATTCGGTACTCTCAAAGTATAGTGAGGAGCCGGTCATGTTTAGTCTAGGTTGCAAGATGTTGTTGTTGAACTCCAATGTATTCATCTCCAGAGGTACATTGTCAGGAAGGTGGTCCCATACCTTGCCAGGAAATCCATTCTCCAATAAGAGCCCGCATTTTTGATTGTATACTACTTATATGTGGAGCGTGAGATGTAAGCGTTCCGCTAAATTGTTATTTGTTTGTATTTAGACACTATCATAATATCAGACTAATATTGTTTCTTTTAATAATATTTTGGGTTATCGTAAGGAGAAAACCATCTGTATTTATGTGTGGGTTTGGTCTTACGATTATCCTTTTCTTTCGAAAAGATTTTGATGTTAAAATCAAGTTGTGTGATGCCTTTAAACTTAATGTGTTTTTCTCACTCTGGTTCACCAGACTGACCCGGTGTTTGTAATGCTAGGGTTAGACCGGGTTGTACAGGTTCAGGTTATCTGGTACTATGAAGAGACGAGCTGGGAGAGTTCCAACATATGATATTATATATTCCATTTTGTGATTGTATATGAGGACATATTATTATAACTGTCCAGATGTGTGATGTACTCTGATGATTGTAAGTATATTTTCAAGCTCTCAATAAAGATAAGTTTCTATATTATATTTTATTCCGTTGCGATGTGAGACTCTGTGTTGCTAGTTCTTCTTCTTCTATTCTAATATTTCTTTCTTTGTTATCTCACCCTCTAATTTCTTTCTACATGATCCAGTGCTTTCGGTGCTTGAATAGTCGACGTGGTATTTTATGTCGATTTTCGAGGTTGAAAATCCTCGGGCCGTTACAGTGGTATCAGAATGATGGTTTAGTAATAACCTTGGCTCTATGGCGTAACTCAATAGAGATTGGGTTAGTAATATCCTAATTGAGTTGAGTGTATAATGAGAGCGCATATTTGTAAATTTTTATACAAATGTTTTGTGTAGTGTTGTTTGATTGGTTCAAGTGTTGAAAAGCATTGAACTGACAATGGACACAATATTATTTTGTAATGAGGGTAAATGAAATATTTTTACCCAAAATATATTTTAGTATAGAAAAATAATAATTTTATTAAATTATTGAGATACTTGTTTGTTGATTGATTTGATTGGAATTCAAATTGGATTGAAGATTTGAATTGAAACTTAACTGGGTTAAGTGAAATTAAATTAAGAATAATATTGGAATCAAATAAAATTGATTTGGAATTCAGAATTCAATAGAAAACTTTGAAAATTGGATTAATAATAATTAAATGGAAATCAATCTGGTATTAATTGATTGATATTTAAAAATGACAACCTAAGTGAAAATAATCAAGTAAAGATTGATGTTGAATATAAATTCAATGGAATGATTTGATTGTGCATTGTTTGTTGATTGTTCATTATATTTATTGGATATAAATTCATCAATAATTCAACAATGGTTGAATGAAATAAAAACTAAATTCCAATATCGTAATGTGAATGAATCGAATATGATTTGAAATTAATGATTTAACCCTGTGTTTACGAATGAATGATGTTATATGTTGAATTTTGGAAATTGGTTAGTTAAATGTTGATTAATGAAATGTTATTTAGAATTACATGTAATTGTTACTTACATGTTGAATGGAGTTAAGTACAGGTGCCAGATGACCATGAGGATTATTTTTGGTTGCGAATATTGCACTAAATTGAGCAATATTCTCAATAGCACTTGAAAAAGGTACGCCTATACGAAAGTATAAATTTTGGTTTTTTATTTTTCCGACCGTGTGGGTCGATGTATACATATTATTTGTTCCTGCAATATCGCAGATGTCACTCCGTACAGGGGAGACTCTGCCGAATTTTCCGAGAATTTAAAGTGTTAGAAATTTTCGAAATTTTTGAAAATTTAATTTTACCATAGTGAATTGTTTTTTGATTTACCTTAGTAATTTCGAGGACAAAATTCTTTTAAGGGGAAAGAATGTAATGGGCCGTATTTTTGGTAGTCAAATATTTAATTTAATTTATTATTTTAAATATTATATTTGGAATATTAATGGATTTTAATGTTTAACTCGTTATTAAAATGAAGTTTGAACGTTATAATTTATATATAATATAAAATGAGCTCGTAATGGCGCGACAGTTCGTAATATTGACATTTGAACTTCTATTGAATATACAGAATCTGTTTTTAGTCGGATTTCTGTGAAACAAGAAACGTTGGATTCTTGTTGATTATAATTTTCATATGGAAGAGAAAAATCCAGATTTCGTGTTATAGATTGTTGGTTATATCCAAATCAAATTTTAAAATAGTTGCTGTGGAAAATCGTTATTAAAATATAATGATTATTAATTAATATAATTTGGATACCGTTTTAACTCAGAATATTGATATTGAGTTGTATAATTTATATTTGAAGCTATATGATATTTCCAGTTAGGTATTTATGATAATAATAATTTAGTATTATTTTATTTGATTATTATGGAATTTAATAATATTTTATTAATATTATTATAGGCCTTTAAAATAGTGATTTTGCAAATGGTCTCACTATTCGACAAAATTAGTTTCATTGGAACCGTAAGGAAGAGGTCAAGTAAAATGTCAAAGCCACAAATTTATTGGATTTTTTATGTAACTATAGGAATTTTAAATGCTTGATTTTTCATTGATAATTAGAAAGGAATTTTCACAAATGACCTCGGAATTCAACGAACCCTATCCCATTGGATCCGAAATATTTTTTTATTTTAGGATTACATTTGTTTATAAAAAACAGAGGTCGTATAAGATGTGTTTTTAGCCACAAACTCACAGATTGAGTTAGTATAATAAACTAATATATAAATTAGTCCATTCCCATCATATATATATACCCCATCGTCAAAACCCTTTTCCCTTACTGCACGTGGTCAATTGTTTTCTTCGCCGCCATCATTAAAATGAACGCACCAAATCACTCCAATCTTCCTCTTGATTCTTCTGAAAATCTGTTAATCGAATTCAAAGTGTTTCAACTGCAAAATTGTTGATCTTCACGAGATCTATGATTACACCAGTGGCGATTATATTTCAGTCATCGATGTGGCCGGAGCAGTGTCTGAAAATATGCCGTGTTCGTTGGGTTTTACCACTAGTTGGAGAAGGCAAGACTGACGAGATTCATGGTGTTGCAGAAAAGGGGATAGGCGCGGGGTTCCATGGGTTCAGATTGACTCCTGGTGCAAGAACGAGGATGCAACAGTCCACTTGGATCATCTCGCGTTGAGTAGGAATTTGAACAGGAGGGCCATCGTGAAATCGTGAAGATGGAATGTTGAACAACGAAGGGTGTGGACTGGAAAATAAAATGAAGTGCATGAGATACATGGGAACATGCAGGCAACCGAAGTGGGTACAAGGGATTGGAAAAATATGTGGTAAGGGTTTTGGTGATGCCAAGAAAGATGGGAACATCAACATTTTGCGTGGAGCAGGTATTGTGGAGGAGCAGCATAGGTGATGTACTAAAACAAAACTGACATTTGAACTTTTAGGTTAAGTGATTAGTTAATTTAACATTAAATTAGGATTTAATGAATTAAATTAAAATCATGTGTTCTGATTGTCGTGTTTAATCATATTAGATTGTGAGAATAAGGAGGTGCGGAGGGTTCCTTCTGAATGGTGCAAGAAGGAGTAAAACGAAGCAACATATGTAAATAGGTTGGATTGATATTCTAATCAATATAATTAAAATAAAAATTAGTTGTTAATAATATACATATTGAGGAATGTTTTAGTGAAGTAAAACACATTTGTGAACCATGCAGGGAGCGTGCATCCTTATTCTTCAATGAAGCACAATGGTACGTGGTGAATAAAACAAAGACGTGCGGGTTCTTTTGCTTGGAAATCAGAATTCTGAAAGTGGACATTTGGTTTATACATGGAAGAGCAGTGAGAAATCAAAATGGACGGGTCCTTTTTATCTAAACAATGAAACATGGAATTGGGAATTGAAGCTCAGCCGTATTCACGGGGAAGCAAACAGTATCGACCTAGTATATTGAACAAAGGAATTCGTTCGGCCCAAAATTTTGAATCTGGACATTGCAAAGTAATTAGTTTGTATATTATAAATAGTTAGGAATTAATTAATATAAATTATATAGTGTTAAAATTATAAATCGTATAATTTTCTCGCACTTATCAGAGCTTGAGGAAACAAGACATGTTTGACTCGCACCGACACGATCTACATTTTGGAACAGAACCAGACGCAATTGGAATCAACCGAGATTTTTAATTAAATTAAACACTCGTTTACTTTAATTAAAACCAACCTTTTAAACAGTGGTATCAACTCAAGATGTGTTAAACTCACTCAGTTCTCCCTACTTATATTTTTTATAAGTTGGGTTTATTTGTTTATGTATTATGGATGATTTTATTGAATGATTATTGAATTATACATTAATATATTGACTGAACAGTTAAGTTAAACGTTCATTTAAATTAATTAAAATAAAATCGTTATTTCTAATGATTGAATCCAATTGAGGTAACTTACCTCAATGGTTACATTTATAATAATATAAACATTATAAATAAATAATTGGATGTTGGGATTGCTGTTATTTGCTGATTATTGACTGTTACCATCCATTTTTGACTGTTATTATTAAATTGTTTATTTCATCTGTTTAGATGGAAAATGAATATTAATTAGCCACATTGAACTGAATTATTCGAATTGAGGTAACCCATTTTTTTGCAGGAATTGAGAGGTTGGAGGAATTGAACAGAATTCCTCACTAATATTGATAATATTAATCAATATGATTGGTTGTGTTCATTTGGGTGTGAAATAGTTTAACATTTCATGGGTTTGGTACTATAGTAGACATTGACCTCTTTAGTACCGTCAATTAAAGAAACAATTTTTGAAATTTGATATCAAATCAATTTTGAATGATTTCAAAGATATAAATATATTTATATATGAATTGGAAATATGGTTTTGATCGTAAAGATAAATACCAAAGTTTAATTTACTGGTTTATAATTAATCAAATTTATAACTAATCGAGATGTAAGATATTATTAAATGAATAGTTTAACGATACAAACTTACCATATTTGTTATTAAAATGGGTAAAATGGTATGTAAAGGCCTTAACAGCCGTAAAGGAAGTTTAAAATTGATTTCAAAATATTAATATGGAATAATTGAATCGTGGGTTTACGAGAATATATAAAAGAAACAGAGAACTGATATTTTTTGTAATAAATGATCTTTTGAATAAATGGTGTTTAAAATATATGAAATGTGATTGAATAACATTTCGTGAATAAGAATAACGAATTAACAGAACTGGAAATGAGTACTGTTTTGGAAATGGGACTTCAGGTTTTTAAATGAAGCCGGATTTGAAATATGAATATGGATTTGTAAATGGAATTGACATTTATAAATTGAATTTGGTTTGAAATGACAAATATCGATTTATAATTGGGTTTAACCCCAAAAAGCTGGAATGGATGTTTAAATCAAGATTTTCCAAACATAGTGTAACTGGATATACGAGTATGAGTTGATTTATGCATGAAGAGTGATAAAATAAATTCCAAATAAAATGGAATTAAATAAGTATAAATCGAGAAGTTGAGAAATGATGGGAAAGGGCTAAGATAAGTTTTATTCCGAGGTTCGGAATGTTGTATTCCGAAGATCGAAATGTCTATCGAGTTGATATATTTATTCCAAAGTTCGGAATGTTAATTGAAGATGAGAGTCGAGAAATGAAATCGAATTATAAGTCGTCGCTAATGAATTGCAAATGGAATTTGTAAATGAAGTTTAAGTTTTGGAAAAGCGAATTTGTAACATTTGTTACAAGCGATAAATTAAACTATTTGGTTAATAAAATGATTTTTTTTTAAAGAATCATTATAGGGGTTGTTAGTAATGAATTGAAAAGGGTTGATAAATTGAAGTAAAGTGATTTGGAAATATAATCTGTAACATTTGATACAGAAGTCAAGTTAAATTATTTTGATTAATAAAATACAAATTCTGTAAAAGATAACAAATTAAGATTTAAAAAGATACTCATATAAGATTGTGAAAATATTTGTAAAGAACGTTTATATATGATTTTAAATCAATAAATAGTGATTATGGCGAATGTTTGGAAAATATATATATAAAGAGATACTGAGGAAATTTTTAAAGGATTCGAATTATAATCGAATCAAGACACATGCATTATACTATAAAAGTTTTAAGGAATGGATCGAGTCATAAATCATAGATTACTTAATCAACTAGGTAAATGTGTTTGAGATTTCAAATGAAACGGATGTGTTAATAAACTTATATCTATTCTGAAGATATGAATATGTTAGTCAAGGTCTGAGAGGTAAATAGAATGCCCTAACTTGAGTGACTTCATGATTATCCAAGGATGGTATTAGTTTATGAATGAGAGGAGCTGAGGGAAATATAAGTTATTATTTCAGTGAATAATTTTATAAACTGTATTAGAAAAGTTTATAAGTCGAATGAATTCTTTTAAGAATATTCTTATTCGATAATAAGAAATAAAAGCTATGTTTTAAATAATGTAAGATACTAAGAATTTAATTAATTGATGGTTAATTAAAGAGGCTAATTAGTGTTGGGTACTGAATTGGTGAATTCATTTTTATGTTATTGATGAATGTTTGTTCATTTAAATTTATTTGATAGTTAAATAACCGACTATCAAATCTGACCTATATGCTTGTTGGAACGGAAAGACCGGGATTGAATTACAAAACCATTCTGACCAACAAATACGTAAAGATATCAGATAACCGAGATGGAGCATTGAAGACCATAGATCTTCATAAATGGAAGAACTACTAATAATCTCTGGTTTAGCGGCCAGAGATAAATTGTGGTTCTGTCGTGATTGAAATCTATGGACTGCAAGGACTACTCACTACTGATCTATAGGGTGATACCCAGGATGTGGTAAGAGTGTGCTTTCGGTTCATCTTGTTCCTAGATGACTTGTATGGATGAATGTCTGACAAAGTATTTCCAATGGTTCACGTACATTGATTTCTTCAAACGTGTCATAGTTGGTTAGCTTCTAACTAGGGTATTTTTGTGGATGTCAATTAGTGATATCCAGTGGATCTGACGATGTGGCATTCAAAGTCAATGGTGGCCAGATGTTCTAAAAATAATAATAAAGGTAAATGAATAAATAAATAAACTATGACCTCAAGCCTCATCAACCGGGAATGGCATAAAATCGGGTAGGTCGCATGTAACGACCGGGAATTTCACTCGATCCGAATCAGTCGCTAAACCGACCAAGACCGTTCGAAACGCCTGATTTTTTTGAGAACACGACAAATTAGAACGCAGACAGAAGGACATTTCATTGTTTTTTACAACAATTCATCAGAATACAAGAATATACAGAGTATGAATAAATAAAATACATTCGATAAATATCAGAGATTACAATAAATTACTTAGCAACGGAAAATATTACAAAACACAACTGAAGGAGATATACGGATACAGAACTTTCCGGATATCATTCCAGCTGTAAATCCAGATCCTGTGAATATAAATCTGCAAAACCAGAACTACTAGCTGCCCGTGTCAAAATAAGGGCACCCATAGTTTAGGTTAAAAAAAACAAACTCTAGGTCATTCATGGGACTGGTGTGAGAACTAAAACAGTTATTAATCTTTATTTTAAAGTTCGGTAGATCAAGGGACCACGCCGTATAATACGGAACGGGTTTCCTCCCAAGAATACTAGTGCATAAAACAACAACGCAATGCTAAATAAAGAACAATGAAGCTATTATAAGACCCAGGTCTTGTCACACAATGCAACGCAAGCCGGAGGATATGGTTTTGCCTTATAATAGGGCTATATGGGTCATGCCCATCAAATGGGTATATCATTACCTGATCTGGTGAAATCAAATGCTTTCGGTTGTCCCTTTTTTTTTTATATTTATATGTATGCTATCGGTTCGGTTGGATGGCCCCCAACCATGTTAATGATATATTAGGTACTCTCAAAGTATAGTGAGGGGCCGGTCATGTTTAGCCTAAGTTGCAAGATGTTCATGTTGAACCTCAATGTATTCATCTCCAAAGGTACATTGTCGGGAAGGTGGTCCCATACCTTGCTAGGAAATCCATTCTCCAATAAGATCCCTGGTTTTGATTGTATACTATATATATGTGGAGCGTGAGATGCAAGTGTTCTGCTAGATTGATATTTATTCGTATTTAGACACTATCATAATATCAGACTAATATTGTTTTTATTTCAAAAATGTTTTGAGTTATCGTAAGGAAAAAACCGTCTGTATTTATGTGTGGATTTGGTCTTACGATTATCCTTTTTCTTTCGAAAAGATTTTGACATTAAAATCAAATTGTGTGACGCCTTTAAACTTAGTGTGTTTTTCTGACTCTGGTTCACCAGACTGACCCGGTGTTTGTAATGCTCGGGTTAGACAGGGTTGTACAGGTTCAGGTTATCTGGTACTATGAAGAGTCGAGCTAGGAGAGTTCCAACATATGATATTATATATTCCATTGTGTGATTGTATATGAGGACAGATTATTATAACAGTACAGATGTGTGATGTACTCTAATCGTTGTAAGTATATTTTCAAGCTCTCAATAAAGATATGTTTCTATATTATATTTTGTTCCGTTGCGATGCGAGACTCTGTGTTGCTAGTTCTTCTTCTATTCTAATATTTCTTTCTTTCTTTCTTATCTCGTCTCTAATTTCTTTCTATTAATGATCTAGTGTTTTTGGTGCTTGAATAGTCGACGTGGTATTTTGTGTCGATTTTCGGGGTCGAAAATCCTTGGGCCGTTACATGTTGTGTCTGAATCTTTGGAGACTTGGGATTGGATGGTGCAACAAGGAGAAAGCTTGCATCAAGGCAACTACAGGGCAGAACCATGGAATGGTAGAATTCGGTGACACTTGAGACTCTAGAGAAAGAGAATTCACGAGAACGATTCCAAGCTAAGTTTGAAGCAAAGTTTATCTCCACATCTCAGAAATCTGCTCTTTTCAAGAAATTTGTGGAATTAAAGCAGAATGGGCGTCCTATGCTTGATTATGACAAGGTATGGGACCACTTTCCGAAAGTGTACCGTTAGAGAGCAATACACTAGGGTTCAACAAAAAAAATGTTGTAACCCAACCACACATGACCGACCACTCATTCAACTTGAGTGTATCGAATATATTGCCACCCTACGGTTGACCAACCATCGTATTCCCAAGAGATACAGAAACGATAGAAGAAACAAAATATAATTTTATCTAGATGGTGAAAATACACCCTAATGGGAATGACGTACATAGCCATGCTACCTGCCCGATTTCTGTCATTTCCCGGTTGATGAGGCTTGAGGTCACGATTACCTATTAGAGAACATCTCGTTAACTTTGAATGTCACATCGTCATATCAGTCCAATCACTAATTGACGTTCACAAATACACTCTGGGTGTTAAGCTAAGAGAAATTTCCTTCTCCACCACCAAACAACATAAGGAGAATGGGTGATGATTTCTTGTAAATTGTTAGCAATATACATTCATTTCAATATTCCCAAGCATTCAATATCTTCCTTGTCTCCACGGAAACACATACATACTACTTGAGGAGAACATTGTAGGAATTATGTATTTCAAAAGACTAATCAATGTTATATCAAGAACACACTAAGTCAAATCATTTTTCTATTGTATTTGAAGTCTTGTTCAATTGTTCAGGAAAAGTTAAATTATGTTCGATTGTTCAGACGAAGTCTTGTTTGGATGATTAAGCAAATGTGGTGAAACCATGTTCGACTGCTCAAGTGTCTATTCTTTAGGGTAAGTGAATATGTTGTTTAGTGAAATTCAAAATAAAGTGTGGGACTGGATGTAGCACTGGAGGTCCGAACCTGTATAAAAATAGCTGGTATGATCATTTTATTTTTATTTGCTTTATTATCGTTATCTTCTTTAGCATATATTTGTAGCAACTCGCAAATCTAAATAATTTAAAGCTAGATTATCATTTGAGTTTGAATTTAAAATTTAAATACCAAGACTGTATTTGAATGTTGATTTGACCACATTCACAAAAATAAATAAATTTCTCAAAAGCTAATTTTTGTCAAAAAGTGGTCAAATTTGGAAATTTTTTGAAAATTTAAAAAGTTTGCAATTGTATATTTGATTCCTTTTTATGATTCCTGAAAAAATTACAAGATGCTCTCAGCTTTTGTTTTGTTAAAATCTAGGTCTTATTGCTCCTAATTTGTTATTGAAAACACACAAATTTAACGGTGTTCATGTGTTATACTTCTATCTCTTTTCAAAAATTCGTTACTGTTATTTTTTATGGCTTTTTGGGAAAGCTTACCTCTTGCCACATCATACATCGTAATTATTTTTACGTTTTAATTTTGAATACCCTCCCGGTAGGATAATATATAGCCTTTTTTCTCATAATTTCTCATTTCTCATTCTCTGAAACATTTCTCTCTTATTTCTTTTCCTTTTACAAAAAAATCTTCTCTACAAATTTTAAATCCCAATATCTATAGATCTAATTGGATGAGTGAATCTGTGTTTATTCTTGTTTTAATTTCTCAAAATTTCAATCGCTCTTTTCTGTTTTGGTTTTCAAATTTTGTTTATGACTTTTGGCCACCATCTCCACCCTTCTCTATACCGCTGCAACCTGGACCCACGTGCCATTGTCCTCCCCTATTACTGCCACCAACCACTAGCCTAGCCATCTAACTCTGGTCACACTAAAAACCCTAGACTTTTTTCCCTTTGAAGTTCTAAATTCCCACTTCAATCCTAGACCTGCTTTTCCCCTTCTTCCCACCACTACAACCACAAATACCACCACCCTTACTAAGCCTGGCCACCTCCTACACCACCTCTAGCGCCACATGCACCACCTCTAGCGCCACGTGCACCACCTGACCGAGCCATCTCCCTTTAGCACGATCCCAATCTGCACATAACAATAACCCCGATTTTCTTTCCCCGCTCTAATATTTTCTGCATTTTCAGTTTTTCCCTCTTAGAGACCCCCTATTCACTTTTTCTGTTTTAGATTTGATTAAATCGAGTTATCTACATTTTTCATGTATACCACTTTTTCAAATTTTTATTCTATTGTGTTAACATAGCGAATCTTTTAGATCCATTTTCAGGCCTAAATTTTCCGAACCGAAAATGTATATCACTATTTCAGTCTTTTCTCCATAAAAGATGATATAAATCCAGATTTTCATTTTTTAAAGTAGAAAAAATTGCTTGAATTTTGTTGTTGATCTTTTTTTCAATATCAGTGGTCAACATGTTCAAAAATCAGTTTTAAGATGACCAATTTTGGTTCCATTTTTGTAAATTTTATGAAATCTAAGCCACCTTTCCTCACCTTAAACTCTTCCTCTATTCTTCTATTTAAAAAACTAGAAGCTTTTATTGTTGATATACGATTGGTGATTACTTGTGATTCTCGTTACATATATTCATTCCAGTTCAAGTATAGCTTGTCTTCCGCAATTAGCCACGTGAACAATCACTCAGGACTCATATTCTTATAATTAAGTAAATAAATATCATTCGAAATGTTGACACGATCATCCTTGTTTTGACATGTTATGCTATGCTATGCTATGTTATGCTATGTTATGTGATACTGAATGTATTTTTTCTTATGGTATATCAGTTATGATTTATTATCACACCACAAA
This sequence comes from Allium sativum, assembly GCA_030737875.1. Taxonomy (NCBI): domain Eukaryota; kingdom Viridiplantae; phylum Streptophyta; class Magnoliopsida; order Asparagales; family Amaryllidaceae; genus Allium; species Allium sativum. Next base: position 676,647,748 of record CM060920.1, read on the forward strand.
TTCCCGAATTAACAAAATATGCTAGATAATCACTATGGGTTGAAATGATACATACCTGAACGCTTCTATTGTTTTTTACATTGATTTGAGATGCTTGTTGAAATGTTATATACTTAGAAATTAAAACATCATAGATTAAAATGATATATATCCATTTTACGACCATAGGTTAAAAATTAGAAATGGACACATCAGTCTGTATCAGAATATTTCTTTAAAATTATAAAGTATATTTTGGTTTGATAAATTTATTTAAAGATTTTATTAAAATTTATATTTTGTTTAATTTAATAAAGTTCTAAATTTAAATTTTAAAATATAATTATAGGTACAAGTTTTGATATATTAGTTAATATATGTTTTAAAATTCAAATTTTAAGATTTTAACTTATAATAATATTTGGTGGTTAAAATTTTATATAATTTTGAATGACTTAATGTAATAAGATAATTTAATATTTAATGAAATATGTTAATCTAGTCTAAATAAATATTTTTAATTTAATTTGGTATAATAAATATAGATTTTATAAATACCTCTAAAAAATAATTTAAGAAATATAAGTAAGTTTTAAATGATAATTTAATTTGTTTAGTGATTTAAGTGAAATAAGATTTGATTAAGTCATTATGTGATTTTCAAAAATATGATTTAGAAACATTAGGAAATTGCAAAGGTTTACAAAAGGTTCATTCGGTTTTTCTTATGTTAATGGCGATAAGGAGCCTTGCTCTCCCTCTCTTTCTTCAACTTCTCATCCTCTTCCAATTTTTTTCCTCAACGCTGCCTTTCTTTCCTCTCTTCCTCTATATATCTTCTCTTCTGGCCTTGTTTTAGTCTGCATGGGAATCAAATCTGAACCAAATCCGAGTTTCAGATCTAACCCTTTTTATCTCCAATTTTTCCATGCTCTTTTCTATCCACCTCCACTACCTTATCCATTTGCCCAACCACTCTCCTGTCTACCCTCCCTGCTGATACATGGTGGCAGACTTCAGTCTTAACTAACTATGGGTCTTAGGCTACACTAAGTGCTTTCGCGACTTCCAAACCACACCATAATTCAATAATGTTCTTCACTAGGTTTCCACGTAAGTCAGTCCTTCTCATCACGTAGTGATGTCTTGTCTACCGATGTCTGATTAGGTGGATTTAGGTGGCGTTGGCGTCTATTGGGGAAAACAGTGTAGGTTTCGATGGGTTGTTTGTTTTTTGTCTGGGTATGTTTTAACTTTTTCGGCCTTAGGAGTAATGCAAAATCATGGGGTCTCCCCCGTGTGGTAGTATGTCCATTCCCTATGTGATTAATTCGCGACTTTCTGTCCTTTAATTCTGGTTTTTCATGCTCTTCATCCTTTTCCCTATTAGGTGTTATTGGGGGTAGCAGGACATAATATCTTGCTTGATGATCCAGTATAGGATTTTTTTAGTATTTAGTGTTGCTATGGCGGCCATGTTGGCATAGTTAAGTGGGGATTGGATGTTTTGTGTGTGCGCTGGTCATCGCCTGTTGTAATTTTTCGTTTGATGTGTTTGTTTCTAAGTGGTAAGTGAGAATGGTAATGTGAGCTCGTGGAATTCTTTTGAGTGTTTGGAGATTAGTGATGTGATCCGGGTTGATTTGCTGCCTTCTTGGGTGCTGGTTCACTAGAAACATGCATGTGCTAGTGGTTCTTTGCTGACGAAAGGATGTAGCCGTATATGGTTTTGCATCCATTTATTGTCTTGTTATTCTGCTGAGAGGAAGTCTTATAAGAAAAGTGTTGGTCTGTTGTAGCTTAGTTCTTGTATATGTATCTAGGTTGTGATGTGTAACTTGTGACCCCTAGTGGGTATGTTATTATAGTATAATCATTAAGATTAACCACAGTTCTGTTAGCTAGGATATTAGCAGTCGTAATTTCACTTCAAAGATGTCTATGGTGGATAGTCCACCTTAAAAACCGATGTAGTTGGCAGTTATACAGTTTATCACCTGTAAAAATGTATTTATTATTTGTTATAATAAAAAGAGTTTGTGGTCACTTTAAAAACCAGTCAGCTCTACCAATTTTTTTTAGGAAAATGGTTTGATATGAATTGTTAAGTTAATATTTGAAACTAAAATATAATTAATGTTAAACATTTAGAACTGATTTAATTGTAAATTAAGGTTTAAGTGATATGAAATACCTATTAAGATTTGATTTAAAAAGAAATTTGAAATTTGAAGAAGATGTTTCAAGAAATAAAACTTGATAATTTAACTTTTAATGTTGTTTGAAAGTAAATGTAATAAAATGAAAATGGGAATGAATTTAAGTTTTAAACCAAATAAAGTAAATGATCTAGAATTGAAATTAAGTTTTAAATTAATTACGAATTTATACCATTGAATATAAGTTGATTGGAATTGAATTTTTTTGTTTTTGGAAAAGCCAACCGATTTTTAAAGTGAACCATAACATTTTTTCATTATAACAAATAATGAGTACAAAATATAACATGACATAGGCCGATCGCCTATCTTTTACAGATATGTCTAGCCCTAACTACTTAGTAAATAGATATCTATCACCTTGCATGGTGAGATGAGTTACAGCAAATAGCTATGGCTGAAACAATTTAATACACTTACATTTACACAACTTGACTAAAATAGGATGCAAGCAGCTCTACTGAACAAAACACAATCACCACTCCACGGCTATTACCAGTAACACCAGAAACAACTCAATTGTAACAGTTCAATTTTAATCAAGCAAGAAACAATAAATTAGCGCAGAGGAAAAGCAATCAAGAAAAAGCCCAAACATCGGAACCTCCCTTCCACACCTAACAAAACAAGCTAGAACAATAACACACATACACCAGGTTGATAAACCCTCAGTAGAAACACTACCAGCAATCAAGCGACAACCACATACATAAACCACAAGTAACAAGCAACATGCAACAAGCAAAAAGCAATAATTAACGCAAATATTTAGCGTAGAGAGTATGGGCGACTACCAGCTCGTCATGAGTGACGTGACCGGTCTTAAGAGAGAAGGAAACCTAAAGATGTCGTACAAAGTAACGACAACCACTAGCTTGTCATGAGTAACAAAGCTAGTTTGCGGTGAGAGGCCAACCTTTAGGATAAGCCTAAGCAAAAAACGAGATAGACAGTGGGGACAGAAGCCGGAGAAGTCGTGAATGCGAACACAGAAGTCACGAAAACTAGGGTTTTTTTATCGAAGGGAACACAACGAGTAGGCAGGCGCAATAGGTGAAGTAAAGGGGAAGCAAAGCCGATAGGAGTCAACGGTTAAATAGGTTGCCGACCTGAAAAAAAAGCACTGGATCAGGCGGTAAAGTTTTTAATCCATTATGGTGAAAGCTATGGCTGGATATGGAAGAGGGAGGAGAGCTAAGACAGTTGAGAAATTGCGAAAAGGAGAAGTTAGATCTGAAATAATGAAGAAGGCAGAAAGTACCCTAGTCGTCATGAAGAAGGCAAAAAATTTAAATCTAATTTAATGATAAGTTGAGCTTTGGAAATGTAGAAATTTGGTTTGGATTGATTATTATATTAAATTATTGAAAAATTATTAATATTTTATATTAACTATTTTATAGATGTAATTTAACTATTATTTTGTAACTGTTTTAGATAAACTATTTTATCTTAAAATTTAACTATTATAATTATTTTAATCAAATTATTTTATACAATTTTAATTATTTTAAATTAAACTATTTTATATTATATTAATTATTCTAAATAAAAGCCTATTTCCAATCCGAGCTGTTAAGTTGAAATATTTAAATATAAAAATATTTCTTGAATAATGATATTTGTGATTTAGAAATATGTAATCGAAATGTAACTTTTGATAATGAACTATTTGTAATATAAGATATGAATTCAAAATGGATCGGAAATTGAACTGATTTGGAGATAATGGTAATAAAAATTCAATACCTAAAGTTAATTGATTTATTTATGACGTTCAAATATGATTTCAAATATAAATGACCATGGTGTAAAAATGCAAGTGTTTGGTTGTTAAAGAGACTGAGGCTGAACATTGGCATACCTTATATCAATAACGAGAACCGCTTTAACAACTGTGCACGTGGTGGAGATCCAAAATGAAGTATGATGGTTTGGCGAACGTTATTGAACTGAAGTAAAAGAAGGATAGCCTTGACCCTCGAATCATAATTAATTTGACTAAAAACAGGAGTCATAACCGGGCTAAGTGAGGTAGCTTCTTCGATCATACATGCTTCTTCGATACTATATCTTTTACGTTATGATTGATTTGGTGGACACCCTTAATCATAGAAGTGTTGTTCGAGGTGAGTTAGTTGCGGCTATGTGTTACTACTGATCTGGGCCCATAATCCGATAGAATCCTACAATGGGTATAGCCTCGTTTCCCTTTTATATTTTCCATTTGAGTCCTTTATGATATTTATTTGACATTGTCGTACCACGGGCATCACTGTGCATTGACGGTTTACTGATGTTTATATGCAAACTATAGCACCTCACATTTTTAATAATAAAAGTGATCAAAATAATTGCAGAATTAATTAATAATGGAAAAACAAACATTTCGGGATTGTTAGGGTTTAGCTTCGAAAATATACCATTGTGTTCGTAGCAATTTTCTGATTAATTTGCAAATATAATATGTTCCTAAAGGATTTCGCATGGAAAAATTATTAATGTTCAAAGTCTTGTGTCAGAAAAATATTTATAAGTGTAAATGTACAAAAATATATTTATTTCGAAATATATATGCGTGTTAATTTCAATACAATATGCGTTTGAATTTGAATTAGGCGAGTGTCAAAAACAGAAGAAAATCAAATAAAAACTAGAAGCAAAAATAATGTTCAAAAGAATTAAAAATGAATTATACATGCACAAAACAAAATAGGAAAACACGGCTCAATCAAAGGGTTGCGTCGACCCTTTGGGTCGTCTCACTCAAGGGTGGATCGAACTATCACGTCCTATAACGACATGTCTTGTTCTGTTTTAACGGACTAGATTTTATTTTTCTGAAGGGTCGACGGACTCAAGGGTGGATCAAACCATCACGTCCTATAACAACATGTTTTGCTCTATTTTAACGGGTTGGATTTTATTTTTCTGAGTCAGACAGACACAACTAGTTTAAACATCTATAAATAAACCTACAGTGCTAGCCATTAAACTCATATTTCTTTGAGTGGGTGCAAAAGCCCTGCCATTCCCTTTCTTCTCTAATTCTTAAAAAATAGAAAATATTAGATGTAGGCTATCTAATTAAAGATTTAGAGGCAAATGCTGTAGATTTAAGATTTAGATGTTCAAATTCTCTATCTGTAGGGGGTTGTAGATTAGGATAAACCATGGATAATAAATCTAAATCCAAATCAGATCCAGATCAGATGTTTCTAACACTTAATGATGTTACAAATTTGTGATAGTTATTTGTGTTACTAAATATCAATATCTAGGTTACCGATTAGCATTTCTGATAACCGATGAATAGTGCTAACAAAACCTGATAATATTATCAACTAATTTCCCGTTTAAACTTAATAATTCAAAATAGCTATTTCATTTTAAAATCTAGATTTAAAATTTATATTTAACTAAGAAGACCACATTTAAAATGGTTTTATTAATACGTATTTGAAAATTTTGTTATAACAAAAGCTGATATATCTTTACAAGTATTTTACCGCTACATTTTACAAATTTAAATAACCACCACTTAACCCCAAACTAATTTAAATTCAAATCAGGTATTTATATGTTTTCAAAATCCTGATGTAAATTTGATACAAAAATCTTAGGTTATTACATTCTCCCCTCCCCCTTAAAGCTTTTCGTCCTAGAAAAGGAGGGGTTGTTAAAAATCGAATAATCTCATTTATAAAATAACTTATAGATTTTTAAACTCAAGTTTGTTAAAATTCGTTATACTAAAATTTATATGAAATCTTTACCTTGAAAAAGAATAAATAAACCCCATCATCACAATGGAATTGAATGATTTAAACAATATGCCTAAATAAATAACAGAATGTCATAACAAAGTGAATACTTATACCCGAGTACAAAATGGTGCAAGAAATAATCATCTATCAAGCTGAATATGTACTACATATTTGAGGTGGTCTATATAAAACAACAAAAATACTAACCCAAAAATATCTTACTTCTAATCATGCACTTAAGATAACTATACATGAAACTATATGATCCCTATCTACGATATGTACAAGATCCAACCATATCTTGGCTAGCTATCAGGCTCATCTGCTGAAGTCTCTGATAAATCCATCTCCGATGGCTCCTCATCAGCAAAATCCTCATCCTCAGTCTCCATATCATCATCATCAAATAATCTTACCCTCATCGTCACTGAACTCATGTGCTAAATCCTACTCTGGAATCTCTCCCTTTGGGATATGCTTAGCATGGTCGTTTATTGGCTTATCAAACTCACCTACTCCGTTCTCGTCTATGGGATCTGCGAAATCGTCTATAGGCCCAAAAACCTCGTCCATATTGTCTCCCTTCATAATGTTTGGTGTCATAGGTATAGGAGTTCCTATCTCATAGGTATAGAAGTTCCCATCTCCTAGACAGTATGCTCATCTGCCTCCTTGTTTATGCTCTAATTGCAACGACCCAGATTTTGGTTGATTAATTTTAAACATTTAATATTGTATTAAATATTGAGTTGCTAATATAACTGAATTTTTATATTGAGTTATCGATTTATAATCGAAATATGATTTAATTTAGAATATATCGAATTATCGTAATACGAAATATAATTGAATTCGAAGATCAAAACTATACCGAAACTATTCGGATGATCAATATAAATTATATTAATTGTAAACGATAAAAATAATTTATTATCGAGGAATTTAAATGTTTCTAAATTTAAATTATATTATATCGATTTAATATAGTTATTTTTTGTATATACGTTCGAATTAAATTTCAGAATCTATTCTGTTGAGTTCAGAGTAGCGTTTTAACATTGGAATGTTGGTCGTGATTGGATTTATAACTGAATTAAGATAGATCTAAGAAGTTATAATTGGAATTAGATTTCATCGAATTTTACAAAATAATCCATTTCTAAGGGAATTGGAAATGAATATAGAATAAATAAATGGAGTAGTGATTGGATTTATAACTGAGTAATGAAATAATCGACGAGTAGGAATAATAGAAATATTAAGTTAGATTTGGCAAAATTGTTTAATTTATTTTTAATATTTACGAAATGGAATTGGAATTGATTTAATAAACGATGTTTTATCATTTATATTTGAATTTAATTAAAATGAGCTCGCTGCAGAGAGGTAGTTCGTAATTTGACATTCTGAACTTCAATTAAGTATATAGAACTAAATTTAAGTTGGAATTATTTGAAACAAGAATCATCATGACCGATTGAATAATATTTTTCTATTGGAAGAGAAAAATCTGGATTTCATCTTAAAGATTGTATGTTATGTCAAAATCAAATTTCCAGAAAAACAGCGCCATAATCGTTTAAAAACCATATAAGTTTATTTAAATTAATTCAAGGCTTTTAAGCAAATAAAACTTAGATTTACATTAGAAAAATCTAGACTTGAGTTATAAAATATAACTGAACTCAAGTGGAGTAATGAACTGATTTTTGAAAAAAAAAATCAGATTTTTAAATTATCGAATGAAATTAACAAATTAGAAAAATAATTAGTTAATGGGGTTGGGTCGAATTTAATTTTGGTTAAGTAAATTGGTTTGGTGAATTAAAAGTTGGGAATTGAATATGGAAATTTGTGACGACCCGGACTGCACCAGCCGATATTTCCAATGAAAGTGCGCTGTACCGATGCCCAACCAGCATGGGACGGTCGTCAAAGAAAGGAAAGATAAGGAATTTGAACTAATAAGGAACCTGTAGAATGTCTCACAACGCACGGGATAAAATATAATAACAACATACTTTGACATAAAACAGGTGAGACAGTGCATAAGCTGAAAACTAAACATCATAGCAGCGGAAAATCCAAATACAACTTATGTTCCACATCATCATTATTAAAACTTTTGAAAACTGTCTCTAAAGAAAATAAATACGATACACTACTAATGCCCAAAGTAGTGACCAACAACGACAGAGGGAGAATATCAATATATATTATACGTGGAAGCCTCCTGCTCGTCTCCGGTACAACTACTCGTGCATACCACCAAACCTGTCTCTAGTCTGCTCGTTTAAGAGCACCCAGATAAATAAGAAGAGACATAAAACTCCGGGTCAGACAAAAGTCTGGTATGAGCGGTAAGCAGCAAAACAGAATAATAACAGGTATACTAAACCATACCTAAACCTGGACCTGCAATCAAAGAGTTAGCGCTACATACTGTGCAATACTCTAAGGTGCCACTAACATATGGTGTAAAGATTAAGGGGTGGGGTGTGCATGACATGGTGATAGCAAACAATCAAACATAGCAGTCATTCCTCAGGTCTCTCACCCAGTGCATAAAGCATACAATATCCACTACTTTGGTCACCTAATCCTTTGGGCCATGACGGAGTCCAATCCCATACAACTATCACTACAAGCCCACTATCTGTCTCTCAGTGGTGAACCACATTTATGAATAACGATAGCCCCTTCGCACACATCCGGCAACAAAGTCCAATCACGAAGTTGACTCGTTGGTTCCCATCTGGATCCTGAGTGCAAACTTCCCATTTGGACAACCTTTGCATCTCAGCTTTTGGCCATCATCTCCTGATCGGTTCGGAACAAGCTTCTATGCAGATCAGCTCTCTTCTTCTCGTTCAGTCTATTGTCATCAACCTCATTTGGTTCGTGATCGTTAAGTCTCAAGTCTAAGCTCCTCGGTTCGGGTCTTGATTAACCCCATCGGGTCGGTTCGTGCCCAATAACTAGCTTGTGGCACAACAGTTCGGCTCGTGACATTCTTCCTCCATCGGTTCGGATCGTGAGCTCCTCTTCAGGCCGGGTCGTACTCCTCCATTGACTCGTGGATCAGGCCTTCATCGGTTGGTTCGTGATGGAGCTCCGTACCAGGTCGGGGGCTTCAGCTGTGAGCTGTTCGTGAGCTCCTGGTCGGATCGGGATCTCCAAGTGGTTCGGGGTCGTGAGCTCTTATCTCGTGGCGACTCGTGATGAAACAGTTCGCGGGAACGGTTCGGTTCGTGCTTCCCCTCCGATCCGATCCGGTTCGGTTGATTTCCTGCACTTCTTTCCAGCGTCAGTTTTACGCCATTCGACGGCGTTTTCGACCAAATCTAATTTTCTAATCAATCACAAAGCATACCATACAGTCATAGCAACATATAGAATTGATCACTAACACCACAACAACAATTTGATAGGTTAAAACTGATCAAACATAGCCAAAATCCCATATTTTCCCTTAAGCATGTTTAAGCAAAACTGATGATAGGATTAGTAAAACTTAACCAAATTGACCAAATTTTCTAACAGGGGCCTTAAACAATATTTCGAAATTTATAAATATTTTTCCAGAATTTAATCATGTTTAAATTCGCTAATTAACACTAATTACCCTTAATTAACCATAATTAGTGAGGAACTATGCAAATCACTCACCTTAGCCACAAACAAAATACCAAATCTGAAATTATCTTCTGTTTGGCGCTGTCCCCAAGGCTATATAGCAGTCCTGACCTTGATTTGGTGCTATTTCCCTTTGATTTGATGTTGCTAAGCTTAATCCTTGATTTAATGGTGATTAGAGATGATTCTAGATGTTGGAGGCCATTGTTAGGGTTCCAAGAATGAAAGTTGCGGCTGAAAAGTGTCTAAAGAAATGTTTTCTAACCCTATTTAGCCCCTATATTACCCCTAATCCCGAAATCCCCAATGGGCCTACCTATTAGCTACCCAATTAAGCCCATTTAAGTTGTTTTATACATTCTAAACCTTAATTTAGCCATATCTCCCAAACGGTAAGCCCGTTTGACTATTATGACTACTCTACGGAAAGGTAAATCATCATCTGGACCTATTGGAAGTGGTTTCTGGTCAAAACTCCTTTCCAATCAAAAGTTATAGCCAAAACAAGATCAGCTAGGGGCAAAATGGTCATTTAAAAATTGACGAAAATCATGGACATGGGAAATGACCCCAATAGTCGTCTCCCAAATTTACATGACCATACGACTTCACATGAGAAAGAAATAAAGATTCTACGATCCTATGATGCGTAGAATGCGGGTTTTACATTCTCCCCCCTTAAGAAATTTCGTCCCTGAAATTCCTTAACCCAAAACATACCAAGGATCCCGCATGCCTACCAATCATTAACAAAACGATAAAGCATACAAAACAACACAACAAGCCTATCCTAGCATGCAGTTTAATAACAAGGGAGTACTATACCGCTATAAAAACCTTACCAGGCAAAGAGTTCTGGATACTTCCTCCTTATGTCCTCCTCTGTTTCCCAAGTACAGTCTTCCTCATCATCACCCCACTGAACTTTGACTAGTTTCACCACCTTCCTTCGAAGCTGCTTCGTATCGTTCCCAATAATACGCATAGGTCTTTGGTTCCCAACTGCCTCGAGTTCAACCTCGATATCGTCCAACTGATCTGGTGAAATAGTCATATCGGGGTCGTGCACGAATTTCCATAACTAGGAAACATGAAATACGTTATGAACTTCTGCCATCTTCTTTGGTAATTCAACTTTATATGCCAAATTCCCAACTTGCTCAAGAACTGGGAATGGACCAACAAATCTTGGTGTTAACTTGCCTTTCCTGCCAAATCGTATCACGCTCTTTAACGGAGAAATCTTGACAAACACCAAGTCACCAATGGAGAACTTTAAATCTCTTCTCCTCTTATCAGCATAACTCTTCTGTCTATCTTGGGCAGCCTTCATTCGCTGTCGGATAATCTTGATCTTATCTGAGGTTTCTCTTATTACATCTGGCTCAAACACAAATTTCTCACCGGTTTCTAGCCAACATGATGGTGAGTTGCACGGTCTTTCTTAACCAATACTGGATTGATAACTGTTATTATATGCAAACTCTACTAGATGCAAATGGTCATCCCATGATCCGCCAAAATCTAATATGAAAGCTCTCAAGAAATCTTCTAATACTCGATTCACCCTCTTTGTCTGACCATCGGTTTGAGGATGATACGTGGTACTGAGATGTAATCTGATCCTAACGCCTCTTGTAAGCTCTTCCAAAACCCACTAGTAAACAACGGGTCTCAGTCACTCACAATGCTTTTAGGTACTCCATGAAATCTCACTACCTATTTCATATATAGCTCAGCTAACTTAGCTGCCGTTCTATTCGACTTGACGGGTATAAATCTTGCACTCTTGGTCAATCGGTCCACAATCACCCAAATGCTATCATGGCCCGACCTAGTCCTTCGTAACCCATCAATGAAATCCATTGAGACTTGTTCCCATTTCCGTTTTGGAACTTCTAATGGTGGCAACAAACCACTAGGCTTCTTTTACTCAGCTTTTACTAGCTGGAAATTCATGCATTTGAATATGAACTTCCCAATGTCTCTTTTCATCCCTTTCCAGTAGTCGGTCTGCTTCATGTCTCGATACATTTTTTACCACCGGGATGTATAGTCAGTTTTGAGTGATGACATTCTTTAAGCACTTCATCTCTCAATCCATTGACATTGGGCACAACCAGTCTTCCATTCTTCCTAAGAAATCCATCTCGATCAAGCCCATACTTATTCACCTCCTCATCGGTGCACATCTCTAACTTCGAGATGATTTACAATAAGTTAGGATCGTCCCTCGGACTGGAACCATTCCTCTCAATCAAAGTGGGTCTAACCGTCAAAATTGCTAATATTTCTAGATCCAATCCATATTTAGGTCTGAAATCATCTCCCACGATATACTCCAATTACTTCCATTCAAGAAACATAGCATCTAAACTGACATGTTTCTTACTCAATGCATCAGTACAACACTTAGTCTGGTACCACAAGCATCTATGTATACCATCATCTCTTCGTTCTCTATTACCAGAATCCTACAGGTGATAGTCTACTCAAGGGAATAAAACAGGAACAAATATATAGAGACCATAGCATCCATCAAACATGTCCTATCTATCACCTGCTAAAGCCATACACACGTCAATACCTACTTGACTGGTCCAACCAATCCCAAGGCTAACGGAAGCCCCGCCTCCATACATACGTCGATGCCCACTTGACTGGTCCAACCAATCCCAAGGCTAATGGAAGCCCCGCCACCATACGGACTACCTACGTCCAACGTTCGTTTATCCTCCAAGGATAACTAGATCACGTCCAACGGATCCAAGGTAACGGGCGTCCCCAAATACCCTTGCTTCTTGTCCACCTAAAACACTCGAGTCCCACCCAAGTCTATCCATTATCTTACTGCCCTCTCGAGTCCAACTCGAGCCAATCCATTTCCACGTAGCCTTCTCGAGTCCTACTCGAGTCAATCTATCACCCATAAACTCATACCCAGTCTTGAGTATCCATTACCGATAAACTCTAATACAACATGAGTCATCTCCCTATTCATTGCATCTCCAAGATCAACGAACAACTATTTTCTTTTACAAGTTCAAGTCCAACTTGAGTCGTCCTAATCCTTCGTTGCGTCTTCCATGATCAACGAATACATCATATTCCTTCAAAAAGAACATCAACATAGGGTCCTAAACAATCCATTACTTTGCATCTTTCTCGAGTCCCACTCGAGTCATCTCATAACCCTATCGAGTCAAACTCGCATCAGCCCATACCATTGAAAAGTCTTATCATGTCACGGCTGCACATCACTCCTCGAGTAAGTCGAGATATCATTCAATGGAAATCATAACAACTACTTATATTTCACGCAAACCATCCTAGTCGAACTTGACATTCTCTAAGCACAAGCCCCAAAGGCCTAAATCAATATCAGACAAGCACTCAAGGAACAACTCTTCTGAATTCAGACAATCTACGTGAGATGATACTAGCAAAACAACTAAGCAATCACAAGCAAACATACATCCATAACTCGATAAGACCACATTACAACAAATCATGCAAAGACTAGTCGAACCACCTATCGGGTTCATCACAACTAAAGGTCTATCGACTATCTCAGGTTCCAGTCCCAACTTATCTACCAGGTCACTAGATATGAAGGAATGGGATGCCTTGCTATCAACAAAACTAGAACAGGAACGTCATAAACAGAAAGCATACCTTGAATGACGACATTCTTTCCTTTCTCCGCCGCAGTTGGGGCATTCGACGAAGAAGGAACAACATTGATAGTATATGCTTTCACAATCTGCTTTTCATTAGGGGGTTGCGGACACTTATCCTTGTGATGTCCCACTTGGCCGCAATTGAAGCACTTCCTTTCCCCAGGCTTTTCTTGACAATCTCTAGCATAGTGGCCCTTCATGCCACAACTAAAGCACTCTTTATCATTCTTGTCCTTCTTTTTCTGACCACCCTTGGTCTGATCCTGTTTTCTCTTATTCTGAGACTCCTTCTTACCTCCCCTGCTTGCTTGCGGCTTTGGTTCATCTACAGATGCAGTAGCAACATCGGCCTTCGACTTAGGGTAAAGACTCTTCGATCTCAAAGCTTTGCCCACTATAGACTCGAACGTCTCGTTGATGCGGTTTATTAGCCTTTCCCTAAGTACTCATCTAAGCCGGTTATGAACTTCTCGTTCTTCTTCTCGGCAGTTTCGATAAGAGATAATCCATACTTCGATAAAGTATCGAACTCAGCAATATATTCCGAGACTTCCCTACCATTCTGCTTAAGCTCCAAAAATTTCCTAAACAATTCAGATTTGTGAGCAGCTGGAATGAACTTTTCGCTGAAACTAGTCACAAACTGATTCAAGTAACTTGATCTGCAGGAGTAGCTGCTTTAATAGCATTCCACCAATTCATAGCTCGTCCTTGAAGCTGACGGGATGCTAGCTTTCTCTTCATCGCATCCTCGATACCTAAGTCTTTGAAGATATGCTCACAGCTATCCAACCAATCCTGAACTTCTGTAGCCGATTCCGTTCCATAGAATGACTTTCCACCAAGACTAGTGTAATCCTTGCAAAGCTTGGCGAAATCGGCTCTAGGTGCCAGCACCGCTGCACCACCACCATTTGCAGCATTGGGAACTGCTCCTTGCACATTTCTAAGCATCTCTCTCATGATGTCAGTGAACATCGTCCTCATATCAGGAGCATTCCAATTATTAGCTCCTCTACCAGTACCCCTAGTATGTCGGCTCATCGTTCAATCAGTAAGGAGAAAACGATTAACCATCTCTTCAGTGGTGCCAGTGTAATGCGAACTCATCCTTAAATATACAAATAGTATATATATATATACATAACTTTTGAAAACCAAAATATAACAAATACGCACTCTCATATACGTACTATCTATCTCTGGTGTCTTCCCTAGGTTAACTACACAACCTAGAGCTCTGATACCAAATGTGACGGCCCACCCCGCACCAGCCGACATTTCCAATGAAAGTGCGTTATGTCGATGCCTAACTAGCACGGGATAGTCGTCAAAGAAAGAAAAGGTAAGGAATTTGAACTAACAAGGAACCTGTAGAATGTCTCACAGCGCACGGGATAAAATATAATAACAACATACTTTGACATAAAACAGGCAAGACAGTGCATAAGCTGAAAACTAAACATCATAGCAGCGGAAAATCCAAATACAGCTTATGTTCCACATCATCATTATTACAACTTTTGAGAACTGTCTGTAAAGAAAATAAATAAGGTACACTACTAATACCCAAAGTAGTGACCATCAGCGACACAGGGAGAATATCGATATATATCATATGTGGGAGCCTCCTACTCGTCTCCGGTACAGCTAATCGTGCATACCACCTAACCTGTCTCTAGTCTGCTCGTTTAAGAGCACCCAGAGTAATAAGAAGAGACATAAAACTCTGAGTCAGACAAAAGTCTGGTATGAGTGATAAGCAGCAAAACACAATAATAACAGGTGTACTAAACCATACCTGAACCTGGACCTGCAACCAAAGAGTTAGCACTACATACTGTACAATACTCTAAGGTGCCACTAACATAAGGTGTAAAGATTTAGGGGTGGGGTGTGCATGATATAGTGATAGCAAACAATCAAACATAGCAGTCATTCCTCAGGTCTCTCACTCAGTGCGTAAAGCATACGATATCCACAACTTTGGCCACCTAATCCTTTGGGCCATGACAGAGTCCAACCCCGTACAACTATCACTACAAGCCCACTATCTGTCTCTCAGTAGTGAACCACAGTTATGAATACCGATTGCCCCTGTGCACACGTCCCGCAGCAAAGTCCAATCACGAAGTTGACTCGTTGGTTCCCATCTGGATCCTGAGTGCAAACTTTCCATTTGGACTACATTTGCATCTCAGGTTTTGGTCATCATCTACGTATTGGTTCGGAACAAGCTTCTATGAAGATCATCTCTCTTCTTCTTGTTCTGTCCAATGTCATCAACATCATTCTGTTCGTGATCGTCAAGTCTCAAGTCCAAGCTCCTCGGTTCGGGTCTTGGTTAACCCTACCGGGTCGGTTTGTGCCCAATCACCAGCTTGTGGCACAACAGTTCGGCTCGTGACATCCTTCCTCCATCGGTTCGGATCGTGAGCTCCTCTCCAGGTCGGGTCGTACTCCTCCATTGACTCGTGGATCAGGCCTTCATCGGATCGGTTTGTGATGGAGCTCCGGATCGGGTCGGGGGCTTCAGCTGTGAGCTGTTCGTGAGCTCCTGGTCGGATCATGATCTCCAAGCAGTTTGGGGTTGTGAGCTCTTATCTTGTGGCGACTCGTGATGCAACAGTTTGGGGGAATGGTTCGGTTCGTGCTTCCCCTCCGATCCGATCCAGTTCGGTTGATTTCCTGCACTTCTTTCCAGCGACTGTTTTACGCCATTCGACGGCATTTTTGACCAACTCTAAATTTCTAATCAATCACAAAGCATACCATACAGCCTTAGCAACATATATAATTGACCACTAACACCACAACGACAATTTGATATGTTAAAATGGATCAAACATAGCCAAAATCCCATATTTTCCCTTAAGCATGTTTCAGCAAAACTGATGATAGGATTAGTAAAACTTAACCAAATTTTCTAACGGGGGCCTAAAACAATATTTTGAAATTTATAAATATTTTTCTAGAATTTAATCATGTTTAAATTCGCTAATTAACACTAATTACCCTTAATTAACCATAATTAGTGAGGAATTATGCAAATCACTCACCTTAGCCACAAACAAAATACCAAATCTTAAATTATCTTCTATTTGGCGTTGTCCCTAAGGCTATACAGCAGTCCTGACCTTGATTTGGTGCTATTTCCCTTTGATTTGATGTTGCTAAGCTTAATCCTTAATTAAACGGTGATTAGAGATGATTCTAGATGTTGGAGGCCATTGTTAGGGTTCCAAGAATGAAAGTGGAGGCTGAAAAAGTGTCTAAAGAAATGTTTTCTAACCCTAATCAGCCCTATATACCCTTAATCCTGAAATCCCCTAATGGGCCTAGCTATTAGCTACCCAATTAAGCCCGTTTAAGCTGTTTTATACATTCTAAACCTTAATTCAGCCTTATCTCCCAAATGGTAAGTCCGTTTGACTATTATGACCATTCTGCAAAAAGGTAAACCATCATTCAGACCTAATGGAAGTGGTTTTTGGTCAAAACTCCTTTCCAATCGAAAGTTATAGCCAAAATAAGATCAGCTAGGGGCAAAATGGTTATTTAAAAATCGGCAAAAATCATGGATATGGGAAATACATGACCATATGACTTCGCATGAGAAAGAAATAAATATTCTATGATCCTTTGATGCGTAGAATGCGGGTCGTTACAAAACTTGAATTAAATTTGGAGTTAAATATGGAAAGTGAACTCGACTTGTTTATCAGTCAATAATAATGTGTTTAAACACGGTTGATTCCAATTATAAGTGAAATGAGCAAATAGGCTAATTAAAGTATAAATTAGCGAATTTAATGGGGTTAAATGAAGAAGTGAATGGAGTTGAAATAAAGTGGGAATGATATATATATATATATATATATACATATATATTAGACAGGTATGGAATGAAGTATATGAAGATTGTAATTCGAGTGCCCGACAAAAAGGTATACGTTTAAATTCCGTATGAGAATTTATGAGTCTATTGGGCAAGCCGCTTAGCCTTTTGATTTTCTTTTTGAATGGAAAGGGTCCAGGGAGGCTTGGAGTTTGAGCTATGGAGTCGTACAAAGGAGGTGCTGGCGAAATTTTCCGAAAATTTAAGGAGTTAGAATATTTGTAAGAAAAATTGATACCTAGAAATCATTATATCAATACGTATAGAATTCGATAAGGAAACAAACTTAAAATAGAATATTATAAACAAAAAGGAAATTTATAAATTTAATCTGGTAAGAATAGAAAGAGAAACGTATACATGTTTAAAAAAAATGGATAGTTGGTTTTATATGATGTTGATTATTCGAGATTAGTAGTGTTGTCTGTTTTGAAGTCTGAATGTTATTCAGTTAAGGTCTAAGAGGTAGTTATACCCTAACTTGATTGATTTCATCATTAACCGATAAATAGAAAGATTATGTCTCGAAGATTAATGTTTAAATAAGATTTAGTTGAATGCAGTATTTTGGGTTGTTGTAACGATGTTTTACACAACATTCGTTTTAACCCAAATAAGTGTAAGCTTGGAAATATAATAATGAATATTTCCTAAGTATAAAAATAAATGAGTTCGAGAAAGAGAAAAGCAATTGGAATGTTTTCCAATTATAAATAGGAGATACTTTCAAAGTATAGAAAATAAAAGAAGCTGATATATGGAAATGTTTCCAAATAGTGTAAGAGGCCAAGATAATTGTTGAAATATTAGGTTAACAAATGTTGATAAGGAAATGGAAAAGTGATTTAATTAATGAAATATTAATTAAGGGGCCCAGTGATTGTTTGATGCTTTGAATGATTGTTTGTTTTCATAGCGACCCGAACTTCCCGGCCAGCCTAAACCGAACAAGAAGGCGGACTGCTTTGAGAACAAGACTAATCAGAACACAAACAGAAGAACATTTCATTGTTGTTACAACAATTATATCAGAGTGCAAGAATATAGCAGAGTATGAATAAATAATATACACCAGAAAAATATCAGAGATTAAATTACATTAGCAGTGCAAAAATAATACATAACACAACTAAAAGAAATACACGGCTACAGAGCTTTCTGAATATAGCTCCAGCTGTAAATCCAGGATCCTGAAAAAGAAATATCTGCAAAACCCAACTACTAACTGCCCGTGTGGAAAATAGGGGCACCCAGAGTTTAGGTCAAAACAATAAACTCAAGGTCAGTCATGGAGCTGGTGTGAGAACTAAAATAGTTATTAGCTAAATTTTAAAGTTAGATAAATCAAGGGACCATGCCGTATAACATGGAACGGGTTTAACCCTAAGAATACCAGTGCATATAACATATAGCGCATTGCTAAACCGAAAAATGAAGCTATTATAAGGATAGAGTTTTCCCTTATAATAGCCAAATATGCTTGATACGCGAAATTTCATCTTTCATTCTTACTATAAGTGAAGAAATCAACTTGAAATATAAATGTATCAATCATAGGCAGCGTAGGTACCATAATATTACGTCGCTGAATATATATTTACAACTGAAATCGTGAAATCACCAATTGGAAAGTGGGTTTCCATCTATGAACCAAGGCAAGCGATCATCCTCACCGATTCGAGACTCTCTAGCCCGAGCCTCAGGATACAGTCGCAACTGCATCTGTGGTTAAAGACAGGGCTGGTCATCCGTCGACGATTGGCAATACCATAAACTATATGTTAGCCTGCCCTATGGGGCATAAAACCTGGGCAGTATATTGACCATAACATCCATCAGCTCCGTAGTGACCGATATATCCGAGGTGCCTCGCAATCCATCATCCAGTAATAATAAGCAACATCCACATGAGTAAACTATCTGGGTTTCATACCATGACGTTACTCCTATCTAGAAACTAACATATGTTCATTTCCCTGAAGTTCTTATCCCGTTTCTGGTTCATACCAGGGTGTGAAGCTCGCAAATTAACGCTACACAAAGCTATGCTAATTAAAGCTGTGCTTTGATCATCAATCACAAGACTCTTCTTTTCAACAAAAGCCTTGATCATTTGCATCTGAGCATGCCATATTGTCATTCCATACCGTACCACTGATTTCCACCAATATATAACCTCTAAGCTCGTACGTCTCAGAGAATGTGTTAAGCAAGAGAATAAATTCTTCGCCACCAAATAGATATATATTTAGCAGAGATCAACAAATACAGTATAAAGGAATCACTGTCAGAAACACCATACATTTGCAAGTACATTCTGGGTCTGAACGAAATCGGAGGCACCTTATTCCTCGTCCCATATGTCCAATACAGGAGAGAGGCCCTTGCATATCCGCCAAGTACGTCTGGATGATCACCACTTGTCTTCGGTATACAGCCTAATCAAAGCATCAGTAATCATCCAAACGATGTGAAAATCTCCTGTCTTCAACCACCGTCTTCATCGTTGACTTATCGTCGAATCAGTTATTCAGAACGGGTATAAACCTGAACTTTCCAAATAACTCGCGTATTTTATTATCAAGTGCTATAAAACACAACATACGCCTCATTCCAATCTAGAATATATTTTTATTCCAATATTCACATTTTTAGGGAAAGGTTCCCATTAATTTTATCAAAGATAAAGCCTTTAAATTTATTCTTTATTCTTCTTGTGGATATCAATTTCCAAAAGATTCATTTACCTTTTCACAATTCTAAACCAAATTAAGGTTTATAAACTAGTCGGGATTATCGAATCGTACCGAAGTAATCATTTCTTTTATTATCCCAATCCCAACCTAATCATCCCATGGAGAAAAACTGGTTATACTCCATATCTAATACCATGGTGTTATTGGTAAAATTAATTACCATTTACCTTTCAAATCTAATTAAAGATTTAACTATCGCTTGGAGTAAAACTAGTGGTACTCCATTCTCGATCATTTCTCAAATTTGGTAATTTAAATTATCACATTCACATTTCAATCTAATTAAAGATTCATTAAAACTCCACTTAGTTTTAATCTTCCTAAAAATCATTATTTATGATTATTTAAATTTGGGAAATCAAACATGTCGCATCGACAATCTACACCGTACCACCGATTTCTACTGGTATAATCTCTAAGCTCGTACATCTCAGAGAAGGGTGTCAAGCAAGAGAATAAATTCTCTGCCGCCAAACAGATATATTTAGCAGAGATCAACAATACGATTTGAAATACAATTTTAGACATGTAATCTTGTTTTTAACTGGATTAAAGAACCAATGTCGTTTAAAACACAGTTCACGATAAACCCAAACTCACATTGCATTAACCATGGAATCTTCACGAGAAACAAATCAATATATAATCGATATCAATTTCAGTATTCGACTAATAATATAAAGGAATAACGACAAAGTCTTTTAAATTGCATATATATTAATAGTCTTCCTCCACAGTAGCTCATTTCGATTATTACCAAATCGAATTCCATTCAATTCCAATTTAATATATTAAATTGGAAAACTTTACTTTGGAAAATTTCCGTTAAATCTTAGTTAAAAGATTTATAAATTCCAAATCATATCCTGACTGTTAATTGGGTTAAAGAACAAGTGTTGTTAAAAACACCATTCATGATAAACCCAAAATCCAATTTAATATTACATATAAGACTTTGAATAGAAATTATATCGGCTTATATTCAATATCAAATTCTGAAACTAAAGGATATCGTATTGGGAATAACGATATCTGTATCTTCCAAATTCCCATAACAATATCCGTATAACCATGAAATCCAATATCGAAATATTCTAAAGATTATTTCCATTCCAATTTATTCATTGGAAAATTCTGGTTATTTTAAAACCATTTCAAATCCAATTTATTTTTTTAAAAATATTGGATTATTATACTAGTTAATAACTAATTCATTTTGATAAAAATGTATTTTTATCTTTACAAACATGGAATTTTTCATCCTAATTTTTTTCAAATCATTTATTAGGTTTTTACACAAATTATTAATATTTTTAATAATTTTATCAAGGCCCGTACAGTCGGTTTCCAATAACGGCCACCGAACTGCATCCATAGCGACCTTTTCCAATTTTTATTCGGATATAATTCCAAATCCAGCCATTAGATTTCTAATCTCTTGTATTTATTGGGAAGCTCTTTTCCATATGAACCCAATGGTTCTGGTTTTAGGAGAATCCGACGGTCGGATCTCCCGTTACGTCCATTTGAAGTTAATGGTAAAAATTCGCAAACAGTCGCTGTACGGCGCGTTCTATTCTAGCCATTAATATATATATATTCGATTTCGTTTTGAAACATATTTTATAAATTGTTTTAAATTTGTTTTTAAAAACTATTTCCACGTTCGTTTCAATTTAAATCTAAACTGAATGTTCCTTCATAAATTTGTTTTAAATTCATTTTAAAACGATTTACACTTCATTTCAATTTTCAAATCAAAATTGAATATTTCATTATAAATTCATTTTAAATTCATTTCAAAACGATTTCAACTTCATTTCAACTTTCAAATCAAAATTGAATATTCTATATCATTATAATATTAAAATGATAATATTTTCAAAATTTCAGATTTTGAAATCACTTTTCGATATTCATTATAAAAACGAATAAAATCAACAGAAAATCCCGTTCGTGTTGAAATAGTGGTTAACTACTTAACACGGCTTCACATTTCAATATTTACTGCATATTATTTTAAAATACTCATTAATTCTCTACTGGAATCAGACTTAGTTAGTTACCACATAATTTCAGTTATATGGATTTCATACATCGCATGTATACAACAATAATGATAAACAATCATTAAAAATTCATACAACATCCAAAGTGCATTTTACAACTGTATAAGCATTAAAATAAATAATTAACGCTTACAACAGTCTGTCAACCAATCGATTTACATACAACTAAACAATTGGGATTAGTGTATGTCAAATATCATCCCAATACCCGTGTGGGGTTTCAACCAACAAATACTGAATATTATTTGTGCAGTTGGGTGATGTGTAAACTTTATCGTCCCAATCAATATCAGTTAAATGGGTGTACATAAACAAATCATTCGATTTGTAAATGAATAATTATTTTATTTTTTGGAGAATTTTGTACAGCGTATATAAATAATTTATAAATCACATATATAAAAAAATTATATACCACATATATAAAAAATTTATACGTGTATATATATATATTATTTACTCCATCTCATTATCACAATCACGATACACAATACAATCAATTTTTCCCACAATACAATCAAATCACATAAATCATTCATGGTTTATACCAAAAGTAGTGTCAGGAGCTACTAAGCCCCGTCTGCAACCTATTATATAATAACTACAAAATAATTTGAGTGAGAGTGTTCTCACTGTCGGTTTCCACTTCGCCGGTTTTATTTCTAAATTTCTGAACAGTTTGGATTTGAATTTGCCCGAAATTCTAACGTGCTCCGTTTTCATTCTGGTCAGTTCTGAAATGTAGATCGCATTGAGACGATTCCAATGCAACGAAAATCATTTAGTTCAGACCTCGTAGGAAAGAGTTATGGCAATGTATATGTTAATTACATTTTTAGAATAATTAAATAATTAATTAAAATTTAATTACCCTTTTAATTACATTTGAAATAAACGTTACTGCTTCCCCTTATCTTCTCCGTTAATCACCCTGTCAATTTAAAACCCATCGTTCCCTTGCTAGGGTTGACCACCGCACCCACCAGAGACCCCGCGCCGTCGATCGCCAGCCACCGTCGTGAAGCCCTGACCACCGCTACCTCAGCCGCAACCACCTTGGCATTCGAACCCCCCACCCTCTCCAAACCATGTTCGAACGGATCGACTTTGAGGCTAAAAATCTATCAGCATACATTATTAAATCCAATCATTGCCATGTGGTTTTGAAGAGCTCAAAAAGCTCTTTGATTTTTGTTTTGAAACAATGAATTAATTCGAATTGGATTCATCGATTTTTAGGGTTCAAATCGGGACAAATTTGGCCATTCAATTTGATGTGGCGGTGGCTAGGGTTTTAGAGAAAGGGGGGTTATAGAGAATTATATTATATTTTTAATTATTTAATTCTTTTAATTCCATAAATGTTTGTTTTTACATCCAAACTCCAAATCCAACCTAACGAATGTCGCACCTAACTAAATACCCCCAGTCCGGACAAAATGGGATATGTTTCGTAAGCCAATTCGACTGTTTCGATTAGTTTTTCTTTTAATTAAAATATAAATCAATATATATTGAATTTTAAACGTACATTTTAATTTACCAAGGCCACATACTGACACCAAAAATTCCAAAAAAATTAATCTAGCTATATTTTGACGATACTGTCCTAACAAAACTAATTTCATCGAATTTGGAGGCCGTTCGAAAAATGGCCATTTTCCAGTCGATTAAATTTAAACTAAATTGACAAACAGGTTTGAATTCACACTCACATATTAAATCCAAAAATCATGAAATTTGAAACCTAGCAATAATTTGATATTCCGGATTCAACAAAAGTGGTTTCGTCGAAAACGGAGGTCGTTTCCAAAATGGCTATTTTTAAGGGCTATATATTATATTAAAATACATATAAATTCCATAGCGAATATACTGAATTTTATACTGGACATAACTTTTAATTTATATTATGAAATCTCAATTTTTCATATTCGTCAGAAAGATGTAATTAAACAGATTCAAATATTTCTGGTTTTACTGAAATCTGATTTATTTTGAATCTTGTACATTCATTTGAAATTTGAAATCGAATTTTCAAACTACCGCGCCATTTCAAATTCCTTTTATAACTAAATTAAATTTATATGTTCTAACTTCATTTAAAATAAATTTTTAGTCGTTATTATTTAAAATAAATCATTTTAAATATTCAAAATCCATTAAAATAGCTAAAGTAAAAAATTTAAATTAGTTTTTAAAATCCGAGTTGTTACAATCTCCCCCACTTAAAATATTTTCATCCTCGAAAAGGAACGGAGCTGAAAGTTGTTTAACTAACCAACTCAACTTTCATTCCGGCTTTCATTCTTCAACTTTTCAGTTTCTAAGAATTTTTGAATTCTTCAAAAATTTGGCTAACACCCTAAATTTTCGAAAAATTTCGCCATAACCTCCATTGTACGGGTTGATATTTAAAACCGTAACTTGCCTCACAGGCCCCTCATCAATCCAAAAGAAAAAGAAAAAACCAATCGACTGGCCAATCGGCTCATAAAATCATCAAAACCCAAGAAATACAATAAACATGTACCTATTTGTCGGTCATACAATTTTATTCCTCTTCTTAGCTTCCATGCTATGACCTGTTCATTGTATATACATGTACATATATGCGATTCCAATCAATTTTCAATTCTGTTCAATATTTGATTCAATTTGGGTAAACTTACCTTTCATTCACATATTGGTTTCAATAATTTTATTAGTTAAACTAATAATCAAACAAGCAACTAGCAATCAATTAGTTGATTAACCTTTCAAATATATTTATATATGTACTCAAAATCATATTTTTAGTGCCAAATCAAAAACAATAAACCCTATCTAGTTTTGGTTCTCACACCAGTCAATTGAAAATATATAGACGTCCCACTTTCGAAACTCGAGAATATATACTGATGATGCCATGGTCATCATCAGAATTATCCCAGGGCGACTAGAGTGTGATTTTATATCTATCCAGTATATTTGAGACTTCGTATACATGCTAGCTCGGAGTATATGCAAAATCTTCATATACCCGATAGTCCGAATTCAAAATAAAATAAATATTCAAATATGTATAATAAGATTTAAATTATTAAAACAAAATTTGTTTTCATTTTTATTTTCAAAATAACACTCTTTGAAACTCATTCTAGGATACTACTGATCCCATCTCTAACGAGTCATTCTTATTGGGTATTACTAATCCAATCTCTGATGAATTCTTTAGTTTGGTTCTAATGTGTCTTGTCCTCTAGCTCTGTAAACCAGAGCTCTGATACCAACTGTAACGACCCGAACTTCCCAGTAGGCCTAACTCGAACAAGAAGGCGGACTGCTTTGAGAACAAGACTAATCAGAACACAAACAGAAGAACATTTCAATGCTGTTACAACAATTACATCAGAGTACAACAATATAACAGAGTATGAATAAATAATATGCACCAGAAAAATATCAGAGATTAAATTACATTAGCAGCTTAAAAACAATACATAACACAACTGAAAGAAATACACGGATACAGAGCTTTCTGAATATAGCTCCAGCTCTAAATCCAGGATCATGGAAAAGAAATATCTGCAAAAACCCAACTACTAGCTGCCCATGTGGAAAATATGGGCACCCAGAGTTTAGGTTAAAACAATAAACTCCAGGCCAGTCATGGGACTAGTGTGAGAACTAAGACATTTATTAGCTTGATTTTAAAGTTAGATAAATCAAGGGACCGCCATATAACATGGAACGGGTTTAACCCTAAGAATATCAGTGCATAAAACATACAACGCAATGCTAAACAGAAAAATGAAGCTATTATAAGACTTAGGTCCCATCACATAATGAACGCAGTCAATGATAGAGTTTTCCCTTATAATAGCCAAGTATGCTTGATACGCGAAATTTCATATTTTATTATTACTATAAGTGAAGGAATCAACTTCAAATATAAATGTATCAATCATAGGCGGCGTAGGTACCATGATTTTACGTCGCCAATTATATATTTGCAAATAAAATTGTGAAATCACATATTGGAAAGTGGGTTTCCATCTATGAACCAAGGAAAGAGATCATCCTTACTGATTCAAAACTCTCTAGCCCGAGCCTTAGGATACAGTCGCAACTGCACCTGCGGTTAGCGACAGGGCCAGTCATCCATTGATGATTGGAAATACCATCGGTCCCATAGTGAACGATATATCTGAGGCGCCTCGCAATCCATCATCCAGTAATAATAAGCAACATCCATATGAGTAAACAGTCTGGGCTCCATACCATGACGTTACTCCTAGCTAGAAACTAACATATGTCCATTTCCCTGAAGTCCTCATCCCGTTTCTGGTTCATACCGAGTTGTGAAGCTCACGAATTAACGCTACACAAAGCTATGCTAATTAAAGTTGTACTTTGATCATCAACTACAAGACTCTACTTTTCAGCAAAAGCCTTGATCATTTGCATCTCAACATGTCACACTGTCATTCCATACCGTACCACTGATTTCCACCAATATATAAACTCTAAGCTCGTACGACTCAGAGAAGGGTTTAAAGCAAGATAATAAATTCTCCACCACCAAACAGATATATATTTAGCAGAGATCAACGTATACAGAATAAAGGAATCAATATCAGACACACCATCCATTTGCAAGTACGTTCTGGGTCTGAACGAAACTGGAGGCACCTTATTCCTCGTCCCATATGTCCAATACAGGAGGGAGGCCCTCGCATATCCGGTCGATCTCCAAGTACGTCTGGACAATCACCACTTATTACCTTGTCTTTGGTGTACAGCCCAATCAAGACATCAGTAATCATCCAAACGTTGTGAAGATCTCCGGTCTTCAACCACCGTCTTCATCGTCGACTTATCGTCGAACCAGTTATTCAAAATGGGTATAAACCTAGACTTTCCGAATTACTCGCGTATTTTATAAACAAGTGCTATATAACACAACATACGCCTCATTCCAATCCAGAATATTCTTTTATTCCAATATTCACATTTTTAGGGAAAGGTTCCCATTAATTTTATCAAAGATAAATTCTTTAAATTTATTCTGTAATCTATCTTTGGATGTCAATTTCCAAAAGATTCATTTACCTTTTCACAATTCTAAACCAAATTAAGGTTTACAAACTAGTCGGGATTATCGAACCATACCGAAGTAATCATTTCGTTTATTATTCCAATCCCAAACTAATCATCCCATGGAGCAAAACTGGTAACACTCCATATCTAACACTATGGTATCATCCGTAAAATTAATTACGATTTCTCGTTCAAATCTAATTAAAGATTTAACTATCGTCTAGAGTAAAACTGGTGGCACTCCATTCTCGATCATTTCCCAAATTTGATAATTTAAATTATCACATTCACATTTCAATCTAATTAAAGATTCACTAAAACTCCACTTAGTTTTAATCTTCCTAAAAAAATATTTATTATTATTTAACTTTGGTAATCAAACATATCGCATCGACAATCTACACCGTAACACTGATTTCTACCGATATATAACCTCTAAGCTCGTACGTCTCAGAGAAGGATGTTAACCAAAAAAATAAATTCTTCTCCACCAAACGGATATATATTTAGCAGAGGTCAACAATACAGTTCAAAATACAATGTTAGACATGTAATTCTGTCTTTAACTGGGTTAAAGAACCAATGTCGTTTAAAACAAAGTTCACGATAAACCCAAAATCACATTCCATTAACCATGGAATCTTCACGGGAAATAGTTCAAAATATAATTGATATCAATTTCCTTATCCGACTAATAATATAAATGGAATAACGAAAATACCTTTTAAATTCCATATATATTAACAGTCTTCCTCCACAGAAGTTCTCCTCGATTATTACCAAATCGAATTCCATTCAATTCCAATTTAATATATTAAATTGGAAAACTTTACTTTGGAAAATTTCCATTAAACCTTAGTTAAAAGATTTATAAATTCCAAATCATATCCTCACTGTTAATTGGGTTAAAGAGAAAGTGTTATTTAAAACACCATTCACGATAAACCCAAAATCCAATTTAATATTAAATATAAGACTCTGAATAGAAATTATATTGGCTTATATTCAATATCAAATTCTGAATCTAACGGATATCATATTTGGAATAACAATATCTGTATCTTCCAAATTTGCATAACAATATCCGTATAACCACGAAATCCAATATCAAAATATTCCGATGATTATTTCCGTTCCAATTTATTCATTGGAAAATTGTGGTTATTTTAAAACCATTTCAAATCCAATTTATTTCTTTTAAAAATATTGGATTATTATACTAGTTAATAACTAGTTCTTTTTAATAAAAATGTATTTTTTATCTTTACAAACATAGAATTTTTCATCCCAATTCTTTCCAAATCATTTATTATGATTTTATACAATTATTAATATTTTTAATAATTTTATCAAGGCTGTACTGTCGATTTCCAATAACGGCCATTAAACTGCATCCATAATGACCTTTTTCAATTTTGATTTGGACATAATTCCAAATCTAACCATTATATTTCTATATTCGTTGGAAATCTCATTTCGATACAAACCCAACAGTTCTGATTTTAGGAGAATCCGACGGTCGGATCTCCCTTTACGTCCATTTGAAGATAATGGTCGAAATTCGCGAACAGTCACTGTGCGGCACGTTCTATTCAGGCCATTAGTATATTATATA
Organism: Allium sativum; assembly: GCA_030737875.1. Classification (NCBI taxonomy): domain Eukaryota; kingdom Viridiplantae; phylum Streptophyta; class Magnoliopsida; order Asparagales; family Amaryllidaceae; genus Allium; species Allium sativum. The sequence continues at coordinate 676,676,449 of CM060920.1, forward strand.
TATATATATTCGATTTCATTTTAAAACGTATTTTATAAATCATTATAAATTCATTTTTAAAAACGATTTCCACTTCCATTTCAATTTTAAATCAAAACTGAATATTCCTTTATAAATTCAATTTAAAACGATTTACACTTCATTTCAATTTTCAAATCAAAATTGAATATTTCATTATAAATTCATTTCAAAACGATTTCAACTTCGTTTCAATTTTCGAATAAAAATTGAATAGTCTATATCATTATAATATTAAATGATAATATTTTCAAAATATCAGATTTTGAAATCACTTTTCGATATTCATTATAAAAATGAATAAAATCGACAGAAAACCCCATAGTGTTAAAATGATGTTTAACTACTTAACACGACTTCACATTTCAATATTTACTGAATATTATTTTAAAATATTCGTTAATTCTGAGCTGGAATCAGACTCAATCAATTACCATATAATTTCAGTTATACGGATTTCATACATCGTATGTATAAAACAATAATGATAAACAATCATTAAAAATTCATACAACATCCAGAGTGCATTTTACAACTATATGAGCATTAAAATAAATAATTAATGCTTACAACAGCCTGTCAACCAATCGATTGACGTACAACTAAACAATTGGGATTAATGTATGTCAAATACCATCCCAATACCCGTGTGGGGTTTCAACCAACGAATACTGAATATTATTTGTGCAGTTGGGCAAGGTGTAAAATTTATCGTCTCAATCAATATCAGTTAAAGGGGTGTACATAATCAAATCGTCCGATTTGAAAATGAATATTTATTTTATTTTTTGGAGAATTTTATACAACGTATATAAATAATTTATATATCGCATATATAAATAATTTATACAATGTATATATTATATATTTTATTTACTCCATTTCAATATCACAATCAAAATACACAATACAGTCAATTTTTCCCATAATACAATCAAATCACACAAGTTATCCATGGTTTGTGCAAAAAGTAGTGTCAGGAGCTACTAAGCCCCAACTGCAACCTATTATATAATAGCTGTAAAATAATTTGATTGAGAGAGAGTTCTCACTATCGATTTGCACTCTGCCAGTTTTTTCTGAATTTCTAAACAGCTTGGATTGAATTTGCCCGAAATTCCAACGTGCTCCGTTTCTGGTCAGTTCTGAAATGTAGATCGCATTGAGACTATTCTAATGCAACAAAAAACGTTCAGTTCGGACCTCCTATGAAAGAGTTATGGCAATATATATGTTAATTACATTTTTGGAAAAATTAAAGAATTAATTAAAATTTAATTAGCCTTTTAATTACGTTTGAAATAAACGTTACTTCTTCCCCGTATCTTCTTCTTAATCACCTTGTCGATTTAAAACCCATCGTTCCCTTGTTAGGGTTGACCACTGCACCCACCAGAGTGACACGACCCGAACTTACCCATGAAGGAAAGCATGGATTGCGTTGAGGACAAGACAAATCAGAACGCAGACGGAAGAACATTTCATTGTTTATTACAACAATTCCATCAGATACAAGAATATATAGAGTATGAATAAATATACATTCTATAAATATCAGAGATTACAATAAATTACAAAGCAGCGGAAAATAATACAATATAAAACTCAAAATAATACACGGATACAGAGCTTTCCGAGCATCGTTCCAGCTGTAAATCAGGACCCTGTGAATATAAATCTGCAAAACCAAAACTACTAGCTGCCCGTGTAGAAAATAGGGGCACCCAGAGTTTAGGTTAAAACAATAAATTCCAGGTCAGTCATGTGACTGGTGTGAATACTAAAACAGTTATTAATCTTTATTTTAAAATTCGGTCAATCAAGGGACCACGCCGTATAACACGGAAAGGGTTTCCTCCCAAGAACACCAGTGCATAAAACAAACAGCGCAATGCTAAATAAAGAAAAATGAAGCTATTATAAGACCCAGGTCTCATCACACAATGCAACGCAAGCCGGAGGATAGGGTTTTTACCTTATAATAGCCAAAGCATGCTTGATACGTTTAAAACACATTATTTGATACTATAATAAATGTATAGTGTCAAAACAATTTCAATCATAATATCAATCATAGGCGACATGAATGACCCATACCACTATGTCGCCATACTAGGTTCTACAAGTAAAACCGAATTATCACGTATTGGAAATTGGATCCCATCATGAGTCGAGGCAAGGGGCAAGCTCCTCTCCGTTCGAGACACTCTAGCAAATGCCTCAGGACTCCACTTTGATCCTTGGAATCGGTTGGGCCGGTCCTCACCTAATTTTGTAGGATTAGTTATTCCTGAACACACGTTTCCTGGTCCTACCAGACCTATATCCGAGACGCCTCGCATTCCAACATCCACACAGGTAAAAAGTATATAAATGTCAGGACTGGTAGGTCACTGACATCACCCATAGCTAGAAAGAAACGTCGTGTTCTCCCAACGGTCCGTATCCCGTTTTCGACTCATACTGACGTGTGAGGCTCGCGAATTCACGTTATACACAAAGCTGCGCCACACAGGCCGTGCTTTGATCATCAACCACAAGACTTTGCTTTTCAACAAAAGCCTTGATCATTTTCCACTTAGGCGTGCCACACAGGCAATTTACTCCATGCGACTGATGTCCATCGATATACAACCTCTGAGCTCGTACGTCTCAGAGAAGGGCGTTAAGCAAGAGAATAAATTCTCCGCCGCCAAACAGGTGTATATTGAATAGAGATCAATCAGCACAGAATAAAATCCAATGTCAGACACACAATCCATTTACAAGTTCGTTCTGGGTCTGAACGAAACCGGAGGCACTTTCTTCGCATATCCATCGATCTCCAAGTACGTCTGGACGATCACCAACTGTTTCCCACGTCTTGGGTGTACAGCCCAATCGAGATCATCAGTAATCACCCAAACGATGTGAAGACTTCCGGTCTTCAACCACCGTCTTCATCTTCGACATCTCGTCGAATCGGTTGTTCAGAATGGGCATAAACCCGGCCTTTCTGAATAACCCACGTATATGATAAACAAATGTTATACAAACACAACAAACGCCTCATTCCAATTCAGAATATTCTTTTATTCACAAAATCACATTCTTAGGGAATAGGTTCCCATTAATTTTATCAAAGATAAATTCTTCTAAATTTATTCTTCAATCTTCCTTTGGATATCATTTCAAACCATATTATGGTTTTCCAAGCTAGCCGGGATTAGCGAACCACACCGAATTAATTGTTTATTTTATTTCCCAATCCCAACCCATTCATCCCATGGAGCAAAACTATTAATACTCCATATTTAACACCACGGTGTTATCGGTAAAGTTAATTACCATTTCACGTTCAAATCTAATTAAAGATTAAACTATCGCTTTGGAGCAAAACTGGTGGTACTCCATTCTCGATCTCCTTTCAGATTTGATAATTTAAATTATCAATTCACTTTTCAATCTAATTAAAGATTCATTAAAAATCCACTTAGTTTTAATCTTTCCAAAAATCAATATCCCGCCTTTAACTGGGTTAAAGAACCAATGTCATTTAAAATAAGATTCACGATAAACCCAAAATCACATTTGATATTAAATACAAGGCTCTGAATAGAAAATATATCGGCTTACATTCAATATCAAATTCTGAAACCAACAAATATCGTATTGGAAATAACGATATAAATATATCTTTCAAATTTCCATAACAATATATGTATAATCACGAAATTCAACATCGAAATATTCCGAATACAATTTCGATTCAAATCCATTTCAATTCAATTATTGGAAATTCTGATTATTTTTAAAACCACTTTCAAATTCAATTTATTTATTTCAAAAATAAATTAATTTTAATTCTAGTTCAAAACTAGCTCATTTCGATAAAAATCTATTTTTATCCTTTCAAATGTGGAATTTTTCATCCTAGTTCTTTCCAATTCACATATTATGATTTTACACAAATTATAGATATTTTTAATAATTTTATCAAGGCCCATACAGTCGATTTCCATCAACGTCCATCGAACTGCACTTACATCGACCTTTTCCAAATTTTATTTGGACATAATTCCAAATCCAACCATTAGATTTCAAATCACTAATATTCGTTGGAAAGCTCTTTTCGATACGAACCCAACGGTTCCGGTTTTAGGAGAATCCGACCGTTGGATCTCCCGCAACGTCAATTCGAAGTCAATGGTCGAAATTCATGAACTACCGCGGCGCGACGCGTTCTATTCAGGCCATTATATATATATATATATATATATATAATATTATATATATTTCGTCGATTTCTTTTTAAAACGTATTTTATAAATCGTTTAAATTCGTTTTCAAAACCATTTCAACCCTATATTCAATTTCAAATCAAAATTGAATATTTCATATCATTACTATATGAATGATAATATTTTCAAAACAGTATATTTTGAAATCACTACCTTTTCTATATCCATTATAAAAACGAATATAATCGATATAAATATCGTTCATGTCGAAATAGCGCAACTCTAATCAACACGGCTTTATATATTTCAATAAATTCGTTATTCTATTCAACAAATGAATATATATTCTATTCAACACATGAATCTATATTTCTTTCAACCCACGACTAATCTCAGCACATGAGTACTGTCAACACCTGGCTATTTTTGTTGTGTAATATATTTTATAAAATTATGGTATCTATCATTTGATTTTTAATCAGACTCCAACTGTAAAGTAGTGTCTAATCTTAAATATGATAAAGATGTAAATTTTATTATTAAAATATTTTACTCAACACATGTATAGTTTCAATACATAAATATTTTTATATTCAACACATGATTTTTTTATATAATATTCATTATTTTCCGGATTGGAATGAGGCCCAATCAATTACCATATAACGTTAATTATATGGATTCCATACAACACATGTATATAATAGCAACGATAAACAATCAACCATCATCCAAAGTGCACCACACAACTGCATAAGCATTAAATATAAATAATTAACGCTTACACAGCCTGTCGACCAATCGATCGACATACAATTAAATAATTGGGATTAGTGTACGACAAATATCATCCCAACACCCGTGTGGGGTTCCAAATCAACAAACACAGATTTTTATTGGTGCAGTTGGGCGATGTGTAAAATTTATCGTCCCAATCAATATCAGTCAAATCAGTGTTTATAAACAAATCGGCTGATTTGTTTATAAATATTTATTTATTCACTTTCACGTTAAAAATTATATTTTTAACAATAATTTATTTATTTCAACAAATTAATCTATATTATCGATTTCACATCAACATCACAAACAAATTTCACAACACATCAAACAAGCATATAAGCCGTCCATGGTCTGTAGACGACGGGTGTCGGGTGCTACTAAGCACCGTCTACATCCTAATATATATTTTTAAATAGAAATGAAGATTTAAAGTGAGAAGTTCTCACCGACTAGCTAAATCCATTCACTGCGACTCTCCTTCTGTAGAAAATCTCCACCGTTTCCTCTTTCGTCCATTCCACTGTCCGTAGCCACTACATATATAAAAACCACATTTTTATACTGTTGTCTTTAAAATAAAAATCACATTTTTATTTGTTAACTTTCAATTTAAAAATCATATTTTTACTATCCTACCTATATAAAAATCATATTTTTATAATCACTCCATATGGATAAAAGTTCTATTTTTACATCGCTACTATATAGATAAAAATTCTATTTTTACATCGCTACTATATAGATAAAAATTCTATTTTTACATCGCTATTATATAGATAAATTTTTTATTTTTACATCGCTATTATATAGATAAAAATTCTATTTTTACAAGGTGTTCATATAATAAAGATTATATTTTTATCACGCTGTTCTTCATATAAAGATTTCGCCTTTTCGAATATAAAGATTTCGTCTTTTCATTTCATCACTATAAAAAATCACATTTTTATTTCAACATATATATAATAAAGATCATATTTTTAATCTTCTACTACATAAAAATTATATTTTTATTCTTTGTGTTTAAAATCAAATCTTTAAAATATTAAAAATCTAATCTTTTTATTTAAAAAAATCTAATTTTTCATATATAGAAAACCATAACCTTTTCATCACTATAAATATAAAAATAACACAATTTTATTTCAATGTCATTAATCTAAAAAAAAATCAAATTTTAGAAATAAAATTAACTACATTAATTAAACTAAATTTAACTAATCCTTGTATAATGTTTTAATAACGTTGCCCTGTCCATCGTCTTCCCCAAATGTTGTAGCTCATTGTCGAAGAAAGGGGGCTCGCTGTTGAACGGAGAAATGGGCTGGTGGAGGCGTTGTCGAGGTGGAGCAGACTTCGGTGGAGGAGGCGACGACTTCCTCACTCACGTTTTTTTTCTAGGTACAAGAAGGGAGGGGGGTTTCGGTCTTCACTTTAATCAGAGGAAGGGGGTGCGGATTGAGGAGGAGGTGAAAGCAGGGGTGGCTCGCGAGGCGTCGACACTAGCGAGGGCAGGCGGAGGGGCGAGGGATTTATGGTGGTGCGGTGGATGGTTTTCGACATGGGTCAGGATTCTGGGGGCCTCGAGGTTCGCGAGGGAAAGAAAGGGGCAGTCACCGTCGGTCTCTGGATGAGAGGAGGGAGTCGCTATCGCTGGTGGGGGAGCGAGGCGTTGGAGCGACGGGGTTTCCCCCTTTTCGTTTTATTCTTTAATTTTATCCTGGAAGAAGTCAATCCAGAAAAGAGAAAGATGGGAGGGGGTTAAGTGCAGAAAGTGGGTTGACTTTTAAATTTTATTATAATTAATTTATTTTTATTCCATATAAAGTACCTTTTATATTTGAACTCTAAATCGAACCCAACGACCGTCGTCCCTAGCGTAATACCCCTATTCTGAACACAATGAGATATGTATCATAAGCCAATTCGACTGTTACGATCAGTTTTGGTCAAAATCAAAATATAACACTATATATTGAATTTGAACGCGTATTTCAATTTACTGGGGTCACATACTAACTCGAAAAATTCTGGAAAAATATTTCCCAGCTTCGTATTGATGATACGGTCCTAACAAAACTAATTTCATCAAATTCTGAGACCGTTAGAAAAATGGCCATTTTCCAGTCGATTAAAATCAACTAAAACTGGTCAAACGCGTTTTCCTTTGCCACGCTCACATATTGATTCGAAAAATTATGAAAATTGAAATATAACAATAATTTGACATCACGGATCCAACAAAAGTGGTTTCGTCGAAATCCGAGGTCGTTTGCAAAATTTCCATTTTTCAGGGCCTGAATTTCATAGCGACTATTCTGAAAATTTATTTGGACGTAACTTTTGATTCCCGCTATGAAATTTTGATTTTTCGGATTCGTTGGAAAGATATTCACAATTAGATCCTAATATTTTTGGTTTCGCCAAAATCCGGTTTATTTTGCCCCTGGTATGTTCAATTGAATTTTGAAATCGAATTATCGAACTACCGCACCATTTTCAATTCGTTTTATAATTATAAATAAATATTTATATTCTAACGACGACGTATATAAATATATACGTTCAAATTCTATTCAGAATAAATTTCTCGTCGATATTATTTAAAATAATTCATTTTAAATATTCCAAATTCGTCAAAATTGCCGAAATAAAATTTTTAAACTGGCTCGCATTTCTGGGTTGTTACATTCTCCCCCACTTAAAACTTTTCGTCCCCGAAAAGGAACGAAGCCGAAAGTTGTTTAACAAATCAACTCAACTTTCATTATTTTCATTATGGCTTAAGTTCTTCAACTTTTCAGTTTCTAAGAACTTTTCAAATTTTTCAAAAATTTGGCTAACACCCTAAATTTCCAAAAAATTTCGCCATAACCTCCCTTGCACCGGGAGCATCGGGAAAATCCCGAAATTGCCATACAGGCCCTTTGTTCTCAAAAATAAAAAGAAAAAGCCAATCGGCTCATAAAATCATCATCACCCAAACAAAACAGTAAATTATGGTAAACATGTACCTATTTTTCGGGCAAACAATTTTTATTCTTCTGCTCTAGCCTCCTTGCTATGACCTGTTCAATGTAAGTATATGTATATGCAAGCAAATGCAACCAATTTTCAATACAATTCAATATTTGATACAATTAGGCATAATGGTTAAAAAATTAGCAAACAAATAATCAAACTACACAACCATCAATCAATTAGTTGATTATCATTTCAAATTCATAATTTTGCTACATATACAAAAATCATGTTTTTGATGCCAATTCACAACAATAAACATATCTAGTTTTGATTCCCACACCAGCCAAATGGAAGTATATTGAAATCACACCTTCGAAACACGAAAATAAATATTGATAACGCTGCAGCATTATCAGAATCATCCTTGGGCAACTAGAGTGTGATTCTATATCTATCCAGTATATTAAAACTTCGAATATACGTTCATGACGCGTATATGCAAAATCTTTATATATTGGATTGTCCAAATTCAATATAAATAAATATTCAAATACGTATAAAACGATTTAAATTTCAAAACAAAATTGTTTTCATTTGAAAAATATACTCTACACTCGTTCTAGGATACTACCGATCCCATCTCTAACGAGTCATTCTAATTGGATATTACTAATCCAATATCTGGTGAATTCTTTCGTATGGTTCTAATGTGTCATGTTCTCGAGCTCTGTAAACCAAAGCTCTGATACCAAACTGACACGACCCGAACTTCCCCGTGAAGGAAAGCACGGATTGCGTTGAGGACAAGACAAATCAGAACGCAGACGGAAGAACATTTCATTGTTTATTACAACAATCCCATCAGATACAAGAATATACAGAGTATGAATAAATATACATTCTACAAATATCAGAGATTACAATAAATTACAAAGCAGCGGAAAATAATACAATACACAACTCGAAATAATACACGGATACAGAGCTTTCCGAGCATCGTTCCAGCTGTAAATCAGGACCCTGTGAATATAAATCTGCAAAACCAAAACTACTAGCTGCCCATGTAGAAAATAGAGGCACCCAGAGTTTAGGTTAAAACAATAAACTCCAGGTCAGTCATGTGACTGGTGTGAGAACTAAAATAGCTATTAATCTTTATTTTAAAGTTCGGTAAATCAAGGGACCACGCCGTATAACACGGAACGGGTTTCCTCCCAAGAATACCAGTGCATAAAACAAATAACGCAATGCTAAATAAAGAAAAATGAAGCTATTATAAGACCCAGGTCCCATCACACAATGCAACGCAAGCCGGAGGATAGGGTTTTTACCTTATAATAGCCAAAGCATGCTTGATACGTTTAAAACACATTATTTGATACTATAATAAATGTATAGTGTCAAAACAATTTCAATCATAAATATCAATCATAGGCAACATGAATGACCCATACCACTATGTCGCCATACTAGGTTTTATAAATAAAACCGAATTATCACGTATTGGAAATTGGATTCCATCATGAGTCGAGGCAAGGGGCAAGCTCCTCTCAGTTCGAGACACTCTAGAAAATGCCTTAGGACCCCACTTTGATCCTTGGAATCGGTTAGGCCGGTCCTCACCTAACTTTGGAGGATTAGTTATTCCTGAACACACGTTTCCCGGTCCTAACAGACCTATATCCGAGGCGCCTCGCATTCCAGCATCCACACAGGTAAAAAGTATATAAATGTCAGGGCTGGTAGGTCACTGACATCACCCATAGCTAGAAAGAAACTTCGTGTTCTCCCAACGGTCTGTATCCCGTTTTTGACTCATATCGACGTGTGAGGCTCGCGAATTCACGTTATACACAAAGCTGCGCCACACAGGCCATGCTTTGATCATCAACCACAAGATTTTGCTTTTCAACAAAAGCCTTGATCATTTGCCACTTAGGCGTGCCACACAGGAAATTTACTCCATGCAACTGATGTCCATCGATATACAACCTCTGAGCTCGTACGTCTCAGAGAAGGGCATTAAGCAAGAGAATAAATTCTCCGCCGCCAACCAGATGTATATTTAATAGAGATCAATCAACACAGAATAAAATCCAATGTCAGACACACAATCCATTTACAAGTTCGTTCCGGGTCTGAACGAAACTGGAGGCACTTTCCTCGCATATCCATCGATCTCCAAGTACGTCTGGATGATCACCAACTATTTCCCTCATCTTGGGTGTACAACCCAATCGAGATCATCAGTAATCACCCAAACGATGTGAAGACTTCCGGTCTTCAACCACCGTCTTCATCTTCGACATCTCATCGAATCGGTAACTCAGAATAGGTATAAACCCGGCCTTTCTGAATAAAACAAATGTTACACAAAAACAACAAACGCATCATTCCAATTCAGAATATTCTTTTATTCACAAAATCACATTCTTAGGGAATAGGTTCCCATTAATTTTATCAAAGATAAATTCTTCTAAATTTATTCTTCAATCTTCCTTTGGATATCATTTCAGACCATATTATGGTTTTCCAAGCTAGTCGGGATTAGCGAACCACACCGAATTAATTGTTTATTTTATTTCCCAATCCCAACCTATTCATCCCATGGAGCAAAACTGGTAATACTCCATATCTAACACCACAGTGTTATTGGTAAAGTTAATTACCGTTTCACGTTCAAATCTAATTAAAGATTAAACTATCGCTTTGGAGCAAAACTGGTGGTACTCCATTCTCGATCACCTTTCAGATTTGATAATTTAAATTGTCAATTCACTTTTCAATCTAATTAAAGAATCATTAAAACTCCACTTAGTTTTAATCTTTCCAAAAATCAATATCCCGCCTTTAATTGGGTTAAAGAACCAATGTCATTTAAAACACGAATCACGATAAACCCAAAATCACATTTGATATTAAATACATGGCTCTGAATAGAAAATATATCGGCTTACATTCAATATCAAATTCTGAAACCAACAAATATCGTATTGGAAATAACGATATAAATATATCTTTCAAATTTCCATAACAATATATGTATAATCACAAAATTCAACATCGAAATATTCTGAAGACACTTTCGATTCAAATCCATTTCAATTCAATTATTGGAAATTCTGATTATTTTTAAAACCTCTTTCAAATTCAATTTATTTATTTCAAAAATAAATTGATTTTAATTCTGGTTCAAAACTAGCTCATTTCGATAAAAATCTATTTTTATCCTTTCAAATGTGGAATTTTTCATCCCAGTTCTTTCCAATTCACATATTATGATTTTACACAAATTATAGATATTTTTAATAATTTTATCAAGGCCCGTACAGTCGATTTCCATCAACGGCCATCGAACTGCACTTACAGCGACCTTTTACAAATTTGATTTGGACATAATTCCAAATCCAACCGTTAGATTTCAAATCTCTAATCTTTGTTGGAAAGCTCTTTTCGATACGAACCCAACGGTTCCGGTTTTAGGAGAATCCGACGGTCGGATCTCCCGCAACGTCAATTCGAAGTCAATGGTCGAAATTCACGAACTGCCGCGGCGCATTCTATTCAGGCCATTATATATATATAATATATATATATATATATGTATATTATATATTTCGTCGATTTCCTTTTAAAACGTATTTTATAAATCGTTTAAATTCGTTTTCAAAACCATTTCAACTCTATATTCAATTTCAAATCAAAATTGAATATTTCATATCATTACTATATGAATGATAATATTTTCAAAACGGTATATTTTGAAATCACTACCTTTTCTATATTCATTATAAAAACGAATATAATTGATATAAATATCGTTCATGTCGAAATTGCGCAACTCTAATCAACACGGCTTTATATATTTCAATAAATTCGTTATTCTATTCAACAAATGAATATATATTCTATTCAACACATGAATCTATATTTCTTTCAACCCACGACTAATCTCAACACATGAGTACTGTCAACAACTGGCTATTTTTGTTGTATAATATATTTTATAAAATTATGATATCTATCATTTGATTTTTAATCAGACTCCAACCGAAAAGTAGTGTCTAATCTTAAATATGATAAAGATGTAAATTTTATTATTAAAATATTTTACTCAACACATGAATAGTTTCAACACATAAATATTTTTATATTCAACACTTGAATTTTCTTTTATAATATTCATTATTTTCCTGATTGGAATGAGGCCCAATCAATTACCATATAACGTTAATTATATGGATTCCATACAACACATGTATATAATAGCAACGATAAACAATCAACCATCATCCAAAGTGCACCACACAACAACATAAGCATTAAATATAAATAATTAACGCTTACACAACCTGTCGACTAATCGATCGACATACAATTAAATAATTGGTATTAGTGTACGCCAAATATCATCCCAACACCAGTGTGGGGTTTCTAATCAACAAACACAGATTTTTATTGGTGCAGTGGGCGATGTGTAAAATTTATCGTCCCAATCAATATCAGTCAAATAAGTGTATATAAACAAATCAGCCAATTTGTTTATAAATATTTATTTATTCACTTTCACGTTAAAAATTATATTTTAACGATAATCAATTTATTTCAACACATTAATCTATATTATCGATTTCACATCAACATCACAAACAAATTTCACAACACATCAAACAAGCATACAAGCCGTCCATGGTCTATGGACGACGGGTGTCGGGTGCTACTAAGCACCGTCTACATCCTAATATATATTTTTAAATAGAAATGAAGATTTAAAGTGAGAAGTTCTCACCGACTAGCTAAATCCATTCACTGCGACTCTCCTTATGTAGAAAATCTCCGCCGTTTCCTCTTTCGTCCATTCCACTGTCCGTAGCCACTACATATATAAAAACCACATTTTTATACTGCTGTCTTTAAAATAAAAATCACATTTTTATTTGTTAACTTTCAATTTAAAAATCATATTTATACTATCCTACCTATATAAAAATCATATTTTTATAATCACTCCATATGGATAAAAGTTCTATTTCTACATCGCTACTATATAGATAAAAATTCTATTTTTACATCGCTACTATATAGATAAAAATTCTATTTTTACATCTCTATTATATAGATAAAAATTCAATTTTTACATCGCTATTATATAGATAAAAATTCTATTTTTACAACGGTGTTCATATAATAAAGATTATATTTTTATCACGCCATTCTTCATATAAAGATTTCGCCTTTTCATTTCATCACTATAAAAAATCACATTTTTATTTCAACATATATATAACAAAGATCATATTTTTAATTTTCTACTACATAAAAATTATATTTTTATTCTTTGTGTTTAAAATAAAATCTTTAAACTATTAAAAATCTAATCTTTTTATTTAAAAAAAAAAATCTAATTTTTCATATATAGAAAACCATAATCTTTTCATCACTATAAATATAAAAATAACACAATTTTATTTCAATGTCATTAATTTAAAAAAAAATCAGATTTTAGAAATAAAATTAACTACATTAATTAAACTAAATTTAACTAACCCTTGTAAAATGTTTTAATAACGTTGCTGTGTCCATCGTCTTCCCCAAATGCTGTAGCTCGTTGTCGAAGAAAGGGGCCTCGCTGTTGAACGGAGAAAAGGGGCCGGTGGAGGCGTTGTCGAGGTGGAGCAGACTTCGGTGGAGGAGGCGACGACACTGGCGAGGGAAGGCGGAGGGGCGAGGGATTTATGATGGTGCGGTGGGTGGTTTTCGACGTGGGTCAGGATTTTGGGGGCCTCGAGGTTCGCGAGGGAAAGAAAGGGGCGGTCACCGTCGATCTCTGGAGGGGAGGAGGGGGTCGCAATCGCTGGTGGGGGCGCGAGGCATTGGAGCGACGGGGTTTCCCCCTTCGTTTTTTTTCTTTATTTTTATCCTGGAAGAAGTCGATCCAGAAAAGAGAAAGGTGGGAGGGGGTTAAGTGTAGAAAGTGGGTTGACTTTTAAATTTTATTATAATTAATTTATTTTTATTCCATATAAAGTACCTTTTATATTTGAACTCTAAATCGAACCCACCGACTGTTGTCCCTAGCGTAATACCCCTATTCCGAAAACAATGAGATATGTATCGTCAGCCAATTCGACTGTTATGATAAGTTTTGGTCAAAATCAAAATATAACTCTATATATTGAATTTGAACGCGTATTTCAATTTACTGGGGTCACATAATAACTCGAAAAATTCCGGAAAAATATTTTTCAGCTTCGTATTGACGATACGGTCCTAACAAAACTAATTTCATCAAATTCTGAGACCGTTAGAAAAATGGCCATTTTCCAGTCGATTAAAATCAACTAAAATTGGTCAAACGCGTTTTCCTTTGCCACGCTCACATATTGATTCGAAAAATTATGAAAATTGAAATCTAACAATAATTTGACATCATGGATCCAACAAAAGTGGTTTCGTCGAAATCCGAGGTCGTTTGCAAAATTTCCATTTTTCAGGGCCTGAATTTCATAGCGACTATTCTGAAAATTCATTTGGACATAACTTTTGATTCCTGCTATGAAATTTTGATTTTTCGGATTCGTTGGAAAGATATTCAAAATTAGATCCTAATATTTTTGGTTTTGCCAAAATCCGGTTTATTTTGCCCCCGGTATGTTCAATTGAATTTTGAAATCGAATTATCGAACTACCGCGCCATTTTCAATTCTTTTTATAATTATAAATAAATATTTATATTCTAACAACGACGTATATAAATATATACGTTCGAATTCTATTCAGAATAAATTTCTCGTCGATATTATTTAAAATAATTCATTTTAAATATTCCAAATTCGTCAAAATTGCCAAAATAAAAATTTTAAATTGGCTCGCATTTCTGGGTTGTTACACAGAGACCCCGCGCCGTCAATCGCTAGCCACCGTCGTGAAGCCCTCACCACCATCTACCTCTGCCGTAACCACCTCGGCTGTAACGATTTAGAGTTTTTTACCAATTTAAAATTGGAATTTTTATTACTTAATTTAAATTTAAATTAGAATTTGACATACATATATATGGTTTAGAATATTTAATAATTTTGACAAGTTATATAATTGATTTTATTTGAATTATAAATGAGAATGACTATTAATAAGTTTGAATTTATTGATAATATTTGTCATTTGATTGGACTTGTCAAACCATAACATGAATTAGTAGCGTTAGAACTAAGTGTTGTCCTTAGTTTTCATAGCATTTTAAAGGAAATGCTACCAAAAGATCACTTTCCCTCCTTAAGACAAGTGTAAGGACACTTGTATTTTTGTATGCCTCCTTTCATGCAAGTTTTACCCTTGCCCCCTTATGTGTCATTACCTCCTTAACCCTCCATTCCTATATGAGGAGGCCTTTCCTCCATTTTTTTAACCATTCCACTCCATTTTCTTCTTTTCATCTTCTTCTTAAAGCTTATGGCCATGGTTTCCATGGCATTAGTCTTCTTCTTTTCCACCGCCACCTTGCCGAAGTTCGTCATCCTCCTCCTCCTCCTCTTATAATATATAGAGAGAGAAAGATTAGTATATACTATATAATATATATTTTGGTGAAGTAGATGGTGCACTGAAATACTGTCCAATGACTGACCTGGAGATTATTGTTCCCACACCTAAACTCTGGGTGCCCATAATATTTGCATGGGCAACCTTGTAGTTTGGTTCGCAGATTTAGTCTTGGAGTTGGTTAGAGCAGGATGTTGGTTTACTGGAGCTATTATATCTTGGAACACACATATTCTTCTACTGAGTTTAGTATCTCTTCCGCTGTGTAATCGATGTTCGCTGATGTATCTTTCGTAACTCTGATGTAATATTATTGTAACGATAGCGGAAATGTACTTTTTGTTTTGTGCAAATGTGTAAATACCCCTAACAATCCGTCTTTATGAACAGTTTAAGTTGGTTTAATTACGACGAAAACCAGGCAAAAAGCCGGTTCGTTACATTGTTGTATCAAAGCTTTGGTTTGTACAAAGCTACGGGGTACGACTCAATTGATCAAAAGGAAAGACTCATCAGAGTTATAATATCTCATTAGAAATAGGGATAGTAATGCCCTAGTATGTGATTTTGGAGTACTATATTTGAGAGAGCGCCTTCCAAGTAAAATTATTTAAGTTTGGGATTATAATATATTAGAATTCATGTTAAGAGAAAAACTTGGGTCAAATTTGTTAAGGTAAATTCTCGTCCAAAGAAATTAACCAATATGGTTAGGAACCAAAATATATAATAAGAGTTTGAATATTTTATTCGATGTTGAGTTTGGACTATCGAGTATAAGAAGATTTTGAATATACGCCTAGCTAATGTATATACGAAGTTTTAAGTATAGTAGATAGACATAGAATCACACTCTAGTCGCTTGAAGATGATTCTGTTGATGACTGCAACATCATCAGTATTTTTGAGTTTCGAAAGTAGGATGACTATATGATTCCGATTAAAACATCAATATATACTTAAACCCATTTAGATAAGTGTTTGAAATTATTTGGTAAATTAATGTGAACTTAAATAGAAAAGTGAAAATTTGATTGGGTTATAAGAATTATACCGGGTAAACTTGTTAGTAAGGGATAAACCAGTGAAGAGTTTTGAGAAAGTGCATTTGTGATGTATGTATAAAAAATGGGTTTTGTAAAGATGTATAGTTTGATAACTCAAATCAAAATTTTGAGTAAGAATTGGTAGTTACTTTGGAATTGATTTTGTAAGAATATATTTTGAATCTAAGGGAAAAGATCTTTGTAAATATTTGGAAATTAAAAACTTGAGCACGGACATCTTGTGATTGGGATTTCTCAGTTGATTAAAAGACGTTTATGCAAATTTGTAATTTACATAAGCAATCCAAATATAGAAAAAGTAAATTGGGAAAGGATTTAAAGGCTAAGTTGGAATTAATTAATTAGGATATTTTATAATTAGTCCTTCCTTCCCAACTAATTAAATTTAAAATGCAAATATCTTGAGAATTCAGTTTCACAATATGACTATAAGGTATTTGACGATATTTTGGTTAAGAACCATGGTGGTTAAAGATGTTAATAAAAATATATCTAAATGGTTTCTCTAAAGTTTGAAGGAAACAAGTTTTGTAACCTTGAATTTGGAATAATTAATGAGAATAGCAAAAACTATATAAGGAATTGAAATGTCGGATTATCGACAGTTTTCGACAGATGATAAGTTCTAAAGTATATTGTGGTTACAAAAAGGAACTGTTTAAGTAAGCATGAGTACCTTGTGAATTAAGTTTCACAATTTGATTAAAGAATATTTAGCAAGCGGGAATAGTAAGAAGAAATTACCTAAACAGAAACATTTTGACAAGATGAGTTCGGAGGTGAACAAGTTTCTCATGTAACGAGTAATAGTAAATTTTGGAAACTGAAAAGGTATAAGTTTCATAACCATTGTATTTGCAAGATAAGATCTAAGATAATAAATTTATAACTCTGAATTTTCTTGAAGTTGAGTGTAAGTAATTGACCTAGTAAATGATGAATCAAATATAATGGGTGATTGGAAGATATGTTGGAGGACATGTAAATATGGTTATCCATAATATGTGTGTTAGAATATTCAACCTGGTATATCCATTATGAGAACGAGGAGCTTTGGTAAAAAAATTTTTAATCTTGTGTTTGAAAATCTACAAGATGTAAAATGAGTAATTGCGATTCCCTTTCCTTTTCGAGGACAAAAAGTTTTAACGGGGGTGAATGTAACGATCCAGAATTTTTAACTAATTTAAAATTGGAATTTTTATTACTTAATTTGAATTTGACATACATATATATATGGTTAAGAATATTTAATAATTTTGATAAGTTATATGATATATGTTACTTGAATTATAAATGAGAATGATTACTAATAAGTTTGGATTTATTGATACTATTTGTCGTTTGATTGGATTTGTCCAACCATAACATGAATTAGTAGCGTTAGAACTATGTGTTGTCCTTAGTTTTCATAGCAATTTAATGGAAATGCTACCAAAAGATCACTTTCCCTCCTTAAGACAAGGGTAAGGACACTCTTATTTTTGCATGCCTCCTTACATGCATATTTTACACTTGCCCCCTTATGTGTCATTTCCTCCTCAACCCCCCATTCCTATATAAGGAGGCCTTTCCTCCATTTTTTAACCATTCCGTTCCATTTTCTTTTTTTCATCTTCTTCTTAAAGCTTATGGTCATGGTTTCCATGGCATAAGTCTTCTTCTTTTCAACCACCACCTTGCTGAATTTCGTCATCCTCCTCCTCCTCTTATAATATATATAGAGAGAAAGATTAGTATATATTATACAATATATATTTTGTGAAGTAGACGGAATGCTGAAATACTATCCGATGGTTCGCTCAACTAGGCTCGCCTACCGTGAAGATTTGGAAAGCTGTTAGTTGAGAACTCTTTAACCACAATTTATATATTTAATTAGTGGTTAGACTAATTTAAATATAGTGATGAATTATTAGTGGTTAATGATGATTGATGTTTGTTGTGATGGATGCATAGTTTAGACCACACACTATTAAGCATTAATGATATAACGCTTGTGCACAATTATGATTTATTTAATTATGTTGATGATGGTTGCTATGGATGTTTAAATGGTTGTTGATGTTTTTTTTGCACACACTGTGCACAACAATTATGGTATCACATTGGTGATCGACAAATCTCCTTCGTAATTAAAAGCAATATCATTATTGAATTTGAAGGTTAATAATTTGGAAAGACCATATGTATGAATTCATATATATATATATATATATATATATATATATTGATAAAGTCTTTTAAATGAATAAATACCGGAACATTCTAGGATGACAGAGAGGGTAGTGTCCAGGCTTAGGTTCGGAAATAAAATCCTCCCTGGCTATCCCTAACTGATCCGACGAATGGGATGGTTAATTTAAAGTTATTTGAATTTAGAAATGAACTGGAATTTGATTTATTAAGTAAAAAAAAAGTTGAATTTTAGATCCAAAATAATTTGGAAAGTAAATTTAAACGATTTTAAAAGGGTTATATAAGGATATAATGGTTTTCTAAGATATTTTGTAGTATCATAGAATAATGGTTATTATGGTCAGAATAGAGCTTCTCGCATAACGGCGATTTACATATTTTAGATGCAAACCTTGAACGCTTATAACTTTTGCAATCTAAATCGGATTTCCATAAATTTAAAAATGTTTGATTTCCATTAACAAGAACTTTCAAATGAGTGAAAGCAGATTTTAAATTCGAGTTATAATTTTCATGTTATGTTTGAAATCGTTTTGGAAAAGGTCGATGTAAGAACAATTTTTGACCATAACTATAATCATCTATTTTTAAATGTTTTAAAAATATGGAAGAAACTTATAAAATCATTAAAAACCATGGAAATGTTTTTTTGGCTAAGATAAATGATATTTTGATCAAAATCGTTAAGATAACCATTTTGTAACGCTTTTGTAACACTTTTGAAATGTTATTGTAACGCTTCTTTTGAAAACAATCTATTTTGAAGTTTTAAACCGTAAACTATTTTCCGAACTATAAGTAATGATTTGTGGAATGTTTTAAAAGGTTTAAAAGTATTGGAAATATTTTATATGGAATTTAAAAGATAGTTCACTGTTATTCCGCTTATATTGTGAGTTGGATACGGAGATTAATATTGGGGATAAGTTAATGGTATTTTTATCCAAATCTAATGTCTAAGAGTTGGATAAATCTTTTAATTAAGATATGGATTTCCCAGTTTGATTGGGATAAGTTGGATAGAAATAATCTTTGGACATTTGATATGAAATTCTTTGGTGTAAACGTATACTATTTGAGGAATTTGGAAGATATTATTATTACATCATTATTCCACTTATAGTACTCATTGATTATGAGAATTATATCGAATATAAGTAGATACAAGTTCTGTGTAACTTATGTTCAATATCAATTGATTGGGTTTTGTCATGAATCATATCTTCAACGGTATCATTCTTAAAACCCAATTAGATTGAGTTGTGGAAATTCATATCGTAAATTGGGATTTAATCAGATCTTTGATTTGAGAAAATAAAAAAATAAGAAATTGGGAACCAAGTATATTCTTTTAGTTAAGGTTAAAGAATTGAATGTTGGAAAATTGATTTAATTGGAAACTACTGTTGAAATATGGATAAAAGGATTTTCAAAAGAAACTGGGTTTTGGTAATGAGTTATCAAACGGAAAAATTAATTAAGGCTTTGGGGCTAGATTATCTGTGATTTAAGGGATGTGTTTTAAAGAAGAAGGGTTAAATATGGATTTTTGTTAAAGATAATTTGAGAATGGGTTTAAAGAAATTTAATTTAACAAAATCTAAGATGGAAGGAGATTTGGTTGAAAGCCTGTGTGTTCCATAATTGTGTTTTAAAAATTGTGATTATAATTTGGGAAGACAGGGATCAGATGTAAGTACGAAAACCATTCCAAGTAATAATACGACGTCGTGGAGCAATTGAAGACATTGGAGACAACACTGAAGACCGGGACCCTTCATATCGTAAGGACGACTTGCTGAATGTCTCAAATGGGTAGCTCCCATTTGCAGATGGATTTTATATCAGCTAAGTGGCAAGAAGCCCAAACGTACGTGAAGGAATTTCAGATTGTTGTTTCGTTCAGACCCAAAACGGATATTTATGGATTGTGTGTATGACATTGTAATAGACCACGTAGCACTGGTCTCTGTTAAATATATATCTGTTTGGTGGTGGAGAACTTATTCTCTTACTTAACACCCTCTCTAAGACGTATGAGCTTAGAGGTTATATATCGATAGAAATCAGTGATGCATTGTGAATGGACAATGTGGCATACTTAAGTTATGTGGTGAGCTTTGGATGATTAAAACATGTCTTATTTAAGCGTAGCTTTGTGTATGTCAGGACCTTGGCAAGCCTCACACCCCGGTAAATGGCCAAAACATAAAGAAATGCAGCAAGGTTATGGGGTGTTTCTCCTTCTAGATAAAAGTATACTATGGTATGGAGCCCAAGTATTAACCTATATGGTAAAGGCATCTACTTTTGTGGTTGTTGTTGGCGCGCGCTCGGAAAGGTCAGTAAAGACTGGGAGATGACATACTCAGGCGTACTCTAAGTTACCCAGTTAAGGGGTAACCCTGCCTTGTGTTGGCATGAGGAGCATCACTCTTGACCGTCGGACATTCCTCATGAGGTGTTCAAAATTCGGTTCGGAAGGAAGTTCCTTTGCATGGTCATTGTTGGAAACCCAATCTTCATTACGAGCGCATATGATTTTGATTGTATACCATACGTCAGTATAGTATATAGTATCTATGCTGGCTAGGATTGATACATTTACTTTCAAAATTGTTTTCGCAATATATTATAGTATTGAAAGAGTATTTTCACGTGTCAAGCATTTTTGACTGCATAAGGGGAAAGCTCGACCATGTGTGCGTTTGCATTGTGTGTGTGCCGCGAGACCTTATGTTAGTTTCATTTTTCAAAAAGTCATTACGAATTTCTATGCACTGGTATTCACATGGAGTAAACCCGTTCTGCATTAGCTGTATGGTACGGTGAATTACCTAACTTTAAAATAAACCCTAAAAACAAATGTTTGAGTTCTCACACTAGTCCCATGACTGACCTGGAGTTTATTGTTCCCACATGTAAACTCTGGGTGCCCATATTATTTGCACGGGCAGCCTAGTAGTTTGGTTCGTAGATTTAGTCTTGGAGTTGGTTAGAGCAGGATGCTTGTTTAGCTGGAGCAATTATATCTTGGAGCATGCATATTCTTCTGCTGAGTTTAGTTTCTCCTCCGCTGTGTAATCGATGTTCGCTGATGTATCCTTCGTAACTCTGAAGTAATATTATTGTAATGATAATGGAAAAGTTCATTTTATTTTGTGCAAATGTGTAAGTACTCCTAACAATCCGTCTTTATGAACGGTTTAAGTTGGTTTAATTACCGGCAAAAAAGACGGGTCGTTCCATTGGCATTCGAACCCATCCACCATCTCCAAACTGTGTTGGAACGGATCGACTTTGAGGCTAAAAATCGAGCAGAATACATTATTAAATCTAATCATTGCCATATGGTTTTGAAGAGCTCAAAAAGTTCTTTGATTTTGGTTTTAAAACATTGAATTAATTCGAATTGGATTCATCTATTTTTAGGGTTCAAATCGGACTAATTTGGCCGTTCAATTTGATGTGGCGGCGGTTAGGGTTTTAGAGAAAAAGAGGGTTTATAGATAATTATATTGTATTTTTAATTAGTTAATTCTTTTAATTCCATAAATGTTAGTTTTTACATTCGAACTCCAAATCAAATCCAACGAATGTCGCCCCTAGCTAAACACTCCCATTCCAGATAAAATGGGATATGTTTCATAAGCTAATTCGACTATTTCAATTATTTTTTCTTTAAATTAAATTATAAATCAATATATATTGAATTTTAAACGTACATTTTAATTTACTAGGGCCACATACTGACTCCAAAAGTTTCAAAAAAAATAAATTTAGCTATGTTTTGATGATGCGATCCTAACAAAACTAATTTCATCGAATTTGGAGGCCGTTTGAAAAATGGCCATTTTCTAGTCGATTAAATTTAAACTGAATTGACTAAATACGTTTAAATTCATCACACTCACATATTAAATCCAAAAATTATGAAATTTGAAATCTAGCAATAATTTGACATTCCGGATCCAAAAAAAGTGGTTTCGTTGAAAACGGAGGTCATTTGCAAAATGGCTATTTTTCAGGGTTATATATTACATTAAAATATATATAAATTCCATAGCGACTATTCTGAATTTTAAACTGACATAACTTTCAATTTATATTATGAAATCTCAATTTTTCACATTCGTTAGAAAGATGTAATTAAACAGATTCAAATATTTCTGGTTTTACTGAAATCTGATTTATTTTGAATCTTGTGCATTCATTTGAAATTTGAAATCGAATTTTCAAACTCCTGTGCCATTTCAAACTCCTATGCCATTTCAAACTCCTTTTATAATTAAAATAAATTTATATCTTCTAAGTTCATTTAAAATAAATTTTTATTCATTATTATTTAAAATAAATCATTTTAAATATTTAAAATCCATTAAAATAGCTAAAATAAAATTTTTAAATTGGTTCTGAAAATTCGGGTTGTTATAGCTTTTCCTTGATAGTTAAATAACTGGCTATTGACGTATTGACCAATATAGTTGTCAATATGGAGAGACCAGTTGGATTATTATCCGAGAACCACTCTGTATTAGCAGTAGCATTGCTGATTAACATAAAAATATGTTTATTTTATGATCTTTTATCTTATCTTTTGTAAATAAATAAATATTACTTCGGGTATTTTTTTCATGTGTTTCAAAAGGTTTGGTAAATGTCTTCTTCATTCAATTAAAAACCAAATGCTAAGAAAAAAGCTACTTTCCCATATGAACAAGTTTTCAATCACAAAGAAAGATGTAGCACATAGGTAAAGGCTTGGAAATTGGATAGAGTGGCCTGAGTTCAATCCTTTTTAAGCTCTGTTTTTGCTCAAGAAAGGAACATATACACTGCCTCCTTTGCTCTAAAGAATATATGGACCAGTGTTATATATTATATATATATATATTCTCATATGTATGTATATAATAGAGTTGGGCATATTCCTCTTGAAGAAATCAAACATAAATCTTTCATATTGAATTGCCATAGTGAAGAAGATTTGATAGGATCATTACCAAAAGAGTGCCCAATCAACTACCACATGTCAAAGAGGGAGATCCCCGAGAAATATCTCATCCAATCGTATCTTTTGGCTTTGTAAAGAAAATATTTTATAGATTTTTCTTTGGCCCAGTATTCACCTAGAAAGGAGGCTACATCCCTTAAAATACCAATGTAATTTCTTGTAAACTTTGATCTAGGAATTGAGAGTTTTCTTTTCTATACTCCGCTTGGATCTAGAAAATTTGTGCCGTCTATTCAATTAGATTTGGTAGAGCACAGTTTTCTGTTGCATTTATTTTCTCATTAGTTATTGACCATCTGATTAGATTCAATGGTAATCTTAATTTTTATTTCTAATTGTTATTTCTACTCTACACTTTTATTTTCTGCATTTATTTCATTTTTATAATTTATTTTTTAAGTAACTTGTCGTCTATACAATTAGATTTGGTAGAGCATAAGTTGTCTTTGCAGTTTTAATTTTCATTAGTTATTGACCGTTTGATTAGATTCAACGGTAATCCTAATTTTATTCTTTTCAATCAAATCCTCAAATTTGTCTAACTTACACACGACATATATAAATAATAAAATTTACTTTTCTTCTGTGTTCGACCTGCATACTACACAATCTATGCGCTTGCGGTTATTATTACATAATTTGCGCTTTACTATTCCATAGGAAAGTGTCAAACAATTTTTTGGCGCTATTATCGGGGAGGAAATAATTAAATTTTATTATTTATTTAATTTCTAATTCTTGTTAGTTTTTATTTTTTTGTTTTCTCTCATATAAAGAAAGAGAATATCTTGACTAGTTGATTTAGTATTACATGTGGTACTACAATTAACTAAACAAGAAAAAAAGTGCCCTTTTTCAATTACTTTCTTCATATACAAATTCTTTCTTTTTTAGTACATTGCTTCCTTCCTCCTTTTTACAAATTTCAATAAAAGAGAAGGAAAAAACAATATCCCTTTTTGATGATTTTTTTTCCTTTCCCTTTTTTCTTCTATCTGCTATCCCTTCTGATTCCTTGATCACGAAATCATCACCATAATCTACCACTCTCCCCAGCTATACAAATCCGACCACACTACTACTGCCAAACAATTTTCCAACCAGAATTCACATTTCGACCACCTTCACCGACTTACAAACCTCATCACCATTCTTTCAGTCACCATTGCAGTTCTTCCCAATCACATACCATCCACCACTCAGTTCATCCACCATTACCAAGTTTGCTCTGTATCATACCCAAAAACCACCATCACAACTCAAAATCCACAAAAAAACTATTCCATAACCACGCAAACTTCCCATCACGCAATTACCATCCTCAACCAACTTCATCATCTCTTGATGCCATCAACATCCCATTACATCATCGAGTGCAAAGCCTCCTCAAAAACACCTTTCTCCAAAACGCAATTCTTCAGTCAACCATTATCCACAGTTTTTCCTATAATCTCTCTATCTTGAACCGTACCACATATAAAACCTCTTGACCACCGAAGCCTTCCATCCTCCACAAATCTCTATACCAAACCAAAGAACAACTGAACCCTAATTTACCAAACGCGCATACCCAATACCTGGCTCGAAGCCTACCTGAATTTATAACCCCCTTCGTATAGCACTGAACCATCCATGCCCCATTGCAATTCCAAACCCCAACACCATGTGAACTTCTCAATTCCGATCGCCTCCCTTTCACAATCAAAATCCCGAAATCAATCACAAATTCAAAGCCATAAACCCAGTTCGATAAACCCTAAATCGATTTCCGAAGAGAATATGAAAAAAGAACGTTTGGTTCCTATTTGAATTGAAATACCCTATTCAGAATTGAAATCGTTTTAGAGTGATTTAGAGGGGAAAGAAGGCATGATTCTATCTTCCACGTGATTTGTTTCCAAAAAAATAAAAAATAAAAGAGGAGGTGGCATATTATTGAGTCTTTTTCCCTGTGATTTGTTTGGGCTATCGCACCGTCTTTTATTCTAAGCATTGAAGTGGTAATTGATTTGTTTCCTTTTCTTTGTGGCATGGTCATCTGTTGAAAAAAAACCATTCAAATCAAAGGCAAATGCGAAGAGGTGAAGCAACAAACAGAAATTTAAAATAGTCAAGTGATTTGCAAATAGGTGGAGTTGAATTATTAGCATTACTCAGCAGCTCTAGACACACATCCATACCCACTGTAAATATTTATAAACTCTACAGGTGTTGCAGTTGTTTAAAAAAATATAGACGTTGCATATAAAAAAATTCTGCAGGGGCAACGACTTGCTTGTACAATTTTTAATTCCTGCAATTATTATTATCTGATTGTTGTGTGGATGAAAATTCTGACTTAGTTTAGTTAGGAGAAACATTTCCATCACTCTCGTCATATTCAATTACAAAACTTGATTTGATTTGAAAAATATTTAGCTACACGAGTGTATTTTATGAAATTGATTCTCTCAAGGGTTTAATCGCGGATATATATTAGTTCAATCCTTTGAACTTCTAGCAAAAGAGGTTGCATACTACGCGTAAAACATTGGTCGTATCTCTTAGTATTTATACTATACGTGAACGGCCATAAGACCCTCTTCCCCCTTCATATCGATATTATCAACTAATATGATACATTTGAGTATGTTATTTATTTTGAATACTAGTTGTGTCAATCTTAAGTCTAGGATTTTCTTTGATGACGAAGAATGAAAAAATGTTTAGCCACTATAATTCTCCTACCTCAATAGATGTATCCTCTAAGTCCTTTGAAGAGTTTTTGAAGACGAACTTAAACTTTTAAACGATGAGAATGCATATATGGAACATCTCAAAGGTAATCGTAATTCCACATCATCAAAAGAAATTATGATTAAACACTCAAATTTATGGGATTATGGTAATCTTTGTCTAAATGGTAAAAATCACTATCACAACCAAATTTTCATAGGGAAGATTTCGAATTCAGAAGTTATTGACATGCCTCTTGTACCTCAGAAATCAGATACAAAATCATCGCCAGACATTCATCATCGTCGTAGAGTTCATTTTGCATTTGATTTGCACACTCATATAGTTGTTAAACTGCATTTCATTCTATAAATCTTATTGCATCGATCCATCTTTGGGTACTCTCTTTTACGTTTAGGAAACATGTTTACAGTGTGGGCACTGTTTAGATCAAGCGTGGGGGGGAGTCCGCATTGCATTCTTTTCATTTTTCTTTAATTTTTTTCTTTTCGTATAGGACCATCATGCATTTTAAGTCGTAGTAACATGTCAATTTTTTTTCTCGAAAATACAACTCATTTTAGATTGATACAACAAAATAAGCTAACAATTGTTAGTCAGTTGACAGTATTTTTTTCT
This sequence comes from Allium sativum, assembly GCA_030737875.1. Lineage (NCBI taxonomy): Eukaryota > Viridiplantae > Streptophyta > Magnoliopsida > Asparagales > Amaryllidaceae > Allium > Allium sativum. The sequence continues at coordinate 676,703,610 of CM060920.1, forward strand.
CTCAACAAAGATCGAACAGGAAATATAATGAAAAGTTGAATTACGAGCGATAATAGTGTAACTGGTACATAGGGAGATTCTTAGGTGATGGCCATGAAGTCTGTCCTAAATTATTGTCTTTGATTAATGAGTGAAGGACTTAAAATACTTATATTGGCTTTTCGAATCTTTAAAACTAAGTTGTGTTAAGATAAATTGCATAACTCTCTCTTCTTTTTATATTCAATAATAATATTAATCCAAGAGTATCCAACATTGCTTGTAAAAAATCTAACATTGGTATGCAAAACCGCCAAGCTCTTTCTAACATCTATTTGACAAAGTAAGCGTCCGTATACCTTGGTCTCATTTTATGAGTTGGATACCTAAGGATTACCGACATCATGTTGACAAAGTCAGCCTCGGTCTGCACAATCAGCCAAGCTCTTTCCCAACTCTCCATCGGTCCGTGAAGCAGTGCGTGGATTGTATACCTTGGTCTTCTAAGTTAAGTGTGTGTAACTAATCATAAATTTTAATTTTTATAGAGATATAGAATAATCAATGATGCCTAAACAATTCTTGACATTATTGATTTGACTAGTCATACACAAGGAAATTAGAATAATACTTCGAGAACTGTGATCTGCAAACTAAAAATTTATTTCATGGCTGCACTATGTTATCAACTGGACCAACTGGACAAACTAGCATTTAACATTGAAATTTGAATTATATTGAAACTTTGTGACAAGTTAGGGTAGTAAAAATAAAATCAGCTGACTATAAATTATTAACTTTTTTTGTTGTATCACTCTTCTGAATCAAGTCGTGTTTACATTTTTTTTCCATTTGCATATGTCCATTGCATTCATGTAGTTGCATTAGAACGGCAACATGCTGCATTTGGATTTTGTGGGTAGTATCCGCTAAACCCCTTACGAGACACCACTCTTCCTACTAGGGATACCTAAGGTTTAACGACTTGTTGCATACAGTCAATGAAATCATGTTTCCTACGAAAGTGTGACTTATCCAGTTTAGTTTTTCATTTTTTTACTCGAGGACGAGTAAAAGATAAGTGTGGGGGTATTTGATTAACATAGAAATATGTTTATTTTATGCTCTTATATCTTATTTTTTGTAAATAAATAAATATTACTTTGGGTATTTTTTTCATGTGTTTTCACAGGTTCAATAAATGTCTCCTTCATTAAATTAAAGACCAGCTGCTAAGAAGAAAGCTACTTTCCCATATCAACAAGTTTTCAATCACAAAGAAAGCTGTAGCACACTGGTAAAGGCCTGGAAATTGGATAGAGTGTCTTGAGTTCAAACCTTTTCAAGCCCTATTTTCGCTGAAGAAAGGAACATACACACTGCCTCCTTTACTTTGAAGAATATATGGACTAGTGTTGTATTATATATATACATATTCATATGTATGTATATAATATATGCACTAATAAAGATGTGAAGAGTTGGGCATATTCCTCCCAAAAAAATCAAATAGAAATCTTTCATATTTAATGGCCATAAAGAAGAAGATTTGATAGGATCATTACCAAAGGTATGCCTAATCGGCTGCCACATGTCAAAGAGGGAGACCTCCAAGGAATATCTCATCCAATCATATCTTCTGGCTTTGTAAAGTAAATATTTGTAGATTTTACTTAGGACCAATATTCATCTAGAAAGGAGGCTGCATCCCCTATAAATACCAATGTAATTCCATTGTAAACTTTGATCCAGGAATTGAGAGTCTTCTTTTCTTTTTTATACTCCGCTTGGATCTAGAAAATTTGTGCCATCTATTCAGTTAGATTTGGTACAGTACAGTTTTCTATTGCATTTATTTTCTCATTAGTGATTGAACATCTGATTAGATTCAACAGCAGTCCTAATTTTTATTTCAGATTGTTATTTCTATTATGCACTTTTATTTCCTACATTTATTTCTTTTTCGTAATTTATTTTTCAAGCAAATTGTGCCATCTATACAATTAGATTTGGTAAGACTACAAGTTGTCTTTGCAATTTTAATTTTCATTTGTGGTTGACCGTCTGATTAGATTCAACGGTAATCGTAATTTTATTATTTTCAATCAAATCCTCAAATTTGTCTACCTCGACCATGAAATTTATAAATAATAAAATTTAATTTTCCTCCTTGTGTTTGACCTGCATACTACACAAACTGTGCGCTTGTAGTTACTATTATATAATTTTCGCTTTACTGTTAGGAAAGTGTCAAGCAGTTGCGAATCAAACTATATGAAGACAATCGAAGACGGAGTAAAGTTCAAGGGCTTTTTCTATTTATCCTAAGTAGAAATTACCTATGATGGATTAATGGAAATTGTGCCTTCCGTTTCGTTCAGTCCCAGAATGAACCTGTATGGACGAACGTCTGACAGATTTTTTCCAATTATCACATATGTTGGTCTATACAAATATACATCTAGCGGCGGAGAATTTATTCTCTTAGCATAATATGCAGAATATCTTAGTACAAATCAATTAGTGATTAACGGATCTAACAATATGGAATTCAAAGTAATTGTGCTATTAATGAAAGGTAAGTAATCGTAACCTCAAGCCTCGCAACGGGAAATGGTATAAAATCGGGTAGGTCACATGGCTAAGTGGGTCACACCCAATTAGGGTGTATTGTCAACTGATATAGAGAAAATTCTCTTGCTTCTTTATCTTATCGCTGTTATTGCTTCGAAACAGTAGCTAATCCCAACCATTTGTGATAATACATTTGGTACTCTCAAGCCAGGTGAGGGGCCGGTCATGTTTAGCCTGGGTTGCAAGATGTTCTTTTTGAACCTAGTGTATTCCTCTCTAGAGATACACTATCGGAAGGTGGTCCTATACCTTGCCAGTTGGGATCTATTCTCCAATAAGAGCTTGATGTGCACGCAAAAATGCACATTTATATTCACATATATATTCTTGTTTAATTAAACAAATGAACATTTTTGGCTATTTTATATGATCAAACCATGTTTTAAATGTTTTAAAAATCATCACTCATTTTGGGGAAAAATGGTCAGTTGTGCATGTTTTAATTTGTGAAATCATTTACTTGTTCCTTGTAGTTGTCTCTTGTAGGAATTCAGGAGCAAAAATGGTGCATACACATGAGGATATGAAGAAATGCATGCATATACACAAGAGGAGGCAAAGAAATAAATCATTCTATGAAAAGGTGAGACGACACCAAACCCCGTACTGACGGCGACAAGGGTAATCCTTGAATATAACACAGAAACAGATAATAGCAGAACAGAATTAAATAAATACACCAGATAATGAACAATAGAATATACCGGATAAAAGTAGTCATTAGAGTTACACAGTATACAGGATCATACTTGGTACAAATACAGTTCAACTATACATATATTTCTACAGCGGAAAAACAAACATAATGTACAATAGGAGCTGAACAGCATAAAAAGAGATAAATGATAGAATCCATCTTCAGCTCCAGCTATCCAGAAAGAACTAGCTAAACCTGAATATGTAACGGCGGGAATTTTCGACCCAGAAAATCAACATAAAAACACACTGTTGACTATTCAAGCATCGAAAACACCAGGACATTAATAGAAGAATTTAGAGGGTGAGAAAGAAAAAGATAGAACTAATAGAATAGAAGAAGAAGAAGATCACAACTGAACAGAATCAGAGTAACACGAAACTCGCAGCGGAACAAAATAAGATGTATTATATAACATAACTTTGAATACAAAACTGTATTGTATATACATACCATTATCAGAGTACAATATATCATATCACAGTGGAAATAACTCTACATAACTAATGGTGAAGCTTCCTGCTTTTGAGCTCCTCCAAGTGAATCTGCAAAGCCTGAAACACTTGACTGCCCGTACAAATTTGGGCACCCAAGAGTTTAGGGAAAACAAACAAAATAAACTCTGGGTCAGTCATGGGACTGGTGTGAGTAAATTCCAACCATACTGTTTAACTTTGAAAATCCTTTTCCAAACAAGGAGGAAATAGTAAGACCAACCCACACATAAACATGGACGGTTTTTACCTTACTATAACCCAACATATTTTTATATCAAACTTCAGTGATATTATAATAATGTCTACTCAATTAAATCATCAAGTAGCAGAACGCTTGCATCTCACGCTCCACATATATATAGTATAAAATCATAAACCGCAGGGCACTTATTGGAGATTGAATTTCAACAAACAAGGTATGGGAGCACCTTCTGAATAGTGTACTCTAGAGGGGATACACTCATGGTTCAACAAGAACGTCTTGCAACCCGGCCACACATGACCGCTCACTCATTTAGCTTGAGTGTCGCGAATATATTGTCACCACGGTTGCAGGCCATCCAGCCGTCATCCGAAGATACAGAATCGAAAAGAAGTATAAATATGAATTTTCTCTAGATCGGTGACAATACACCCTGCTTGGGGATGACCCAACTAGCCATGCTGCCTAGCCCAACTTCTGTCCCTTCCTGGTTGTGAGGCTAGAGTCTACGTCTATATTCAGAACATCTGATCACCATTCACTTTGAATGTCACATCGTCAAATCCGTAATCACACATTGATTACACAAATGCACACTGGGTGTAGAATAAAGAGAAGTTACCTTCTCCCCACCAACTTGGTATATTCGTACAAATTAACGGCGTGACCGTTGGAAATACTCTGTCAGACACTCGTCCATACAAGTTGTCCTAGGACTGGACAAACAAGAAACATCATTCTAGAACTGGACGACCCTTGCATTTAACTCCGTCTTCAATTATCTTCAGCATATCTAATTCGCAGCGCTTATGTCTATACGGAGTGGTTTTCAGATAACGTATCCAACCGGTCTCTCCATATTGACAACGATGGTCAACCACATCGATAGTCGGTTATTTAACTATCGAAGTAAAAACAACATTCATTCTAATGTATAATTAACATCACACAACCACGGGTATTTTTAAATTTTAACATTCGACTTTATTATTCGAATTCTCATATCTTACCAGATAATTCTCAAATCCCATTTTAGCCTTTTCATACTTCTTGGAAAACATTTCCATTTATTATAAACTCTTATTCTTTCATGTTCCAGAAACATACGTTATTAACGTTCGAAACATTTTCATTCTTTTCACATTCCTTGGTTTCTACACTTGGATCGTATACCCTATCTTCATTGGAAAATATTTCCAATTTCATTATAAATATTTTAATCGGCCAACCGTCTACTTTTAAAACATAATTCACTTTAAAATGTGAATACCATTCCTGTTATAGAAATCTGAATACCTTCATCAATTAACTCTTTATTCAAGTAATACTTATCTCGTTTACCGAAACCTCTTTCATACTTTATATTCCCAATCCACTTTATAAACTCTGTTGCTAAGTCAACTTCTTATCTAATCGATATCAAGTTTATAACTAAATACTGACTCCTATCCTATTAACATTTATTTGTTTAAACTAAATGTTAATTATTCTATCAGATTATAATCCCTAAAAATAGTTTACTTTTAATACATTCGGCATCGTCGAATTCTAGTTCCAAATCCTAATGGTTAAATTCTAATCACATTTCGTACATCGAAATGCTGTCATCAGTTTCTAATACGATTCCCCAATTCTTTTTCTAAATTCTTTCTTATATTTCTTTGAACAAACGTCGTTCCTTATTACTCTAGAATAAGTGGATTTCAAACCAACTGTTACATTTCCTAGGAAGTGCTGCTATATATAAAAGTCACGCTTAAGTCAAATTAACAGCAGTTAATTTGTCGCTATAGTTCTAAACTTGTCATACGCTGTAATATTCTCCTTATAACTAATTATAGTCACACTTACCTTATCAACAGCGTTATTTTATTGCTATAGTTCAACTTGTCATACGCTGTAATATTCTTTGTTATAACTAATCTTGACATAACAGTCACACTTATCTTATCAACAGCGTTATTTTATCGCTATAATTCTAAGACTTGCATACGCTGCCATATTCCTTTTATACAAAAATCTTAACATCTCTTTCCGTTACAAAAATCTTGACATCTCTTTCTGTTACAAAAATCTTGACATCTCTTTCTGTTACCAAAAATCTTGACATCTCTTTCCGTTACAAACTGATATCGTTCCTCGGTAATAGCGAAGCCGTTCAAGTTGGGGTATTTTATTTACCTCCCAGACCTTGATCGACAACGTTCTTACCTTAGAACCGATACAAGTCTGTATTCAAATTCCTTATTACTTAATATATATATTAAATCGTATTTCCTTGTTGTATTTTGGAATATGGTTTTACAACACCATATTCTTACTTTGGAATCTCTGTGGTTTATGAATATTTAATTTAAACATTAACTCTTTGCTTTCTCCATTTCCCAGTTCTTATCTATAACTTCTTAAATGGTAATTAACTCTCATTAATTTCGATAAACTTATTTCTAACCTGTTTTCATTAGATTAATTAAAGACCAATTAATCTAATAATCATGTTCCCAAATAACAGTTGATTAAATCAACTTATTTCCATCAGTAAATTCGTTAACTGATTTTAATTACTTCTTAACATTAGATTAATCTAATTAATCTAATGATATCTCTAAATTATTTATCCTAAATATAATTATCCAAATATTTAATCGTCGGATAGTTTTTTACTTTATAAACTTGTTTAAATATCAACAATCGCTTTTATTTGCTTTATAAAAACGAACTCTAAAATACTGGTTTATAATAGAACTTCTATTATAATTTAAAACTTCACTTTAACTATAAAAATATAATTTCTATAATTAACTTCATTGATTTGCCTGACGGTAAATCAGTTTCTTAACAAAACGATGGTTTTACGGTCAACTGTTAACATTTTCTAAATCGATATCGTTTATTTATTTAATCTAAACAAATGTTGAATTTTCGTTCAACATCAATATTCACACCGGGTTTTAAATATAATTCGGGTTCAAACAGTGCATACAAAACAAACAGTACATATAAATATCGAAGAATCCGGTCGGATTCCTCCAACCGGTTTTCGCATCCACAGATGTCAGTCAACACAATTTACACTAACTCTATACTAGGGAATATTCAAATTGATGGAATCAGTGTCCAACCGATAATGTGTACATATGTAACGGTATATAATATTCGACCAAATTAATTGTAATCTAACTAATCGACCATCACACAGCATTCAAACAACATTAAAATATAATTAAAATATTTTAAAATAGATCAAAGTTAGTGATTTTACTCACCTTGGCACGTTAACAATTAAATAATGATTTGCGTCGGTCGTTTGATTAGCTCTGGCGTTCAATTCTGTCTTCTTCGGATAATTCAAAATAGCGGTTCCCTTGATTCCTAGTTTTCGAACATGTCTGTTCGCAACAGCAACACCCTCTGCTGCTTCTGCTATCTTTCCCTCACCTCGTCTAACCTCTTCTTTACGTTATCAGTCCGCCCCTTCTAATACTGACGTCCTGTAGCTCATCCCCGACAAACGACTTCGGCCCTTAGTTAAAACTTTGTTTTCTTCTTTTGCTCACGAAAACTGACGGGCGCTATCCTCCTTTATTTACTTATATTTTCTTTTATCGTACTTTCTTCTTTCCTGTAAAACATTTTGCCGCTGCTCCATCGCTCATGAAACATGCCATAACCGAATTTTCCATACCCACTCTCCCCTGAACGCGTTATGCCTCCCTTCTCCATCATTGATGAAGACCGTCTCCCCCATTTACATGCCACGCTTCAGTACACTAGTGCCATTTGCGTTCTCCATTCAAACCGGATCGCTACTGCTGCCGAAGTCCTCCATCCCGATGAATAATACCTCGCACTCCTTCTAACCTTTTCATTAACAAAGGTGTATCTAAAATGTTGGGTAGCATACTGTATTTTCACGGTGAATAATACATCGCTTGCTTCCAGCCCGACATTTGCGCCAACCTTCAATGCAACACCCCTTATATTTGCCAGCTTACGTCCCTTATGATCCATCTCTCCGATCTTGGACTTGCGCCGCATATACATGACTATTACTCCTTCCTCCAATGCCCTTACCCAACAACAAAGACCCACTCGAACAACTCTTACTGCTTTTCCACCATCCCCCCCACGTTATACACACAACAGCACCTTGTTTACTTGCAAACTTCCAAGGCCATGCATTCTCCCTCCACGTGTGTTTCTCCACTTTGTTAAAAATTAAATCGCCCTGTACAAACGTATTTCCCATTTGTAAAACCGCCAAGCTCCCCGTTTTCACCACTTTCCGACGGTATCACAACACGCAATCCATCCATGTGTCTTCACATTATCAGCCCTTTCAAACATTCCTTGTTTTCAATGAAACCAAAAACGAGCCTCACCTCCATTTCACTCCATGCACGCACAGGCCATGCGCCTTCTACCTCAACCATCCAGTTTCCACGTCCCCCCCACTCCATTGGAAACTTCAAGTCTTCAGACCTATTCACTCACGCACACCCCTCTCCATTCAACCATACCGCAACTAATCCCACTCCAATGTAAATGCGCATGCACAGTAGTGCATGTTTTTATCACCGTCAACTCTCTACATCATCTCCGAACCAACTTCACTTCTTCCATCGTTCATCGAACCCATACTTTTGTTGAACCCCACGCCTCGAGAGCTCCGCCTTCCACATCTTCTTCACTCCTCAATTCAAAAACTGCTACATCTTTCTTTTGTTTTTAAGAGCTCGGTTTACTTTAGCTTATATTTGTTTTAATATTAAAATAAAAACTGAGATCTCGTTTACGAAAAGAAACATAAGAATGGAAAAGAACAGAAGAAGAGCGTTTAGTTTTGGCTTTTGCTTTCCGAAGAAGATGATCTGCAACTAGTTTGCGGATGTATATTTATAGCTTATAATTTCTTAATGATTAAGGAATAGGGTATTATAGTTTGTAGGGTAGGTTTGCTTCCAAGTGATGGCTACAGTAGTCTAGTCATGTTGTTGGCTATTACTTTGGCCTGAAGTATGAGTAGGGTTTTTAGGGTATGGCTCCATTAGATTAGGGGCTGAAAATGTTAGGTATGCACTGTTGTGAAATAAGGTGTGGTACGCTTGAATTTGACAGAAGCTTACAGCGTATTGAGATGACTTAAGTATGGGGTTTGTAAGTTAGGGTATGGTGCTTTATTAATATTTAACTGCCTAAGTAATGGGTACATGTTAGGTGGGGATATTTCCAAGCTATCATACTGTGCAGAACGTGGGTGCCATGCTTGACACAAAGACATCGGATTTTTTGAAATAAATATTTAAAGGCATTGAAGCTTTGGCCTGAAGCTTTCGACTGAAATAGGTTTTGATGAAAAGGTTGGTATCAACATGGGTTTGTACGGAAAGCATGCCATGAATATATTGAAAAGGAACGCAACCGTATGATGATTGTCTTATTTGACAGGAGGGGTTTTCTAGTCCGAAAGTTCTTTATCAGAATGTATTTCATTATGATGTTTATAAACAATTTCGTAAAATGAACGTTAGTTGTTACCTGAAATAAGTATACCCCGGCTGTCACAGATTCGTGGACTATAATCGAGCTGCTACAGACAGAAATAAGAATATGGTCGTGTCCAGTGAGGTGTCAGGATCCCAAAAATATAATAATACCGGTAGGTTGACCCATATTTTGAAATCCCAAAATACTGATACAGGGTGCAAAATACTCCAAATAAAAAGTTGCATATTTAATTAATTAAAAATTACAGTAAAATTCTAAAAATTAAATTATCGCTGCGCCTCAAAAGAACCTTGTCCCGATTTGCACCCGATATCAAGTTATATTTAAATAACTGTTACGGTCGATATATGATTTCACAGCGACTTTTCGAATATTTGATTTGGACATATCTTACAATCTACACAACGAAATCTTAGTTTTTTTCCCTTCTATTAGAAAGATACAGTTCAACAGATTCCCACGTTTCTCGTTCCAAAGAAATCCGATTTAAAATGAGTCTGGTACACTCAGTTGAAGTTCAGAACGTTAATTTACGAACTGCAGCGTCGTTATGTGCTCGATTATAATTAATATATATCTTTATACGTTCAACTTCGTTTTAATTAATATATAAATTCTCTTATATTACAAATTCAATATTTAAACTGATTTAAATATTCAAATACAAACCGACGAAAATGCGGGACGTTACAGAATACAAGGCTGCCTATGTAGAAAAAGGGGCACCCGAATTTGAAAGTGAAACAAACTACGAGTTAGTCATGGGACTGGTATGAGAAATCTACTCAACACATTTATATTATGGCTAATCCCAGGACCACGCCACTTTCGTGGAACGGGTTTACTCCATTGGATTGCCAGTGCTTTAAAACAAGTCATTCTTTTAAACATCGCTATGCTTTTTATAAAAATGAAGCCATTATAAGACTTAGTTCCCATCACACAATGCAACGCAAACCAGAGGATAGAGTTTTTACCTTATAACGGCCAAAATATGCTTGATACGAATAAAACAAAGGCATTTGATATTATTACTAGTGTTTATATGTTTTGAAAACAATTTCAAATCATAACTATCAATCATAGACGGCATTAATGCCCCATACCACTATGTCGCCATATATAGGTATACAATCAAAATCGCACAGTCACGTATTTGGAAATTGGATTTCTGTCATGAACCAAGGAAAAAGATAGTCCTTACCGAATTCGAGACTGCCTAGCCCGAGTCTCAGGATCAGAACGCATCGACCCTTGGATCGTCAGGGCCGGTCCACACGGAGTGGATTAAAATGCCTGAACACTATGTTTCCCCACCATTTGGTGCGTAAGCGAGCCAACGAATGACTCCATTGGACCCGGATCGTCCGATCTAACCGAGGCGCCTCGCAACAGCAACAACCACATAAGTCAAACTCGTCAGGGCGTGTAAAACCACTGACGCCACTTCTAGCTAGGAGGAAACGCAGGCCCTCCCTGAGGTCCTTTCTCCTATTTTTGGTTCATACCGGGGTGTGAGGCTCGCGATTTCACGTTATACACAAAGCTACGCCACACAGGAGGTGCTTTGATCATCACCACAAGACTTTGCTTTTCAACAGAAGCCCTGATCACTGCATCTTAGCATGCCACACAGGCAATTCACACCGTGCAACTGATGGCTATCAATCACCCAGAATAAATTCCAATGTCAAACACACTGCCCATTTGCTAGTCCGTTCTGGGTCTGAACGAAACCGGAGGCACTAAATACCTCGCAAATCCATCGATCACCACGTACGCCTGGACAATCAAAACTCATTATCCATATTTCGGGATGCCTCCCAATCAGGACCTCGATTACCATCCAAACGAGGTGAAGATCTCCGGTCTTCGACCACCGTCTTTATCTTCGATTTCTTATCGTTGATTCAGTTATTCAGAATGGCATAAACCCGGTCTTTCTGAGCAACTCGCGTATATAATAAACAAGTGCAACACTAGCATATACACGCATCGTTTCAATTCATTAGTCACTAACCGTCAATCAGTAAGAGAACGATTTCCCAAATATTAACCCCGAAGGCCGAAACCAACATCAGATCAACACCCAGGAAACCATTCGACTTAGCCAACCTTCAGTTAATTTCTAAATCACACCCATATCGTTTATAATATTTTATAACGATTTATCGCCATTTTTATTTATTTTAAAATAGCCATTTTATTCAAAACGACGCTTCGGGCCATAACGTGATCATGGCGCTGTTTTTCTTCAGATTTGATTTACACATATCTGAAAATCTAACCATTGGATCTTCACAAAATTTACATCATTAGAAAGATCTTTTCAAAACGAATCCAACGGTTCCAGTTTTGGGAAATTCCGACGGTCGGATCTCCCGGTATAATCGTTTGAAGTTTCGATTTCAAAATACGAACTGCAGCGTCATTATTCAGTTAAATATATTTATATATATATATATATATATATAATCGATTCTGGCGCTGTTTTTCTTCAGATTTGAATTAAACATTCCAGACAATCCAACCGTTGGATTTTTACAAAGTTGGTGCCATTGGAAAGATTTTTCCAAAGCGAACCCAACGGTTGCGATTTCAGGAAAATCCGATGGCCGGATCTCCCGGTATAATCGTTTGAAATCACGGTTTCAAAATACGAACTACAGAGTCGTTATTCGATATATTTTAATTCTATTTATATATATATATCGATTCTTTGATTTCAAAGCTATATTCTTTTCATACATTTGATAAAAATGATATTTTTATCTAACTGTCTTCTATTTCAACACTTCGCTATATTTGACAATTCATGTATATAATAAACATGTGATTTTTATTGTAAAACAATTTATTTCAAAACACTATTATTTTATATAGTTCATATAGGTAATAAAAATAGGATTTTTATTATAAAACAATTTATTTCAAAAGGAGATTATTTTATATAGTTCATATATATGATAAAAATGTGATTTTTATTATAAAACAATTTATTTTAAAAATATGAATACCATTCAACACATGAATTTCAATTCAACGAATGAATATCGATTCAACACATGAAGGTTTTCTATAGTTTATATATATAGATAAAATGTGATTTTTATTATAAAACAATTTATTTCAAAAATATGAATACCATTCAACACATGAATTTCAATTCAACGAATGAATATCGATTCAACACATGAAGGTTTTTCTATTCAACGAATAAATATAGTTTCAGCAAATGAAAATAATTTAAATTCATGAATATTATTCAAAATTTCAGCAGCATAACGGCAGGGTAGTTAAAACCGGGACCGTCCCTAGTACGGCTCCTCGCTCTACCTTAAAACCTCGCGGTTTTTGACAATGAGGATCATGCATCCAGTTCGCACGCAGGCGGCATGTATATATTTATTTCATTTCCACAAACTAATCCTATGTGGTTTCAACCAAATATTTCTCAACCACAAATGGGTATTTTTCAACCACAATCAATCAATATCAACCACAAACAAACCCAATCAACCATTCGATATCAATCAATTTTCACATCAATCACAACCAATAAATATCGTCCATGATTTGTGGACGAGGGGCGTATATATATATATATTTATATATAGCAATTCACTTCTATTTCAACACATATATAATTTTTACAACGCATATATAGCTTATACATCGAACGTACAACTTATACAACGCTTATACAGGAGGTGTACAACGCTTATATAACTCATACATCGACTATATAATTTATACATCGTCGTTTTCCATATCGTTTATAAATTAGAAATCTCACTTTGGGTTCCACTCCACCAAAAATAGCAGAAGGCTCAGATAAATATGCGGTCTCTTCTAAAATGTAGAAGACGTCCACACGGTCACGATGTTTCATGTTTCATCGAATTTCGTCAGGAAACGAAAAAGATATGATTTTTCAAAGTTTGCAACGGTTTAAAGGTGTTAAAACAATTGAAAATAAAATAAGCCGTATGTGAGAACCCGTTACTTCCCCGTGAAGGAAAGCCCGGATTTCCTTTAGAACAACACACAAAAGAACGCAGACGGAAGAACATTTCATTATTATTACAACAATTCCATCAGAATACAAGAATATACAGAGTATGAATAAATATTATACAACAAAGAATATCAGAGATTTAAATACAGTATTGCAGCGGAAAAATAATACAAAACACAACTGAAAGTAATACACAGATACAGAGCTTTCCTAGCATCGTTCCAGCTGTAAATCAGGATCCTGTGAATATAAATCTGCAAAACCAAAACTACTAGCTGCCCGTGTCGAAAATAGGGGCACCCAGAGTTTAGGTTAAAACAATAAACTCCAGGTCAGTCATGTGACTGGTGTGAGAACTTAAACAGTTATTTAAAGCTTTACTTTAAAAGAGAGTAATTCAAGGGACCACGCCGTATAACACAGCACGGGTTTTCTCCTAAGAATACCAGTGCATAGAATAAACAACGCAATGCTTTTTCGAAAAATGAAGCTATTATAAGACCCAGGTCCCATCACACAATGCAACGCAAGCCGGAGGATAGGGTTTTCCCTTATAATAGCCAAACAAGCTAGGTACGTTTAAAACAAATCATTTGATACTATTATAAGTGTATAGTGTCAAAACATTTTCAATCATAAATATCAATCCTAGGCGGCATGGGTACCATCTATCATGTCGCCATACTAGGCTCTACAAATAAAACCGAAATACACGTATTGGAAATTGGATTTCCGTCATGAGTCGAGGCAAGGGGCAAGCTCCTCTCCGCTTCGAGACACTCTAGAAAATGTCTCAGGACTACGCACTCTGGGCAACCCTTGGAACTTCAGGGTCGGTCCTCTCTTACGTTTGAGGATTGGCAATTCCTGAACACACGTTTCCCGGTCCTTACAGACCTAAAATCGAGTCGCCTCATCCAACAACCACATAGGTGAAAAGTATATAAATGTCAGGGCTGGTAAGTCACTGACACCACCAAGGCTAGAAAGAAACGTCGCGCTCTCCCTGCAGTCCTTATCCCGTTTTTAACTCATACCGAGGTGTGAGGCTCGTGAATCCACGCTATACACAAAGCTGCCACGTAGGCCGTGCTTTGATCGTCAACCACAAGACTTTGCTTTTCAACAGAAGCCTTAATCCATGCAACTCAGTGCGCCACACAGGCAATTCATGCCATGCGATTGATATCTTTCGATATATAACCTCTAAGCTCGTACGTCTCAGAGAAGGGCGTTAAGCAAGAGAATAAATTCTCCGCCGCCAAACATATATTTATTTAACAGAAATCAATCAACACAGAATAAAATCCAATGTCAGACACAATCCATTTACAAGTTCGTTCTGGGTCTGAACGAAACCGAAGGTACTTTCCTCGCATATCCATCGATCTCTAAGTACGTCTGGACGACCACCAACTGATTCCCTCATCTTGGGTGTACAGCCCAATCAAGATCATCAGTAATCACCCAAACGATGTGAAGACTTCCGGTCTTCGACCACCGTCATCATCTTCGACTTATCGTCGAATCGGTTATTCAGAATGGGTATAAACCCGGCCTTTCCGAACAACCCGCGTATATTAAAAACAAATGTTACACAAACACAACATAAGCCTCATTCCAATTCATTAGTCACTAACCTTAAATCAGTAAGAGAGCAATTCCCCAAATATTAACCCCGAAGGCCGAAACCAACATCAGATCAATACCCAGGAAACCATTCTTCTTAACTAACCTACAGCTAGTTTCTAAATCTCAATTCTTAGGGAAAGGTTCCCATTAATTTTATCCAAGATAAATTCTTTAAATTTATTCTTTAATCTTCCATTGGATGTCGTATCAAACCAAATTATGGTTTTTCCAAACTAGTCGAGATTAGCGAACCACACCGAAGTAATTATTTATTTTATTTCCCAATCCTAACCTATTCATCCCATGAAGCAAAACTGGTAATACTCCATACCTAACACCACAGTGTTGTTGGTAAAATTAATTACTATTCCACGTTCAAATCTAATTAAAGATTTAACTATCGCTTTGGAGAAAAACTGGTGATACTCCATTCTCGCTCATTTTCCAAATTTGATAATTTAAATTATCAATTCACATTTCAATCTGATTGCAGATTGCTTAAAACTCCTTTTTCTGGGTTAAAGAACTAATGTCATTTAAAACACTGTTCACGATAAACCCAAATCACATTCTATTTATTATCAGGTTAAAGAACAAGTGTTATTTAAAATACCCTTCACGATAAACCCACTAATCAATTCTATTTAAAACTCATTTCAAATCCAATTTATTTATTTAAAAATAAATGGGTTTTAATTTTAGTTCGAAACTAGTTCATTTCGATAAAAATCTATTTTTATCTTTTCAAATATGGAGTTTTTCGTCCCAATTCTCCCCAAATCATTTCTTATGATTTTACACAAATTATTACTATTTTTAATAATTTTATCAAGGCTCGTACAGTCGATTTCCATCAACGGCCATTGAACTGCACTTACAGCGACCTTTTCCAAATTTGATTTGGATGTATCTCCAAATCCAACTGTTAGATTTCAAATTTATAATATTCGTTAGAAATCTCTTTTCGATACGAACCCAACGGTTCCGGTTTTAGGAGAATCCGATGGTCGGATCTCCTGTAATGTCCATTCGAAGTCAATGGTCGAAATTTACGAACTGCCGCGGCGCGGCGCGTTCTATTCAGGCCATTATAATATATATAATATATATAATATATATTTCGTCGATTTCTATTTAAAACGAATTTTATAAATAGTTTTAAATTCGTTTCAAAAACCTTTCAACTTCCATTTCCAATTCAATTCAAATTTCAATTCATTCTATATTCAATTCAATTCGAATTTGGTTTATATTCAATTCAATTCGAAATTGGTTTATATTCAATTCAATTCGAATTTGCTTTATATATATTCGATTTTTATCTCTTTTCAATATTCATTATAAAAACGAATATAATCGATATAAATATCGTTCGCGTCAAAATAGCGCATCTCTAATCAACACGGCTTTATATATTTCAATAATTCCGTTATTCTATTCAACAAATGAATATTTATTCTATTCAATACGTGAACCTATATTTTTGTCAACACATGACTAATCTCAACGAATGAGTACTGTCCACGTGTGACTATTTTTGTTATTCAATATATTTTATAAAAATCATGGTATCTATCATTTGATTTAAATCAGACTCCAACCGTAAATTGGTAAGAGAACGATTCCCTAAATATTAACCCCGAAGGCCGAAACCAACATCAGATCAATATCCAGGAGACCACTCATCTCATCTATTTTCCAGTAAATTTCTAATTTTATATATGATAAAGATGTAAATTTTATTGTTAAAATACTTCGTTCAACACATGACTAATCTCAACGAATGAGTACTGTCAACACATGAACCTTTATTTTATTTTATTCTTTATTTTCTAAATTGGAATGAGGCCCAATCAATCACCATATAAAGTTAATTATATGGATTTCATACAACACATGTATATAATAGCAACGATAAATAATCAACCGTCATCCAAAGTGCACTACAGTGTATAAGCATCAAATATAGATATTTAACGCTTATAACAGCCTGTCAATCAATCGATCGACATACAACTAATTATTGGGATTAGTGTATGTCATATTTTGTCCCAATACCCGTGTGGGGTTTCAAATCAACAAACACAGATTTTTATTTGTGCAGTTGGGCGATGTGTCAAATTTATCGTCCCAGTCAATGTCCTTCAAATAGGTGTACATAAACAAACCGTCCGGTTTGTAAATGAATATTTATTTATTCGCATTCACGTTAAAAATTATATTTTTAACGACCAAATTATTTTATTCAACCTATGAATATATTTTATTATCTATTTCACATCAACATCACAAACAATTTTCACAACACATCAATCAAACAAACAAGCCATCCATGGTCTGTGGATGACGGGTGTCGGGTGCTACTAAACACCGTCTGCATCCTAGTATATATGTATATAACTAGAAAAAGAAATTAAGAGTGAGAAGTTCTCACAGAGGGTTCCACTCCGCCG
Source organism: Allium sativum (assembly GCA_030737875.1). Taxonomy (NCBI): domain Eukaryota; kingdom Viridiplantae; phylum Streptophyta; class Magnoliopsida; order Asparagales; family Amaryllidaceae; genus Allium; species Allium sativum. Next base: position 676,721,230 of record CM060920.1, read on the forward strand.
TGCTTTGCTTTCTAATTGCTGAATCCTCTGAATCCACTTGTAATTCCAATACAGTCTTTTCACGCTGTTCAAATAAAAATTATATTTTTATCGTTTCATTTCAATAAATAAAAATCATATTTTTATTTCTATTTCGTATATATATATATATATATATATTTACAACACTTCTTTCTATATAAAAATTATATTTTTATATTTCTATTTCATATATATAAAAATCAAATTTTTACCTTCACTTCGTTATAAAAATTATATTTTTATATTGCTCTTCTCCTAATAAAGATTATATTTTTATTGCTTCATTCAATAAATAAAAATCGTATTTTTATTTCTACTCCATATATATAAAGATTGAATTTTTATTTCATCGCTATAAAAATCACATTTTTACTTCACTATATATATAATAAAAATCAGATTTTTATCTCGCTAGTTATATAAAGATCAAATTTTTACTAACTATATAATATAAAAATCACACCTTTCCTGTATTAAAAATCAAAAATCTCCCCTTTTTAATCTATAAACATCTATGTAAAAATCTAATTTTTTTCTACTATAAAAATTAAAACTTTATTCGCTATTTACATATATAAAAACCAAAACTTTTCATTGCTAAAAGTTTAATCCTTTCCTACTTAAAAACATAATCTCATTACAAACAAGAATCATTTTTTTTATACTTCTTCATATAAATTAAGAATCATGTTTTTCATTAACATACAAGTCATATATAAAAATAAATAAAGCTGTATATTATAAACAACAACACTTACAGGTTTTCTCAAAGGGGTAAGATGGCGCGGAGGCAAGGGGTGGCGCAAGGACTGACCGGAGGCGGGGAGGTCGCGGTGATGGGCTACGGTGGTTCACGGTGGGGTGTGGAGGGTTGAAGGGGGTTCGGTCTTCGATTTCAGGCAGGAGGGTTTCAGTCTTTGGCTGTTGCGGAGGAGAGAGAGGGAGGAGGGGGTCTTTGGTGGTCTCGGCACCTGAAGGGAGGCGGTTGGCGATTGACGATAGGGCGGTGCGTCGAGTTCGAGATTCGAGATTCGGTTCTTTTTTTTTCTTTCTTTTTCTTTTTTTATTCGGTGTGAACGAATGAGGGGGGGGGAGGGGCCAGAGAGGAAGTATGGAGAGGAGGAGAGAGGTTTTTTATTATTATTTTAATTTCAAAAAGTTGACTTTTTCATACGACCTCTAAACGAGGCCCACCGCCTGTCGTCTATAGCTAATTACCCCCATTCCGAACACACTGGGATATGTATCGTAGGATAATTCGACAGTTTCGACCAGTTTCCGTCAAAATCCACATATAACTCTATATACTGATGTGACGATCCCAAAATCCGAGGGGCGGTATTAAGGATAATCATTAGGAAGTAACACATTAATCATCATAGCAGAGTACAGATAATAGCAGAAACAATAAATAAAACAATTTTACATGGATATGACAGCGGAATCACAACATGTAGGAATATCAGAATAGCATAACGTGGGATATACTTAGTAAATAAAAAGGAAAGTGATCAGTCATCATCGCCAGAGGCGGGATACATACATGCAGTGAGACATAATAAGAGTATCAGTCTACATCGCCGAAGGCGGAATACATATACATATAGTGAGAAATACGGAAAGTAAATCAGTCTGCATCGCCAGTGGCGGAATCATAATATGTATACAGTAATGGCGGAAAGTATCAAAGTCGTCTCTATGAAGTCAGCCTCGCCATGAGCCAAAAGTGCACTCTATGCAGCAGTGCAGAACCAAAAACCACCTGTCACCTGTGTACTAGGCTGCCCGTGTGAAAATAAGGGCACCCGCGTTTGCAAAGTGAAACAAACAACGAGTCACTCATGGGGACTGGTATGAGGAATCTATTTAACAGTTAAACAACAGTAAATAGCAAATCATAGGACCACGCCACTTTCGCGGAACGGGTTTACTCCAGTGATTGCTAGTGCATTTTAAACAAAGTAAATTCTTTTAAAACAACGCAATGCTTTTAGAAAGAATGAAGCCATTATAAGACTCAGGTCCCATCACACAATGCAACGCAAGCCGGAGGATACAGTTTTACCTTATAATAGCCAAATATGCTTGATACGTATAAAGCAAAATCATTTGATATTATTACTAGTGCATATATGTTTCAAAAATGAATAGCATCATAAATATCAATCATAGGCGGCATGGCTACCATATACTATGTCACCATACTAGTACTACAATCAAGTCCGTTATTTCGTATTGGAAATTGGATTTCCGTCATGAGTCGAGGCAAGGGGCAAGCTCCTCTCCGCTTTGAGACATTCTAGCAAATGCCTCAGGACTACACACTCTGGGTAACCCTGGATTCGGCTGGGCCGGTCCTCACTTACGTTAGAGGATTAATTATGCCTGAACACACGTTTCCCGGTCCTTACAGACCTATAATCGAGGCGCTTCGCATTCCAACAACCACAAATGTGAAAAGTAGATATATATGTCAGGGCTGGTAAGTCACTGACACCACCATAGCTAGAAAGAAACGTCGTGCTCTCCCAGCGGTCCGTATCCCGTTCTTAACTCATACCGAGGTGTGAGGCTCGCGAATCTACGAAATACACAAAGCTAGGTCACGTAGACCTTGCTTTGATCATCATCCACAAGACTTTGCTTTGCAACAGAAGCCTTGATCACAACATCTTGGCATGCCACATAGGCAGTCCACTCCATACGATTGATTTCCATCGATATATAACCTCTAAGCTCATACGTCTCAGAGAAGGGCGTTAAGCAAAAGAATAAATTCTCCGCCGCCAAATAGATATATATTTAACAGAGATCAATCAGTATCGAACAAAATCCAATGTCAGACACACAGTCCATTTACAAGTCCGTCCTGGACGAAACCGGAGGCGTCAAATTCCTCGCCAATCCGTACAATCAACACATACGTTCAGACGGCTACTACTTCCGCCCCCTTCCGGTAGCTACTCCGGTTAGGAACCTCAGTAGCGCCCATCCAACCGATACGAAGATCGTCGGTCTTGAATCGTCTTTGCATTTTCCAATTCGAATCGCTCGATAAATTATTTGAAATGAGGGTTAGCTCGGCCTTTTCAAATAATTCACGTCATTAGAATTTAAATCGATTCTTTATATGGTTATATTATTCGACATCCATCTTTCAGTTATTTAGTGTTATTTTCATGTCATACACATACAACCATCAAATATCAAACAATTCAAGCACAATTGGTTTATTTGCAACCTATGTTGCTTATAATATTTTATAACGATTTTTCGCCATTTTTATTTATTTAAAAAATGGCCAAATTCAATTAAACGACGTTTCAGGTCGTGCCGTGGCACTGGCGCTGTTTTTCTTCTAATTTGTTTTACACATATCGGAAAATCTAACCGTTGGATTTCTACAAAGTCTATATCAGTGGGAAGATATTCCCAAAGCGAACCCAACGGTTCCAGTTTCGTGAGAATCCGACGGTCGGATCTTCCACACTACTCGTTTGAAGTTACGGTTTCAAAATTCGAACTGCAGCGTCGTTATTCGATTAAATTTAATTATATTTATATTTATATATAAATATAAACGATTCTGGCGCTGTTTTTCTTCAGATTTGAATTAAACATTCCGGACAATCCAACCGTTGGATTTTTACAAGGTTGGTGCCGTTGGAAAGGTATTTCCAAGGCGAACCCAGCGGTTGCGGTTTCGGGAAAATCCGATGGTCGGATTTCTCGTACTAATTGTTTCAAATTACGATTCCGAAACGCGAACTGCACGGCCTCTATTCCATTTAATTATATTTATATTTATATATATAAATATAGTTCAATCTATAATTTCAACTATAGCTCATTCTATATTTTCAACTTCGTTTTCACTTCAAATATTTCACTAACGCCTTAATATTTCGAAAAATTTCGCCATAACCTCCTTTGTACGGGGAGGGGTTTGGAAATTTATTGGGCCGTATTACATACCCAATAAATCCTAAAAAGCATTCACATATTTTTAGTGATATATTTTGGTGTTTACGGGGGAGCATGTACTGATAATCACTCCAGAGAATAAATTCCCGTCACCCCGTTTCCGTGTGGAAATAAATAGTCCATGTGTCGTATCTAATAACTAGAGCGACGTGATTATTGTCAACTCCAGACCCGTGTGGGGTTTTTATTAATCTGGCAATTTATCATTATAATTTATATAGTCCATATCAGTCATCAGTTCAACCTGTAGTATATAGTCATCGCCATACAAGCCTCTTGCTCGTATGGTAAATCTTCCACCTCGTCACAAAAGCTCCAATTGCTTATGTGGAATATGATGAAGTATGCCTATCGTCAAGAAGTATGCCATGTAGTGTAGTTCAAAATTAATTGTTACTATCCTATGGCATTGTTTATTATTTCACACAGAAAAACCAGCACTCCGCATCCAATGGCATTCACAGGAGTTGATATATAAATAAAATTGCGCAGCCAACTCATCAAGGTTTACCTATTTGTCGGGCACGCAAATAATTTCTTTACTCTACAGCTAATCCATTTTTCCTGTTCAACACATGTATATATATGCAGAACAAAGCTAATAATAATATTTCTAGCAAACTATTATTTATTTCAACACGTGTGTATTTTTAACTAAGCGTATACATGATAAAAGGAATATTTTTATCATCAAAAATATTTATTCGACACATGTGTATTTTTTTTCTAAGCGTATACATGATAAAAGGAATATTTTTGTCATCAAAAATATTTATTCGACACATGTGTATTTTTAACTAAGCGTATACATGATAAAAGGAATATTTTTATCATCAAAAATATTTATTCGACACATGTGTATTTTTAACTAAGCGTATACATGATAAAAGGAATATTTTTATCATCAAAAATATTTATTCGACACATGTGTATTTTTAACTAAGCGTATACATGATAAAAGGAATATTTTTATCATCAAAAATATTTATTCGACACATGTGTATTTTTAACTAAGCGTATACATGATAAAAGGAATATTTTTATCATCAAAAATATTTATTCAACACATGGATATTTTTAACACTTCATATTCACTATAAAAATATAGTTTTCATTGTCGATTCATTTTATTTTTAAAAGACGATAACATTCAACACATGAATTTCAACTCAACGAATGAATTGCAACTCAACACATGAAAATTCCATATCGTTTGTATATATATAAAAATGTGATTTTTATTGCTAAAGCCATTTGTTTAAATTAAAATAATATTCAACACATGAATTTCAACTCAAAGAATGAATTGCAACTCAACACATGAATATTCCATATCGTTTGTATATATATAAAAATGTGATTTTTATTGCTAAAGCCATTTGTTTAAATTCAAATAATATTCAACACATGAATTTCAACTCAACGAATGAATTGCAACTCAACACATGAATATTCCATATCGTTTGTATATACATAAAAATGTGATTTTTATTGCTAAAGCCATTTGTTTAAATTCAAATAATATTCAACACATGAATTTCAACTCAAAGAATGAATTGCAACTCAACACATGAATATTCCATATCGTTTGTATATATATAAAAATGTGATTTTTATCGCTAAAGCCATTTGTTTAAATTCAAATAATATTCAACACATGAATTTCAACTCAACAAATGAATTGCAACTCAACACATGAATATTCCATATCGTTTGTATATATATAAAAATGTGATTTTTATCGCTAAAGCCATTTCTTTAAATTCAAATAATATTCAACACATGAATTTCAACTCAACGAATGAATTGCAACTCAACACATGAATATTCGATAAAGTTTATGCAATTTATTTCAACGGATGAGAATTATTCTAACACATAAATATTTCAGAAAATTTCGGTAGCATAACGGCAGGGTAGTTAAAACCGGGACCGTCCCTAGTACGGCTCCTCGCTCTACCTTAAAACCTCGCGGTTTTTGACAATGGGGATCATGCATCTAGTTCGCACGCAGGCGGCATGTTTTATTTTCAATTTCACAATCCTATTCTATTTTGTTTCAACCACAAGAGGGTATTTTTCAACCACAAAGGTATTTTTCAACCATAAAGGTATTTTTCAACCATAAAGGTATTTTTCAACCATAATATCAACCACAAACAATTATTTCCAACCATTCGTCAAACCATATGATATCACGTCAATCACAAGCAATAAATATCGTCCATGGTCTGTGGACGAGGGGAGTATATATATATATAATATAATAATTCACTTGCATTTCATCACAATTCAAAGCATATATGTTTCAAACAACACTTGTATAATTTATACATCGCTAATATAACTTATACAACACATGTACATGAGGTATACAATGCGTATATAATTTACACTTCGCTTATATAATTTATACAACACAATTCCATTCACACAAATAGTTTAGATTCCTCACATTGGTTATTGCGGTGCTAAAAATCGTAGGAAGGTCAGAAAAATCCGCGGCTTCTTCTAGAATGTAGAGAGCCTCCTTGCGGTCACGGTGTCTCCTGTTTCATCGAATTTCGTTAAAGAATGAAAAAGATATTATTTTTCAAAGTTTTGCAATGCTTTATAGTGTTAAAACAGTTTAAAATTATATAAACCGTTAGTTTTCAAACCTGCTCAATTCTAGGTTTGGATTTTTCTCTTGATTCGTAGCTCTATATGACGATCAGACTGTTGGACGTCATCGAGGGAGGAAAGAGCTTTCCGGCGCTGGTAGTCTGAGGTGGTGCGACGGCGAATCGAGGCGGCGGCGGCTCCAGGAAGGCGACGACTTTGAAGCGCCAGAACTCGACGATGGCGGCTCTGTTGGTGGCGAAGCTGGGTCGGATGTGGAGAGGGGAGTACGGCGAACAAAAGCTTCAACGGTGGTCGGCGACGAAATGGCCTGAGGCGATCGGAAAAAGGAGGGAAAGCGTGGGGCTACGGGGATCGTTCGTTTCGTCCTAGCGGCTAGGGTTTTTTAGGTTTTTTTTTAAAGAAAATTTCCTATTGGCCAGTATTTATAGAAAATTTTTAAATAGTGTTTTTGCAAACGGACTCCTTTTTAAACCCAACGACTGTCGTCCCCAGCTAAATACCACCATTCCGGACACAATGGGATATGTTCCGTTAGCCATTTCGACTGTTACAGTCAATTATTTTTCAAATTAAAATATAAAACATTCGATATTTAATTTAAACGTACATTTCAATTTGCCAGGGCCACAAACTGAATCTAAAAATTCCAGAAAAATAAATCTAGCTTTGTTTTGACGATACGGTCCTAACAAAACCAGTTTCATCGAATTCTGAGCTCGTTTGAAAAACGGCCATTTTTAGGTCGTCCCATTTTAACAGAATTTGACCAAACACGTTATCTTTTGCCCCGCTCACATACTAGCTTCAAAAATTATGAAATTTGAAACCTAGCAATAATTTGACATCCCGGACCCAACAAAAGTGGTTTCGTCGAATTCCGAGGTCGTATGCAAAATCTCAATTTTCCAGGGCTATATATACTATATAGCGACCTTTCTGAAAATTCGTTTGACCATAACTTTTGATTTCCGCTATGAAATTTCAATTTTTCAGATTCGTTAGAAAGGTATTGATGAACAGATTTAAATATCTTCAATTTCGTTAAAATCTGTTATATTTTCCACCCGGTACAGTCAGACAAAGTTTGTAATCAAAATTTCAAACTACCATATTATACACAATTCTATATTTTATTGAAATAGGCTATTTCAACTATTCAAATTTCTTGTTAATAACCTAATTTAAAAATTTTAAACTGGTTCACATTTTCCGGGTTATTACAATTGAATTTGAACGCGCATGTCAATTTACTGGGGTCACATACTAACTCTATAAATCCCAGAAAAATATTTTCTAGCTTCGTATTGACGATACGGTCCTAACAAAACTAGTTTCGTCGAATTCTGAGACCGTTGGAAAAATGGCCATTTTCCAGTCGATTAAAATCAACTAAAACTGGTCAAACGCGTTTTCCTTTGCCACGCTCACATATTGATTCAAAAAATTATGAAATTTGGAACCTAGCAATAACTTGACATCACGGACCCAACAAAAGTGGTTTCGTCGAAATCCGAGGTCGTTTGCAAAATGGCTATTTTTAAGGGCCTGAATTTCATAGCGACTATTCAGAATTTTCAACTGGACATATCTTTTGACTCCCGCTATGAAATTTTGATTTTTCGGATTCGTTGGAAAGATATTCCCAATTAGATTCTAATATTTTTGGTTTTGCTAAAATCCGGTTTATTTTGCACCCGGTACATTCATTTGAAGTTTGAAATCGAATTATCGAACTACCGCTCCATTTTCAATTCTTTTTATAATTATAAATAATTATTTATATTCGAACGACGACATATAGAAATATATTCGTTCGAATTATATTCAAAATAAATTTTTCGTCGATATTATTTAAAATAATCTATTTTAAATATTCAAAATTCAGTAAAATTGCCAAAATAAAAATTTTAAACTGGCTCGCATTTCCGGGTTATTACACCGTACCTCAGTTGAAAGGTTCAAAACTAGGTTTGCAATTTTCGATCAAACCGTGAATCGATAGGAGGATCAGCCGATGCAGCGACAAAGAGGGGGGAGACGCGCGTCTGTGCGCGGTGGTGGGGGCCCACTCGGTGCCGCCAGGCGGTCGGGGCGGCGGGTTGAAATCGACGACTTCAGGGGGGTGGTTCTCTCTCCACAGGCCACGAAAAATCCCAAACTTTATATGGATTTGAAGATCTCGAGAAGATCTTCAAAAAGTTCAACTGTGGCATGAGCTAATTCCGCGTGGATTGATCAGAAAATGAGGGGGAAGATTTCGAACGGTTTCCGCCTTCGATCGGGGAGAGAGAAAAAGGATTTTTCCTTTTTTTAAAAAATATGATTGGCCAGTGGGTTTTAAAGGGGTTTTCTGACGCGACCACTAATCTAAACCCAACGACTGTCGTCCCTAGCGTTTTACCCCCATTCCGAACACAATGGGATATGTTTCGTAGGCCCATTCGACTGTTTCAGTCAGTTTCCATTCAAATTAAAATATAAAACATTCAATATTCAATTTGAACGTACATTTCAATTTGCCAGGGCCACAAACTGATTCGAAAAATTCCAGAAAAATAAATCTGGCTATGTTTTGACGATACGGTCCCAACAAAATTAGTTTCGTCGAATTCTGAGATCGTTTGCAAAAAGGCCCATTTCTGGTCGATCCAATTTAACTGTAATTAACCAAAACACGTTTTCTTTTGCCACGCTCACATACTAGCTTCAAAAATTATGAAATTTTAAACCTAGCAATAGCTTCTCATCCCGGATCCAACAAAAGTGGTTTCGTCGAATTCCGAGGTCGTTTGCAAAATGGCCAATTTCACGGGCTATATAAATTCCATAGCGACCTTTCTGAAAATTCATTTGGCCATAACTTTTGCTTTCCGCTATGAAAATTCGATTTTTCAGATTCGTTAGAAAGGTATTCACTAACAGATTTAAATATTTTTGGTTTCGCTCAAATCCATTTTGTTTTGCACCCGGTACAGTCCGACAAAGTTTGAATTCAAATTTTGAAACTACCGCGCCATTTCAGGCCTTGTTTATAATTAGAATTAATTATATTCATTTTCAAACGTCGATTCAAACTCACTTTTCATTACTATAATTTAAAATATTTATTTTAAATATTTAAAATCCATTATTTTATCCAATTTAATTTTTTTTTAAATTGGTTCAGATTTTCTGGGTCGTTACAAAAGGGGACGACCCCACCTCTAAAATAATCCACTTATCTTAAGCTTCATATTGGAGACTAATTGGATGAGATAAAAGGCTTCATGCATTCTACATGACTCATTAGTGACTAAGACAAGATTAGAAGCTTCATGAAGTGAACATTTTGGGGATTTCCCATTATGAGTAATTAGGGTTTTAGGGTTTTAGATCATGTATATATACCCACTTTATGTTCATGTATATCCTCTCCTCTTTTATCCTCTTCTTTAGTTTAGCTGAGAGGAGAAAAATTCTCTTTTTATTTCCGTGGCTACTTGGCCATTTTATTTTATGTAATCTCTCTTTTTAATGCAATTTTAATTAGTTGTATTTTATTTACATGTTATTTTTTTTATGCAAGTAACTTAGATTTATTTTATACAAGTAGAATATTTTTCCTTTATTTTGCTCTTTTTCCTTTGTTTTTAATGTTGCAATATACTTTTGTTGTCATGATTACATATATTAAAGGCTACTCCCTTCCAACTTAGGGGTAATGAAGCTCTCTTGATTATGTAGACGAAACATGACTCGTTTATTCATGCTCTCTTTTTGTGCTTCGGGTCATGTTGATGTTATTGGTTTTATGCGTTCATTATTGAATTTGATAGCCTATATTGTTGACACCAAATAGGCAACGCTTAGTCATATGTTCACTAATTACCTCTTCATCTACATATGATGATGGTGATTAAGTGAAGGTTGAAATAAAAATTTGATGGAATATAGTTCTAATTAATAGTTCATAGGTCATGCTTAAAGTATATTTCACTTTCATCTTGTTGTCATTTTTCATTAGAACTAGTAAGGTGATTTAGTGAGTATTTTATAGTTTGATAGTTTATTTTGTGTTAATTAATAGCATGAATAAGCTATACTTATAATAATCATATAAACTAAATTCACAAATGACCAAAAAAAAGAGATCATGGTTTCATTTTGTGTTGATTCATGTGATCTAGAGAGTAGATTTATTCCTAAGTTGTCGTTTAATCTCATACTTTTTAATTTATCTTAGTTTGTTAGTTTAGTGTAGGTAGTTAAATTTTCACTCAACTTTGTTTTAATTTGATTGAATAAATTTATAATTGCTTCTTTTTCCGTGGATCGACTCGTATTCGCTAACGTACTACAAGTGTACGTCGTGCACTTGCGGTTGATTACACTTCGCGATGGTTTTCTAATCAATAGAATATTCATCATCGAACAAGTTTTTGGCGCCATTGCTGGGAAAAGAATTTAATTTTGATTTTATTCTTCAAATTAATTTTCTTGTTTTAAAACAAAATCTTTCTTTGTACGTATTTCATTTTGTAAATTTGTGTTAGTTTTGTTTGTGTGGGTTGCATTTTGTGTTTTCTCGTTTTGTTAGCTTGTTTTCATTTGTGCATTTTTGTTGGTAGTTCTTTTATCTCTTCTTTACTTCTCTTTTATTTAAAAAAATTGTGTGTTTTGTTTCATTTGTTTTCATGTTTCACATTGATTTTGTGTGTGTGTGTGTTTGTTTTTTTGTTTTCATTTAGCATTTAGCCAAAAAAAGTTGTTCATTTTGTAGTTTGTTAGCTTGTTGTGTCAAGTGCGTTTGATGTTAGTATTTATCTGTTGCATTATGTGTTTTAGCTTGTTCGTTTGGGTTTAATCTGTTTTCATTTTGCATTGTTCTAGCTTGATTCTTATTAAAAAAAAGTAAGTGCAGTCTGTGCATTCTGTTTCAGCATTTTCACAGTTTTCACTTGCTTTATGTTGCTCTATTTTACTGTTCATGTTGTTTAGTTGTCTATAAAAAGTATGATACTAAGGGCACCCCAATTTACTCTTCCTATTACCATTGCTAAAAAATACCACAAAAATTATCATTTCACTCTTCTTAATAGCTCACCTAAAAAATAGGGCTACCACACCACCATTACTTTATTTTCCTCTCGTCTCTTATTCGTTCCTCCTTCATTCTATTCTGAAACTCTAGTTATTCAATAGATCGATCAACGATAAACTGTTCGATGGCGCAACAATCCCGAGAAAAAAGAATGCTGTAGATACATCGTTGTCTCAACCCAGTCAACTCAATCAAGTAAGTTTAGGGCTTCAAACGGTAAAAGTTTGAAATTTTCCATGGGAAAAATGAAGTAGACAACGATTGTTGTTGATTAGGTTTTCAGATTAGGTCTAACTACATGATTATTCGGTAATTACTGGTTGATTGAGAGATTAGAATGAAGAGCTAATGTAGTATTAGGAAGCATACAAAATTTAATGAGTTTTATTTTTTTAATTGTGGTATTAGGAAGAGGAAAATGGGGTGCCCTTAGAACTGCACCAAAAAAATGTTCTTACATGTTTTGTTCACTTTCCGGTTTCATCAACGTTTATTGATCAGTTTTACAATCTGTTTTTTTAGTACACTTTGGTGCATTCTGTCTGTTTTTTTTAAAGATTCTGTGCATTCCTTTTGCTGTGTTTATATAACTCCACATCTAGAAAGAAAAGAAAAATTGTTATTCCAAATTTTATACAAACTGTTTACACTTAACTACAAGCCACATACATTTTTCACTCACATATTTCCATTAATACACAGAATTGCATTACATTTTGACACAAAATTTTCAGCTCGGCTTCTACATACTACATTCACATTCTATTTTGTTCTTTGTTTCCCTCTTGTTCATCACTGTTTCTTCAACATAACCATGCCACCATCAACTTCTCTGCCTCAATACACAAAATTTCTCAACATCATCACAAAGGTCTACCTGCAACCATTCTTCCTCGATACAATTCTACATCTCATCCCATTCATTTGGACTACCATCCAAAAACACGCTGACCACAACATACACACTCCACTTCAGCCACATTAGCCATCCACCTTAGTTTACCAACACTACAGAAGTTCACCAACATTCACCTCACCAATACACATTCTCAATTTTTTCACATACTCCAACTCACTAGCCTTCCACATACTCCACATCAAACAACCATACTTCACAACATATCAGACAACCTGCTACACTACCAATCCAAACTTCCCATTTCATCGCCCTTCTTCTGGCCTTACCCAGCAACAAAATCAACGTACTCACTATCCCAAATCATACACAAACCGAAACCCTAAACCATCACCTCGGCATCTCTAAACATCCTCCTGCGTCCGGCCAGAACCGCATCCCCTAAAACTCCTTGTTTAACACTAAAACTCTCCTCAGTTTCCAGCTTGAATCACATGCTACTCCAATTCAGACTTCCACGAACTGACTTAGAAATTTGCGATTATGAGAAATTTAGTTTCAAATTTTATTTCTGATTTTATTTAAGTTCTTGCCATAAAGAAAATAACTGTGGGGTGCCTTTCTAATGGAAGTCGGTACTAATCCCAAAATGTGTGAGAAAGTACGTTTTGATTCTTAGAGGATTTGCAGACCAAAGTTTTTCCTTTTGGAATTTACATGGCTTCATTTTCGTGTACCGGGTTTTATTTTAATTATTGTGGGCTTAGGCTGATTTAATTAGTGTTCTTTTGTTTTAGTGTTTTTGATTTCTTGTTTAATTTTATTTGTTTGTTTTCTTGTTTTGTCTTTGATTCTGTTTCTTTGTCGTCCATTTGCTTTTGTTGGTCTTTAGTTAAAAAAAAGCTTTTCTCTTAATTAACTTGTGTAAGTTGAGTTGTTTAATCTTTCCTAGGTCCTATTTTGTTTAATTTCATTTCCATTTTGTTTCTTGTCTTTCTCTTGTATGTATATCATCTTCACTTTTCAAGTTGCACAAGAAGGGGAATTTCTTTGCTTAAAAATCTGCGCTACTTTGCTTGCTTGAAATCGCCGCTTAAAAAATGCCGCTAAAAATAAATTTTTATTAAAAATATGCACGCTCTGGTATCGTATTCTAGCCCTTGTTTTTATTTTTCTTGCATTGTTGTTTTCTTGCATTTGCATTCATAAAAAAATCCAAAAACAAAATAAAAATTCATTTGTAGTTGCATGATTAATTCACGTTTAATTTCTGTTCTGCATTCATCTTTTTTTTGTTTTTATTTTCTAAGGACATCATTATATTTTCATAAATTGGTTTATTTCTAACGAATTATTTCTCGGTGTCTAGACTATGACAGAGTAATAATCGTTTATAAATGTTACGGTGATTCATAAATATTATATTGTTCCTCTTAAGGTACTTGAACAGTAGGTTGCATTGCTAGGGCGATTCCTGCTGCACCTATAACACATGTCTGTTAACCGACTGAGAAATCTTTCGTTGAAATTAATCTAACCTTCATTATATAATTTTAGAAAGTTTGTAAATATGTAGGTTGCATTCATATTGTTGCATTAGGTTCATGCACATATAAAAAAACAAAAAAAAAACAAATATCAAAGTCAAAATTCCAAAAAGAATTTTTTTTGTGAATATTTATTTCCGTTTCTCTTTTAAAAACAAAAAGAAATCAAAAACAAAAATTCAAAGAACAACTTTCTTGAAAATGTCTCAATGTCCTTACTCATTGGAATTTTATGGTAGTTGTGAAAATCAATATAATCCATACAATTTTACAACAAATTCATATGGATATTTTAATAACAACTATTGTACAAACAATTTGGATTTTACACTACCAACTTTTCAAAATTTTCAAAATAATTCAGATTTTGCACCACAAAATTTTCAAAACAACAACCAACCCTCAAATCTTGAATCTTTGATTGAAATACTTGAAAGGAGCACACAACAACTTCAAAGAACAAATAATGCTATAATTCATTAACTGCAACAATTCTTTTCAAAATTTTCAAAATAATTCTTATTTTGCACAACAAAATTTTCAAAACAAGATCAACCCTCAACTTTGGAAACAAGTATTGAATCTTTAATTGAAATTCAAAAAATGATTGAATTGTATATTTCAAACTTGTGCAATAATTCAAGTCAAATTAATCAAAAATCAAATTCAATTTCCAATTCAAATGATTTTTATTATAGCCCATGCCAATTCAATCTCGAACTCCAAAATGAATTTCAAATTAAAAATGAAAATGTGAATCACTTTTCAAATAATTTGGTAGTGGGATTAATTTCAGTAGTGGTGTACTGAAAATATTTGTTCTCAACAATTTCAAATTGAAAATTCTCAAATAAATCATTATAAATTTGATTTTGTTGAGCTAATGAACGAAAATGACTACGCAAATTTGTTGTATGAAAACTACTTGAAGTTTCATGAGAAACAAAATCAAATCCAAACGCATGACGATTCGAACATTAATCCACCTTTTACCACAATTGATGCTCTTGAAATAACAACTTTCGAAATGGAAAATAGAAGTTGCCAATAGCATGGTAATTGAGTTG
This sequence comes from Allium sativum, assembly GCA_030737875.1. Classification (NCBI taxonomy): domain Eukaryota; kingdom Viridiplantae; phylum Streptophyta; class Magnoliopsida; order Asparagales; family Amaryllidaceae; genus Allium; species Allium sativum. Next base: position 676,736,410 of record CM060920.1, read on the forward strand.
GATTTCAATTCTTTTGAGAGGGTAGAACTAAATCTCAAAATTAATCTTCCATTTTATGAAAATAACAAATTTCAAACCACAACTTTAGAATTTGAAAATGATTTATGCAAAGAAGTTGTGAATAATTCAAAGGAAGATGAATTTAACAAACAAAAACTTTTTTTTCTTTCCGAAAATGAATTGAACTGTGAAAGTATAGATTTGAATCACCATTTGGATTTTGAAATCAATATTTTTGAACAAATTTCCATTGATTAATTTGAAATTCAAATTGGTGAATTTAAACATGAACTTCAATCATTTATTCAATCTACTCCAAAACCCATCGAAAACAAACCAACTCATTCGTTTTTTAATAAAACGACATTCGTTTTTTCAAATTACATTCAACTTTGAAACCTTTTACGATTTATTTTTTCGTGCTTAAGTTGTGTCTCTCATACTTGAAGAGACAAATGAATCGGTCTTTGGAAGATCGTTTCATTTACTTCTTGTCAATGTATTTTCTTATATACTGTAAATATTTTTTTTCTTTTTTGTAAATATAGGGCATATTTTCAAAATTTTCTTTTCCTTTTTTTTCTTATCTTGCCACTTAGGTTGACTGTGGGGATATAGTCGAAATCAAGTGGGGGTTCATATTTATTTTGGTCTTACATAGATTTCACTTTTCTTTTTTCATCTAAACAAAAAAATTGCATTTTAATTTACTTTTAAATAGGCACGATGAAGTAAACATACAATTTTGGTCGTATGATTAAAATGCTTGGAATTTTACTTCTCCTAACGGATAATGAAAGAAAAGTTTGAATTTTGAGCAAATTTAGTGTAACATGTATATAGGGAGATTCGTAGGTGAAGAGTATGAAATGTTTTCTAAATTGTAATCCGATTAAATAAATGGTTGATTTAGATTACTTGTGATAACATTTCAGATCTTTTAAGTGAAGTTATGATAATTTATTTTGTCTTAACCCTCTCTCTTATGTTAAAAAAGAGAAAAAATGAAAAAGAATATAAATATAATAATAATAATCCAAGAGCATCCAACATTGCTAGTACATCTAGCATTGGTGTGCAAACTCGCCAAGCTCTGTCCCAACTCTCACGTAAGCCGTAATGCAATGCATAGATAATATATCTTGGTCTCATTTCATGAGTTGGACACCTAAGAATTATCGACCAACACATAAGTCGTAATGCAGTGTAGGGGTGTTATACCTAGGTGTTTTAAATAATAATAATGTAAATATTTTTCATAATAAAGAGAGAGTAAGCACTTGAAATCCAAGCATCTTCTTCACTTATTTGACCTAACTTTTTAACCAAAAAGGAAATTGAGATGCCATTTTATGATTATTGATATCGATTATAGAATTCATTTCATATTTGCACTATGTTTTCAACCGAAATAACTGGCCAAGCTGGATAAATCTGTAAAGATATGTTGACATTTGTTTGAAGTTTTGATTAGTAACGGATTGAAATTTCATAGTAATGACCGAATTGGTATTAACTCCTTCGTGTTAAATTTAAAAGTAAATTATCCATTTGTAAATATTCTTTTAAAAACTTGATAAATATATTTTGCACTTAACATTTGGATTTCGTGGGTAGTATCCGTTGAAAACCGTCATGCGACAACACGCTTCCTGCTGGGGACAGGCAGAGGTTTAACAACTTGTTGCATATGCTCAACGCAATTGTGCTCTCTACGAGAACAATTTTAATTGTATACTATGTATGTAAACCGTGAGATGCAAGCATTCTGCTAGACTATTATTGTGACGACCCGAACTTCCCCGTGAAGGAAAGCCCGGATTAATTTGAGAACAAGACGAATCAGAACACAGACAGAAGAACATTTCATTGCTCATTACAACAATTTACATTAGAATAAAAGAATATACAGGGTATGAACAAATATTATACATCAGAAAAATATCAAAGATTTACAAGTTACAGTGTAGCGGAAAATAATACAAAACACAACTGAAAGAAATACACGAATACAGAGCTTTCCGAATATCATTCCAGCTGTAAACCAAGATCCTTTGAATAAAAATCTGCAAAACCAAAAATACTAACTGCCCGTATGGAAAATAGGGGCACCCAGAGTTTAGATTAAAACAATAAACTCCAGGTCAGTCATGTGACTGGTGTGAGAACTAATATAGTTATTTAAAATATTACTTTAAAATGGAGTAAATCAAGGGACCACGCTGTATAACACGGAACGGGTTTCCTCCCAAGAATACCAGTGCATATAACAAAACAGCATAATGCTTTTTGGAAAGATGAAGCTATTATAAGACCCAGGTCCCATCACATAATGCAACACAAGCCAAAGGATAGGGTTTTCCCTTATAATAGCCAAACATGCTTGGTACGTTTAAAACAAATCATTTGATACTATTATAAGTGCATAGTGTTTAAAAACAACTTCAAATATAAATATATCAATCATAGACGACATGGGTACCATATATCATGTCGCCATACTAGTTCTACAATTAAAGCCACACCATGTCGTATTGGAAGTTGGATTTCCATCTGTGAACCAAGGCAAGGGATCATCCTTACCGCTTCGAGACACTCTAGTCCGTGTCTCAGGATCAGAACGCATCGACCCTTGGATCGTCAGGCCCAGTCCACTCGATGTGGATTAAAATGCCTGAACACTACGTTTCCCCACCCTATGGGGTGTCAATCTGGTCTGTATAAAGACCGTACCATCCGTTGGGTCCATGGAGACCGAAATAACCGAGGCGCCTCGCTATCCATAATCCACATAAGTAAAACGCCTGAGCGTGCAAAACCCAGACACCACTCCTAGCTAGAAGGAAACGCATGTCCTACCTAATGTCCTCTCCCGTTTCTGGTTCACCCCGGGGTGCGAGGCTCGCGAATTAATGCTATACACAAAGCTATGCTATATTAAAGCCGTGCTTTGATCATCAACCCCAAGAATCTTCTTTTCAATAGAAGCCTTGATCATTTGCATCTCAGCATGCCACATAGGCAATTCACGCTATGCAACTGATGTCTATCAATCACATAGAATGAAATCCGATGTCAGACACACATCCATTTACGAGTTCTTCTGGGTCTGAACGAAACCGGAGGCACCTTATTCATCGTCCCATATGTCCAATACAGGAGAGAAGTCCTCGCATATCCGGTCGATCTCCAAGTACGTCTGGACGATCACCACTTATTACCTCGTCTTAGATGTATAGCCCAATCAAGACATCAGTAATCATCCAAACGATGTGAAGACCTCTGGTCTTCAACCATCATCTTCATCATCGACTCATCGCCGATTCAGTTATTCAGAATGGGATAAACCCGGTTTTTCCGAATAGCTCGCGTATATAATAAACAACTGCTATAAAAACACAACATACGCCTCATTCCAATTCTGAATATTCTTTTAATTAAATATTCATATCCTTTGGGAAAGGTTCTCATTAATTTTATCAAAGATAAATTCTTTAAATTTATTCTTTAATCTTCCTTTGGATAACAATTCAAACCAAATTAAGGTTTATCCAAACTAGTCGGGATTAGCGAACCTTACCGAAGTAATCGTTTGTTTAATTTCTCAATCCTAACCTATTCATCCTATGAAGCAAAACTGGTAATACTTCATATCTAACACCATGGTGTTATCGGCAAAATTAGTTACCATTTCACGTTCAAATCTAATTAAAGATTTAACTATCGCTTGGAGCAAAACTGGTGATACTACATTCTCGATCATTTCTTGAATTTGATCATTTTAGTTATCAAATTCACCTTTCAATCTATTTAAAGATTCATTAAAACGCTAATTCGGTTTTAATTTCCAAAAATCATTACTTAATGATTATTCAAAGTTAAGAAATTAATCTTAATCTTTAACTGGGTTAAAGAACTAATGTCATTTAAAACACAGCTCACGATAAACCCAAAATCACATTCCATTAACAATGGAATCTTAACGGAATACAGATCAATATATATAATCGATATGAACTTCCATACCCAACTGATAATACAAATGGAATAACGGCAAAGCCTTTTAAATTCCATATGTATTAACAGTCTTCCTGCACAGAAACTCACTTTGATTATTATCAAATCGGATTCCATTCCAATATATTAAATTGGAAAACTTTCCTTTGGAAAATCTCTACTAAATCTTTACTAAAAAGATTTATATGTTCCAAATCTCATTTCACTGTAAATTGGGTTAAAGAACGAATGTAGTTAAAAACATGGTTCACGATAAACTCAGTCCACATTCCATTTCAAATCCAATTAAATGTTAATTAATTGGTAATTCTTCTCTACATCTTAATTAAAAGATTTATTCTTTTCACATGGGGTTTAAGAACAATGTTACTGAAAACCCCATCCTATCAGTCTCTAACCATAAATTAGTAAGAGAACAATTCCCTAAGTATTAATCCCGAAGGCCAAAACCAACATCAGATCAATACCCAGGAAACCACTCAACTTATCTAATCTCCAGTTAGTTTCTAATTTTCTTAACTCCATTGTGTTTAAGAACAGTATTATTAAAGATACCATTCACGACAAACCCAAAATCTCATTCCATTGTTAATCAGATTAAAGAACAAGTGTTATTTAAAACACCGTCCGCGATAAACCCAAAAACCAATTTCATATTGAATACAAGGCTCTTAATAGAAAATATATTGGCTTATATTCAATACCAAATCTGAAACCAACAAATATCGTATTGGAATAACGATATATATATATATCTTCCAATTTCCTCCACAATGTCCGTATAATCACAGAATCCAATATCGAAATATTCCAGAGATAATTTCAATTCAAATCCATTCCAGTTCATATATTGGAAATTCCAGTTATTTTTAAAACTATTTCAAATCCAATTCATTTTAAAAAAAATATTCGATTATAATTCTAGTTCATAACTAGTTCATCTCAATAAAAATATATTTTAATCTTTTCAAATATGGAATTTTTCATCCCAATTTTAGCCAAATCATATATTATGATTTTACACAAATTATTAATAATTTTATCAAGGCCCGTGCAGTCGATTTACATAAACGGTCATCGAACTGCACTTACAGTGACCTTTTCCAAATTTGATTTGGGCATAGTTCCAAAGCCAATCATTAGATTTCAAATCTCTCATATTCTTTGGAAAGCTCTTTTCGATACGAACCCAACGGTACCGGTTTTAGGAGAATCCGACAGTCGGATCTCCCGTAATGTCCACTCGAAGTCAATGGTCGAAATTCGTGAACTGCCACGGCGTAGCGTGTTCTATTTCGGCCATTATATATATATATAATATATAAATTATATATATTTCGTCTATTTCCATTTAAAACGTATTTTATAATTCGTTTTAAATTCATTTTAAATTCGTTTTAAAAACGCTTTTAATTTCATTTTCAATTTTAAATCAAAATTGACAATTCCTTATCATTATAATATATAAATGATAATATTTTCAAAATATCAGATTTTGAAATCATCTCATTTCGATATTCATCATAAAAATGAATAAAATTGATATAAATATCGTTCACGTCAAAATGGAGTTAATCTAATCAACACGACTTTATATATTTAAATATATTCATGTCCATTCCAAATCGGACATCAAAATCAGATTTTGATCCTTTACTGAATATTATTTTAAAATATTCATTATTTTAAAATATTCGTAATTTTAAAATATTCATTCGTTCTGAACTGGAATCAGACACAGTCAATTACCATATAATTTTATTTATATGGATTTCATACAATACATCTATATAACAACAATGATAAACAATCAACCATCATCCATAGTGCATTCTACACTGCATAAGCATTAAATATAAATATTTAACGCTTATAATAGTCTGTCAACCAATAGATTGACATACGACTAAACAATTGGGATTAATGTACGTCAAATATCATCCCAACACCCGTGTGGGGTTTCAACCAACAAATACCGAATATTATTTGTACAGTTGGGAGATGTGTAAAATTTATCGTCCCAATCCATATCAAATAAATAAGTGTACATAAATGAATCGTCCGATTTGTTTATGAATATTTACTCTATTCATTACACGTTAAAAATTATATTTTTTAATGATAAAATATTTTATTCAGCTCATGAATATTTCATACAGTCCATTTATACAATAAAAATGATATTTTTATTCTTCAAATATTTTATTCAACATATGAATATTTTATACAGTCCATTTATACATCACAATAATTTCAACAACACAATACAATCAAATAAGTCGTCCATGGTCTGTGGACGACGGGGAGCAGTTCATATATGTAGTCATAAAATAAAAAACTATACATAAATAATTTTAGTGAGAAGTTCTAACATTGGGATCCACTCCGTCAGTTTTTATCTGAATTTCAGTTCTGTTCGAGATTGAATTTGCTCCAAATCTAATGGGCTCTAAATTGGACCCGGTTAGTCTTGCTGCGAAGCTCTCGTCTCCCCGATCGCAAAGGATCCAGTTTCGCCTGATTTGGACCTCGTATGGCAAATTATGGTATTATTTGCGTTAATAACTTTTCTAATTAATTAAATAAATAAATTATTTAATTCTCCTTGACCCCTTAATCTCCTTCTCTTCCCCGTAAACCCTCTGTACCCCGTTGAACCAAATCGAACCTACCATCCAAAAATAAAATCGCCTCCGCACCTAGCTAGGCCACGCCGGACCTCCATCCGCGTGCACCTCGAGGTGCGCCGCCACGCCCGCCGCCCACGGCCTGAACGACGGCCAGCTCGCCGCCCCTATTCGCCCCAAATTTAACCACAGACTATTGCCCTTTGAGGCAGAAATCCATCTATCTCCGATCGCTAGTGGCGATCATAGCCGTTAAGATTGTAGAGCTTAAAGAGCTCTTCGATTTGCTTCAAGTGTAACGACTCGTATTTTCAGCGATATATAATTAATTTATTTAATTATGTAGATAGTGAAAATGGTTGTTTAATTAAATAATATTGAATATTTAATTAATTTAAATAATAGAATAATATATTAATTCAGAAATAATCAAAAATAGTGGAATTCACAATATAGTGTGAATTGGATTATTTTAAATATATAATTCAGTTTAGAGTTGAATTATATTACCGAATATATTATATAAACGAATTCGAACGTATAAATTATATAATAATAATAATCGAGCTCGAAATGGCGCGACATTTCGCTATTTGGCGATTTGAACTTCAATTGGATGTACAGAAGACGTTTTAAATTGGATTTCTTTGAAACAAGAAACGTTCAGAGCTGGTTAAGTATATTTTTCTAATGAAAGAGAAAAATCGGGATTTCATTGTGTAGATTTTGATTTATGTCCAAATAAAATTTTAGAAAAGTATCTATGGAATTCCTTTATAAATTATAAAATATATATTTATATTAAAAAAGGATTTTTTGTTTAAAATCGAATGTCGATATAACTAGGAATTTTGAAATATCGAGTTATAAATCCAATTGGAGTTGTATGAAATTCTATTGTGAATATATACGATAATATTTATTTTTAAATATTAAATTTAATTATTTTTAAATATATTTATATATTTAAATGGGTTATTTAGAGCTTTAAAAATAGCCAATTTTGCAAACGACCTCTGTTTTCGATGAAACTAATTTTGTTTGATTCGCAATTTTAAATTATTATTAGATTTCAATTTCCGTGATTTTTGAAGTCAGTGTGTGGCCGTACGGATTTTTAATGCGAAAAACAGTCAGTATTTTGACTGTTAAAAATAAAATGTGTGAGCAAACGGAGTCGGAATTCGACGAAACCAGTTTCGTTGGGACCGCAATGTCAAACTGTAGTTGTTTGCCCATTTTCATGATTTTTGGGTTTAGTATGTGATCACAAGAATTTTAGAGGACGAATACAATTAGCGATTGCTTAAAATAACATTAAATAACCAATTAAAAAAATATTATTATTTACCTATATAATACCCTTAACTTTTGCAAACCCTAAACAATTCATTTCTGCGGTCAAATTGTTTTCCGCCGTAACCATTTTACCTCCAGCGAAAGTTCGATCAAAGATAAATCAAAAGAATTCAAAATAAATTCCTTAAAATTGGAAACACTTCATATATGGAATCTGTATATGATTCTCTTCAATCCTATACTCGTTTTGTGGTGTGCGACGCAATTCCGTTGGTGCTCGAAATGAACATCGACAACCTAGGGTTCACTTTGTGTTGAGATACAATGGGTTTTTAACCGTTTCGAGTTCGAATCCGAACTCAGGAGATCAAATAGAGTGATTGGTGTTGTTTCTAGATTTTTTTGGAAAAGAAAGTTGTCAATGAAACTAATAGAGGCCTGCTGTTCGGTTGGAGGACGGAAATCCATTGGCACGCTCGAGTTCTAGAATGGTGGTATGATGTTAAATGAAACACCCCACCTCCGTTAGGGTCACTCTCAAAGGGAATGCCCTAATTTTGGTGGAGGTTTATAAGTACAAGTCACAGATATACAAGACAGATATAAGAACACATATTTGTAAACAGCGGAAGAACAACAAACTTTTATTTCATAAAAGCAAATACGTGTTACAAAACATCACCATGATTGTCTTACATCCTTTCCCAAAAACATAACATAACATTTTCATAATCTGTCTTGAGTACATTATTTAAAGAAGCATAAATAAAACATAGATAAACTGCAAAAGTCCCCATAGTGGATTGTCCAAAGCCATAGTTCAAAACAGGAAAGTCCAAGCAATACATTTCTCTTCTTCAAGCTGGATGTTAAGGTTGGTCAAGCTGCTGTGTTCCCTCCCTGTGGACCTGGGGGGGGGGGGGGGGAACGGAAGAAAAGAAGACGAAAGAAAAGTAGAGTCAGACATAAAGCCTGAGTAAGTCTAGTACTATTTTGTCTATGAATAAAGAACTGGGTATGATAAGTATAAACAAGAAGTGGGCAAGCACTATAAACTTTCGTACTGGCGATACTATCGTACCCCATGTTAATCTATGAACCCATATAAACTAGTTCCCAACTGGCACCCCATAATCAGGGTGATGTGATCCATTCTATGATGATCGGCTCCTACTCGCATAGTTACATGTGTCTTACGGCCCCCGATGTTGTAGTTACCTATGCTGGTCCCATCATGGGGTGTATCAAGTCCCATGGAGGCGGCCCGACACAATCCTAGAATGCACAGGTATGCTACTGGTGTCCAGTGTCTTATTTTTCTGCGCCGGAGTGTGTGCACGCCCGCACCCCGTTAGAACCTACACTGCTACACCACCGCCGTCGATTTGACCTCTTACAATCAGCCCAGTAATCGTGCCCCACCCTGCCTAGTTTCAGGGTATCCTGATACACCTTCTAGGGTTACTGCTGAAAAGGGTCCCCCGTTACTAGGTTTTCTATCTCTAGCCAACATGCTAAGTTGGTTAAGTGTTTTCTAACCTAACCCCCACCAGTCCATTTAGTTTAGCATGTTCCATTTTGATTAAGTCTTTAGTCCACTTAATCCTAACAATCCTGACTCAGCCTTAATTGTCTTATTAAGGCCCTGACCTCTCACATTAGACAGGTATTGTTGTGGCTGCCTGTTGCCGGTTGGTTCCGGGCAGTCTTACGCCACAACTCAGTCTAACCTCGGGTCCTTATTGGGCTCCATGTTTAACCTCCCACATTGGATAGGTATTGTTGTGACTACTGGACAGCCGGGCGGTTCCGGGCAGGTTTACATCACAACTCAATCCAACCTCGGGTTAAACACATCGTATTTTCTACATTTACATATTTTGTCATTCTTCTTTATTTCTTATATGTAAATATTTGCGGCCCATTATTAAGTTAATGGTGTAAAGGTTACACCAATCATGGGCCCAACCCATACTTGAATTTGGGCCCTTCTATTTTATATTTTCATTCATTAATTAATTTTAACCCAACGTTATTTTCCCCCGTTTTACACGTCCGTTTATTATATATATTGGGCTTAGCCTTTTAAAGCCCAATTTAGCCATGCGAAAAGGGGAGGCTTAAAGCGTGATACACAAAGAGGGGAATGTGAGCGCATGAACTTGCAATATGACGTTGGAAATACAAAATAGAAACTGGTGTACTTGCATAGTGGTAACATATACTTTGGTCATAAAACATAGGTGACATGAATCAAAGCATGTAAAATCACATAGTCATAACTACAACATGAACCTATATTTTTATTTAGGCGTAATGTCAAACATAAGCATGGCATAAATATTTCTAACATAAGCATGGCATAATGTCAAACATAAGCATGGCATAAATATTTCTAACATAAGCATGGCATAATGTCAAACATAAGCATGGCATAAATATTTCTAACATGAAATCATGATTCTTACTTTAGTCATGTAAACTTGCAAAAAGGGATTTTGAACCTAACCTAGCTATGTACCACATATGTCATCATAAAATTCTTGTAAACAAGATAGACTTAATCATGGATTTCAATTATGCCAAATATCATTCATAGCCTAGCCATATTCATAAGTTTGCAAATAGGTTTTCTAGTACAAAAGCATGGCTTAATACATGATGCCCAAAATTTCAACATAGTTTCATATGAACTACAATAACCAAACTTGTTCCAATTACTTACAAAATGATTTATGCACAAAAATATACATCATGATGGCATAGTAGCAAAATCCCAAACTTGCATGAATTTAAATTAATCAACTACATACATGTAGTTTCAACACGGATTACATAATTTGCGAATATTCCAAACGTATACTTGCATAGAACTACCGCATGTAGTTCTTTATAATTGAATAACATAATTCAAGAATATCCAAACGTATATAAATTGATAAGAACGCACAAATATGAATTACTTTATTGCCACAATTCAAGCATACAAACCAACACAATTATTTGTTCATACCAAAGTAATACTCTACTTACAATGGTGTGATGAATTCTCTAATTTAGGGATGCGGTTTGATTTGATTGAGTTGCTTTAAGCCTTAGAATTTTCCTCCTAATCCTCTATCCAATTTGGTGGCTACTCCTAGTCGTTCCTCAGCAACATGGCGGCTTTGTTCTTATTTTTGAATGAATAGATTAGGGTTTAGTCTAGGGTTGTTTTTATAGAGGTTAGGAACTGATTAGAACCATTGATGTTGCCTGGATTGATCGTAGCCATTCATTCGATAGAGAGACCAATTAGAGCCTGCCACCTAGCCCTAATGACAAAGCAGACCACAGAAAATCGACCAACATAGCATAGGCCAGCCAGGTTAGACTGGGCTCGACCTAGCTCTGGACCAGGTCGACATGCCTGTCGACAGCCCTGTCGACAGCCCTGTCGACCTGGTTAGACCAGGTCGACAGCCCAGTCGACTTGGTGCGTCAGGCGGATGTTTTTCCGCCCTGGCCCATTGGGCCCCACTTTCGAATTTAAATTTGATTTTCTGAGCTTATTTTATTCTGTTTGAATTTTAAACTTAATTCTCAAACTTCCGAAGGCCATATCTTCTTCATACGGACTCCGTTTTTCGAAAACTCGGACTCTATTTCGCGTATTTTTCCGAGACGAACGTAATGGCGTATCCCGTTTCCCTTAGTTCTTTGATTTGAAATTAATTATACTTTAATTTGTGAATTTCACAGTTATAGAATTCGCGGGGTGTTACATTCTCCCCCACTTAAAAGGATTTCGTCCCCGAAATCTTCAAGTTAGGAGGAATGTATATCCTAACATCCAATCATCCATCTACTCATCCATCAAACACGAGCATCCATTGTCCTTAAAAGACTTCTAATGCTTCATGATCAAATGCGAAGTGTGTGTATATGAACTTATCTAATGCAAATCAGGCGGTCTACTGATTCAGTTGACCTCCTTAATGCGAATTATGTAAGTGCCATGAATCCATTATGTATGCAAATTTTCCTATTCTTGATTCTACATGAGTGCACAATCATTCAATACAGATGCAACATCCATATGACAACACATTCAAGTTCAACCATATACGAATGCAAACATATATGCATATGCAATATGAAGTGACTGAGCCGATCTAAAACCTAGATTGTGTGTGTATATGCAACCACGAGCAACCACTAGCAATCACTTGCAACCATTTGCAACCATCATCCATAACATGTTTCAACTACATGTTTCCATCCAAAGGGTTTCTACCTAAAAGATAAGGTCGAGGAAATATACCTAAAAAGATAGATAAAAGCGCAACTTAAGGAAAAGGAAAGATCAAGGATGTACCCTCGAAAAGAAAAGGGTAGGCAGTATGTATTCTAGCTTCAGTTTCCCAAGTCGCGTCTCCCTCGGCGTCGCTCCACTGAACTTTGACGAGCTTGACTTCGCGGTTGCGTAGCTTCTTCACTTCCGTTCCTAAGATGCGGGTTGGAACTTTTCTTATGGTTGCTTCGCGTTCCACTTCGGCCTCTTCGAGGAGATTTGGCTCTACCACTTCAGCAGACTCATGTAGACATTTTCGAAGATGTGAAACGTGAAAAACGTTGTGGACTCCAGCCAACTTCTCGGGTAGCTCTAATCTATAGGCCATTTTCCCAATTCTCTCGATGATAGGAAATGGCCCTACGAACCTTGGTGCCAGTTTTCCTGTGGTTCCAAAACGAACAACGTTCCTTAGCGGTGATACCTTGAGAAAAACTCTGTCTCCAACTTCAAATTCAAGGTCGGTCCTCCTCTTGTCGGCATAGGACTTTTGTCTGTCTTGAGCCGTCTTCATCCTTCTTCGTATTAAGTCTACTTTCTCTGAAGTTTTTCGGATCATATCTGGTCCAAGTATGGGCTTATCCGTGGACTCCCACCAACAAGTGGGCGATCGGCACGGTCTTCCATATAAAGCTTCGAAAGGCGCCATTCCGATGGTTGCTTGATAGCTGTTGTTGTAGGCAAATTCCACCAAAGGAAGGTGGTCTTCCCATGTCCCTCCGAAGTCAAGGACGCATAGTCTTAAAAGGTCTTCCAAAACTCGGTTCACTCTCTCTGTTTGGCCGTCGGTTTGGGGATGATAGGCTGTGCTCAAGCATAACTGCGTTCCTACTGCTTCTTGCAGACTCCGCCAAAACTCACTGGTGAAGATGGGGTCTCGGTCACTAACAATGCTAGATGGTATTCCATGGAGTCGAATGATTTCCTTGATGTAAAGTGATGCTAGGGATGAGGCAGTTCTTTTACTTTTGACAGGTAAAAAGTGGGCGCTTTTAGTAAGCCTATCCACTATTACCCAAATGCTAGTGTTGCCTCTCCTAGACCTAGGCAGCCCATCGATGAAGTCCATTGAGATGCTATCCCACTTCCACTGCGGGACCTCCAGAGGATGTAGCAGTCCGCCAGGCTTTTTCTGTTCTGCCTTAATCTGTTGGCACACCATACACTTAGAAACGAATTCTGCCACGTCCTTTTTCATGCCGTTCCAGAAGAAAGTCCTTTTTATATCTTTGTACATTTTATCTCCGCCTGGGTGTATCGTCATCTTGGAGTGATGTGCTTCCTCGAGAACCTTCTTTACTAAATCTTTTGTTTGTGGGACGTATAGTCTTCCGTCTCGCCTTAGTAAACCCTTATCGTCAATGGAGTATCTATTGAGGTGACTTGAAGTCTCACCCCTAATTAGCCTATCAATTATTTCCACAAGCTGAGGGTCTTCGCGTTGTGCTGTCCCTACTAAATCCACTAAAGTTGGGCGCACTTCGAGAGATGCTAGCAAGCCTGGTACAAAATCGGAGGAAGGCCTAAAGTCGAAGCTGGCTATAAACTCTAGGCTTTGTCTTTCAACAAACAACGGGCTTAGGGTCAATTTCTTTCGGCTCAACGCGTCTGCCACTACGTTGCCTTTGCCCGGAGTATAGGAGATTTCGAAATCGTACGAGGCAAGAAACTCCATCCATCTTTGTTGCCTCAAGTTAAGATCCTTCTGCGAGAAAAGATATTTCAACGATTTATGGTCAGTGTAAAGTTCGAACTTCTCACCTAAGAGATAGTGTCGCCAAGACTTGAGTGCAAAGACGATGGCGGCTAACTCAAGATCGTGGGTTGGGTAGTTCTTTTCGTGTACTTTCAACTGCCTCCCGCCATAAGCTACTACCCTTCCTTCTTGCATTAAGACGGCGCCTAGCCCTGTCCCACATGCATCCGTATAAACAGTGAACATCTTGCTCCCATCTGGCAGCGTCAAAACTGGGGCTGTTGTAAGAGCCCTTTTCAGTCGTTGGAAAGCAAACTCGCAATCCAAATCCCAATTGAACACTAGATTTTTCTTAGTCAATTTCGTGAGCGGAGCTGAGATTTTCGCAAAATCCCTTATAAATTTTCGATAGAAACCTGCTAGTCCTAGAAAGCTTCGGACCTCAGCCGCATTCCTTGGTGTCTTCCAATCTTGTACCGCCACTACCTTAGCAGGGTCCACTGCTAACCCTTGTTTAGATACTATGTGCCCAAGGAGCCTCACCTCTTCCCTCCAAAAGTGGCATTTGGAGAACTTGGCTTTTAGTTGATGGACTCGCAAAGTTTCCATGATTGCCCTTAAGTGTTGAGCATGTTCCTCTTCACTCTTTGAGAAGATAAGGATATCATCTACGAAGACCACTACGAATTTGTTGAGGAAATCTCTAAATACCCTACTCATCAGGTCCACGAAGTAAGCAGGTGCATTTGTCAAGCCGAAAGGCATGACAAGCCATTCAAAGAAGCCGTCTGGGGTTCTGAACGCCGTTTTATCGATGCTATCTTCAGCCACCCTTAGCTGATGAAAACCGGTTGCTAAATCGAGTTGGGAGAAAACAGACGCTCCTACAAGCTGGTCAAACAAATCGTCAATTCTAGGGAGAGGGTGCCTATTCTTTTTCGTTAGCTTGTTGAGCTCCCTATAGTCAACACATAGACGGAGTGAACCATCCGCCTTTGTAGCGAACACCACTGGAGCGCCCCATTCTGAAATGCTCCTCCTAATGAACCCCTTTTCTAGAAGTTCTTTAATCTGTTTACTGAGCTCTTTCCTTTCTCGTGGAGCCATATGTCTAACGGGCAACGCAACGGGCTTTGCATTATCTACAAGATATATGCGGAAGTCTATTTCCCGCTTCGGAGGCAAGCCCTTCACCTCTTCGAAGACATCCGGATATTCCCGGACCACTTTAACTGATTGCAAATTTTCAATAGAGGCATCTAGCGATTCAAGATAACTAAGCATAACCGCATACGAGGGATTACAAGAAATTTCCAAAGTATTACCGAGCTGGGTTAGGAGCCTAACAACCCTTTTTTCACAATCAAGGATGGCCCCATTACTGGATAGCCAATCCATACCCAAAATCAAACCATAACCCGAAAAGCCCAAAACAAAGGCACTACATTGAAATTCTACACTTAGAATAGAAATTTTCAATCCCAAACAGATCATAGACAAATGAGCTGGGCCCCCAATTGGGGTTGAAACAATTAAGGGGTCCTCTACCATACTAGTTTTTAGGTGCAGAGATTCTACTAAAGCAGACGAGATAAAGGAGTGTGATGCGCCAGAATCAAATAAAGTGCGAACGGGGTGATCATAAAGATAAACTACACTTTCTACAGAAGTATTTATACCTCGCTGTTGCAAAGGTGGCGCTTCTAGCACATGAACCTGTGCCCCTGGGGTGGATCCAGCCCTCTGCCCCTGTCCTCGTTTCTTTGGGCAGTCCTTAGCCCTGTGGCCTGTCTCACCGCAAGAAAAGCACCCACCATTCTCCTTGGCCTTCTTTTTCCGGCAGTCCTTAACTAAGTGCCCCACTTTGCCACAGAAATTGCACTTCCTCTTTTCTTTGTTGCCTTTCCCGCCTTTCTTAAAGTCCGTCTTCTTAGGCTGCAAACCCTCTTTCTTCTTTCCCTTATCCTCTTCATTCAGCAATGCCATTTGCACCAATCTTTCATACGTGGCTCCCATGGGTATATGGGTCATGGCCAAACTGTGTAATGGTTCATTCAACCCTTTGACGAAACAGAGAGCCTTCTTGTGCGGGGTGTTGACTAGGTCAAGCCCAAACCTAGCCAGCTCATCGAACTGATTCACATACTCTCTGACTGTCTTGTCCCCTTGCTTAAGGAATAAGAATTTTTCCAACTGCAAACTTCTTTCCGCATCTGAGAGAAATTTAGTCTCAAACCTTGCCCTAAAGTCCTCCCATGTCTCCACTGGTCTTTCAGCATTAGTGACTTCCCACCAGTAGGAAGCCTCGCCCTTCAATAGCCATACTGCCAATTGTACTTTTTGTCTATCTTCTACCTCAAAGATGATGAATAGGTCCTCCGTTTCTTTCAGCCAATTCCTAGCTGCCACGAAGGACTCAGTTCCATGAAAATCCCTTCCTCCTATAGCTTTAAAATCTTTACATATCTTAGCAAACGTGTTTCCCCGAGGAGGAGGTGGAGGAAAAGGTGCTGCTGCAGCTGGATGATTTCCTGCAGCTGGGGGAGGAGGAACGGTATGACCTGGCTGAGTGGCCCTTGCTTCTAAGAACCGTCTAAACCAACCAGGTATTGGCACCCCTTCTGGTAAGTTAAGATCTTCGGACATGCTGAAACAAAAAGGATAGATTCAAAACGAAGGATAAGAGATAGTACCTATGGCTTTGGGGAGTGGACTTTGCCTTTTTAAAATAAAATAATATTTTTCTTTTAAAAATGCTTCTTTAAATTTCCTTTTTGAAAACAATTTTTCAAAACTTTTTATCTTATCTGGTAAACCTATGCTCTGATACCAAGTGAAACACCCCACCTCCGTTAGGGTCACTCTCAAAGGGAATGCCCTAATTTTGGTGGAGGTTTATAAGTACAAGTCACAGATATACAAGACAGATATAAGAACACATATTTGTAAACAGCGGAAGAACAACAAACTTTTATTTCATAAAAGCAAATACGTGTTACAAAACATCACCATGATTGTCTTACATCCTTTCCCAAAAACATAACATAACATTTTCATAATCTGTCTTGAGTACATTATTTAAAGAAGCATAAATAAAACATAGATAAACTGCAAAAGTCCCCATAGTGGATTGTCCAAAGCCATAGTTCAAAACAGGAAAGTCCAAGCAATACATTTCTCTTCTTCAAGCTGGATGTTAAGGTTGGTCAAGCTGCTGTGTTCCCTCCCTATGGACCTGGGGGGGGGGGGGAAACGGAAGAAAAGAAGACGAAAGAAAAGTAGAGTCAGACATAAAGCCTGAGTAAGTCTAGTACTATTTTGTCTATGAATAAAGAACTGGGTATGATAAGTATAAACAAGAAGTGGGCAAGCACTATAAACTTAGTTAAGTTGTCTAGGGTCGAATATACTATCGTACCCCATGTTAATCTCTGAACCCATATAAACTAGTTCCCAACTGGCACCCCATAATCAGGGTGATGTGATCCATTCTATGATGATCGGCTCCTACTCGCATAGTTACATGTGTCTTACGGCCCCCGATGTTGTAGTTACCTATGCTGGTCCCATCATGGGGTGTATCAAATCCCATGGAGGCGGCCCGACACAATCCTAGAATGCACAGGTATGCTACTGGTGTCCAGTGTCTTATTTTTCTGCGCCGGAGTGTGTGCACGCCCGCACCCCGTTAGAACCTACACTGCTACACCACCGCCGTCGATTTGACCTCTTACAATCAGCCCAGTAATCGTGCCCCACCCTGCCTAGTTTCAGGGTATCCTGATACACCTTCTAGGGTTACTGCTGAAAAGGGTCCCCCGTTACTAGGTTTTCTATCTCTAGCCAACATGCTAAGTTGGTTAAGTGTTTTCTAACCTAACCCCCACCAGTCCGTTTAGTTTAGCATGTTCCATTTTGATTAAGTCTTTAGTCCACTTAATCCTAACAATCCTGACTCAGCCTTAATTGTCTTATTAAGGCCCTGACCTCTCACATTAGACAGGTATTGTTGTGGCTGCCTGTTGCCGGTTGGTTCCGGGCAGTCTTACGCCACAACTCAGTCTAACCTCGGGTCCTTATTGGGCTCCATGTTTAACCTCCCACATTGGATAGGTATTGTTGTGACTACTGGACAGCCGGGCGGTTCCGGGCAGGTTTACATCACAACTCAATCCAACCTCGGGTTAAACACATCGTATTTTCTACATTTACATATTTTGTCATTCTTCTTTATTTCTTATATGTAAATATTTGCGGCCCATTATTAAGTTAATGGTGTAAAGGTTACACCAATCATGGGCCCAACCCATACTTGAATTTGGGCCCTTCTATTTTATATTTTCATTCATTAATTAATTTTAACCCAACGTTATTTTCCCCCGTTTTACACGTCCGTTTATTATATATATTGGACTTAGCCTTTTAAAGCCCAATTTAGCCATGCGAAAAGGGGAGGCTTAAAGCGTGATACACAAAGAGGGGAATGTGAGCGCATGAACTTGCAATATGACGTTGGAAATACAAAATAGAAACTGGTGTACTTGCATAGTGGTAACATATACTTTGGTCATAAAACATAGGTGACATGAATCAAAGCATGTAAAATCACATAGTCATAACTACAACATGAACCTATATTTTTATTTAGGCGTAATGTCAAACATAAGCATGGCATAAATATTTCTAACATAAGCATGGCATAATGTCAAACATAAGCATGGCATAAATATTTCTAACATAAGCATGGCATAATGTCAAACATAAGCATGGCATAAATATTTCTAACATGAAATCATGATTCTTACTTTAGTCATGTAAACTTGCAAAAAGGGATTTTGAACCTAACCTAGCTATGTACCACATATGTCATCATAAAATTCTTGTAAACAAGATAGACTTGATCATGGATTTCAATTATGCCAAATATCATTCATAGCCTAGCCATATTCATAAGTTTGCAAATAGGTTTTCTAGTACAAAAGCATGGCTTAATACATGATGCCCAAAATTTCAACATAGTTTCATATGAACTACAATAACCAAACTTGTTCCAATTACTTACAAAATGATTTATGCATAAAAATATACATCATGATGGCATAGTAGCAAAATCCCAAACTTGCATGAATTTAAATTAATCAACTACATACATGTAGTTTCAACATGGATTACATAATTTGCGAATATTCCAAACGTATACTTGCATAGAACTGCCACATGTAGTTCTTTATAATTGAATAACATAATTCAAGAATATCCAAACATATATAAATTGATAAGAACGCACAAATATGAATTACTTTATTGCCACAATTCAAGCATACAAACCAACACAATTATTTGTTCATACCAAAGTAATACTCTACTTACAATGGTGTGATGAATTCTCTAATTTTGGGATGCGGTTTGATTTGATTGAGTTGCTTTAAGCCTTAGAATTTTCCTCCTAATCCTCTCTCCAATTTGGTGGCTACTCCTAGTCGTTCCTCAGCAACATGGCGGCTTTGTTCTTATTTTTGAATGAATAGATTAGGGTTTAGTCTAGGGTTGTTTTTATAGAGGTTAGGAACTGATTAGAACCATTGATGTTGCCTGGATTGATCGTAGCCATTCATTCGATAGAGAGACCAATTAGAGCCTGCCACCTAGCCCTAATGACAAAGCAGACTACAGAAAATCGACCAACATAGCATAGGCCAGCCAGGTTAGACTGGGCTCGACCTGGCTCTGGACCAGTTCGACATGCCTGTCGACAGCCCTGTCGACCTGGTTAGACCAGGTCGACAGCCCAGTCGACTTGGTGCGTCAGGCGGATGTTTTTCCGCCCTGGCCCATTGGCCCCCACTTTCGAATTTAAATTTGATTTTCTGAGCTTATTTTATTCTGTTTGAATTTTAAACTTAATTCTCAAACTTCCGAAGGCCATATCTTCTTCATACGGATTCCGTTTTTCGAAAACTCGGACTCTATTTCGCGTATTTTTCCGAGACGAACGTAATGGCGTATCCTGTTTCCCTTAGTTCTTTGATTTGAAATTAATTATACTTTAATTTGTGAATTTCACAGTTATAGAATTCGCGGGGTGTTACATTAAAGAGGAAAGAGAGAGGTGAATTTTGATGGTTTTATTTTGATTTTGCATGTAGTAGAAAAGGAGGGAGGTTAGGAGAAAGGATCGGCAATGGAAAGCTTGAGTTACTGGAAGCGTGATTTGTGAACTGGGAAAGAAGGCGTAGGGAGGGGTCTTGGGCTTTAAGGGTAGCGGGTAGGCCTGTTTGAAAGGTTAAGCCCAACTTTTCATAATTTGAATTATATAGAAAATTAATTCATGTCATAACTTGTAAATGTAATAACTTCCTCATATATTATCGTAATTCAGCAAAACTGGATCGCTTAGGATCGTATGGACGGTGGCTACGAAATGGAACGGACTGGGAGTGGATTGGAGCTCGTTTGAATTTATGGCGAAATAAATTGTTTGATTCAAATCAAACAAGCAGTTTATCATTCTATAACGATGAACTGCCAAAGTGAGTAAAACTCACTAACTCTGATTAGTTTATGTTTTTATAACGTATTTATAGAACTGTTAAATGTTGGTTGATTGCTGTGTATTGACTGTTTGGATGAACTGCTAGTCAGTTAGTTGAAAGTATAGATAATGATATATATAAATCGTTAATCGAATATTGATTCTGTTTATCAGAATATTTTATATTCATGTTATTTGTGTCGTTTAACATCTGTGATGCAGGGAAACAGATTGGAGGGACCCAACTGAGTTCCTCAATATATAAATACTGTTTTGTTCCATATATTGTGATATATGATGTGATGTATAATCTGTTGTTGATATGTGTGTTTGAATGATATCGACCACTGTTGTTTGGTATTTTAAATACCGCAAGAAATACAGGGATGTAAAAAGGGGATTTTCAAAGTATATTTCGAAAATAAATTATTTATATAAAATCAATGGATTTTATATATAAAAGGAAAAGGATTTTATAAAAGAAAACAATTTTAAAATCAAAGAGTTGAAAAGGGAATTATTTGTAAAACAAATATAAAAGGAAAATATTGTGAAACAAATAGGAAAAGAAATATTTATTTAGAAAATAAAAATATGGAATTGAAAAGGGAGTATTTGTAAACCATTTACAAATAGATTTAAAAAGGAGATATTTGTAAAACATTTACAAATAGAATTAAAAAGGAAATATTTATTTAGAAAAATAAATTGAATTATGAAAAGGAAATATTAATTTAGGAAATAAATAGAGTTATAAAAGGGATCTATTGGGAAATGAAAAGAATGTCATATAAGGAAATATTTGGCAAATGAAGAGAATTTTATATTTGAAAGGTTTAGACCCGTTCTTCGCACATGGGTATAACATGATATAGATTTAAAGCAAAGATTTTAAATAGACTCTGTTGTAGCCAATAGATTGAGAAGATTAATTTCTAAATAATATTTTATAAATTAAATAAAATATTTATCATTGAATAAATAGAATATATAAGTCAGGGCTTATATAGAGAAGTAAGAATCTATTTCAACATCGATAATTGAAATTGAATATGGACGTAGAGTTAATCAGGATGTGTTAAATCAAAATGAGTTAGAAGAGTTAATAGAATTAGAGTTAATCGATTAGAGTTAGAGTTAATCGATTAGAGTTAGAGTTAATCGATTAGAGTTAGAGTAAATCGATTAGAGTTAGAATAAATCGATTGGAGTTAAAACGAACTAGAGTTACTCAATTAGAGTTAATCGAGTTAGTCGAATATTAGTTTATTCGAATAGGAAAAGAAATTTATCGAGTATTAGTTATTCGAAAGGGGTTATCGAATATTAGTTATCCGAAAGGAGTTATCGAATATTAGTAATTCGAAAGGGGTTATCGAATATTAGTTATTCGAAAGGAGTTATCGAATATTAGTTATTCGAAAGGAGTTATCGAATATTAGTTATTCGAAAGGAGTTATCGAATATTAGTTATTCGAAAGGAGTTAATCGAATAGAGTTAAAGGAGTTAATCGAATATAGTTTATTCGAATAGAGTTTAAACAGTTAATCGAATATGGTTTATACGAATATAGTTAAAGGAGTTAATCGAATATAGTTTATTTGAATAGAGTTAAAAGAGTTAATTTAATATAGTTTATTCGAATATAGTTATAGGAGTTAATCGGATATAGTTTATTCGAATAGAGTTAAAGGAGTTAATCGAATATAGTTTATTCGAATAGAGTTAAAAGAGTTAATCAAATATGGTTTATTCGAATATAGTTATAGGAGTTAATCGAATATAGTTTATTCGAATAGAGTTAAAGGTAATATTCGAATATAGTTTATTCGAAAGGAGTTAAGTGATAAGAATTAATGAATTAAAGTTAATCGAGTAAAGTTAATGGAGTTAGGGTTAACTGATTTGGGTTAGTCGAGTTCTATTTTGGAGTTAGATATTTCAGAAGTAGGGATTATAACGCTATAGCTATAATCAATGTTTTTCAATAAAGAAGTGGATTCGTAAATAGAATCCGAGAGTTTCGTAAGGAAGTTTGTTAAAGATTTAAAAGATAAACTTTGACTATTTCGAAGTTAAAACGTTGTTCAGTTAAGGTCTGAGAGGTAACTATACCCCAACTTTATTGACTTCCTTCTTAATTAAGGAATGGTAAGGTTTGATAATGAATGATGGTTAAGTGAATTTAGTTAATGAGTGAAATGATTTGAGTTGGCATGGCGATGTTTGATTTAAACATCAGTTTAAATCCAGTGAAGGAGTTTTGGAAATGTTTTCCAAATAAGAAGCAGAAATGTTTTCTGATAATTGAAAATAAGGATCTAGAATATATGGAAACAGGAGATAAGTAAATTAATGAAATAAAGAGATAAATGTTAAATGATGAGTGATCGATAAAATTTTCATCTGGAAATAATATCGTTGTTTGCACACGTGTTTTCTTTGATAGTTAAATCACAGACTATCAAAGTTTTGACCATTTTTTTGTCGTCAATACGGAGAGACCGGTTGGATTCTTATCCAAAGAACCACTCCGTATGGGCATTAGCGTTTCGAATCAAATAGATCGAAGACAAATTAAAGACAGAGTAAAGTGCAAGGGCTGTTGTGTAAGTCCTAGGTAGAGATTGCCTAGGATGAGTGTACGGAATAGTGCCTTCGGTTTGTCCAGTCTCAGGACAACTTGAATGGACAAATGTCTGACAGAGTATATCTGGTAGATCGTGTAAGCTGATCATTTCAAATGTATTTACGTTGGTGGCGGAGGAATTCATTTCTCTTAGCTTATACCCGTGGTAATTGTAGGGAAATCAATTTGTGATTTAACGGGTATGACGATGTGGCATTCAAAGTGAATGAATGAGTAATCTGTTGAAAGATACGTTATGACCTCCAGCCTCATCAACTGGGAAATGACAGAAATCGGGCAGGCAGCACGGCTAAGTGGGCCGCACCCTAGTAGGGTATATTGTCACCATCTAGAGAATATTCATATTTGTTACTTCTTTCAATTCTGTATCTCCCGGGAATGGTTAAGTTGGTTTACCAACTGTAAGGTGACAATATATTCGATACACTCAAGCGAAATGAGTGGTCGGTCATGTGTGGCCGAGTTGCAAGATGTTCTTGTTGAACACCAGTGTATCGCTCCTAGAGTACACTGAGCGGAAGGTGGACCCATACCTTGTCATAGTTGGAATCCATTCCCCAAATAAAAGCCCGCAGTATTGATTGTACATTATATATGTAAAACGTTAGATGCAAGCGTTTCTACTAGATTGATATTAATTGTATTAGACATTATTATAATTTCAGAATAATATTGTTTTACTAATGATTTGGGTTATCGTAAGGTAAAAACCGTCCGTGTTTATGTGTGTATTGGTCTTATGATTATCCTTTGTTTCAAAAGGATTTTGAAAGTTAAATCAAATAAATTTGAGTTTACTCACACCAGTCACATGACTGACCCGGAGCTTATTTTGTTTTATTTTCCCTAAACTCTTGGGTGCCCAATTTTGTACGGGTAGTCAAGTAGTCGGGATTTTACAGATATACTGGAGAGCTTGGAGTAGGAGGCTTCAAGATTATATAGCTATGGTTATTTTCCGCTATGTTGTAAGTGTTGTACTCTGATAATGTTATTGTATACATATACTGATTTTATTTCAAGGATATGTTATCTATTACATGTTGTTCATTCCACTGTGAGATTCGTGTTACTCTGATGTTGTGATGTTCTGGTCGATCAGTTTGATCCACTGTATCGGTAGGAGTTTATAAACACTCGAACACGATGGGTCGACACGATATGTTTTGAAATAGGGTAAATGAAATAATTTCACCCAAACTATATTTTGATATAAAGAAAATATAGATATTGGAATTACAATATATTGGAGATAATGGTTGTTATTATAATCGAGTAAGATTATAAATAGAAATGGTTATGTAAATAACCAATCAGAATTTACATAAGTGTGATATATGGAATCAGATGAATTAAATCTAAATTTAAATCAAAATTGAAATTAGAACCCTGGAAATTTGAATAAGTGTTTGTTAACGGATTTGGATTAAATATATGGGAATTTTAAAATCCTGGGAGATTTTAAATTGTTTAAAGCATTGCAAATGATATTTTGAATTGATTTCAAAATGGAAGTGTTTAGAAATGGTTTTGAAAGTGATATAGTATTGAACTCACTTCAGTCGCTGGAGAATAAATTCCGATGTTGATCCAGACATCATCAGTGCTCATTTTCGAGTTCTAAGTGATGGATTACTACCAAAGATTTTGTTTTTGAATTATTTTGAAAAACAAGTTGTTTTGAAATTCCAGAAAAGGATATTTGATTTTTGGAAAGGCTAAGCTATTTGAAATTCCCTTGGGGAGATTGTTTGGATTGAAACAAATTAAATTAGAATTTGTAAAAGCAAATAGAAATAGAAATTTAATTGAAACCAGTTAATTGGAAAACGAATTGAGATAGAAATATCGAATTAGATTGGATTAGCGATAATCCAAAATGGAATTGGACGGGTATGTTAAGAGTTTGGAATCGAGGATTGAACTCGAGCTTGAAACGATATTATGGTTTGGATATAAGCGAATAATTGGTTGAGAATAAATTGATTGGTGATCAATTAGAATGGATACATTGGTATAAGAAGAATTGGTAACAGATGGGAATGATATAATGATATGCTCGACAAAATGGTACAAGTTTATATTTGGTATAAGCATGAGATTTATGAGCTGATTGGACAAGCCGCTTGGCTATTTGATTTTGTTTTGGGTTAGAGAAGGCCTAGAGAGGTGAGTTTTAGTTTTACCGATTGACCAATACAAATGAGGTGCTGGTGAAATTTTTCAAAAATTTCGGGTGTTAGAAAATTTTCAGAATTTTTGAAAATTTTCGTTAATAGAAATAAATTAATATTTTAATTGGAAAGGATTGTTTAGTTGAAACTGGAGTTAAGAATTTCACAAATGAGTTTTAACCAATCAGTAGGGTTTGTTTTCTACCGTAGCAATTTCGAGGACAAAATTATTTTAAGGGGGGAAGAATGTAACAACCCGTATTTTCAGCGATATATAATTAATTTATTTAATTATTGAAATAGTGAAAATGGATGTTTAATTAAATAATATTGAATATTTAATTAATTTAAATAATATAATAATATATTAATTCAGAAATAATCAAAAATAGTGGAATTCACAATATAGTCTGAATTGGATTATTTAAAATATATAATTCAGTTTAGAGTTGAATTATGTTAGCGAATATATTATATAAACGAAGTCAAACGTATAAATTATATAATAATTATAATCAAGATCGAAATGGCGCGACAGTTCGCTATTTGGCGATTTGAACTTCAATTGAAAACATAGAAAGCCGTTTTAAATCGGATTTCTGTGAAACAAGAAACGTTCAGGGCTGGTAAAGTATATTTTTTTAATGAAAGAGAAAAATCGGGATTTCGTTGTGTAGATTTTGATTTATGTCCAAATCAAATTTTAGAAAAGTCACTATGGATTTCCTTTATAATTTATAAAATATATATTTATATTAAAAAAGGATTTTTTTTTAAATCGAATATCGATATAACTGAGAATTTTGAAATATCGAGTTATAAATCCAGTTGGAGTTGTATGATATTCTATTGTGAATATATAAGATAATATTTATTTTTAAATATTAAATTTAATTATTTTTAAATATATTTATATATTTAAATGGGTTATTTATAGCTTTAAAAATAGCCAATTTTGCAAACGACCTCTGTTTTCGACGAAACTAATTTTGCTGGATCCGCAATATTAAATTATTATTATATATCAATTTCCGTGATTTTTGATGTTAGTGTGTGGCCGTACGGATTTTTAATGCGAAAAACAGCCAGTATTTTGCCTGTTAAAAATACGTTGTGTGAGCAAACGGAGTCGAAATTCGACGAAACCAGTTTCGTTGGGACCGCAATGTCGAACTGTAGCTGTATGCCCATTTTCAAGATTTTTGGTTATCGTATGTGATCATAGGAATTTTAGAGGATGAACACAATTAGCATCGCTTAAAATAAAATTAAATAATCAATTAAAAAAATATTATTATTTACCTATATAATACCCTTAACTTTTGCAAACCCTAAACAATTCATTTCTGCTGTCAAATTGTTTTCTGCCGTAACCATTTTACCTCCAGTGAAAATTCGATCAAAGATAAATCAAAAGAATTCAAAATAAATTCCTTAAAATTAGAAACACTTCATATATGGAATCCGTATATGATTCTCTTCAATCCTATACTCGTTTTGTGGTGTGCGACGCAATTCCGTTGGTGCTCGAAATGAATAGCGACAACCTAGGGTTCACTTTGTGGTGAGATACAATGGGTTTTTAACCATTTCGAGTTCGAATCTGAACTCAGGAGATCAAATAGAGTGATTGGTGTTGTTTCTGGATTTTTTCAAAAAGAAAGTTATCGATGAAACTAGTGGAGGCGTGCTGTTCGGTCGGAGGACGAAAATCCATTGGCACGCTTGAGTTCTAGAATGGTGGTATGATGTTAAAGAGGAAAGAGAGAGGTGAATTTTGATGGTTTTATTTTGATTTTACAAGTAGTAGAGAAGGAGGGAGGTTAGGAGAAAGGATCGGCAATGGAAAGCTTGAGTTACTGGAAGCATGATTTGTGAATTGGGAAAGAAGGCGTAGGGAGGGGTCTTGGGCTTTAAGGGCGGGTGGGCCTGTTTGAAAGGTTAAGCCCAACTTATAATAATTTGAATTATATAGAAAATTAATTCATGTCATAACTTGTAAACGCAATAACTTCCTCATATATTATCAAAATTCAGCATAACTGGATCCATTAGATCGTATGGACGGTGGCTACGAAATGGAACGGACTGGGAGTGGATTGGAGCTCGTTTGAATTTTTGGCAAAATAAATTGTTTGATTCAAATCAAACAAACACTTTATCGTTCTTTAACGATGAAATGCCAAAGTGAGTAGAACTTACTAACTTTGATTAGTTTACGTTTTTATAACGTATTTCTAGAACTGTTAAATGTTGGTTGATTGTTGTGTATTGACTGTTTGGATGAACTGCCAGTTAGTTGGTTGAAAGTATAGATAACGATATATATAAATTGTTAATCGAATATTGATTCTGTTTATCTGAATATTTTATATTCGTGTTATTTGTGTTGTTTAACATCTGTGATGCTGGGAAACAGGTTGGAGGGACCCAACTGGATTCCTCAATATATAAATATTGTTTTATTTCATATATTGTGATATATGATGTGATGTATAATCTGTGGTTGATTATGTGTGTTTGAATGATATTGATCACTGTTGTTTGGTATTTTAAATACCATAAGAAATACTGTGATGTAAAAAAGGGATTTTCAAAGTATATTTTGAAAATAAATTATTTATATAAAATCAATGGATTTTATACATAAAAGGAAAAGGATTTTTTAAAAGAAAACAATTATAAAATCAAAGAGTTGAAATGGGAATTATTTGTAAAACAAATATAAAAGAAAAATATTGTAAAACAAATAGGAAAAGCAATATTTATTTAGAAAATAAAAATATGGAATTGAAAAGGGAGTATTTGTAAACCATTTACAAATAGATTTAAAAAGAAGATATTTGTAAAACATTTACAAATAGAATTAAAAAGGAAATATTTATTTAGAAAAATAAATAGAGTTATAAAAAAGAAAAATTTATTTAGGAAATAAACAGAGTTATAAAAGGGATTCATTGGGAAATGAAAAGAATGTCATGTAAGGAAATATTTGGCAAATGAAGAGAATTTTATATTTGAAGGGTTTAGACCCGTGCTTCACACACGGGTATAACATGATATGGATTTAAAGCAAAGATTTTAAATAGAATCTTTTGTAACCAATAGATTGAGAAGATTAATTTATAAATAATATTTTATAAATTAAATTAAAAATTTATCATTGGATAAATAGAATATATAAGTCAGGGCTTATATAGAGAAGTAAGAATCGATTTCAACATCGATAATTGAAACTGAATGAGGACGTAGAGTGAATCAAGATGTGTTAAGTCAAAATGAGTTAGAAGAGTTAATAGAATTAGAGTTAATCGATTAGAGTTAGAGTTAATCGATTAGAGTTAGAGTTTATCGATTAGAGTTAGAGTAAATCGATTAGAATTAGAATAAATCGATTGGAGTTAAAACGAACTAGAGTTATTCAATTAGAGTTAATGGAGTTAGTTGAATATTAGTTTATTCGAATAGGAAAAGAAATTTATCGAATATAGTTTATCCGAAAGGAGTTATTGAATATTGATTATTCAAAAGGAGTTATCGAATATTGATTATTCGAAAGGAGTTATCGAATATTAGTTATTCGAAAGGAGTTATCGAATATTAGTTATTCGAAAGGAGTTATTGAACATTAGTTATTCGAAAGGAGTCATCGAACATTAGTTATTCGAAAGGAGTCATCGAACATTATTTATTCGAAAGGAGTCATCGAACATTAGTTATTCGAAAGGAGTTATCGAATATTAGTTATTCGAAAGGAGTTATCGAATATTAGTTATTCGAAAGGAGTTAATCGAATATAGTTTATTCGAATAGAGTTAAAGGAGTTAATCGAATATAGTTTATTCGAATAGTGTTAAAAGAGTTAATCGAATATGGTTTATTCGAATATAGTTAAAGGAGTTAATCGAATATAGTTTATTCGAGTAGAGTTAAAAGAGTTAATCGAATATGGTTTATTCAAATATAGTTATAGGAGTTAATCGAATATAGTTTATTCGAATAGAGTTAAAGGAGTTAATCGAATATAGTTTATCGAATAGAGTTAAAAGAGTTAATCGAATATGGTTTATTCGAATATAGTTATAGGAGTTCATCGAATATAGTTTATTCGAATAGAGTTAAAGGAGTTAATCGAATATAGTTTATTCGAAAGGAGTTAAGTGATAAGAATTAATGAATTAAAGTTAATTGAATAAAGTTAATGGAGTTAGGGTTTATTGATTTGAGTTAGTCGAGTTATATTTTGGAGTTAGATATTCCAGAAGTAGGGATTATAACGCTATATTTATAGTGTATTCGTAAATAGAATTTGATAGTTTCGTAAGGAAGTTTGTTAAAGATTTAAAAGATAAACTTTAACTATTTCGAAGTTAAAACATTGTTCAGTTAAGGTCTGAGAGGTAATTATACCTCAACTTGATTGACTTCCTTCTTAATTAAGGAATGGTAAGGATTGATAATGAATGATGGTTAAGTGAATTTAGTTAATGATTGAAATAGTTTGAGTTGCCATGGCGATGTTTGATTTAAACATTAGTTTAAATACAGTGAAGGAGTTTTGGAAATGTTTTCCAAATAAGAATCAGAAATGTTTTCTGATAACAGAAAATAAGGATTTAGAATATATGGAAACAGGAGATAAATGTTAAATGATGATTGATCGATAAAATTTCCATCTGGAAATAATATCGTTGTTTGCACACGTGTTTTTCTTTGATAGTTAAATCATAGACTATCAAAGTTTTGACCATTTTTTCATCGTCAATACGGAGAGACCGGTTGGAGATTTAACTATCAAAGTTTTGACCATTTTTTCGTTGTCTATACGGAGAGACCGGTCGGATTCTTATCCAAAGAACCACTCCGTATGGGCATTAGCGTTTCGAATCAAATAGATCGAAGACAAATTGAAGAAGGAGTAAAGTGCAAGGGCTGTTGTATAAGTCCTAGGTAGAGATTGCCTAGGATGGGTGTACGAAATAGTGCCTTCGGTTTGTCCAGTCCCAGGACAACTTGAATGGATGAATGTCTGACAGAGTATATCTGGTAGATCGCGTAAGTTGATCGTTTAAAATGTATTTACGTTGGTGGCAGAGGAATTCGATTCTCTTAGCTGATACCCGTGGTATTTTTAGGGAAATCAATTTGTGATTTGACGGGTATGACGATGTGGCATTCAAAGTGAATGAATGAGTAATCTGTTGAAAGATACGTTATGACCTCCAGCCTCATCAACTGGGAAATGACAGAAATCGGGCAGGCAGCATGGCTAAGTGGGCCGCACCCAAGTAGGGTATATTGTCACCATCTAGAGAATATTCATATTTGTTACTTTTTCAATTCTGTATCTCCCAGGAATGGTTATGTTGGTTTACCAACTGTAAGGTGACAATATATTCGATACACTCAAGCAAAATGAGTGGTCGGTCATGTGTGGCCGAGTTGCAAGATGTTCTTGTTAAACTCCAGTGTATCGCTTCTAGAGTACACTGAGCGGAAGGTGGATCCATACCTTGTCATAGTTGGAATCCATTCCCCAAATAAGAGCCCGCGGTTTTGATTGTATATTATATGTGTAGATCGTTATATACAAGCGTTTCTACTAGATTGATATTACTTGTATTAGACATTATTATAATATCAGAATAATATTGTTTTACTAATGATTTGGGTTATCATAAGGTAAAAAACATCCGTGTTTATCCGTAGATTGGTCTTATGATTATACTTTGTTTCAAAAGGATTTTGAAAGTTAAATCAAATAAATTTAAGTTTACTCACACCAGTCACATGACTGACCCGGAGTTTATTTTATTTTATTTTCCCTAAACTCTTGGGTGCCCAATTTTGTATGGGCAGTCAAGTAGTCGGGATTTTTACAGATATATTGGAGAGCTTGGAGCAGGAGGCTTCAGGATTATACAGCTATTGTTATTTTCCGATGTGTTGTAAGTGTTGTACTCTGATAATGTTATTGTATACATATACTGATTTTATTTCAAGGATATGTTATCTATTATATGTTGTTTGTTCCGCTGTGAGATTCATGTTACTCTGATGATGTGATGGTCTTCTTCTTCTTCTATTCTAAGTTATATCTTATCTATTCTCACCCTCTAATTTCATTCATGGACTATCCGGTGTTTTCGATGCTTGAATAGTCGACATAGTGTTGTATGCCGATATCCAGGATCGCAAAAACCCCGGGTCGTTACATCAAGTGATTTCGAATTTCATTGAATGATTAGGGAGATCGAAGCCATCTTTTATGGAGCGATTTGGGCCATAAATCGCTAGAGGACAGCGGCGACTCACGATGAATGAGAATTAGGGTTTTACTTTGGATATATATATATATATATATATATATATATATA
Source organism: Allium sativum (assembly GCA_030737875.1). NCBI lineage: Eukaryota > Viridiplantae > Streptophyta > Magnoliopsida > Asparagales > Amaryllidaceae > Allium > Allium sativum. The sequence goes on from CM060920.1 coordinate 676,768,116, forward strand.
TTATATTATTTAATTCAAAAATTGTGTTTTTGCATACGAACCCCAAATCAAACCCAACGACTGTCACCTCTAGCACATTACCCCCATTCCAAATGCAGTGGGATATGTTTCGTAAGCCAATTTGGTTGTTTTGATCAGTTTTCACTAAATTTTAAATATAAATCATTATATTTTAAATTCAAACGTACATTTTAATTTACCGGGGCTACATACGGACTTAAAAATTTCCAAAAAAATTATATCTAGCTTTGTATTGACGATACGGTCCTAACAAAACTAATTTCGTCAAATTTGGAGACTGTTTGAAAAATGGCCATTTTCTGGTCGATCCAAATTGACTGAAACTGTCAAAACACATTTTACTTCGCCATGCTCACATATTGATTCCAAAAATTATGGAAATTTGAATCTAGAAATAATTTGACATCCCGGATCCAACAAAAGTGGTTTCATCGAAAATGGAGATCATTTGAAAAATGGCAATTTTAAAGGGTTATATTTCCACATCGACTATTCTGAATTTTCAACTGGACATAACTTTTTATTCCCGTTATGAAATTCCAATTTTTCAGATTCATTGGAAAGATATTTTCAAAGAGATTCAAATATTTCCAGTTTCACTAAAATATGGTTTATTTGGAATACTGTACATTCATTTGAAATTGAATTTTCAAACTGCAGCGCCATTTCCAATTCCTTTTATAATTAAAATAAATATTTATATTCTAACTTCAATTTAAATAAATTTATACGTACTAATTCTATTCAAAATAAATTTCTTGTCATTATTATTTAAAATAATTCATTTTAAATATTCAAAATTCATTAAAATTGCCAAAATAAAAATTTTAAATTGGTTCTGATTTTCCGGGTTGTTACAATCTCTCCCACTTAAAAATCTTTTCGTCCTCAAAAAGGAATGGAGCTGAAAGTTGTTTAACCAACCAACTGAACTTTCATTCTGGTTTTCATGCTTTAACTTTTCAGTTTCTAAGAATTTTCAATTTTTTCCACCCAGTATATTAAGACTTCGAATATACGTTCATGACCCGTACATGCAAAATCTCATATACTCGACTGTCCAAAATCAAACAAAATATCATACTCACATACGTATAATTTGATTATATTTTCAAAACAAAATTTGTTTTCGCTTTTATTTAAAAAAATAACACCCTTCGGACTTATTCTAGGATACTACTGATCCTATCTCTAACGAGTCATTCTTATTGGATATTACTAATCCAATCTTTGATGAATTCTTTCGTTCGGTTCAAATATGTCTTGTTCTCGAGCTCTTAAACCAAAGCTCTAATACCAAATGAGATAACCCGACGAAATCTTGTAGGCTTTGCAACCATCCCATCATCCCCCAAAGCAGCAGGTAATACCCACCGCGGCTCCTAGATGATCCCCCAGTCACATTGTTTTACGGCCATCCTCTTGGCTGATTTTACCAACCCTAAGCAGGGGCATGTAGGGGTAAGAGCCCACTGTTCACCACCAAACCACATGCCGAGAACCCCCTATCATGCTGCATCCTATTACCAGGCATGCCAAACAAGGACTGGTGTGAGAACTAAAACAGTTACTTAAAACATTACTTTAAAATGGAGTAAATCAAGGGACCACGTCGTATAACACGGAACGGGTTTCCTCCCAAGAATACCAGTGCATATAACAAACAACGCAATGCTTTTTGGAAAGATGAAGCTGTTATAAGACCCAGGTCCCATCACACAATGCAACGCAAGCCGGAGGATAGGGTTTTCCCTCATAATAGCCAAACATGCTTGGTACATTTATAACAAATCATTTGATACTATTATAAGTGCATAGTGTTTAAAAATAACTTCAAATATAAATGTATCAATCATAGACGGCATGGGTACCATATATCATGTCGCCATACTAGTTCTACAATTAAAGCCACATCATGTCATATTAGAAATTGGACCTCCATCTATGAACCAAGGCAAGGTATCGTCCTTACCGCTTCAAGACACTCTAGCCCGTGTCTCAAGATCAGAATGCATCGACCCTTGGATCGTCAGGGCCGGTCCACTCGATGTGGATTAAAATGCCTGAACACTACGTTTCCCTTCCCTATAAGGCGTCAATCTGGTCTGTATAAAGACCATACCATCCATCGGCTCGATAGAGACCGAAATAACCGAGGCGCCATGCTATCCATCATCCACATAAGTAAAACATCTGGGCGTGCAAAACCCAGACACCACTCCTAGCTAAAAGGAAACGCACATCCTCCCTGATGTCCCCTCCCATTTCTGGTTCACCCTGGGGTGCGAGGCTCGCGAATTAACACTATACACAAAGCTATGCTATATTAAAGCCGTGTGCTTTGATCATCAACCATAAGACTCTGCTTTTCAACAGAAGCCTTGATCATTTGCATCTCAGCATGCCACACAGGAAATTCACGCTATGCAACTGATGTCTATCAATCACACAGAATGAAATCCGATGTCATACACACATCCATTTACAAGTTCGTTCTAGGTCTGAACAAAACCGGAGGCACCTTATTCCTCGTCCCATATGTCCATTATAGGAGAGAGGTCCTCGCATATCCAGTCGATCTCCAAGTGCATCTAGACGATCACCACTTATTACCTCATCTTGGGTGTACAGCCCAATCAAGACATTAGTAATCATCCAAACGATGTGAAAACCTCTGGTCTTCAACCACCGTCTTCATCGTCGACTCACCGCCGATTCAGTATTCAGAATGAGATAAACCCGGTCTTTCCGAATAACTTGCGTATATAATAAACAAGTGCTATAAAAACACAACATACGCCTCATTCCAATTTTGAATATTCTTTTATTTAAATATTCATATCCTTTGGGAAAGGTTCTCATTAATTTTTTCAAAGATAAATTCTTTAAATTTATTCTTTAATCTTCCTTTGGATAACAGTTCAAACCAAATTAAGGTTTATCCAAACTAGTTGGGATTAGCGAACCTTACCGAAGTAATCGTTTGTTTAATTTCCCAATCCTAACATACTCATCCCATGAAGTAAAACCGGTAATACTTCATATCTAACACCACGGTGTTTTCGGTAAAATTAATTACCATTTCACGTTAAAATCTAATTAAAGATTTGACTATCGCTTGGAGCAAAACTGATGATACTCCATTCTCGATCATTTCTTGAATTTGATCATTTTAGTTATCAAATTCACCTTTCAATCTATTTAAATATTCATTAAAACTCTAATTCGGTTTTAATTTCCAAACATCATTACTTAATGATTATTCAAAGTTAAGAAATTAATCTTATCTTTAACTGGGTTAAAGAACTAATGTCATTTAAAACACAACTCACGATAAACCCAAAATCGCATTCCATTAACAATGGAATCTTCATAGAATACAGATCAATATATATAATCGATATGAACTTCCATATCCAACTGATAATATAAATGGAATATCGGCAAAGCCTTTTAAATTCCATATGTATTAACAGTTTTCCTCCATAGAAACCCAATTCGATGATTATCAAATCGGATTCCATTCCATTCCAATATATTAAATTGGAAAACTTTCCTTTGCAAAATCTCCACTAAATATTTAATAAAAAGATTTATAAGTTCCAAATCTCATTTCACTGTAAATCGGGTTAAAGAACGAATGTCATTAAAAACACAGTTCACGATAAACCTAATTCACATTCCATTTCAAATCCAATTAAATGTTAATTAATTGGTAATTCTTCTCTACATCTTAATTAAAAGATTTATTCTTTTCACACAGGATTTAAGAACAGTATTACTGAAGATCCCATCCCATCAGTCTCTAACTGTAAATTAGTAAGAGAAAAGTATTAATCCCGAAGGCCGAAACCAACCTTAAATCACTACCCAGGAAACCATTTAATTTGGCTAATCTCCAGTTAGTTTCTGATTTTCTTAACTCCATTGGATTTAAGAGCAATATTATTAAAGATACCATTCACAACAAACCCAAAATCTCATTCCATTGTTAATCGGGTTAAAGAACAAGTTTTATTTAAAACACCATCCACGCTAAACCCAAGAACCAATTTCCTATTAAATACAAGGCTCTGAATAGAAAAAAATATCGTCTTATATTCAATATCAAATTCTGAAACCAACAAATATCGTATTGGAATAATGATATATACATCTTCCAAATTCCTTCACGATGTCCGTATAGTCACGAAATCCAATATCGAAATATTCCGAAGATAATTTCAATTCAAATCCATTCCAATTCATATATTGGAAATTCCGGTTATTTTTAAAACCATTTCAAATCCAATTCATTTATTTAAAAATATTAGACTATAATTCTAGTTCATAACTAGTTCATTTCGATAAAAATATATTTTTATCTTTTCAAATATGGAATTTTTCATCCCAATTCTTCCCAAATCATTTATTATTATTTTACACAAATTATTAATATTTTTAATAATTTTGTCAAGGCCCGTACAGTCAATTTCCATAAACGGTCATCGAATTGCACTTACAACGCCCTTTTCCAAATTTGATTTGGACATAATTCCAAATCCAATCGTTAGATTTCAAGTATCTCATATTTTTTGGAAAGCTCTTTTCGATATGAACCCAAAGGTTCCGGTTTTAGTAGAATCCGTTGGTCGGATCTCCCGTAATGTCCATTCGAAGTCAATGGTCGAAATTCGCGAACTGCCGCTGCTCGGAGCATTCTATTCTGGCCATTAAATATATATATAATATATATCTTATATATATTTCTTCGATTTCCATTTAAAACGTATTTTATAAATCATTTTAACTTCGTTTTAAAAACGATTCTAACTTCATTTTCAATTTTAAATCAAAATTGAGTATTCCATGTCATTATTATACATAAATGGTAATATTTTCAAAATATCAGATTCTGAAATCATTTCATTTTGATATTCATTATAAAAATGAATAAAATCGATATAAATATTGTTCACGTCAAAATGGCATTAATCTAATCAACACGACTTTATATATTTTAATATATTCGTGTTCATCCCAAATCAGACATCAAAATCAGATTTTGATCCTTTACTGAATATTAGTTTAAAATATTTGTTATTTTAAAATATTCATTCTTTCTGAATTGGAATTAGACACAGTCAATTACCATATAATTATATATATATATGGATTTCATACAACACATGTATATAACAACAATGATAAACAATCAACCATCATCCAAAGTGCATTCTACACTGCGGAAGCATTAAATATAAATATTTAACACTTATAACAGTCTGTCAACCAATCGATTGACATACAACTAAACAATTAGGATTAATGTACGTCAAATATCATCCCAATACCCGTGTGGGGTTTCAACCAACAAATACCGAATATTATTTGTGCAGTTGGGCGATGTGCAAAATTTATCGTCCCAATCCATATCAGATAAATAAGTGTACATAAACGAATCGTCCAATTTGTTTATGAATATATATTATAATATTTACACGTTAAAAATATATTTTTTAACGATAAAATATTTTATTTAGCTCATGAATATTTTTTACAGTCCATTTATACAATAAAAATGATATTTTTATTCTTCAAATATTTTATTCAACATATGAATATTTTATACAGTCCATTTATACATCACAATCAATTTCAAGAACACAATACAATCAAACAAGTCATCTATGGTCTGTGGACGACGGGGAGCAGTTCATGTATGAAGTTATAAAATAAATAATTGTACAGAAATAATTTTAGTGAGAAGTTCTCACATTGGGGTCCACTCCATCAGTTTTTACCTAAATTTCAGTTCTGTTCAAGTTTGAATTTGATCCAAAATCTAACGAGCTCTAAATTTGACCTGGTTAGTCTTGTTGCGAAGCTCTCGTCTCCATGATCGCAATGAATCCAGTTTCGCACGATTTGGACCTCGTATGACAAAGTTTTGGTATTATTTGCATTAATAACTTTTCGACGTAATTAAATAAATAATTTAATAATTTAATACTCCTTTACCCCTAAATCTCCTTCTCTTCCATGTAAACCCTCTGTACCCCATTGAACCAAATCGAACCCACCATCCAAAAATAAAATCTCCTCCATACCTAGCTTGGCCTCGCCAGACCTCCATCCGCGTGCACCCCGAGGTGCGCCACTATGCCCTCCGCCCACGGCCTGAATGACGGCCAGCTCGTAGCCCCTATTCGCCCCAAGTTCAACCACGCACCGCCACCCTTTGGGGCAGAAATCCGTCCATCTCCGATCGCCAGTGGCGATCATAACCGTTAAGACTGTAAAGCTTACAGTGCTCTTCGATTTGCTTCAAGTGATTTCGAACTTCATTGAACGGTTAGGGAGATCGGAGCCATCTTTTCTGGAGTGATTTTGGCCATAAATCGCTAGAGGACGGCGGTGGCTCACGATGAATGGAAATTAGGGTTTTACTTTGGATATTTATATTTTTTTATATTATTTAATTCAAAATTTGGGTTTTTGCATACGAACCCCAAATCAAACCCAAAGACTGTCGCACTAGCACATTACCCCCATTTTGAAATCAGTGGGATATGTTTCGTAAGCCAATTTGGTTGTTTTGATCAGTTTTCACTAAAGTTAAAATATAAATCATTATATTTTAAATTCAAATGTACATTTTAATTTACTGGGGCCACATACAGACTCCAAAAACTCCAGAAAAATTATATCTATACGGTCCTAACAAAACTAATTTTGTCAAATTTGGAGACCGTTTGAAAAATGGTCATTTTCTGGTCGATCCAACAAACGTAGTTTGTGATTTGACATCCCGGATCCAACAAAAGTTGTTTCGTCGAAAAACGGTGGTCGTTTGCAAAATGGCTATTTTTGAGGGCTATATTTCCATAGCGAGTATTCTGAATTTTCAACTGAACATAACTTTTTGTTCCTACTATGAAATTTCAATTTTTCTGATTCGTTGGAAAGATATTTTCAAATAGATTCACATATTTCTGGTTTCACTAAAATCCAGTTTATTTTGAATCATGTACATTCATTTGAAATTTGAAATCGAATTTTCAAACTACAGCGCCATTTCCAATTCCTTTTATAAATATTTATATTCTAACTTAAATTTAAATAAATTTGTACGTTCTAATTCTATTCAAAATAAATTTCTTGTCGTTATTATTTAACATAATTCATTTTAAATATTCAAAATTCATTAAAATTGCCAAAATAAAATCTTTATATTGGTTCTGATTTTCCGGGTTATTACAATTATTTACTTGTTTTGAACACTATTATAATATCAGAACAGTATCGATTTTAAAGAATGTTTTGGGTTATCATAAGGTAAAAAACATCCGTGTTTATGTGTGGAACGGTCTTACGACTATACTTTCTTTTAAAAGGATTTTTAAAAATTAAACCAAGTGGTTAGAGTTTACTCACACCAGTCCCATGACTAACTAGAGTTTTTTTTTACCTTAAATTCTTGGTTGCCCAAATTTGTACGGGAAGTCAAGTAGTTCGGATATTTTCAGATACCCTTGGAGGAGCTTGGAGCAGGAGGCTTCAATGTAAGATATATAGAGAGGTTATTCCGTTGTTTTGTATATGTGATGAACAAATGTTGAACTCTGATAAGGTTATGTATATACATTTAGATTTGTATTTTGAAAGTTATGTTATATAATATATTTTATTCGTTCTATTGTGAGGTTAATATTTACTCTGATGTTGTTGTATTTATGTTCTTCTTCTTCTTCTATTCTAATATTTCTTTCTTTCTATTTCTCACCCTCTAACTTCTTTCTATTAATGATTCATGTTTCTGTGCAATTTGGGTTGGACGTGTGGTGTATTTGGTCAACTCAGATAGTACGGAAATTCAGGTCATTACAGTTGGTATCAGAGCTTAGGTTGGGAGAACACCTAGGCTCTGGTCGGGGTTTACTCATTAGAGACAAGGTCAATAGTACCCTAGAATGAGTTAAGTGTATATGTATGAGAGAGTGTATTTGTAAGTTGATATAAAAATTGTTTTATATTGTGTTGGCTAGTCTGTTGAGTGGCTTATGAATTCTGATAGAATTGTGGGACGCCATCAAATCGATAGGAGTTCCTAAACACTTGAACATATAATTTGAAATAATATTGTTTTAAAGTAGGTAAATGAAATAATTTTACCCAAAATCTGTTTTGATGTATAAGGAATAATTTTCTTATATATGGATGTATAGGTTGTTATTATAATCCAATGAGATTATAAAATTGGAATGGTTATATGTAACCAAATATAATTTGTATATGAATAAAATATAAAAATAAGATGAACTAGAAGTGAATTCAAGCCAAAATTTGGAATTTAAAGCCCGGGAGGTTGGAAAAATATTTTCCAAAGAATACTATAATAATATAGCTTTTGTTTAAAAGGATTTTTGAATAAAAATAATTTTAGATGGATTTTGAAAGTGCTAAAGCACTGAACTCACTTCAATAACTGGAAAATAATTCTGACGAAGACTGTAACATCATTAGTGTTCATTTTTGAGCTTCTAAGTGATGGATTGCTATCTTAGAAAAGATTTTGCTGGAAATTAGTTTGAAAGAAATCAAGTTGGGTTGAAAATTCAAATGTTTTGAATTTGAGATGACTATAAATATGTGTATATATTTATATGATTTCTAAATGATTTGAAATCAAAACCAGAGAATTTGAATTCTGGAGTTTAAATTTAACTTAAGCAAGTTAAATGAATAGAAACGAATACACTGATTAGAATCAATTTGAATGAAATATGAATTGAATGAAAATATATTGATTATAAATCATTCACATTAAATGAATGTAAGTATATGTAGGGTGCAATACAATTGTAAACCCAAAAGTAGGGTGGAACTAAATTTGTTGAAATATGAAGTGTTGGGTTTTAACATAAGTGATTTTAAAAAGTAAACGGGTTTGTAGCATTTTCCTACCTTAGTAATTTCAGGGACGAAATTCTTTAAGGGGGGAAGAATGTAACTACCCGAATTTTGGTTGATGAATTTTAAACATTTAATATTGATTTAAATATTGGGTTGCTAATATAAATGAATTTTTATATTGAGTTATCGATTTAATAATTGAAATAAAGATTTAATTTAGAATATATCGAATTATCCTAATATGAAATATAATTGAATTCGAAGATTAAAACAGTATCGAAACGAATCAGATGATCAATATAAATTATATTGACTATATAATATTAATTTATTATGAAGGAATTTGATTGTTTCTATATTTAAGCTGTATTATATCAATTTGATATAGTTATTATATATGTACACGTTTGAAATAAATTTCAGAATCTATTTTGTTGGGTTCAAAGTAGCGTTATAACAATAGAATATCGGTCATTACGTTAAAGTAGCGGATCATGATTTCAAATTATGAACCCTGAGGTGTTTTTTTTGGATAAGCTCAAAATCAAATCTGAATCTATTTAAAAGAATAAAAATCTCTTTAAATCAAATCACATTAAATAGAAATCAAATCGGTCTGCATCTATTCATTTAGCATGGGTAACGTGTACAAATATAGGGTACGTTCTATTTAGCATGGGTTATTTGCTTAGACAAGGGTTTTAGAAATTACATACTTCCTTAAAAGAGCAGGGATCTATCAATCAAAAAATTATTACAGTTTGTTCATAAAGAAGACTGGAAATCTGATTTGCATTGTAGGAGTACATGTTGATGATATTCTACTCACTGGGAATGATTTAGACTCTACCACATATTTAAAAGCCCATTTTCATTGTGCTTTTAGCATAAAGGATCTAGGATTTCTTAATTATTTCCTAGGCATTATGATTAAAAAAACTGCAGATGGAATTATTTTGAGTTAACAAAAGTTTACTAGAGAAATGTTAAGTAGTTACTTTTTAATTTAAGCAAGAAAGTTGTAACCCCTTTATCTCTTGTAATGCCCTGGATTTTTTAACGTTAATTATGAATATTTAAAGCTGGTTAAATATTGATTTGGAAATATAATAGAATTTTACCGAATTTATTATATAAAATGGAGTTCGATTATATATAATAATAAAACCAACTCGAAACTCCGTGGTAGTTCGTAATTTACAATTTGAACTTTAACTGAATATACAAAATCCGTTCTAAGTCTGAATTCTGTGAAAAAAGAACCGTCCGGATCGATTTGATTATAATTTCCTAACGAAGGAGAAAAATTGTGATTTCGTATTGTATAATTCAAGTTATGTCCAAAAAGAAAATTCAAATAGTCGCTATGGAATTTCGTTAATAAACGATAACGTTTATTTTATGAATATAAAAGAATTTCTATATATTTATATATCGTTTTAACCCGAATTTTTGGATACTGAGTTTTAAAGAGGGTCGACTGCGTTTAAAGCTGTATAAAATTCCGTTTAAATATATCTACGATAATATCAATTTATTATCATTAAATAGAATTGTTTTGAATTTAATTATAATTTATCGACTGTATATAGGCGTTAGGAATAAATTTTTTTCAAACGATCTTCGTTTTTGACGAAACAAGTTTTATTGGAATGTGTATAATTAATTATTGCTATATTTCCAGTTTGGAGCCAATCGGAGAATATTTTGTCGGTAGGCGAAATTTAAGGGTGAACCGATGATTATAATTTCAATTAAAACACGCTGTTTGTGCAAAGGGAGTTCGTTTTCAATAAAACTGGATTCATTGGAACCGTAACGTCAAATTATACCATGACATCCATTTTCGTTATTTTTGAAGTTTGTGTGTCACAGTGCGATTTTTAAGGGTCGGCGGTAAATGATAGTAACCAATGATATATATATATATATATATATATATATATATATATATATGAAACCTGGCGGCTGTTTAACCTACCCTAAATAACTAAATTATAAATGTCCAACTTCATGCTTAAGAAAGGAGGTACACCCCTTTTATTGCTTAAAATATACCCAGACAGACATAACATGAACCATACCCACACCGCTATGTCATTTCGTTTCACCTGTCTACCGAGTTATCAGCTCTCAACCGAAGAGAAGTTTCACCTTAACCCTACGCTCTATAGACTATTCTATTTTTCTTCGTACAAGCGCACAGTTTAACCCCAAAGTAAAACTAGTACAACCAATATGCACAACTACTCTGAAACAAGCCAATGCAAATAAATATATTTAATTAATCCAATATAACTGTTCTATTTTACTTGCATGCCAATTTATCCAATCTGTGCCGACCAAGGTTTCAAATGCCTCACCTACGTACATACTACTATACTAGTACCAGCTAATCTATATATGTCTATATCAAACAACGTGATCCCCAAACCTTCTCTGTTATAAATACTCACTCGCCTGTCTTTCTTCTGCAGCCAACGAGATTAATGGAAACTGAACCATTCCAGTATATAAATAAAACAATAAAATAAAAGAAAAAAGGGATTGCTGCTACTTTATATTTACTAAACTCCCCATCCTTTCTCTCATCAGTAACAATCGTATGCCCTCCGTTTTTTCTGATACGAGCCCAATGTTTTCGAACAAGGTGTAACTGATAAGCTGACCAAGATATTTTCATTTCTGGGTGAAGTGGCAAGACAGTGGGTTGGGATTTCACGAAGTGGAGTTGTGCAGCTGTTTTCTTATGTCCGTCTATTATAAACAGGAAGTGCTGTTAAGTAAGTCGGAAGGAGGTTGGGGTGTGGTTATTACATTCTAGGAGTTTCTCGAAGTCATCAAGCAGGGATAGTGGAGAAACGGTTTACCGGAGGGAAGTTATGTTCATGGAAGGCTTTAGGAGGCTTTCGAAAATTATGTGTGGGAGGCTACATGTATCCGCATCGGGAGGAAAAGCACATATATGAGGGAAGAGATGGTAGCAGGTGAATACGTGGAGTTTGTGTGGAGTTCGGGTGCTGTACAAGGCAACGTGAAGTTCGGGTCTTGGACGCGATGAGATGGATAGTGGAATGGTGTTTGACGTGGAGGGGGGTCGTGAGTGTAGCCTGCTGGTGCGTGAAAAAGCAAAAGAAAGTAACATGGGAACATTATTTGTTTTGCGTAAGGGAAGGAGTATGGGTCTGTTGATGTGCTGAAACAAAAGCTGTGCATGGTCCATTTGAACGGAAGCTGGAAGGAGCTGACGCAGTGCCAAGGTGGAGAGGGAAGCTTTCATCAGAAATGCTTTAATTTACTGAGAGAAAAGAATGTGCGTGGAGTATATAAAAGTAAAAGAGAGCTAATCCTCCGTCTCCTAAATTCGTTGTCCCTCTGTACCCAACCAATAAAAATATCTGGTTTTCATCTTTTTACAATTAAATCCAAAAACAAAGGAGATTTTAATTGCAAAAAGGTGGAATTCAGGGGTGCTGATTGGTTGGGTATAGGGAGATAGAGAATTTTAGGGACAGGTGATTTTATTTGATATAAAAGGGGGAGTAACGTTATGTTTTTGGTGAGGAACGAAGTTGGTTGAGGAAGGACGGTTACCGTGTATTTTAGAAAAAGAAGAAAAGATGGGAATTTGGTTGAACGTCAGCATGACTGGCTTTGGCGTGTGTATGAAGGGGGTATGCAGAGCGAATGGAACAATGGTTTAACAGTATTACGTGAAGCAGTGTCAACACAGGAGTAGAACGAAGAAATGTAATAGAGGGGGTCGACCGATAGTTGGTATTAATAAGTAATTTATTAATTAAGTTCTAATTTTGGGTTATTAATGAATTATAAGATTGAACTTATATTGGCGACGCAGGTGGCATAGTTGGTCCAAAACATGGTTTGGGAAGTGAGGTAGTGACCACGGTATGGGGACGAATTTGAAGATGAGTCTTACACCTGATAACAACAAATGGAAAATATAATTAAGTTTAAAGGTTAACCATAAATTAGAGTTAATTATTCCTTTAACCTAAAACTTATATTTAATGTATGCAGGCTGTTTCAAACAAAGCTGTAAGAAAACTGGAAAGGGGATTGGCTGATTTCGGTGATAACCAAAGTAATTAGTTATTAATGATATGTAATTAAATAATAATTATTTTAATTAAAATCAAATCAATAAAATGTTAATAACTTTTGTTTCCATGATCAGAATTAGGCAAAACAAAAGGCTTTGGAATCGTAACCAAAAATACGCTACTGAGTCGAGTTGGAAAAGATTGGAAACAATTGGGATTTTCGTTAAATTTTAAACATCTATTTAAAATTAACCGAAATGACGTTGAAATCATGAATCCAAAACCAAGGTGAGTTAACTCTCATGCCTTCTGGAATTTTATGATGTGATTAAATTCATATAGTTAGAATCTATCACTAATATTATCAGTTAATTGATTTGGATGCCGTGGATGTTATTTGTTTAATATTGGTTGTCGTTAATTTTATTTAATTGCATTGGATGAAATTTTTGTTTCATGTGCTTATACAAAATGTTATACTAACTGTGATGCAGGGCAGAACAGGTTGGAGGAATCGAACCGGATTCCTCAAATATTATATATACTGTTTGTTTTATATTATTTATATATATGCACTGTGTGAACCCTAATGACATTGAAAAACCCGTTTGGATATTAATGTTGAATGGAAATTCAACGTTAGTATAATTTAATCAATAAACGATGTTGATTAAGGAATTGGCAGCTGACGACCATAAATCCATCTTTTTGTTAAGACGTTGACCTGCCGTCAGGCAAAACCAACGCAGTTAAGTTATAAATTTATATTTTACAATTGAAGCGAATTTTTAAATTATAATAGAAATTCTATTATAAACTGGTATTGTTCATTTTGTAAAGTAAATATAAACGATTGTTTGACATTTAAATAAGTTATTAAGCTGTAATTATCCTACGGGTGAATAATTTGGATAATTATTTTTAAGCAAATAGTTAAAGAATATTATTAGAATAATTATATTAATCTAATGGTAAGAAGTAATTAAAATCGGTTTGGAATGAAGTTGATTTAATCAACTGTTTATTTGGAAATTGATTATTAGATTAATTGTTCTTCAGTTAATCTAATGCTAATGACTTAGCGATAAATTGATAAAAATTAATAAGATTTCTTATTAGTTACTTTTTAATTAATGAAGTTTAAATGATTATCGAACTAGTATAATTAATTATTATTTATTTAAGCAACCAATCTGTTTTAAATTAGTCATGAAGTTAACTGTTTTACTTCAGTAATAATGAAGTAAATTATTATTTAATTATATTAATTAAAGTAATTATTCCTTAAATGGAATTCGTTTAAGATAGTATTGAGTCGTATTGAGATGTTTACTTGAACTAAGTAAAATAATTCGAATAAAGAGAGAAATGTCAAAGGGCGAAGAAAGTAATTGATTTTTGATAAAAGAAGTTATAAATATAATTGTGTGTTGAAGACGCAACAAAGAGTTAAAGTTTAAAATAAATAGTTGTAAACAACCAAGTTTTCAAAATAAGGACATGCATCATAAAACCATATTTAAAATAAAGCAAGAAATACGATTTAACGGATTATAAATAATAAGGGGTTAGAGTTACGGACTTATACATATTATAAGATAATAACATTGTCGATCAAGGTCTGAGGGGTAAATAAAATACCCCAACTGGAATGACTTAACTATTATTGAAGGATGGTATTAGTTTGTAACGGACAGAGACATCAAGATTTGTTATAAAGTGAAATATGGCAGTGTATTGTATTAGTTATAAAGGGAAATATGGCAGCATATTGTATTAGTTATAAAGGGAAATATGGCAGCGTATTACATTAGTTATAAAGGGGAATATGACAGCGTATTGCATTAGTTATAAAAGGGGAATATGGCAGCGTATTTCATGTTATGAACTATAACGATAAAGTTACGTTGTTAATTAAGCTTAAGCATGATTTATATTTATAGCACTATTCCCTAGAAAATGAAAATAGTTGGACTGAAATTCACTTATTCTAAGCAAATAACGATGTTTATCTGAGGAAATGTAAATGAGTTATACCAAGTTAGTTATAGTAATAAATAATGAAGATTTAATTGTATATACTACCCGCACTGAATGGAATCTTCAAATTTAACAAATTGAGTTTATATGATGATATGACATGTCGTTCATCATCGTTTTGGGCGTATAAGTACTGATAATTGAATATTGAATAGAATATATATATATATATAACGTTATTTCCGAAGAAAAGGAAGGCTAGAGGAGTTTCGTAGTAAGATATAATATTTCCAAGAAAAGGAAATTAAAGGGGTTTATATACATATGGTGATATTAGTGAGGTGGAGATTTGGTGAATATAGTTGTTAATTCCAAGTAACAAAAGTAAAGATTTATATCAAGATAAATAAAAGAGTCGAATTCTAAATCGATGAAGTGATATTCAATAATTCGATAAAGGAAATTTTAATGGTTTAAATAATAAGGTCTGAGCTGCCAGTATACTTAACGTACTATTTGATATTGATAGTTAAAAACCCGACTATCGATAGAATATATTATCGAACCTTCTAACGTGTTGTTTGGAAGAGTCCGGGATGGGAACCAAACCCAAAACCACTTTGAACCAACGTTACGTACGAAACCAACTTACAGCAAATGAAGATGGAGCACTGAAGATGTGACGGCTCGCCCCGCACCAGCTGACATTTCCAATGAAAGTGCGTTGTGCCAATGTCCAACCTGCACGGGACGGTCGCCAAAGAAAGGAAAGAAGGGAATTTGAACTAGCCAGGAACCTATAGTATATCTCACAGTGCATGGAATAAAAATAATAATAACATAACTTGACATGAAACAAGCGAGACAGTGCACAAGCTGAAAACTTAAACCATCGCAGCAGTAGAAAATCCAAAATTACAGCTTATGTTCCACATCATATTTATTACAACTTCTAAAACTGTCTCTAAAGAAAAATAAGAAAGGTACACTACTAATGCCCAAAGTAGTGACCAGCAGCGACACAGGGAGAATATATATAGAGAAAAGTACGTGTAAGCCTCCTGCTCGTCTCTGGACAGCTACTTGTGCACAACCAGCTAACCTGTAATGACCCAGATCCTTATGGGTTAATTTTAAATAATTAATACGGATTTAAATATTGGGAGGATAATATAAATGGAATTTTGTATTAAGTTATCAATTTAATAATCGATTTCGATTTAAAATCGAATATATTAAATTGACGAATAGGAAAAACAATAAATATATAAATTCGAAGTTAGAGCTGAATCAAGATAATTCGGATGATCTGTGGAAATTCTAATTCGAATATAAATGATAATAATGATGATATTATTATCGAAGAATTTAAATGGTTCGAAATTTAATTTTATATCAATTTAAATTAATATCTATTCCGGATGATTGAACTGGACTTCGATACTTATCCCAGTGGGTTCAGAATAGTGGTTTTACCCTAGAATAGACAGTTGTTGGGTTCAGAAAGGAGTTCGGCATCATGGGTTTTTAAATTAAAGGGTACCGGTTTAATTCAAAGCAAAAACAAATTTAAAAAATATAGTGTCCCTTATTAAAACACATACCCCCTTCCCTCACCACAAACTAAAACACTCGTGGCCTTCACTCCTCTTCTAAATATCGCAACTACCTCTTCTTTAATTTCATTCTCCTATAAATGGAAATCAAAGCCGTATTCTCCTGCCATTTTCCTCAGTAAAAATCCAAGTCAAATTCATTCCAGATAATAATAAAACCGATAGCTGCGCCTTCTGTAAAACCCCCAAATCGAACGAAGCGGTGAGGCGAGGGTATTGTTGCGCCCTTCAATCAGCAACGATGAAGTGATTCGAAGGTGTTGAGGGGATCTGGTTGTTGATGAACGCGATTCAGTTGGGTGCGATCAGTTGCCGTGGATTTCGATTTCGACAGTGGTTCGATTTCTGAAGGGTGCGATGCTTCTGTGAATCTCGTCTGGTGCGTGCAGGTTTGGAAATGAACGGATTTCCATGAGGGAAACTGAAGTAGGATGCTGCTCCAAGTGGTGATGTCGAAGGCAGTGAAGGCAGGATTACAGGGTACGAACACTGTTGCTGTCAGGATGTATCGGAAACGATTGGAGTCTCGAAGTCTGGAAGGAGTGTCGATGTAAGCAGTATGGCGTGCGATGACTAGGAGATACGGTGGGATTTCAAAGTGATAATGGAGGAGTAAATGCGGTTGTCGAGGAGATGTCGTTTCCTACTTTTGAGGAACAAACTGGATTTAGTTGGGAGGGGATCGACAGTTGAAATCAAATGGGATGTTCGACAGTGAAGTTTTGGGAATTTTACAGTGGTGGTTTAAGGCATTTTAGTGGAGTTGATCAAAGAATATTGAAGTCGGATAGTTGATTAGTCAAGGCAATAAGGTGTGATTTCATTCGAGAAGATTCATAGTCGATGATTTGGAAATAAACAAGATATTCGACAGTTGAAATTTCGATGAGTAAATCTCACTCACTTTTATTTAGAATTATTTTTATCTGTTAAAAATAATTGTCTGTGCTTGTTTGGATGCTTCCCGGCTGTTAAAAATATATTAGTTATCTAGGATTGGTTGACTATTATATATATATATATATATATATATATATATATATATATAGGGTTGATGATTGGTTGGATTCCCGCGGTATCATTAGCGGATGCCCGCTGTTTCATAGCGAATGATTTCCCTATGTGCCCCACAAATATATATTAGTGGATGACCTTTATACCGCGATATGCTGCCTCGAAGCAGGATGGTATTGTTTATGTGCTAACGCTGTGGATGCAGGAAAACAGGTTGGAGGAATCCTATTGGATTCCTCAAAAATATATTTTTTGTTCGTTTATTTGTTTGCATATATACTGTCATATATGATGTGTTAGGAAAATAAATAATTGGTTGTTTGGTGTTTAAAAATCACAGGGGCCTGAATATTGATTATTAAAAATATCGAAAAGGATATTTGAGATTTAAATAGGGAATTCTATTTTTATAAATAGAATTTGAATTTTTAATGAACTATAGAAAATATTAACTTGTTTTGAATATATACAAAACGAGTATTGAATTTATAAACTCTGTTTATAAATTAAAATGAGGGATTTGAATTGAATTTATAAACTCTGTTTATAAATTTATAATGTGGGATTTTAAGTGAAGTTATGAACGTTTTTTTTATAAATTTAATAATGCATAGAATTGAATTTGAAATTTGAAATTTGAATATAGAATTCAAATAGAATTGAAATGAAATAAAGAGAATTCAAGTATATTTGAATATAGAAATTCAAATGGAGATTTAAATGTGGAATTTAAAATGTAGAAATTTAAATATGGAATTTGAATATAGAATTCAAATAGTTTGAAATAAAATTTGAATATAGAATTCAAATAGATTGAACTAGAATTTGAAAAGAGAATTCAAATAGATTTGAATATAGAATTTGGAAAGAGAATTCAAATAGAATTGAATAGGGAATTTGAAAAGAGAATTCAAACCGAATTGAATATGGAATTTGAAAAGAGAATTCAAATAGAATTGAATTGGAATTTGAATATAGAAGTCAATAAGGAAACGAGCTTAGAAATAAAATTAGATTTTGTTTATAAATAAGTTAAAATATATTTGAACATGTTATACTCAAATATGAGGTGAAATAGGCAAACCAATAAATTTGAAAATCAATTAACGAACTAAGTTAAAACGATTGTATTAAGTTAAAACGATTGGATTAAGTTGAAATGAATTAGAAATGTATGGATATACATGAGATAGGTTTGGAATAAAGTGTTAGAAGAGATATAGATAGAATGCCCGACAAAAGGTATGTATTTAATTCATATATGAGATTTTATGCACCGTATCGGCAAGTCGCTTGGCTTTTTCTTTTTCTTTTGGATTGGTGAGGGCCATGGGAGGCTATTTGAAATATCCCGATGCTCCAGGTACAAAGGAGGTTATGGCGAATTTTTCCGGGAATTTAAGGAGTTAGAATATTTTTAAGATAATTTGATAGTTAGAAATCAACGTATCGATATATATAGAAGTCGATAACGAAGCGAACTTAAAAATAGAATAGTATAAACAAAAAGGAAGACTAGGAATAAAATTTCGTAAGAATAGAAAGAGAAAGTGTACGTGTTTAAAAGTGAATAAGTAGTTGTATGGTATTGATTATTCGAGTAGGTAGTCATATCTGTTTTAACGTTATAAAAGTTATTCAGTCAAGGTCTGAGAGGTAGTTATACCCCAACTTGATTGATTTCATTATTAACAAATAAATAGTAAGATTCCAGGCTCGAAGATCAATGTTGGATAAGAGTTAGTTGAATATAGTATTTGGGTTATCGTAACGATGTTTTACACAACATCCGTTTTAACCCAAATAAGTGTAAACTTGGAAATCGAATAATAAATATTTCCTAAGTATAGAAATAAACGAGATCGGAAAAGAGATAAGTAATTGGAATATTTTCCAATTATAAATAGCATATATTTTCTAAAGTTTAGAAAATAAAGGAAGGCGATATTCGGAAATGTTTTCCAAATAACGTAAAAGGCCAATATGGTTATTGAAAATATTTGGTTAACAAATATTGATAAAGAAATAGAGAAGTGATTTAATTAATGGAATATTAATTAAGGGCTCAGTGATTGTTTGATAATTGGATGAACACTTGTTTTCTTCGACAGTTAAACATCGACTATCGAAACACTTGTTTTTATTCGATAGTTAAATCACAGACTATCGAAATTTTTACCATCGTTGTCAATATGGGGAGACCTGTTGGATTATTATCCAAAGAATCACTCTGTATTGGCATAAGCGTTGCGAATCATATATGCCAAAGATAATTGAAGACGAAGTAAAGTGCAAGGGCTATTGTATAAGTCTTAGATAACAGTGCCTAAGATGGATGTACTAGATAGTGCCTTCGGTTCATCCTGTTCTTGGATGACTTGTATGGATGAATGTCTGACATAGTATTTCCAGAAAGGTCACGTACATTGATTTCTTCAACCGTACCAAGAGTGGAAGCGGAGAAGGAAACTTCTTTAGCTAACACGTAATGTACTGTTGTAGACGTCAATCAGTGATTTTCGATGGATCTGACAATGTGGCATTCGAAGTGAATCTGATGTGATGATAAAGCGTAACCTCAAGCCTCATCAACTAGTAAATGACAGAAATCGGGCAGGCAGTATGGCTATGTAGGTCGCACCTATTAGGGTGTATAATCACCTGATCTAGAGTTTCATTTACTTCTAAAAATCTATTGTTGATGCTGTCCCATTTGGGAAACGGTTGCCGATCCCAACCGTTGGTGACATACGTTCGATACACTCAAGTGAAATGAGTGGTCGGTCATGTGTGGCTGAGTTGCAAGATGTTCTTGTTGAACTCGGTGTATTCTCCTCTAGAGATATACCAGCGGAAGGTGGTTCCATACCTTGTCATAGTTGGAAATCCATTACCCAATAAGTGTTTGCGGTTTTGATTGTATATTATATATATGGAACGTGAGATGCAAACGTTCCACTAGATTGTTATTTACTTGATTTAGACATTATCATAATATCAAACGAGTTTTGATAGAAAGATTATTGTTCCTTTCAAAGGGATTTTGAAAGTTAAATCAAGTGTTTGGATTCTCATAAGGGAAAAACCCGTTCTGTGTTATACGATGTGGTCTTATGAGATATCATTTAGTTTTCTGAAACTTTTTTAAACTGTTTACTCATACCAGTCCCATGACTGACCTGGAGTTTATTTTCTTTTGTTCTGCCTAAACTCTTGGGTGCCTAAATTTGTACGGGCAGTCAAGTAGTTCAGGATTTTACCGATCTATCTAAAGGAGCCTGGAGCAGGAGGCTTCAGCGTTAGTTATATAGAGTTTTGTTCCGCTGTGTTGTAAGTGTTGTACTCTGATAAGTGTATGTTATACAATACAAATTTTGTATTAAAAGATATGATATATTTTATTTTGTTCCGCTGCGATGTGAGATTCTGTGTTGTTATTGTTGTTCTTCTTCTACCTTTTTCTTCTAAAAAAATGATTCGTATTTTTGTGATATTTTGGTTGGACGTATGATGTATATAGTCAACTCTGATATTGCGGACTTTGCGGGTTGTTACAGTTGGTATCAGAGCTTAGGTTGAGCGAATACCTAGGCTTGTTGGAATGTGCTCATTAGAGATAGGGTCAGTAGCAGCCTAGAATGAGTTGAGTGTATATATATACGAGAGAGCGTATTTGTTATTTGATATAAAAACTGTTTTATATTGTGTTGACTAGTCTGTTGAGTGAATTATGAATTCTGATGAAATCGTGGGACGCCACAATGTTGATAGGAGTTTATAAACACTTGAACAGAAGATTGGACACGATATTGTTTTAAATGGTTGAGTTGATTGTTAGGATTGTAATCAAATGAGAGTATAAAGTTGAAATGGTTATATATATAACCAAATAGAAATTGTGTATGAATAAAATATACAAATGAGATGAATTAAACTTGAATTCAAACAAGAATTCAGAGTTTAAAATCCTGGGAAGTTGGAAAATATTTTCCGAACTTTATTAAAATAATATAGCTTTATTTTGGAAGGATTTCTAAATAGAAATCATTTAAATGGATTTTGAACATGATAAAGCACTGAACTCACTTCAGTGGCTGGGAAATAATTCTGATGATGGTCGCAACATCATCCGTGTTCATTTTCGAGTTTCTAAGTGATGAATTGCTGCCTTAGAAAAGTTTTTGATGGAAATTTGTTTGAAAAGAAAACAAATTATTTGAAAATTCAAATGTTCTGAATTTGAGATGGATATAAATATATGTATATATTTATATTACTTCAAAGGAGTTTTGAAATAAAAACCCTGGGAATTTGAATAGTTGAAATTAAATTTAACTTAAGTAAGTTAAATGGATCGAAATGAATAAATTGAGTAAAATAGAATTTAAAAGGAAATATTTGTAAAACATTTACAAATAGATTAAATGGAAATATTTATTTATAAAAAAATAAATAGAATGTTATAAATGAGATATTTATTTGTTAAATAAATAGAATTTAATCAAAGGAATATTTAGAAGATGAATAGAAAATAGAAATCTGTTTTTAACAGATAAATAGAAAAGATTAATTTATAAATAACAGTTTATAAATTAAATTAAATATTTATCGTTCGATAAATGGAATATATATGTCTGAACTTATATAGAGAAGAGATATTGGTTTCTAACACCGATAGTTTTAAATAGGAGTACACAACACTTGTATAAGTGAAGTAACGTTATTAAAGAAAACATTTATAAAGTGAAGAACCATTACTAAAAGTAAATCTTTATAAATGAATAAACTTTATCCAATAGGAGCTATTCGAATAGGAGAAGTCGATTAGAGTTAGAAATAATCGATTAGAGTTAGAATAAATCGATTAGAGTAAGAATTAACCAGTTAGAGTTAATCAGTTAGGGTTAAACCGTAGAGTTAATTGAATATTAGTTATTCAATTAGAATTTATCGAATATTTGTTATTCAAATTAAGAGTTAACCAATAGAGTTAATTGAACATAGTTAATCGAATTAGGATTTAATTGAATGTTAATTATTCAATTAAAGTTGATCGAATATAGTTATTTAGATAGAGTTAGTCAAACATAGTTACTTAGGATAAGTTGCCATTTCGTACGACTGCTAGCGTAATTCGCAGGGCTGCAGATAGCCTAGGGCGGTCGGATTTTGTAACGACCTAGGTTTTCGAATCGGAAAAAAAATTATTTAATGATAAATTCAAAGAAACAAACAAGCAAATAAAATAAAACGATTAAATTTAGTTATTAGAATAAATATATTCAAGTTTATTGAATTTAAAATAAAAATAAATATTTGTATGAAAAGAATTTGAAATCACATTTGTAATCAAAACGTTATAAGTTCGTTCTGCATTACTCTGATAAATTTAAAATGAATAAATTTAAATGACCGTTCATTAAACTCAGTGAAATTAAAAATAAAAATAGAATTTTTATAAAACGTTCAAATCACTGATAACTGTGTGTCGTTGTGTTCGTCGCGACGTCCTGATTCCAATGGTACGTTTATACTGGTATTTTGGTGTCCGTAAAGACAAATGGATAGACAGTTATTCCCATACAGGTGACCCTGTTTATAGCTAAATTATAAATCCGGAACCAAAGGAGTGCTACAGACAAACCAAAAATTAAATATCTCCGCAAATCCAACAAGGATCTAAGAGAATATGAAGCATTAAATGAAGTGATGGAGGCCACATCTTTTTTTTTTCTTCCAAACATTTAATGAGACATGGTGTAAAGCATCTGCCAATTCACCTACCACCATACTACCGTATTACATAAGTTCCAAACTACATCTGTTCTCCCTCCTTTTTCATAGTCTCTCCCCATAAATTATTTTCTTCCTTCAGCAAAGTTTGCTTCGTATAAAAAAAACAAAGATAAAAAAGGGAAAATAACATAATAGCCCACGCATAAAGTAGCAGCCACCGTCCCATTTCTTTTTTTTGCTTGTGCCCTCTCCCTTTCCTCTCTCCTCTTAGCCCAAACTTCTCCACCCTCTTGCTCCGCCTCTCTCAAGCTCCGACAACCACTCACCGCACCGAGTCCGACAGTTCCGACAACATTCGTATCAAATTCCGGC
The DNA here is from genome assembly GCA_030737875.1 of Allium sativum. Classification (NCBI taxonomy): domain Eukaryota; kingdom Viridiplantae; phylum Streptophyta; class Magnoliopsida; order Asparagales; family Amaryllidaceae; genus Allium; species Allium sativum. Next base: position 676,791,814 of record CM060920.1, read on the forward strand.
GGCCTCGACAACAACCGCGGCAGCAGCTCACGTTGTCCGTTTTCCGTAGTCTTCTGTTCGTCCGCCGTGTTCTTCTCGTCGTCGTGCAGCTCTCGGACCCGAACATGAGTTGTTACTCATGCCTAAACTTCACTAATGTGTTTGCTGTACACTTATATATTGTTGAACCTTTTTATCACTTACCTGCATGAAAAAAACAACACAACAAAAACAATGAAAGACGCAGTACACCAAATTTCAGTCCTCTTTCTTTCCAACCCTTATATTTTCTTGGCCACTTTCTTATCTTCCTGATGCGTTCTGCTTTGCGAGGTTCCAAAAAAAAAGTGGAGTATAATCTTATCCCAGAAAAATAAAAACGAAAAATACCAAGGAGGGATGTATTATTTTTACACATTTTTTTTGATTTTCCTGCTCCACCAAGACTTAAAAACGCAACTGATTGTGGGGTGGGGGGGGGGGGGGAGTTCATTACTTTGTTGGGAAGATAGTGAGCCACGTTTTGGGGTTCATGCATTTTCTATACAGCAAGCTCCCATTTTTATTTCTCTTTCACCATTCTTTTCATTTTACCCCTATTTCTTCTCTTCCAGTAGCTTCCTGCATGTGTGAGTACGTGTAATGTATGAGCGAGTGAGAAGTTAGTACGTGCATGCATGTGAACTAGGGGCGTGCATGAGTGAGCAAGTGTGTTGCGTGTATGTATATTACTGTGTATGTGTGCGTGTTGTGTATGCATGTGAGTGGTGTGTGACATGTATTAGTGCAGCATGTATATAAGGTATACAAGAGAGCGTAAGGGTTAAGGATGGAAACTTTGAAGTTGGCGTTCCTTTTGATCTCTTTATTTTGTTTGCAGAAATTTCATTTCATACATATAAGCTACCCATGCGTATATATTTATACAAGCAGTTCATGCTTGATACCATTATTGGCAGAACCTAAATTTACATGGGCTTTGAGTTTGCATACCTATAGTTATTTACAGTTGTAGTTTTTTTTTTTAAAAAAAAAGATAAAATATAGTGGGCCAAAACGCATGGAAGAAAAGGGAGGGAGGACACATGCAGACATGCTGGGTTGTGTACAAATGTGTACATGCGTGCTAGTTATGTGTGTTCATGGAAGTAATGCACGAGTATGTGTATGGTACTGTGTGTGCATTAGAAAAAAAAAAGTAAAGTAATGCATGGTATAGTAAAATGGTGCATGAACTTTAAACTAATGCATCTTTAAATATGTCACATTCACCATATTTAAAAAAAAAAATTAGGTAGTTTAGTAAGATAAAAATACATCTTTTGCAGACCCAAAATAGTTAGAAAGATATGTAAGATCGTAAAAGGGACACATCGAACTCAAATGGCTCTTTTTCAAAAATGAACTGTGCAAGCTTTTTCACAATTTCAGCGCAAACAGAACACCGAAACTGACAAATGAATATATTTCGGTAACCAGCGCGACGAGACGGACACAACGGTATATAATTTGCAGTGTCTGCATGCTCCGTTCAAAAACGCGTTACGGATCCCTTTGACGTAAAAATGCGGACATGAAACGGAGGTCAAAACGTCCGATTTTCGCGAAACAAATTCCACCGTTGGATTACTGTCAACGAATAGAATATTTTTCATGTTTGTCCGAACTTGTTTTGAAGAGATTTTAAAATCGTTAAAATTTGAACTGTTATGCGCAGCTTTGCACTGAAAATTGCACGACCGACAACATTCAAATTTTTCGACGAAATTTTCACCGTTGCTACATTTCACTATACGTATTTCAAATTTTAAATTCCCGTTTTGAAAAGAAAATAGAATTGTTTCAAATTTCGAATATTTAACTTTGGTTTAAATTATATACATGGAAAACTGATTTAAATTGATAAATGAAATATTAAGCGGTTTAAATTTTATATAAACTTATTGAAATAACCAATGTTGAACCTCTTATTGAAAAAAAAAACGTTAGCCTAAATATTTAAGGAAATAAATTTCAAAATTGTAAATTTTGGATATAATTTAGTTGAGAAAAACAATTTAGTTAAATGTAGTAAATCTTTGAAATTTGAAAGTGAACTTAAATGAAATATTCAATATTTGGAAATTGTAAATTTTATAAAAGAAAATACAACTTTAGTTTATTGATTTGGAACTTTGGAATTAGACACAAAGTTAAGTAAACGACAAAATATTGTTAATATTTCAAAGTGGAATATTTGATGGTTCAAGTTTGAATAAGGAAGTTGAAATACAATTATGGTTTCATCTATTCGAAATTAATCAATGAAAAATAAAATTGAATGACGTTAGTTGTCAAAGAGACCGGAGCCAGTTATGGACACATTCTCTGTCGATACTGGAACTACTTTGATAACTATGTTCGTGAAGTGATGATCCAGAATGAAGTGGTTGTTTTATTGTGTACGTTGGCTGGATTGAAGAAAGTGAACGATAATGGATGACCGACACTTGTGTCAAATTTGAAATGACTAAAACAGGAGCCGTGCCGGACCATTGAGGCTAGCTACCTCTAGCAGACACACTTCTTTGTGTATTATATTTTTGGTATTTGGTGATCACCCTTGATTTTGGGAGTGTTGTGTTGCGGTGGGCCGTTAGGGGTTACCACCAGTCCGGATCAGGCAAACTGGTAGTATCCTACCTTGGGCATTGCCTCACGTGCCTTGTCATACGTTTTATCCTTATGCGCGACCACTACGAGTTTCTATTTAACATGTGCCTATAGGGGGCTCACTGGCTACCGACTTTCTACTGGTTGTGTTACAGGACCTGCATAGACCACATTGTTTAAAAACGTGTTAAGGGGGATCAATGTAAAGCCTTAACGCTATTTTAAATATTTTATATTACTGTTAGACATTACATATAATAGCGTATCATACTATATATAGATAGTTTAACGGATCCTTAAGAGATGGAAAATACCATAACATCTCTTGAGTTATTTGCATCTGAGTTTAGATCTAATCACATTAGAATGTTTAGACCTGACTCGAGTGTTTTGTGTTTTTCTCATTTTGCTCGGGTCAGACTGAGTATTGCAGTGTTCTCGAGGAGCACTTTATATGGAGCCGAAGACCTAGTCGAAGACTCCATCCTATCCAGTATTAGTTCCTATTTCCGTTTGGCTTGTATTTGCGAACTTTATGAGTCGCTATATTGTAAAAATTAAATTGTAACTGTTTAAGTAGCTTCATGAACTGCTTATGTATATTATTTCATTTCCGCTGTGAGATTCTGTGTTATTCTGTATATGTGATTCTATGATCTGATTCTATTATACACCCTAAATTGATTATCTGTCAGTTTTGAATCGTTCGAGTTGGACATGTGTGGTTATATTGTCAACTTGGATTATTCAGAAAAGGCGGGTTGTCACAGTTGGTATCAGAGCCAAGGTTTAGAAACACCTTAGCCTGGGGGTAAAACTCATTATAGATAGGATTAGGAATACCCTAGAATGAGTAGAATCATTTCCGAGAGAGCGTATTTTGAAAGTATAAAATGTTTTAAATCAAACCTATTTTCTAAATCTTTTTTAAAACTTTAGCCTATTATCTTTAATTAGTATTCTCTTCAGTTTAAATACCTGAAGATATTGGAGGAAGTTTCATTTTCTCTCTCGATTCTCATCTTAGCTATCTTAGCACTACTCCTCTTGTTCAACACTTTCCTGATGTTTTTGGAGAAGTTACTTCCTTACCGCCTCATTGTGAAATCGAATTCCGTATTGATCTCATTCAAGGAGGTAGACCCATTATACTTTCTCCAAGAAAAATGGTACCTAAGGAAAAGATTGAATTAAAGGTGCAAATCGAAGATCTATTCTCTAAAGATCTAATTCGCCGAAGTCATTCAGAATGGGGAGTTGCAGTTGTATTTGTTACTAAGTCAGACGGTTCTCTGAGAATGTGCGTTGACTATCGAGAACTGAATAAGCTTACTCACAAGAACCGATATCCAATGCCTCGCATTAATGACCTATTTGATCAATTGCACGGGGCCAAGATATTTTCTCAACTCATCTTTGCCACAGGTTTTCACCAACTTCGAATTTCTGAAGATAGTATTCCTAAAACAGCTTTTCGAACAGAAGACGGTTTCTATTAATGGTTAGTTATGCCATTTGGTTTACCTAATGACCCAGCTTACTTTGTTGACCTCATGAACAGAGTATTCCGGGATGTTCTGAATAGGTTTGTCCTTGTCTTTATTGACGATATTCTAGTCTTTTCTAAGACTAAAGAAGAACATGAGGAGCATCTCAAGTTTGTTCTTAAGACTTTGAGAGACCATCAACTGAAGGGCAAGTTTTCTAAATGTCATTTTTGGAGAGACGAAGTTAGGTTTCTTGGACATATTGTTTCGGAGAACGGAATTTCAGTCGATCCAGCTAAGATCGCCGTAATCAAAGTAAGCCCTTTATTTAAAACATCCTTTCATTCTTATTCGATTTATCTTATCTCTCTTATATAGGTATTCATAATTCTTTAAATTTTAGGATTGGAAAACTCCTGAAACTCCAACCGATATTCGTAGTTTCCTCGGTTAGCTGGTTATTATTGGAGATTCATCGAAAATTTTGCTCGAATTTCTTCACCACTCACAACTTTGACTAGAAAGAATGTTAAGTTCGATTGGAGCGATAAGTGTATAAAAGCATTTAATGAACTAAAACGCAAGTTAACTTCTGCTCCTGTTCTTACTGTTTTGGATGGAAGTGAAGGTTTGACTGTTTATACCGATGCTTGCGGAGAAGGTTTGGGAGTTGTTCTTATGCAGCATGGTAAAGTTATTGCTTATGCTGGTAGACAACTCAGAGTCCATGAGGTTAATTATGCAGCACATGACTTAGAACTACTTGCTGTAGTTTTTGCTCTTAAGTTGTGGAGACACCATCTTTTGGGAATTAAATTTGAACTCTTCACTGACCACAAATCATTGAAGTATATCTTTTCTCAGAAGGATCTGAATCAGAGGCAAGTCAGATGGCTCGAGTTCTTAGCATCCTATGACCTCGACATCAACTATACCCCCGGAAAGGCTAATGTGGTAGCCGACGCTTTGAGTAGAAACAAAGCAATGTTATTCCAAATTACTGCTTCTCCAGCTCTTATGGATCGCATTATTGCTAAGCAAGAAGAAGATGAAATGCTTAGGCGAATAAAGGAAAGCGTTCTCAATAAAGAAGTTGTTAATGTGCAGAAGGGATGGGGCGCTGAAATTGGTACCAATGGAATTTTGAGGATCAACAATCGTATTTGCATTCCGAATGTGGATGGTCTAAGACAGGAGGTGCTTAGGGAGAATCATCAGTCCAAACTTTCTATTCATCCTGGGGTCACCAAGATGTATAAGAATATGAAGAAGCTTTATTGGTGGAGTGGAATGAAGAGAGACATTTCTATTCATATCAGCAGATGCGCCACTTGCCAACAAGTAAAAGCCGACCATCAGAAGACTGCAGGTTTGTTACAGCCTTTAGAGATTCCTAACTGGAAATGGGATCAAATTTCTATGGATTTCATAGATGGATTACCAAGGACCAGGAGGGGAAATGAAAGCATTTGGGTTATTGTTGATAGACTAACCAAATCAACCCACTTTATTCCTGTAAAGACAACTCGAACTGCTTCAAGTTTAGCTGAGCTCTATATGAAGGATATAGTCCGACTTCATGGTGTTCCGTCTAGCATAGTATGTGATAGAGATCCCATTTTTACTAGCAAATTCTGGAAAGCTTTCCAGATAACTTTGGGAACTCAATTGAATCTGAGCACCGCCTATCACCCTCAGACAGACGGTCAGACCGAAAGAGTAAATCAGATTCTGGAGGATTTGCTTCGTGCTTGTGCTTTAGATTTTGGGGGATCTTGGGAAGATCATCTCCATCTCGTTGAATTCAACTATAATAATAGCTATCAGGTAATTTAATTCAAATTAAAATTCATGTTTAAATAAATGTAAATCTTGAATAAATCTTAGAAATTCAGGCGAGTATTAAAATGGCACCGTTCGACGCTCTGTATGGACGACCATGTAAATCTCCATCTTGTTGGATTGAATCTGGGAATCGACTTGTTCTGGGCCCCGAAATGATTTTGGAAGCTTCTGAAAAAGTTGGAGAAATCAGAAGGAGGATGAAGATTGCCCAGGATAGGCAAAAAAGTATGCTGATGGAAAGAGGAGACATTTGGAATTTGTTGTTGGTGATCTTGTATTTCTGAAAATTTCACCTTTGAAGAACGTGATTCATTTTGGAAAGAAAGGAAAGCTTGCTCCGAGATTTGTTGGTCCTTTTCCTATCTTAGAAAAGATTGGCAGTTTGGCTTATAGAGTTGATTTACCGGAGAAACTATCGGGTGTGCATAATGTATTCCATGTTTCACATATTCGCAGATATGTACGTGACCCGTTACATATATTCCAGCCAGCTATATTTGAAGATATGGATGTTGAGCCAAATCTTACTATCGAAAGAAGATCACTTCGTATAGTCGATAAAGATACAAAGCAACTTAGAAGGAAGATAGTTAATCTCGTCAAAGTTCAGTGGAGTAGAGATGACAGAGATTGCACTTGGGAAACTGAGGAGAGTATCCGTGCCTCAAATCCTGAATTATTTACATAAGGTACCCAATTCATCTTTAATCATTCTTACGTTTCTGCTTATTTCTTTATTTTCCCTTGTTCCGTTCTTTTCGAGGACGAAAAGTTTTGAGTAGGGGAGAATGTAACGACCTAGGTTTTCGAATCGGAAAAAAAAATTATTTAATGATAAATTCAAAGAAACAAACAAGCAAATAAAATAAAACGATTAAATTTAGTTATTAGAATAAATATATTCAAGTTTATTGAATTTAAAATAAAAATAAATATTTGTATGAAAAGAATTTGAAATCACATTTGTAATCAAAACGTTATAAGTTCGTTCTGCATTACTCTGATAAATTTAAACTGAATAAATTTAAATGACCGTTCATTAAACTCAGTGAAATTAAAAATAAAAATAGAATTTTTATAAAACGTTCAAATCACTGATAACTGTGTGTCGTTGTGTTCGTCGCGACGTCCTGATTCCAATGGTACGTTTATACTGGTATTTTGGTGTCCGTAAAGACAAATGGATAGACAGTTATTCCCATACAGGTGACCCTGTTTATAGCTAAATTATAAATCCGGAACCAAAGGAGTGCTACAGACAAACCAAAAATTAAATATCTCCGCAAATCCAACAAGGATCTAAGAGAATATAAAGCATTAAATGAAGTGATGGAGGCCACATCTTTTTTTTCTTCCAAACATTTAATGAGACATGGTGTAAAGCATCTGCCAATTCACCTACCACCCTACCACCGTATTACATAAGTTCCAAACTACATCTGTTCTCCCTCCTTTTTCATAGTCTCTCTCCATAAATTATTTTCTTCCTTCAGCAAAGTTTGCTTCGTATAAAAAAAACAAAGAAAAAAAGGGAAAATAACATAATAGCCCACGCATGAAGTAGCAGCCACCGTCCCATTTCTTTTTTTTGCTTGCGCCCTCTCCCTTTCCTCTCTCCTCTCAGCCCAAACTTCTCCACCCTCTTGCTCCGCCTCTCTCAAGCTCCGAAAACCACTCACCGCACCGAGTCCGACAGTTCCGACAACATTCGTATCAAATTCCAGCGGCCTCGACAACAACCGCGGCAGCAGCTCACGTTGTCCGTTGTCCGTTTTCCGTAGTCTTCTGTTCGTCCGTCGTGTTCTTCTCGTCGTCGTGCAGCTCTCGGACCCGAACGTGAGTTGTTACTCACGCCTGAACTTCTCTAATGTGTTTGCTGTACACTTATATATTGTTGAACCTTTTTATCACTTACCTGCATGAAAAAAACAACACAACAAAAACAATGAAAGACGTAGTACACCAAATTTCAGTCCTCTTTCTTTCCAACCCTTATATTTTCTTGGCCACTTTCTTATCTTCCTGATGCGTTCTGCTTTGCGAGGTTCCAAAAAAAAAAGTGGAGTATAATCTTATCCCAGAAAAATAAAAACGAAAAATACCAAGGAGGGATGTATTATTTTTACACATTTTTGTTTGATTTTCCTGCTCCACCAAGACTTAAAAACGCAACTGATTGGGGGGGGGGGGGAGTTCATTACTTTGCTGGGAAGATAGTGAGCCACGTTTTGGGGTTCATGCATTTTCTATACAGCAAGCTCCCATTTTTATTTCTCTTTCACCATTCTTTTCATTTTACCCCTATTTCTTCTCTTCCAGTAGCTTCCTGCATGTGTGAGTACGTGTAATGTATGAGCGAGTGAGAAGTTAGTACGTGCACGCATGTGAACTAGGGGCGTGCATGAGTGAGCAAGTGTGTTGCGTGTGTGTATATTACTGTGTATGTGTGCGTGTTGTGTATGCATGTGAGTGGTGTGTGACATGTATTAGTGCAGCATGTATATAAGGTATACAAGAGAGCGTAAGGGTTAAAGATGGAAACTTTGAAGTTGGCGTTCCTTTTGATCTCTTTATTTTGTTTGCACAAATTTCGTTTCATACATATAAGCTACCCATGCGTATATATTTATACAAGCAGTTCATGCTTGATACCATTATTGGCAGAACCTAAATTTACATGGGCTTTGAGTTTGCATACCTATAGTTATTTACAGTTGTTGTTTTTTTTTTTAAAAAAAAAGATAAAATATAGTGGGCCAAAACGCATGGAAGAAAAGGGAGGGAGGACACATGCAGACATGTTGGGTTGTGTACAAATGTGTACATGCGTGCTAGTTATGTGTGTTCATGGAAGTAATGCACGAGTATGTGTATGGTACTGTGTGTGCATTAGAAAAAAAAAGTAATGTAACGCATGGTATAGTAAAATGGTGCATGAACTTTAAACTAATGCATGCTTTAAATATGTCACATTCACCATATTTAAAAAAAATATTTAGGTAGTTTAGTAAAATAAAAATACATCTTTTGCAGACCCAAAATAGTTAGAAAGATATGTAAGATCGTAAAAGGAACACATCGAACTCAAATGGCTCTTTTTCAAAAATGAACTGTGCAAGCTTTTTCACAGTTTCAGCGCAAACCGAACACCGAAACTGACAAATGAATATATTTCGGTAATCAGCGCGACGAGACGGACACAACGGTATATAATTTGCAGTGTCTGCATGCTCCGTTCAAAAACGCGTTACGGATCCCTTTGACGTAAAAAGGCGGACATGAAACGGAGGTCAAAACGTCCGATTTTCACGAAACAAATTCCACCGTTGGATTACTGTCAACTAATAGAATATTTTCATGTTTGTCCGAACTTGTTTTGAAGAGATTTTAAAATCGTTAAAATTTGAACTGTTATGCGCAGCTTTGCACTGAAAATTGCACGACCGACAACATTCAAATTTTTCGAAGAAATTTTCACAGTTGCTACATTTCACTATACGTATTTCAAATTTTAAATTCCCGTTTTGAAAAGAAAATAGAATTGTTTCAAATTTCGAAGATTAAACTTTGGTTTAAATTATATACATGGAAAACTGATTTAAATTGATAAATGAAATATTAAGCGGTTTAAATTTTATATAAACTTATTGAAATAACCAATGTTGAACCTCTTATTGAAAAAAAAAAAGTTAGCCTAAATATTTAAGGAAATAAATTTCAAAATTGTAAATTTTGGATATAATTTAGTTGAGAAAAACAATTTAGTTAAATGTAGTAAATCTTTGAAATTTCAAAGTGAACTTAAATGAAATATTCAATATTTGGAAATTGTAAATTTTATAAAAGAAAATACAACTTTAGTTTATTGATTTTGAACTTTGGAATTAGACACAAAGTTAAGTAAACGACAAAATATTGTTAATATTTCAAAGTGGAATATTTGATGGTTCAAGTTTGAATAAGGAAGTTGAAATACAATTATGATTTCATCTATTCGAAATTAATCAATGAAAAATAAAATTGAATGACGTTAGTTGTCAAAGAGACCGGAGCCAGTTATGGACACATTCTCTGTCGATACTGGAACCACTTTGATAACTATGTTCGTGAAGTGATGATCCAGAATGAAGTGGTTGTTTTTTTGTGTACGTTGGCTGGATTGAAGAAAGTGAACGATAATGGATGACCGACACTTGTGTCAAATTTGAAATGACTAAAACAGGAGCCGTGCCGGACCATTGAGGCTAGCTACCTCTAGCAGACACACTTCTTTGTGTATTATATTTTTGGTATTTGGTGATCACCCTTGATTTTGGGAGTGTTGTGTTGCGGTGGGCCATTAGGGGTTACCACCAGTCCGGATCAGGCAAACTGGTAGTATCCTACCTTGGGCATTGCCTCACATGCCTTGTCATACGTTTTATCCTTATGCGCGACCACTACGAGTTTCTATTTAACATGTGCCTATAGGGGACTCACTGGCTACCGACGTTCTACTGGTTGTGTTACAGGACCTGCATAGACCATATTGTTTAAAAACGTGTTAAGGGGGATCAATGTAAAGCCTTAACGCTATTTTAAATATTTTATATTACTGTTAGACATTACATATAATAGCGTATCATACTATATATAGATAGTTTAACGGATCCTTAAGAGATGGAAAATACCATAACATCTCTTGAGTTATTTGCATCTGAGTTTAGATCTAATCACATTAGAATGTTTAGACCTGACTCGAGTGTTTTGTGTTTTTCTCATTTCGCTCGGGTCAGACTGAGTATTGCAGTGTTCTCGAGGAGCACTTTATATGGAGCCGAAGACCTAGTCGAAGACTCCATCCTATCCAGTATTAGTTCCTATTTCCGTTTGGCTTGTATTTGCGAACTTTATGAGTCGCTATATTGTAAAAATTAAATTGTAACTGTTTAAGTAGCTTCATGAACTGCTTATGTATATTATTTCATTTCCGCTGCGAGATTCTGTGTTATTCTGTATGTGTGATTCTATGATCTGATTCTATTATACACCCTAAATTGATTGTCTGTCAGTTTTGAATTGTTCGAGTTGGACATGTGTGGTTATATTGTCAACTTGGATTATTCAGAAAAGGCGGGTTGTCACAGATTTTTCCTGAGGGAATCAGGCTTAACCATTGTGATCGCTGCGATCTAGAGTCAAGCGAATGGAGTTAAATCAAATATAGTTATTCGAATAGAATAAAAGGAGTTATCGAATATAGTTTATTCGAATAGAGTTAAAGGAGTTATCGAATATAGCTTATTCGGAAGGTGTTAAGTGAAAAGAGCTAATCAAATAGGGCTAATCGATAAGAGCTAATCAAATAGAGTTAATTGATAAGAGTAAATTTAATAGAGTAAATCGAATATAGTTTATTCGAAGAAAGGTTTTCGAATCTAGTTATTCGATAGAGAGATTATCGAATATAGTTATTCGAAGGGAGGAGTTATCGAATAGGGATTTATTCGAAAGAGAGTTACGTAAGAAAGTTTGAAATGTTGAGTATCAATATAGATAAGATTTTGAAAAGATAAATGGGTTTGTAGCACTTTTTCTACTTTAGCAATTTCGAGGACGAAATTATTTTAAGTGGGGAAGATTGTAATGACCCGGATCCTTATGGGTTAATTTTAAATATTTAATACGGATTTAAATATTGGGTGGATAATATAAATAGAATTTTATATTAAGTTATCAATTTAATAATCGATTTCAATTTAAAATCGAATATATTAAATTGACGAATAGGAAAAACAATAAATATATAAATTCGAAGTTAGAGCTGAATCAAGATAATTCAGATGATATGTAGAAATTCTAATTCGAATATAAACGATAATAATGATGATATTATTATAGAAGAATTTTAATGGTTGAAATTTAATTTTATATCAATTTAAATTAATATCTGTTCCGGATGATCGAACTGGACTTCAATACTTATCCCAGTGGGTTCAGAATAGTGGTTTTACCCTGGAATAGACAGTTGTTGGGTTCAGAAAGGACTTCGGCATCATGGTTTTTTAAATTAAAGGGTACCGGTTTAATTCAAAGCAAAAACAAATAAAAATATATATATATATAGTGTCCCTTATTAAAACACATACCCCCTTCCCTCACCACAAACTAAAACAATCGTGGTATTCCCTCCTCTTCTAAATATCGCACCTACCTCTTCTTTAATTTCATTCTCCTATAAATGGAAATCAAAGCCGTATTCTCCTGCCATTTTCCTCAGTAAAAAATCCAAGTCAAATTCATTCCAGATAATAATAAAACCGACAGTTGCGCCCTCTGTAAAACCCCCAAATCGAACGAAGCGGTGAGGCGAGGGCATTGTTGCGCCTTTCAATCAGCAACGTTGAAGTGATTCGAAGGTGTTGAGGGGATCTGGTTGTTGATGAACGCGATTCAGTTGGGTGCGATCAGTTGCCGTGGATTTCGATTTCGACAGTGGTTCGATTTCTGAAGGGTGCGATGATTCTGTGAATCTCGTCTGGTGCGCGCAGGTTTGGAAATGAATGGATTTCCATGAGAGAAACTGAAGTAAGATGCTGCTCCAAGTGGTGTTGTCGAAGGCAGTGAAGGCAGGATTACAGGGTACAAACACTGTTTGCTGTCAGGATGTATCGGAAGCGATTGGAGCCTCGAAGTCTGGAAGGAGTGTCGATGTCAGCAGTATGGCGTGCGATGATTGGGAGATAGGGTGGGATTTCAAAGTGATAATGGAGGAGTAAATGTGGTTGTCGAGGAGATGTCGTTTCCTGCTTTTGATGAACAAACTAGATTTAGTTGGGAGGGGGTCGACAGTTGAAATCAAATGGGATGTTCGACAGTGAAGTTTTAGGAATTTATAGTGGTGGTTTAAGGCATTTTAGTGGAGTTGATCAAAGAATATTGAAGTCGGATAGTGGATTAGTCAAGGCAATAAGGTGTGATTTCATACGAGAAGATTCATAGTCGATGATTTGGAAATAAACAAGATATTCGACAGCTGAAATTTCGGTGAGTAAATCTCACTCACTTTTATTTAGAATTATTTTTATCCGTTAAAAATAATTGTCTGTGCTTGTTTGGATGCTTCCCGTCTGTTAAAAATAAATTAGTTATCTAGGATTGGTTGACTATTATATATATATATATATTGGGTTGATGATTAGTTGGATTCCCGCAGTATCATTAGCGGATGCCCGCAGTTTCATAGCGGATGTTTTCCCTATGCGCCCCACAAATATATATTAGTGGATGACCTTCATACCGCGATATCCTTCCCCGAAGCAGGATGGTACTATTTATGTGCTAACGTCTGTGGATGCAGGAAAACAGGTTTGAGGAATCTGACTGGATTACTCAAAAATATATTTTTTGTTCGTTTATTTGTTTGCATATATACGGTCATATATGATGTGTTAGGAAAACAAATAATTGGTTGTTTGGTGTTTAAAAATCACTAGGGCCCGAATATTGATTATTAAAAATATCGAAAAGGATATTTGAGATTTAAAAAGGGAATTCTATTTTTATAAATAGAATTTGAATTTTTAATGAACTATCGAAAATATTAACTTGTTTTGAATATATATAAAACGAGTATTGAATTTATAAACTCTGTTTATAAATTAAAATATGGGATTTGAATTGAATTTATAAACTCCTTTTATAAATTAAAATGTGGGATTTGAATTGAATTTATAAACTTTGTTTATAAATTTATAATGTGGGATTTTAAGTGAAGTTATAAATGTTTTTTTGTAAATTTAATAATGCATAAAATTGAATTTGAAAATTGAATATGTGATGACCCCAAACCCGTTCTGACGGCGGCAAGGGTAATCTTTGGAATATAACACATAAACAGATAATAGCAAAATAGAATTAAATAAATACACCAGTTAATGTACAAATAATACACTGGATACACGTAATCATTAGAGCTACACAGTATACAGGATCATACTGAGTACAAATACAGTTCAACTATACATAAATGTCTACAGCGGAAAACAACCTAATATGTACAATAGGAGTTGAACAGCATAAAAAGAGATAGATGATAGAATCCAACTTCAGCTCCAGCTATCCAGAAAGAGCCTGCTGAAACCTGAATACAAGGCTGCCCATGTAGAAAAATGGGCCCTCGAGTTTGCATGTGAAACAAACTACGAGTCAGTCATGGGACTGGTATGAGAAATCTACTTAACACATTATATAATTTGGCTAATCACAGGACCACGCCACTTTCGCGGAATGGGTTTACTCCATTGGATTGTCAGTGCTTTACAATATGTAAATCTTTTAAACACCGCAATTCTTTTGGTAAAAATGAAGCCATTATAAGACTCAGTTCCCATCACACAATGCAATGCAAACCGGAGGATAGAGTTTTTACATTATAGTGGCCCAAATATGCTTGATACGAATTAAACAAAAGAATTTGATATTATTACTAGTGTTTATTTGTTTCAAAAACAATTTCAAATCATAAGTATCAATCATAGGAGGCATTAATGCCCCATACCACTATGTCGCCATATATAGGTATATAATCAAAACCGCACAGTCACGTATTTGGAAATTGGATTTCCGTCATGAACCAAGGCAAAAGATAGTCCTTACCGACTTCGAGACGCTCTAGCCCGTGTCTCAGGCACAGCCGCGACCGTACTTGGATCGTCAGGGCCGGTCCACACAGAGTGGATTATAATGCCTAAACAATGTGTTTCCCCGCCCTATGGGGCGTCAATGAGCCAACGAATGACTACATTGGTCCAGGATCGACCGATATATCCGAGGCGCCTCGCAACAGCAACAACCACACAAGTGAAAATAATATGAATGTCAGCTAGTTTAAGCACTGACACCACTTCTAGCTAGAAAGAAACTCACGTCCCCCTGAGGTCCTCTACTGTTTCTGGTTCATACCGGGGTGTGAGGCTCGCGAATTCACGTTATACACAAAGCTACGCCACACAGGCAGGGCTTTGATCATCAACCAAAAGACTTTGCTTTTCAACAGAAGCCTTGATCACTGCATCTTAGCATGCCACACAGGAAATTCACACCATGTAACTGATGGCTATCAATCACACAGAATGAATTCCAATGTCAGGCACACATACCATTTACAAGTCTGTTCTGGGTCTGAAAAAAACCGGAGGCACTATATACCTCGCATACCCATTGATCTTCACGTACGTCTGGACGGTCACCACTCATTATCCATATTTCGGGATGCCTCCAAATCAGGACATTAGTTACCATCCAAACGAGGTGAAGATCTCCGGTCTTCAACCACCGTCTTCATCTTCGATATCTTATCGTCGATTCAGTAGTTCAGAATGGGATAAACCTGGTCTTTCTGAGCAACTCGCGTATATAATAAAAAGTGCAACACAAAAACATCATACGCCTCATTTCAATTCATCAGTCACTAACCGTAAAACAGTAAGAGAACGATTTCCCAAATATTAACCCCGAAGGCCGAAACCAACATCAGATCAAAATCCAGGAAACCATTTGACTAAGCTAACCTTCAGTTAGTTTATAAATTTCATATTTCATATCATTTATATTATTTTATAACGATTTATCGCTATTTTTATTTATTTAAAAATAGCCACTCCATTCAAACGACACTTCGGGCCATAATGCGGCCGTGGCGCTGTTTTTCTTCAGATTTGATTTACACATATCTGAAAATCTAACCGTTGGATCATCACAAATTTTATATCATTAGAAAGATCTTTTCAAAACGAATCCAAAGGTTCCAGTTTTGGGAAAATTCGATGGTCGGATCTCCCGGTATACTCGTTTGAAGTATCGATTTCAAAATACGAACTACAGCGTCGTTATTCGATTTAATTTAATTATATTTATATATATATATATGTAAATATAATTGATTTTGGCGCTGTTTTTCTTCAGATTTGAATTAAACATTCCAGACAATCCAAGCGTTGGATCTTTACAAAGTTGGTGTCTTTGGAAAGATATTTCCAAGGCGAACCCAACGGTTTCGGTTTCGGGAAAATCCGATGGCCGGATCTCCCGCACTAATCATTTGAAATCACGGTTTCAAAACACGAACTACAGCTTCGTTATTCGATATATTTCAATTTTATATATATATAATCGATTCTTCGATTTCAAAACTATTTTCTTTTCATACATTTGATAAAAAAGATATTTTTATCCAACCGACATTTATTTCGACACTTCACTATTTTTAACAATTAATGTATATAATAAAAATGTGATTTTTAATGTAAAACAATTTATTTCAAAACACGACTATTTTATATAGTTCATATAGATGATAAAAATATGATTTTTATTATAAAACAATTTATTTCGAACACGAATACCATTCAACACATGAATTTCTATTCAACACATGAAGGTTTTCTATAGTTCGTATATAAAATAAAAATGTGATTTTTATTGTTAAAGCAATTTATTTAAAACATGAATACCATTCAACACATGAATTTCTATTCAATGGATGAATTTCTATTCAACACATGAAGGTTTGCTATAGTTCGTATATATAATAAAAATGTTATTTTTAATGTAAAACAATTTATTTCAAAACACAACTATTTTATATAGTTCATATAGATGATAAAAATATGATTTTTATTATAAAACAATTTATTTCAAAACACGATTATTTTATATAGTTCATATAGATGATAAAAATAGGATTTTTATTGTAAAACAATTTATTTCGAACACGAATACCATTCAACACATGAATTTCTATTCAACGAATGAATTTCTATTCAACACATGAAGGTTTTCTATAGTTCGTATATATAATAAAAATGCGATTTTTATTGTTAAAACGATTTATTTAAAACACGAATACCATTCAACACATGAATTTCTATTCAACGAATGAATTTTTATTCAACACATGAAGGTTTTCTATTCAACACACGAATATAGTTTCAATACATGAAAATAATTCTAACACGTGAATATTATTCAAAATTTCGGCAGCATAACGGCAGGGTAGTTAAAACTGGGGCCCTCCCTAGTACGGCTCCTCGCTCTACCTTAAAGCCTCGCAGCTTTTGACAATGGAGATTTCATGCTTCTAGTTCGCATGCAGGCGGCATGTATATTTTTTTCTTTCTTTTCCACAAACTAATCCTATGTGGTTTCAACCAAATAATTCTCAACCACAAACAGGTATTTTTCAACCACAATCAATCAATTTCAACCATTCGCTATCAACCAATTTTCACACCAATCACAACCAATAAATATCGTCCATGGTTTGTGGACGAGGGGCGTATATATATATATATATATATATATTTATATATTTATATTACCATTTCACTTCTATTCAACACATATAATTTTTACAACGCATATATAACTTATACATCGAACGTACAACTTATACAACGCTCATACATGAGGTGTACAACGCTTATATAACTCATACATCGACTATATAATTTATACATCGTCGTTTTCTATATCATTTATAATTCAGAAATCTCACATTGGGTTCCACTCCACCAAAAATAGCAGAAGGCTCAGAAAAATTTGCGGTCTCTTCTAGAATGTAGAAGACGTCCACACGAGTCCACACGAGTCCACTGTCTCTTGTTTCACTGAATTTCATCACCAAACGAAAAAGGTATGATTTTTACAATGAAATCAAAAACTGTAGCGCTTTAAGGTGCTATAGAATAGTTTAAAATAATTTAAACCGTACCTCAGCTGTTTCGTTCAAAACTAGGTTTCGATTTTACTTGAAATCCATGAAGCTTTAAGAGGATCGGGCTACGCAGTTTCGAAGGTGGAGGAGAGGCGCTCAGGCCGGGGGAAGTGGGCCCACTCGGTGGTGCCAGCTGTCGGCGGTGGTTGAAAGCCCCGAACTTCTCGAGCTCGATTCGAGCTCCACAGGCCACGAAAAAATACAAACTATATATGGATTTGAAGATCGTTGATAGCACTACAAAAATCTCCAAAGGAGCATGGTGTTTTATCGTGTGTAGGAGGAGGAATCGGAGGGGGAAGGTTTGGATGCTTTCCGTCGTCGATCGGCTGTTGTCGGGGAGAGAGAAAGAATAGTTTGACCAATGATGTTTTTTTATTAATTTATATATTTTTAAATTTCTAAAATACCCTCTTTCACACACGAACCCCAATCCAAACCCAACGACTGTCGTCCCTAGCTAAATACCCCCATTCCGAACACAATGGGATATGTTTCGTAGGCCCATTCGACTGTTTCAGTCAGTTTTCCTTCAAATTAAAATATAAAACATTCAATATTTGATTTGAACGTACATTTCAATTTGCCGGGGCCACATACTGATTCTAAAAATTCCCGAAAAATAAATCTAGCTATGTTTTGATGATATGGTCCCAACAAAACTAGTTTCGTCGAATTCTAAGACCGTTTGAAAAATGGCCCATTTCTGGTCGATCCAATTTAACTATAATTGACCAAAACACGTTTTCCTTTGCCACGCTCACATATTAGCTTCAAAAATTATGAAATTTGAAACCTAGCAATAATTTGACATCCCGGATCCAACAAAAGTGGTTTCGTCGAATTCTGAGGTCGTTTGCAAAAGGGCCATTTTCACGGGCTGTATAAACTCTATAGCGACCTTTCTAAAAATTCATTTGGCCATAACTTTTGCTTCCCGCTACGAAACTTCGATTTTTCAGATTCATTAGAAAGATATACACTAACAGATTTAAATATTTTTGGTTTCACTCAAATCCGTCTTGTTTTGCACCCGGTACAGTCAGGCAAAGTTTGAATTCAAAATTTGAAACTACCGCGCCATTTCAGGCCTTGTTTATAATTAGAATTGATTATATTTATTTTCAAATGCCTATTCAAACACACTTTTCATCGTTATTATTTAAAATATTTATTTTAAATATTTAAAATCCACAAAAATAGCCAATTTAAAATTTTTAAATTGGTTCATATTTTCTGGGTCGTTACAGAATATAGAATTCAAATAGAATTGAAATGAAATAAAGAGAATTCAAGTAGATTTGAATATAGAAATTCAAATGGAGATTTAAATATGGAATTTAAAACGTAGAAATTTAAATATGGAATTTGAATATAGAATTCAAATAGTTTGAAATGAAATTTGAATATAGAATTCAAATAGATTGAAATAGAATTTGAAAAGAGAATTCAAATAGATTTGAATATAGAATTTGAATAGAGAATTCAAATAAAATTTGAAAAGAGAATTCAAATAGAATTAAATATTGAATTTGAAAAGAGAATTCAAATAGATTTGAATATGGAATTTGAAAAGAGAATTCAAATAGAATTGAATTGGAGTTTGAATATAGAAGTCGATAAGGAAACGAGCTTAAAAATAGAATTAGATTTGGTTTATTAGTAAGTTAAAATATATTTGAACATGTTATACTCAAATATGAAGGTGAAATAGGCAAACCAGTTAATTTGCAAATCAATTAACGAACTAAGTTAAAACGATTGTATTAAGTTAAAACGATTGGATTAAGTTGAAATGAATTAGAATATTATGGATATACATGAGACAGGTTTGGAATAAAGTGTTAGAAAATATATAGATAGAATGCCTGACAAAGGTATGTATTTAATTCATATATGAGATTTTATGCTCCGTATTGGCAAGCCGCTTGGCTTTTTCTTTTTCTTTTGGATTTGTGAGGGCCATGGGAGGCTATTTGAAATATCCCGATGCTCCGGGTACAAAGGAGGTTATGGCGAATTTTTCCAAGAATTTAAGGAGTTAGAATATTTTTAAGATAATTTGATAGTTAGAAATCAACGTATCGATATATATAGAAGTCGATAAGGAAGCGAACTTAAAAATAGAATAGTATAAACAAAAAGGAAGACTAGGAATAAAATCTCGTAAAAATAGAAAGAGAAAGTGTACGTGTTTAAATGTGAATAAGTAGTTGTATGGTATTGATTATTCGAGTAAGTAGTCATATCTGTTTTGACGTTATAAATGTTATTTAGTCAAGGTCTTAGAGGTAGTTATACCCCAACTTGATTGATTTCATTATTAACAAATAAATAGTAAGATTCCAGGCTCGAAGATCAATGTTGGATAAGAGTTAGTTGAATATAGTATTTGGGTTGTCGTAACGATGTTTTACACAACATCCGTTTTAACCCAAATAAGTGTAAACTTGGAAATAGAATAATAAACATTTCCTAAGTATAGAAATAAACGAGATCGGAAAAGAGATAAGTAATTGGAATATTTTCCAATTATAAATAGCATATATTTTCTAAAGTTTAGAAAATAAAGGAAGGCGATATTCGGAAATATTTTCCAAATAATGTAAAAGGCCAATATGGTTATTGAAAATATTTGGTTAACAAATATTGATAAAGAAATAGAGAAGTGATTTAATTAATGGAATATTAATTAAGGGCTCAGTGATTGTTTGATAATTGGATGAACACTTGTTTTCTTCGATAGTTAAATCATCGACTATCGAAACACTTGTTTTTTTCGATAGTTAAATCACATACTATCGAAGTTTTTACCATCGTTGTCAATATGGAGAGACCGGTTGGATTATTATCCAAAGAACCACTCTATATTGGCATAAGCGTTGCGAATCATATACGCCAAAGATAATTGAAGACGTAGTAAAGTGCAAGGGTTATTGTATAAGTCTTAGATAACAGTGCCTAAGATGGATGTACTGGATAGTGCCTTCGGTTCATCCTGTTCCTGGATGACTTGTATGGATGAATGTCTGACAGAGTATTTCCAGAAAGGTCACATACATTGATTTCTTCAACCGTACCAAGAGTGGAAGCGGAGAAGGAAACTTCTTTATCTAACATGTAATGTACTATTGTAGACGTCAATTAGTGATTTTCGATGGATCTGACAATGTGGCATTCGAAGTGAATCTGATGTGATGATAAAGCGTAACCTCAAGCCTCATCAACCGGTAAATGACCGAAATCAGGCAGGCAACATGGCTATGTAGGTCGCACCTATTAGAGTGTATAATCACCTGATCTAGAGTTTCATTTACTTCTAAAAATCTATTGTTGATGCTGTCCCATTCGGGAAACGGTTGCTGATCCCAACCGTTGGTGATATACATTCGATACACTCAAGCGAAATGAGTGGTCGGTCATGTGTGGCTGAGTTGCAAGATGTTCTTGTTGAACTCGGTGTATTCTCCTCTAGAGATATACCAGCGGAAGGTGGTTCCATACCTTGTCATAGTTGGAAATCCATTACCCTATATGTGTTTGCGGTTTTTATTGTATATTATATATGTGGAACGTGAGATGCAAACATTCCACTAGATTGTTGTTTACTTGATTTAGACATTATCATAATATCAAAAGAGTTTTGATAGAAAGATTATCATTCCTTTCAAAGGGATTTTGAAAGTTAAATCAAGTGTTTGGATTCTCATAAGGGAAAAACCCGTTTCGTGTTATACGACGTGGTCTTATGAGATGTCACTTAGTTTTCTGAAACTGTTTTAAACTGTTTACTCATACCAGTCCCATGACTAACCCGGAGTTTATTTTGTTTTGTTCTACCTAAACTCTTGGGTGCCTAAATTTGTACGGGCAGTCAAGTAGTTCAAGATTTTACAGATCCATCTAAAGGAGCTTGGAGCTGGAGGCTTCAGCGTTAGTTATATAGAGTTTTGTTCCGCTGTGTTGTAAGTGTTGTACTCTGATAAATGTATGTTATACAGTACAAATTTAGTATTTAAAAGATATGATATATTATATTTTGTTCCACTGCGATGTGAGATTCTGTGTTGTTATTGTTGTTCTTCTTCTACCTTTTTCTTCTAAAATAATAATTCATATTTTTGTGATATTTGGGTTGGACGTATGATGTATCTAGTCAACTCTGATATTGCGGACTTTGCGGGTTGTTACATAATCTGTCTCTAGTCTGCCCGTTTAAGAGCACCCAGAGTAATAAGAAGAGAAATAAAACTCTGGGTCAGACAAAAGTCTGGTATGAGCGATAAGCAACAAAACAGAACCATAACAGGTATACTAAACCATACCTGAACCTGGACCTGCAACTAAAGAGTTAGCACAACATACCGTACAATACTCTAAGGTGCCACTAACATATGGTGTAAAGGATACAGGGGTGGGGTGTGCATGTCATAGTAATGGCAAACAATCAAGCATAGCAACCATCCTCACATCTCTCACTCAGTGCGTAAAGCATACGATATCCACCGCTTTGATCACCTAATACTTTGTTATGATCACTATGCCCCCATGGAGTCGTGAGGGCTCCACTGCACTGATCTGCAACTACGAATACTTTGTTATGTTCACTCTGCCCCATGGAGTCATGGTAACTCCGATGCACTGGCTCATAGCCATGCTATGATCACTCTGTCCCATGAAGTAATAACTACCCCCACTGCACTGATCCGTAGCCTAACGTTCGTCTTTCGATGGTGAATCAAAGTTATGGACGTCGATAACTCCTTAGCACACGTCCCACAGCAAAGCCCAACTCATGAAGTTAACTCGTTGGCTCCCGATTGGATCCTGAGTTCTACTTCCCGTTTGGACTACCTTTGCATCTTGGGTTTTAGTCTCCTCCGGATTGGTTTGGCCCTTCACTTCACTTTGCTTCGGATCGTAGTCACCTATCAGTTTGATTTCCATCTGGTTCGTAATGCATGGGGCGGATTGTCGTGCTCCATAAGGGTCGGGTAGTGGTGGCATGCTCCAGATCGGTGCGTCCATGTCAACTCATCCGGTTCGGATCATGAGCACCCATCGGTTCGGGTCGGGGGTCCATCCGTGGTTTGTGGCAACCTCTCCGGGTCGGGTCGTGGTACTCACCCTTCAATTGATCCGTTCGTGGTACTTGAGCAGGAGCGGGTCGGGTCCTCACCATCAAGCTTCTTGGTTCCACCAGCGATTCGTGGGAAGGGGGTTCTTCACGGTCGGGTCGGGTCGCCCTCCTCCGATCAGATCCGATTCGGGTCAAAATCCTACAACCCTTCCTGTGACTGTTTTATGCCATACGATGTCGTTTTCAACTATTCTAACTGTTCTAATTAATCACAAAGCATACCATACAGTCATAGCAACATATAGAATTGACCACAAACACCAAAACAACAATTTGATACGTCAAAATGGATCAAACCTACCCAAAACCCATATTTTTCCCTTAAACATATTTAAGCAAATCTAATGATAGGATTTGCAAAACTTTACCAAATCAACCCAAACATCCAACAGAGGTCTAAAACAGTGTTTAAGAATTTCTAAACATTTTTCTACAATTTAATTATTTTTAAATTCTCTAATTAACACTAATTACTCTTAATTAACCATAATTAGTGTAAAAACAAGGCTAATCACTCACCTTTGCCACAATTAAAACTTTCAAAACCGAAAATCCTTTGATTTGGGCGAATACCAATGTCTAACAGCAGCTCTAACTCTGAAATGGTGCTATTTCTCCTTGATTTGATGTTTCTAAGCTTAATTCTTGATTAGAGAGCGATTTGGGATGAAATTAGAAGGTGAAGGCCATTGTTAGGGTTTCTAAGAGGTAAATGGCAGCTAGAAAACCGAAATAGAATGAAAACCTAACTCATTTCAGCCTCCCCATAACCCTAATCCCGAAATGGGTTATGGGCCCATTCACTTATCACCTCATTTGGCCCGGTTAAGCAGTTTTTCATCTTCTAAACCTTATTTCGTCCATATCTCCCAAACGGTAAGTCCATTTTTCACATATGACCACTCTACGTAAAGGTAAACCATCATCCAGATCTAATGGAAGTGGTTTTAGGTCAAAATTCCTTACCCATCAAAAGTTATGGCCAAAACAATATCAGCTAGGGGCAAAATGGTCATTCAAAAATCGACAAAAATCATGAACATGGGAAATGACCCCAATAGTCGTCCCCCAATGTCACACGACCATACGAGTCCTTTCGACAAAGAAATAAATATTCTACGATCCTCCGATGTGTAGAATGCGGGTCGTTACATTCTCCCCTCCTTAAGAAATTTCGTCCCCGAAATTCCTTAACCCAAAACATACAAAGGATCCCGCATGCCTACCAATCATTAACAAAACAATAAAGCACACAAAACAACACAACAAGCCTATCCTAGCATGCGGTTCACTAACAAGGGAGTACTATACCGATATAAAAGCTTACCAAGCAAAGAGTTCTGGATACTTCCTCCTAATGTACTCCTATGTTTCCTAAGTACACTCTTCCTCATCATCACCCCACTAAACTTTGACTAGTTTCACTGTCTTCCTTCGAAGCTGCTTCGTATCGTTCTTAACAATACGCATAGGCATGCGGTTCCCAACCGCCTCGGGTTCAACCTCGATATCGTCCAACTGATCCGGTGAAATAGTCACACTAGGGTCGTGCATGAATTTTCTTAACTAGGACACATGAAATTCGTTATGAACTCCTGCCATCTTCTCTGGTAATTCAACTTTATATGCCCAATTCCTAACTTGCTCGAGAACTGGGAATGGACCAACAAATCTTGGTGTTAACTTGCCTCTCCTACCAAATTGTATCACGCTCTTTAGTGGAGAAATCTTGACAAAAACCAAGTCACCAATCAAGAATTTTAAGTCTCTCCTCCTCTTATCAGCATAACTCTTTTTCCTATCTTGGGCAGCCTTCATTCGTTGTTGGATAGCTTTGATCTTATCAGAGGTTTCTCTTATCACATCTGGCCCAAGCACAAATTTCTCACCGGTTTCTAACCAGCATGACGGTGAGATGCACGATGTTCGGTACAAAGCTTCATATGGAGCC
Organism: Allium sativum; assembly: GCA_030737875.1. NCBI lineage: Eukaryota > Viridiplantae > Streptophyta > Magnoliopsida > Asparagales > Amaryllidaceae > Allium > Allium sativum. The sequence goes on from CM060920.1 coordinate 676,816,623, forward strand.
ATACCAATACTGGATTGATAACTATTATTATATGCAAACTCTACTAGATGCAAATGGTTATCCCATGATCACGAAAATCAAATATACAAGCTCTCAAGAGATCTTCTAATACTCGATTCACCCTCTCTGTTTGACCGTCGGTTTAAGGATGATACGCAGTACTGAGATGTAGTTCTGACCCTAGAGCCTCTTGTAAGCTCTTCCAAAACCAACTAGTAAACAACGGGCCTCGGTCCCTCACAATGCTTTTGGGTATTTCGTGAAATCTCACTATCCATTTCATATACAGTTTCGCTAACTTAGCTACCTTTCTATTCGACTTGACGGGTATAAACCTTGCACTGTTAGTCAATCGGTCCACAATCACCCAAATGCTATCATGGCCTGATCTAGTTCTTGGTAACCCATCAATGAAATCCATTGAGACTTGTTCCCATTTCCATTCGGGAATTTCCAATGGATGTAACAAACCACGGGGTTCTTTTGCTCAGCTTTAACTAGCTGGCAGTTCATGCATTTGGATATAAACTTCCCAACGTCTTTTTTCATCCCTTCCCAGTAGTAGGTCTGCTTCATGTCTCAATACATTTTGTTACCACCGGGATGTATAGTCAGTTTTGAGTGATGACATTCTCTAAGCACTTCATCTCTCAATCCCTTGACATTGGGCACAACTAGTCTTCCATTCTTTCTAAGCCATCCATCTCAATCAAGCCCATACTTGTACATCTCTTCATCGATTCCCATCTCTAACTTTGAGATGATTTCCAATAGGTTAGGATCGTCCCTCTGACTGGATCCAATTCGCTCAATCAAAGTGGGTCTGATCATCAAACTTGCTAAGGATCGAATTAGCACTTTGGTCTAAAATCATACCAGTTACGTACTCCAGTTGCTTCCATTCTAGAAACATTGTCCCTAAACTGGCATGTCTTCTACTCAATGCATCAGCTACTGCATTGCCCTTTCCTGGTGTATATGAGATATCGAAATCATAGGAAGCCAAGAATTCTAACCATCATTGCTGTCAGAGATTTAGATCCTTCTGAGAGAAAAGATACTTTAACAATTTATGATCGGTGAACAACTCGAATCTTTCTCCCAAGAGATAATTTCTCCACATCTTCAATGCGAACACGATCACTGCCAATTCCAAATCACGGGTAGGATATCTTTTCTCATGCGATTTCAGTTGCCGACTAGCATAAGCTACAACCTTACCTCCTTGCATCAATACAACACCTAGTCCGGTACCATAGGCATCTGTGTATACCGTCATCTCTTCATTCCCTTTAGGAATGACTAACACTTGTGCACATGTCAACTTTTCCTTTAGACTCTTGAATGCATTCTCGCACTTTTCGTCCCAGATGAAAGACTGATTTTTCTTGGTCAACCGTGTCAACGGTGCCGCTATCCTGGAGAAGTCCTGGATAAACTTACGATAATATCCAGCCAGTCCGAAGAAACTTCTTACATCTGTTGCATTCTTGGGCGTAGACCAATCCTGTACCGTAGCCACCATCGCAGGGTCCACGTCAATACCATTCTCTGAAACAACATGGCCGAATAATCTCACTTCCCTCCTCCAGAAGTGACACTTAGAAAACATTGCTTTCAATTGGTGTTTTCTTAACACCTCCATCACTATCCTCAAGTGTTCCTTGTGTTCTTCATCTATCCTCGAATAAACCAAGATATCGTCTACATACAAGAACAAACTTATTCAATTGATTCCTGAATACCCTATTCATAAGATCCACAAAATACGCCGGTGCATTGGTCAACCCGAATGGCATGACCAACCACTCTTAGAATCCAGACAGCGTCCGAAAGGCCGCTTTAGCTATACTCTCGGCTTCCACTCTAAGCTGATGAAAACCTGTCGCAAGATCCAACTGGGAGAACACCTTTGCGCCACTCAACTAATCAAACAAATCATCTATCCACGGTAGAGGACACTTATTATTCCTCGTCACCTTATTCAATTCGCGGTAGTCCACACATAATCGAAGGGAACCATTTGCCTTGGTAGCAAACACAACTGGTACTCCCCACTCAGAAACACTTCTTCTGATAAATCCCTTCTTCAATAGATCGCTTACTTGAACCCCGAGCTTTCGCTGCTCCCTTGGTGCCACACGACGAAGTGGCAGCGCTATAGGTATGGCATCTTTCACTAAATCAATACGGAACACAATCTTTCGGTGTGGTGGAAGTCCGGTCACTTCCTCGAAAACGTCCGGATACTGGCCAGCTACGGGCACATCTGACAACTCATCATGCGAGATGTCGAGGGAATTTAGAAAACTAGCCATTACCCCATCACTAGGTAGACCACCAAACACAACCCTCTTCCCATCATCCACTCTAACTGTCACCAAAAAGCCCTCACAGTCTACCACCACCTCGTATCTTTGGAGCCAGTCGACTCCTAAAATAACGCCAAACCCAGTAAAACCCAGAACAAAGCAATCACAAGAAAACATACATCCATGACTCAATAAGACCACATTACGACAAATCATGCTAAGGCTAGTTGAACCACCAATCGGGTTCGTCACCGCTAAAGGTCTATCGACTATCTCGGGTTCCAATCCCATCCTATCTAACAGGTCACTAGATATGAAGGAACGAGAAGCTCCGGTATCAAACAATACTCAAACAGGAATATCATAAACAGAAAGCATACCTTGAATGACGACATTCTTTCCCTTCTCCGCTGCAGTCGGGGCATTCGACGAAGAAGGAACAGCATTGATTGCATATGCTTTCACAATCTGCTTTTCTTTAGGGTGTTGCGGACACTTATCCTTGTGATGTACCACTTGGCCACAGTTGAAGCACTTCCTATCCGCTGGCTTTGCTCGACATTCTTTAGCATAATGGCCCTTCTTGCCACAGCTAAAGCACTCCACATCTTTCTTATTCTTTTTCTTCTGGCCATCCTTGGTCTGATTATGTTTTCTCTTATTCTATGAACCATTCTTACCTCCACCGCTTGCTTGCGGCTTTGGCACTTCTGCAGATGCAACCTCAGTCTTCGACTTAGGGTATAGACTCTCTGATCTCAAAGCTTTCCCCACAATCGATTCAAATGTCTCATCAATGTGGTTAATAAGCCTTTCCTCTAAGTATCCATCCAAACCAGTTATGAACTTCTCGTTCTTCTTTTCGGCAGTATCGATAAGAGATAATCCATACTTCGATAAATTATCGAACTCTGCAATGTACTCTGAGGCTGCCCTACCATTCTGCTTAAGCTCCAGAAATTTCCTAAACAACTCTAATTCCTGAGCAGCTGGTATAAACTTATCACTGAATCGGGCCTTAAACTGATCCCATGTAACTTGATCCTCTGGAGTAGCTGCCTTAATAGCATTCCACCAATTCATCGCCCGTCCTTGCAGCTGACGGGATGCTAGCTTTCTCTTCATCACATCCTCGATACCTAAGTCTTCGAAGATACGCTCACAGCTATCCAACCAATCCTAAACTTCTGTAGCCGATTTCGTTCCGTGAAACGGCTTTCCACCAAGACTAGTGTAATCCTTGCATAGCTTGGCGAAATCGGCCCTAGGCGCCTGCACCACCACCATTTGTAGCATTAGGAGCTTCCTTCTAAACATCCCTAAGCATCTATCTCATGAGGTCGTTGAACATCGTCCTCATATTAGGAGCATTCCCATTATTAGCTTCTCTACCAATACCCCTCGTATACTGGCTCATCGTTCAATATGTAAGGAGAAAACGATTAACCAACTCTTCAGTGGTGCCAGTGCAATGTGACTTCATCCTTAAATATACTAATAGTGTTTATATATATATAGCTTTTGAAAACCAAAATATTACAAATACGCGCTCTCATATATGTACTATCTCTCTCTGGAGCCTTCCCTTGGTTAACTACGCAACCTAGAGCTCTGATACCAAGTGTGACGGCCCGCCCTGCACCAGCGGACATTTTCAATGAAAGTGCGTTGTGCCAATGTCCAACCAGCACAGGACGGTCGCCAAAGAAAGGAAATAAGTGGATTTGAACTAGCAAGGAACCTGTAGTATATCTCACAGCGCATGGAATAAAATATAATAATAACATAACTTGACATAAAACAGGCGAGACAGTGCATAAGCTGAAAACTTAAACCATCGTAGCAGCGGAAAATCCAAAATTACAGCTTATGTTCCACATCATCTTTATTACAACTTCTAAAACTATCTCTAAAGCAAAATAAGAAAGTTACACTACTAATGGCCAAAGTAGTGACCAGCAGCGGTACAGGGAGAATATATATAGAGAATAGTACGTGTAAGCCTCCCGCTCATCTCCGGACAGCTACTCGTGCACAACCAGCTAACCTATCTCTAGTCTTCCCGTTCAAGAGCACTCAAAGTTATAAGAACAGACATAAAACTCTGGGTCAGACAAAAGTCTGGTATGAGCGATAAGCAGCAATACAGAACAATAACAGGTATACTAAACCATACCTGAACCTGGACCTGCAACCAAAGAGTTAGCACAACATACCGTACAATAATGTAAGGTGCCACTAACATATGGTGTAAAGGATACAGGTGTAACACCCCACATCCATTAGAGTCACTCGCAAAGGGAATGCACTAAGTTCTGTGGAGCATTATAGGTAAAAGATGCAGATAAATTACAAGACAGACAAATTTAAAATAGCGGAAAATAAAACTTTACTTTATTGATAAAATAGTTTGTACAATAATTGTTTTCCAATACCAGAGTATCTATCTTACATAAAATAAAGAAGCATAAAATAACATTTATATTCCCCAATGTAGCATAAGCCAGCCATAGCAGCGGAAAAGAGAGTCTGAAGCGATATATCCAAGAGTCTTCAAGCTTGGAAAGAGTAACAGTCCATACTAAGTAGAGCTATTCCCTCCCTGACTACCTGAGGGGGGGAATAGAAGAAAAGTAGACGAAAGAAAAACAAAGTCAGACATAAAGCCTGAGTAAGTCTAGTGGCTTTTAGCATGCGAACAGGATAAAGTTCATGACAGGAGTAAACTGGAAAATAGGACAATACCAGAATAACAGACTAATATAAACCAAAGCAAGACAGTTTAAACCGATTATACTATCACACCCCATTCTATATCTCTGCACCACCTAACTAGTATCCCAACTAGTAATCTGTATAAAGATGATAACGTGATCCCAATCCCTGTAATTGCAGTTGCCTTTAGGTGCACATCTATTATTTATTACCTAGATCTAATCTAGGGTTTTCTTATCGAGCGCTTTCTAGACTTAACCAGGGTTTACACGACCTAGTTCCAACTAGGGTTTATGTTACCTATTGAACGCTTCTCGGATTCAGGGTTTATGCCACCTAGGTCCAACTAGGGATTATGCTACCTGTCGAACGATCCCTTTTTCCCACGTATGTATCGCGAATCGTTTTTCGTTGTCTAGATGCACATGTTCACTATATGTGCGGCCCAAGTCCCGTGACAGCGCTAAATCAAGAAATTACGGAACTCGGTCGGGATCTTTAGGTTATCTGCCGATGCAGATGCTAAGGTCTGTTTTTCTACCAGTGGTTATGGTCCCACGTGACCCCTCCCTCAACTAATGAAAGGCAATCTAAGAAAATCAAGCACGAGAACTATACTACTGCCACCTATGCCCCACTTTCCAATTGGCCAGCCTAACCCATAACTAGATAGCAAGTATATGGTCTGTTGGGAGTTCTCTGCCCTTCCGCATGCGTACTACGATTTACTGAAGATGGTAGGTAGTCGACGACGCGCTATCACAGGGCTAAACTAAGTATCGCCGACCCACGTTGATCCACCCTAGCCTTTAGGTTGCTCATACTGCAACCAAGGCATACCCTTGGTTCTTCTACCGCAGATCTTAACCTCTGTGAGCCTAGCCGGATCATCTGCAACCTCACAGAGGATACCAAGAGTACCCTCACGTCCCCCGAAGCTACGTGCTTCTAAACCGAGTCCGTTGGAGCCTTTTTCGAAATCAGATAAACGTTGCTCCTCCTCATGTACTTGTTAAGCGATGATCTACCATATCGGGTTATTCATCTGTTATGGATCGGCTCAGTTTTCTTGACTAAGAATTATTACTTAGTTGTTCTCAACTAAGTTTTACCACTTAGTTTCTTTTCCCATAAATCTTGTTAACTAAGGTTTATCACTTAGTTTCTTTAACTGGGGATTTCAACTTAGCTCCCGTTCTCGATTGTTTCTTAACTAAGGTTTTTTACTTAGCCCTCTTTCTCGTCAAGTTGGATTTGGTTAAGTGTCATTAGCCAATTCAAGTTAGCTTAACCCATTCCTTTGTCATATTAAACTGGCTAAGTGTTATCAGTAGTCCATGTTGACTTAACCCTATCACAAACCAAGTTATATTGGTTAAGTATTTCTTATTACTTAACCCTACCCATTCATCTTGTATTGGTTAAGTGTCCCTTTTAACCTAACCTTGCCCATCTGTATTAACTAACATGTTATAACGGTTAAGTGTTCCCTTAGTTAACTTAACCCTAACATCCGTTTAATTAACATGTTCTAATGGTTAAGTATTGTCCCTTCATGCTTTAACTTAACCCTATTCATTTATCACACTATGATGGTTAAGTGTTCTAAGTTTACTTAACCCTACGCTCTAGTCCAGCTAACATACTAATTTGGCTAAGTGTATTAATTTTACTTAACCCCAACCTCTAGTCTAGTTAACATGTTAAATTGGCTAAGTGTATTAACTTTACTTAACCCCACCTTTTAATCTAGTCAACATGTTAATTTGGCTAAGTGTATTAAATTTACTTAACCCTACCAATCCTAGCTTAGCTTTAATTGTCTTATTAAAGCACCAGCCACTCACATTAGACAGGTATTGTTGTCGCTGCCTGCATGCCGGACGGTTCCGGGCAGTCTTACGCCACAACTCAGTCTAACCTCGGGTCTTTATTGGGCTCAATGCCTTAAACTCTCACATTGGATAGGTATTGTTGTGATTACTGGACAGCCAGGCGGGTCTGGGCAGGTTTACATCACAACTCAATCCAACCTCGGGTTAAGCATATTCGTATTGTCTAAATTTACATTTTAATTATGTAAATTATTCATGTCACATATTTTATTTCAAAACTAACGGTGTATAAATTTACACCATTCATGGCCTTAACCAATTACATGGTTTTGGGCCCACCTATGTATAAACATGTTTTAAATTAATAATTTTACCATTTCATACCATAAATCACCTATGTGATTATTAGCCAATTTATGTCAGGTTCCCTATAAGTTTTTACCCAACGTTACCCCCGTTTAAATATTAGGCTAACAACTTAGCCTAATTTACCGTTCGCATGATTTCACATAAAGTATTAGGCTAATAACTTAGCCTAATTTAACTTTCACAAAATTGGCATGAAATCAACATTAACTATGAACTTGCAATTTTTGACAAAATCCACATGAACATAAACATATAGGTGTGAACTTGCAACTTTAACATGTACATAGGTGTGAACTTGCAACTTTAACATAATCAACATAAACATGTACATAATTAGCAACTTGCATAGGTTCATGAATTAACAACATAATTAACAACTTGCATAGGTTCATGAATTAACAACTTAATTAACGACTTGCATAGGTTCATGAATCTCGACCTAACAACTTGCATAGGTTCATAAATCTACAACATAATTAAGTTAACATATAGGAACATGTATGAACTTGCAATACATATGTATAACATAGATCTAACAATAAACTTTTATAAATCATATGAATCATAAACAGATCTTTTAACATGGATCCAATTATAAGTTTTCACTTGCATAAGAATTTGTGAATATTGATCTATTCTAATCATGTAGGTACAATTGGTTTAACATAAACATATATACATAGAACCTACATGAATCATATACATATATGTGTAAATCTAACTTGCAACCTATAACTTGCATAAGCACATATATCGATCTAACAGTATACATACAATTCGCATAATAGATAATGGATCCAATCACCACAAACATTCAAATTATCACGATAAACAAAACCAAAACAACATCGTCTATAATTTACAATACTGATATAATTCCATATTACAATTTACATCAAATCATGTCTTAATCATATTCTCATCTAAAGAGTCGCTATACTTACAACGATCGATGAACTTGAGTTCTGGATTCTGAGTTCTGAAATTGGGATGCTTTCCTTTGGGTAGATAAACGTTGTTTTGATTCTTAGTTTTGAATTAGATTTGTTCTAGCTTTGTTTGTCTTTAAGCTTTAGGCGGCGACCATTCCAAGCTATCTTACAACAGCGTGACGGCTCCAAGTTTAATTGTGTGAATTAGGTTAAGAGCTAGGTTGTATGTATAGAATTTTAGGATTAACTTAGGCCGTTTGATTAACCCTAGAAATGACCTCAACCGTTCAATCAAGATAGAATTATCCTATTGACTCAGAATGAGTCAGAAATGACTCGGCATTGACTCAGCATATTAAATGTTCATTTTTTTCATAAATGACACATTGGTTCTTTCCTTACATATCATAACCAAAAGGACATTTTTTTATTTAAAACAAAACATTAGATAAATGAACATTTATTAACTGAAATGTCAATTTAATCTGAATAAACATTTTAATCTAAATATACATTTCTTAATGAAATGTTATTCTAATGTTAACATAACTAAAGTTATATTCTAATGTTCATCTTTTCTTTTTATTATTTATTGTTAATCAATTCAAACGTAAACATGTATTTAATCTATATGTTTTACCTTTACCGTTTACATTAATTACCCATATAAATATATATATATATATATATATGAATAAATCTTTTCTTACTTTTAATTTGTCATAAATCCAATTAGGGACGACCATTTAAAAAAACAATCGTTGACAACCAAAAATGCGCAACGTACGCTACATTATGCGTACACGTCATATGTATATAAATATATGCGTATATATATATTCATTTTTTTTCTTTTTATCTATCTTCCTAATTACCCATTTTCACACTAAACCACTTTTTGAACTGCGTTCACACTAGGCTATTTTAAGCCATTCCCCTAAATCAAAAATAGGGCGCTGGCGGGGATCGAACTCTGTACCTCTTGTATGCAAGGCATGTGTTCCAACCAAATAAGCTAATAAGTCTTTTGCTTACAAAAGTTAGAACAATGCTAAACATTATTCATTCCTCCTTTTTCATGTTTTGCTGCAATATTTAATTTAAGGATATCTTTTTCATACGGAGTCCAATTTACGCAAACTCGGACTCTATCTCAAGCAGAATTTCGAGACGAACTCAATGGCGTAACCCGTTTCCCTCAATTCTTCTTCTAAAATTTAATTATACTTTAATTCGTGAAACTTAATGTTATAGAATTACGGGGTGTTACATTCTCCCCTTCTTAAAAGGATTTCGTCCCCGAAATCTTCAAGTTAGGAAGAATGTGTCCTACTATCCAATCACCCATCTACTCAACCATTCAATCACAGGCATTCATCCTTAAAAAGATTTCTAACTGCTTTCATATTTATATGCATAGTGTGTGTATACGTCTTTATCTAATGCAAAATCAGGCGGTCTACTGATTCAGTCGACCTCCTTAATGCGAATTATGTCTGTGCATGTGTCCAATCATGTACGCAATCCTAATGATACATATCATTTCTATATGAGTGCACAACCATTCACTCAAATGCAACATCCATATGATAACATATTGAGCTCAATCTGTAAACAAATAGATATATGCGAATGCAATATGAAAGTGACTAAGTTGTTCTAGTGCCTATTGTGTGTATATGCATTCACGAGCAACCACTTGCAACCATCAATCATAACAAGTTTCAAATACATGTTTACATCCAAAGGCTTCTACCTAAGGATCGATGATACGTCCTACAGGATATACCTTAAAAGCTAGAAAGTATGCATAAAATTCCTAGAAAAAGAGATCAGGGATATACCCTTAAGAAAAAGGGTATGATGCTCGTGTCTAGTCTCCAGTCTTATATGTCGCACCTTCTTGAGCTTCACTATACAGCACCTTATCTAATTTAACTTCATGATTGCGAAGCTTCTTCAACTCCATTTCCAAGATAAACAGATGTTAACCTTGATACTAGTGTATATACTAAGATGATTAGAGATCTCTCCTCTACTTAGCTTATCCATCATGTTACAAATCTGAGGGTCTAAAGCTAAAGGTTGCTATGTACTTTTTACCTCTCTTAAGGTCAGTCTTTCTTCCTACCTAGGGAACCTGCCACAATTATTCATCTCCCACCTTTACCATCCTTGTGTAACATGTTTACAGTTCTCTCTAAAGCTACCTTTATCGCACAAAGAACCCTACAAAGCTTGGAAGAAAATTAGCCGCAAGTGAAACTACCGCGACTATAGATGGAAGTCGGGCACTGCTTCGCCCTTCGATAGGTATCGTAGTCTTATCATGCTTACGGAACCATGTTGCGATGAGGTTACCTCCCAGAAAGCCAGGAGCCCCGAAGACTCAAGAAAGAAGGGGACATGAATTCAAACAGAGAATCAGAAGATAGTGCGTATGGCTTTGAGTAATATTCCTTTAAACCAAATCTTTTCCTTTGAAAATGCTTCTTTTTTAAAAAAAAACCGTTTTGAAAATAATTTTTCAAATCTTTTATCTGATCCGGTAACCTTCAGCTCTGATACCACGTGTAACACCCCACATCCATTAGAGTCACTCACAAAGGGAATGCACTAAGTTCTGTGGAGCATTATAGGTAAAAGATGCAGATAAATTACAAGACAGACAAATTTAAAACAGCGGAAAATAAAACTTTACTTTACTGATAAAATAGTTTGTACAACAATTGTTTTCCAATACCAGAGTATCTGTCTTACATAAAATAAAGAAGCATAAAATAACATTTATATTCCCCAATGTAGCATAAGCCAGCCATAGCAGCGGAAAAGAGAGTCTGAAGCGATATATCCAAGAGTCTTCAAGCTTGGAAAGAGTAACAGCCCATACTAAGCAGAGCTACTCCCTCCCTGACTACCTGGGGGGGAGGGGAGAGGGGAAAACGGAAGAAAAGAAGACGAAAGAAAAACAGAGTCAAACATAAAGCCTGAGTAAGTCTAGTGGTTTTTAGCATGCGAACAGGATAAAGTTCATGACAGGAGTAAACTGGAAAATGGGATTGTGACGGCCCGCCCCGCACCAACGGACATTTACTCCAAAAGTGCGTTGTACACATGTCCAGTCAGCACGGGACGGATCGTCAGAAGGAAAGGGAAGAAGGAAATGAACTAACAAGGAACCTGTAAAATGTCTCATAGCGCATGGAACAAAATATAATAACAACATACTTGACATAAAACAGGTGAGACAGGGCATAAGCTGAAAACAAACTAACATAGCAGCGGAAAATCCAAGTACAGCTTATGATCCAAAGTTAACATTATTACAACTTTTCAAACTGTCTCAAAAAGCAAAGCAAGATAAAGGAGGTACACTACTAATGCCCAAGTAGCGACCACCAACGACACAGGGAGAATATCTATATATCATATGTGGAAGCCTCCTGCTCACCTCTGAATCAGCTACTCGCGCATCACCAGCTAACATGTCTCTAGTCTGCTCGTGTGAGCACCCAGAGTAATAAGAGGAGACATAAAACTCTGGGTCAGACATAAAGCCTGGTATGAGCGATAAGCATCTAAACAGAACAATAACAGGTAGACTAAAACATACCTGAACCTGGACCTGCAACCAAAGAGTTAGCACTACATATTGTACAACACTCTAAGGTGCCATTTCAAATGCTGTAAAGATAACGGGGGTGGGGGTGTGCATGTCATAGTGATGGAAAACAATCAAGCATAACAACCATCCTCACATCTCTCACTCAGTGCATAAAGCATACGATATTCACCAGTTAGATCACCCAACATACCTTGCTATGATCACTTTGCCCCATGAAGTCATAAATGGCTTCACTGCACTGATACATAGCCATTAATCCTTTGCTATGTCCACTTTGCCCCATGGATTCGCAATGACCCCACTGCACTGGCTCATAGCCTCACTAATCCTTTACTACGTCCACTCTGCCCCATGGTGTCACAATGGCCCCACTGCACTGGCTCATAGTCTTACTACGCATCACTTTGCCCCTCGAGTCATAATAACTCTACTACACTGATAACGTAGTCTTGCTACCATTACCTTGCCCCTCGAGTCATTGTGACTCTACTGCACTGATAAGTAGCCCATCATCCATTTTTAGTGGTGAATTGAAGTTATGAACGTCGACAACTCCTTAGCACACGTCCCGCAGCAAAGTCCAACTATGAAGTGAACTCATTGGTTCTCAACTGGATCCTGAGCTCTATTGTCCATTTGGACAACCTTTGCATCTCGGGTTATTGGTCATCACCGGATCGGTTCGGATTTCCCCTAGTCACCAGTTCGGTTCGGATCGGGATGCTCCTTCTTCGCTGGATCAGATCGGGTCATCATCGCCTCAGCGGATTGGATCGAATATCCACGTTCAGTCGCCATCACCGATTCGGATCGGGGTCCTCCAGTTTGCCACGGTTCGGATCGGCTTCTTCTACTCAACTCAGGTCGGGTCGTAGTCTCCAAGCCTCCTCGTAGTACTTCGGTTCAGCTCGGGATACCATGGCAGATCGGGTCGGAGAACACCAGGCAGGTCGGATCGGATGATGCGTGCCACGAGAAGTACAAGTAAATCGAAGTGTGGAGTGTGAGGGCGGATCGGGTACTCCTACCGATCCGATCCGGTTCAGACATTTTCCTGCACTTTTTCCAGCAAGCAATTTACGCCACTCGACGGTGTTTTCGACCATTCTACCTATTCTAATCAATCACAAAGCATATCATACAGTCATAGCAACAAGTAGAAGTGACCTCAAACACCAAAACATCAATATGATAAGTTAAAATGGATCAAACTTACCCAAAACCTCATATTTCCCCTTAAGCATGTTTAGGTGAAACTAATGATATGATTAACAAAACTTAACCAAATTAACCCAAATTCATATCAGAGATCTAAAACATCATTTCGGATTTTATAAATATTTTTCCAGAATTTTACCATGTTTAAATTCGCTAATTAACACTAATTACCCTAAATTAGCCATACTTAGTGAGGAACTATGCAAATCACTCACCTTAGCCACAAATAAGACTTAGATCTGAAGTAAATCTCTGATTTTGTGCGAATCCCGATGCTAAACAGCAGCTCTAACATTGATTTGGTGTAGATCTCCCTTGATTTGATGTTGCTAAGCTTAATCCTTGATTAGAAGATGATTTAGAGGTTGGAGGCCATTTTTAGGGTTTCTAAGAGGTAAGTGGAGGCTAGAAAACTGAAATGGAATGAATCTCTAACCCTTTTCAGCCTCCCCATAACCCTAATCCCGAAATGGGTTATGGGTCCATTCACTAATCACCCTATTTGGCCGGGTTAAGCAGTTTTTCACCTTCCAAACCTTATTTCAGCCATATCTCCCAAACGGTTAGTCCGTTTTTCACATATGACCGCTCTACGGAAAGGTAAATCATCAAACGAATCTAATGGAAGTGGTTTCAGGTCAAAATTCCTTTCCAATCAAAAGTTCCAAAACAAGATCAGCTAGGGGCAAAATGATCATTTAAAAATCGACAAAAATCATGAACATGGGAAATGACTCTAATGGTTGTTTCCCAAAGTTACATGACCATACGACTTCATATGGGAAAGAAATAAATATTTTACGATCTTCCGATGCGTAGAATGCGGGTTGTTACATTCTCCCCCCTTAAGAAATTTTGCCCCGAAATTCCCTAACCAAAACACACAAAAGGGTCCCGCAAGCCTATCAACCATAAAACAACCATCAAACATGCAAAACAAGTCTATCCTGGCATGCGGAATAACTAAATTACAAGGTAAATCTTACCAGGCAAAGAGTTCTGGATACGTCTTCCTAATGCTCTCCTCTGTCTCCCAAGTACAGTCATTCTCGCTCCCGCCCCACTGAACCTTGATTTGCCTCACCGCCTTTCTTCGAAGTTGCTTCGTATCGTGCTCGACAATACGAATCGGCTTGCGGTTCCCAACCGCCTCGGGTTCCACTTCGAAGTCCTCTAACTGATCAGGTGAAATAGTCATATCTGGGTCGTGAACGAACTTTCTTAGTTGGGAAACATGAAATACGTTGTGAACTCCCGTCATCTTCTCTGGTAAGTCAACTCTATACGCCAAATTCCCGACTAGTTCAAGAACAGGGAATGGGCTGACAAATCTTGGTGCCAACTTGCCTCTCCTGCCAAATCGTATCAAGCTCTTTAACGGAGAAATCTTGACAAAAACCAAGTCACCGACGGAGAATTTTAAGTCTCTTCTCCTCTTATCAGCATAACTTTTCTGCCTATCTTGGGCAGCCTTCATGCATTGTTGAATGGTCTTAATCTTATCTGAAGTTTCCCTCACCACATCTGGTCCAAGCATAAACTTCTCGCTAGTCTCTATCCAACATGATGGTGAGTTGCACGGTCTTCCATACAAAGCTTCATATGGAGCCATACCGATACTGGATTGGTAGCTATTATTATTTGCAAACTCTACTAGATGCAAATGGTCATCCCATGATCCACCAAAATCCAATATACATGCTCTCAAGAGATCTTCCAATATACGATTCACCCTCTCCGTCTGACCGTCGGTCTGAGGATGATATGCGGTACTGAGATGTATTTCTGACCCTAGAGCCTCTTGTAAGCTCTTCCAAAACCCACTAGTAAACAACGGGTCTCGGTCACTCACAATGCTTTTAGGTACTCCATGAAATCTCACTACCCACTTCATGTACAATTCTGCTAGCTTAGTTGTCGTTCTGGTCAATTTGACTGGTATAAATCTTGCACTCTTAGTCAATCGATCCACAATTACCTAAACGCTATCATGTCCCGCCCTAGTCCTTGGTAAACCATCGATGAAATCCATCGAGACTTGCTCCCATTTCCATTCGGGAATTTCTAATGGTTGCAACAACCCACTAGGCTTCTTTTGCTCGGCTTTAACAAGCTGGCAATTCATGCATTTGGATATAAACTTCCCAACGTCTCTTTTCATCCCTTCCCAGTAGTAAGTCTGCTTCATGTCTCGATACATCTTATTACCACCGGGATGTATAGTCAGTTTTGAGTGATGACATTCTCTAAGCACTTCATCTCTCAAACCATTCACGTTGTGTACAACTAGCCTTCCATTCTTTCTAAGCCATCCATCTCGATCAAGCCCATACAAATTCATCTCCTCACCGTCGATGTCCATCTCTAACTTGGAGATGATTTCCAATAGATTAGGATCGTCCCTCTGGCTGGAACCAATCCACTCTATCAAAGTGGGTCTGATCGTCAAACTAGCTAGCACTTCTGGATCCAATTCGCACTTTGGTCTGAAATCAAACCCTGCGATATACTCCAGTTGCTTCCATTCAAGAAACATAGCCCCCAAACTGGCATGTCTCCTACTCAAGGCATCGGCTACCGCATTACCTTTCCCAGGTGTGTATGCGATATCAAAATCATACGAAGCCAAGAACTCTAACCATCTCTGCTGACGGAGATTCAAATCCTTCTAGGAGAAGAGATACTTTAACGATTTATGATCGATAAACAACTCAAATCTTTCCCCCAAGAGATAGTGTCTCCACATCTTTAATGCGAACACAATCGCTGCCAGTTCCAAATCATGGGTAGGATACTTCTTCTCGTGCGGCTTTAGCTGCCGACTAGCATAAGCTACAACACTACCTCCTTGCATCAACACAGCACCTAGTCCGGTACCACAAGCATCCGTGTATACCGTCATCTCTTCATTCCCTTTAGGAATGACTAATACTGGCGCACGCGTCAACTTTTCCTTTAGACTCTTGAATGCATTCTCACACACTCCGTCCCAGACGAAGGCCTGATTCTTCTTAGTCAACTGAGTCAACGGTGCTGCTATCTTGGAGAAGTCCCGGATAAACTTACGATAATATCCAGCTAACCCCAATAAACTCCTTACATCTGTTGCATTCTTGGGCATAGGCCAATCCTGTACCGTAGCCACCTTCACAGGGTCCACGGCAATACCATTCTCTGAAACAACATGGCCCAAGAATCTCACTTCCCTTCTCCAAAAGTGACACTTAGAGAATTTCTCCTTCAATTGGTGTTTTCTCAACACCTCCATCACTATCCTCAAGTGTCCCTTGTGTTCCTCCTCTGTCCTCGAGTAAACAAGGATGTCGTCTACGAACACAAGAACAAACTTATCCAACTGATCTCTGAATACTCGATTCATAAGATCCACAAAGTAGGCTGGTGCATTGGTCAATCCAAATGGCATGACCAACCACTCATAGAATCCAGATGGCGTCCTAAATGCCGTTTTCGGAACACTCTCATCCGCTACTCGAAGCTGATGAAATCCTGTCGCGTGGTCCAATTAGGAGAACACTCTTGCTCCTTCCAGTTGATCAAACAAATCATCTATCTGCGGTAGAGGATACTTATTCTTCCTCGTTACCTTATTCAACTCGCGATAGTCCACACACAAACGAAGGGAACCATCTGCCTTAGTGGCAAACACAACTGGTGCTCCCCACTCGGAGACACTTCTACTAATAAATCCCTTGTTCAAAAGATTGCTGACTTGCACCCCAAGCTCTCGCTTCTCTCTTGGTGCTATACGACGAAGTGGCATCACTATAGGTATGGCATCTTTCACTAAATCAATACGGAACTCAATCTCTCGGTGTGGTGGAAGCCCGGTCACCTCCTCGAAGACGTCCGGATACTGGCCAACCACGGGCACATATGACAACTCATCATGCGGGATGTCGAGGGAATTTATAAAACTAGCCATTACCCCATCACTAGGTAGGCTACCAAACACTACCCTCCGCCCATCATCCGCCCTAACTATCACGAAAAAGCCCTCACAGTCTACCACCACCCCGTATCTTTGGAGCCAATCAACCCCCAATATAATGCCATACCCAGTAAAGCCCAAAACAAAGCAATCACAAACAAACATACATCCATGACTAGATAAGACCAAATTTCGGCAAATCATACTAAGGCTAGTCAACCACCAATCGGGTTCGTCACAACCAATGGTCTATCGACTATCTCAGGTTCCAGTCCCAACCTATCTACCAGGTCTCTAGATATGAAGGAACGGGAAGCCCCAGTATCAAACAAAACTTGAACTGGTACATCATAAATAGAAAGCATACCTTGAATAACGACATTCTTTTCTTTCTCCGCCGCAGTTGGGGCATTCGACGAAGAAGGAACAACATCAATAGCATATGCTTTCACAATCTGCTTCTCCTTAAGAGATTGCAGACACTTATCCTTATGATGTCCCACTTGGCCATAGTTATAGCACTTCCTATCCGCTGGCTTGGCCCGACATTCTTTAGCATAATGGCCCTTCTTACCACAGCTGAAGCACTCAACATCTTTCTTGTTCTTTTTCTGGCCATCCCTAGATTGGCTCTGCTTCCTCTTATTCTGAGAGTTATTCTTGCCTCCACCGCCTGCTTGCGGCTTCAGCCCTTCTGCAGATGCAGCCTCAGTCTTTAGCTTAGGGTAAAGACTCTCTGATCTCAAAGCTTTCCCCACAATCGATTCAAAGGTCTCATCGATGTGGTTGATAAGCCTTTCCCCCAAGTATCCATCCAAACCAGTAATGAACTTCTCATTCTTCTTCTCAGGAGTATCGATAAGGGATAATCCATACTTCGACAAAGTGTCGAACTCAGCAATATAGTCTGAAACTGCCCTACCATTCTGCTTGAGTTCCAAGAATCTCTTAAACAACACTGACTTCTGGGCAGCTGGAATGAACTTCTCGCTAAATCGAGCCTTGAACTGATCCCAAGTAACCTGATCTTCTGGAGTAGCTTTTCTAATGGCATTCCAACAATTCATCGCTCGCCCTTGCAGCTGACGAGACGCTAGCCTTCTCTTCATCGCATCCTCGATACCTAAGTCATCGAAGATACAATCACAGCTATCCAACCAATCCTGAACATCTGTGGCCGACTCCGTTCCATGGAACGACTTCCCACCAAGGTTAGTGTAATCCTTGCACAACTTGGCGAAATCGACCCTAGGCGCCAGCACTACTGGACCACCACCAATTCCAGGATTGGGAACTGCCCCATGCACCTCCCTAAGCATGTCTCTCATGAGGTCAGTAAACATCGCCCTCATGTCAGCAGCATTCCCATTATTGGCTCCCCTACCAGCACCTCTAGCATATCGGCTCATCGTCAATCTGTAAAAGGGGAAACGATTAACGAACCCATAGTGGTGCTAGTGCAGTACGACTTCATTCTTATACTACTAATAGTATATATATATAGCTTTTGAAAACCAAAGTAATCACAAATACGCGCTCTCATATATGTACTATCTCTCCTTAGTGTATTTCCCTAGGTTAACTACGCAACCTAGAGCTCTGATACCAAATGTGACGGCCCGCCCCGCACCAACCGACATTTACTCCAAAAGTGCGCTGTACACATGTCCAGTCAGCATGGGACGGATCGTCAGAAGGAAAGGGAAGAAGGAAATGAACTAACAAGGAACCTGTAAAATGTCTCACAGCGCATGGAACAAAATATAATAACAACATACTTCACATAAAACAGGTGAGACAGTGCATAAGTTGAAAACAAACTAACATAGCAGCGGAAAATCCAAGTACAGCTTATGATCCAAAGTTAACATTATTACAACTTTTCAAACTGTCTCAAAAAGCAAAGCAAGATAAAGGATGTACACTACTAATGCCCAAGTAGCGACCACCAATGACACATGGAGAATATCTATATATCATACGTGGAAGCCTCCTGCTCGCCTCCGAATCAGCTACTCGCGCATCACCAGCTAACCTGTCTCTGGTCTGCTCGTGTGAGCACCCAGAGTAATAAGCGGAGACATAAAACTCTGGGTCAGACATAAAGCCTGGTATGAGCAATAAGCATGTAAACAGAACAATAATAGGTAGACTAAAACATACCTGAACCTGCAACCAAAGAGTTAGCACTACATACTGTACAACACTCTAAGGTGCCATTTCAAATGGTGTAAAGATAACGAGGGCGGGGGTGTGCATGTCATAGTGATGGCAAACAATCAAGCATAACAACCATCCTCACATCTCTCACTCAGTGCATAAAGCATACGATATTCACCACTTCGATCACCCAACATACCTTGCTATGATCACTTTGCCCCATGAAGTCATAAATGGCTTCACTGCACTGATACATAGCCACTAATCCTTTGCTATGTCCACTTTGCCCCATGGAGTCGCAATGACCCCACTGCACTGGCTCATAGCCTCACTAATCCTTTACTATGTCCACTCTGCCCCATGAAGTCACAATGACCTCACTGCACTGGCTCATAGTCTTACTACGCATCACTTTGCCCCTCGAGTCATAATAACTCTAATGCACTGATAACGTAGTCTTGCTACCATCACCTTGCCCCTCGAGTCATAGTGACTCTACTGTACTGATAAGTAGTCCATCATCCATTTTCAGTGGTGAATCGAAGTTATGAACGTCGACAACTCCTTAGCACACGTTCCACAGCAAAGTTCAACCATGAAGTGAACTCATTGGTTCCCAACTGGATCCTGAGCTCTAACTTCCATTTGGACTACCTTTGCATCTCGGGTTATTGGTCATCACCGGATCGGTTCAGATTTCCCCTAGTCACTAGTTCAGTTCGGATCGGGATGCTCCTTCTTCGCTGGATCGGATCGGGCCATCATCGCCTCGGCGGATTGGATCGAATCTCCACGTTCAGTCGCCATCACCGATTCGGATCGGGGTCCTCCAGTTTGCCACGGTTCGGATCGGCTTCTTCTACTCAACACAGGTCGGGTCGTAGTCTCCAAGCCTCCTCGTAGTACTTCGGTTCGGCTCGGGATACCATGGCGGATCGGGTCGGAGAACACCAGGCGGGTCGGATCGGATGATGCGTGCCACGAGAAGTACAAGTAAATCGAAGTGTGGAGTGTGAGGGCGGATCGGGTCCTCCTACCGATCCGATCCGGTTCAGACATTTTCCTGCACATTTTCCAGCAAGCAATTTATGCCACTCGACGGCGTTTTCGACCATTCTACCTATTCTAATCAATCACAAAGCTTACCATACAGTCATAGCAACAAGTAGAAGTGACCTTAAACACCAAAACATCAATATGATAGGTTAAAATGGATCAAACTTACCCAAAACACCATATTTCCTCTTAAGCATGTTTAGGTGAAACTAATGATATGATTAACAAAACTTAACCAAATTAACCCAAATTCATATCAGAGGTCTAAAACATCATTTCGGATTTTATAAATATTTTTCCAGAATTTTACCATGTTTAAATTCGCTAATTAACACTAATTACCCGTAATTAGCCATACTTAGTGAGGAACTATGCAAATCACTCACCTTAGCCACAAATAAGACTTAGATCTGAAGTAAATCTCTGATTTGGTGCGAATCCCGATGCTAAACAGCAGCTCTAACATTGATTTGGTGTAGATCTCCCTTGATTTGATGTTGCTAAGCTTAATCCTTGATTAGAAGATGATTTGGAGGTGATTTAGAGATTGGAGTCCATTTTTAGGGTTTCTAAGAGGTAAGTGGAGGCTAGAAAACTGAAATGGAATGAATCTCTAACCCTTTTCAGCCTCCCCATAACCCTAATCCCGAAATGGGTTATGGACCCATTCACTAATCACCCTATTTGGCCCGGTTAAGCAGTTTTTCACCTTCCAAACCTTATTTCAGCCATACCCCAAACGTTAAGTCCGTTTTTCACATATGACCACTCTATGGAAAAGTAAACCATCAAAAGAATCTAATGGAAGGGGTTTCAGGTCAAAATTCCTTTCCAATCAAAAGTTATGGCCAAAACAAGATCAGCTAGGGGCAAAACGGTCATTTTAAAATCGACAAAAATCATGAACATGGGAAATGACTCTAATGGTTGTTTCCCAAAGTTACATGACCATACGACTTCATATGGGAAAGAAATAAACATTCTACGATCCTCCGATGCGTAGAATGCGGGTTGTTACAGGGAAAGTACCAGAATAACAGACTAATATAAACCAAAGCAAGACAGTTTAAACCGAATATACTATCACACCCCATTCTATATCTTTGCACCACCTAACTAGTATCCCAACTAGTAATATGTATAAAGATGATAACATGATCCCAATCCCTGTAATTGCGGTTGCCTTTAGGTGTACATCTATTATTTATTACCTAGATCTAATCTAGGGTTTTCTTATCGAGCGCTTTCTAGACTTAACCAGGGTTTACACGACCTAGATCCAACTAGGGTTTATGTTACCTATTGAACGCTTCTCGGATACAGGGTTTATGACACCTAGGTCCAACTAGTGATTATGCTACCTGTCGAATGATCCCTTTTTCCCACGTATGTATCGCGAATCGTTTTTCGATGTCTAGATGCACATGTTCACTATGTGTGCGGCCCGAGTCCCGTGACAGGGCTAAATCAAGAAATTACGGAACTCGGTCGGGAGCTATAGGTTATCTGCCGATGCAGATGCTAAGGTCTGTTTTTCTACCAGTGGTTATGGTCCCACGTGACCCCTCCCTCAACTAATGAAAGGCAATCCAAGAAAATCAAGCATGAGAACTATACTCCTGCCACCTATGCCCCACTTTCCTATTGGCCAGCCTCACCCATTACTGGATAGCAAGTATATGGTCTGTTGGGAGTTCTCTGCCTTTCCGCATGCGTACTACGATTGACTGAAGATGGTAGGTAGTCGACTTCGTGCAATCACAGGGCTAAACTAAGTATAGTCGACCCAGGCTGATCCACCCTAGCCTTTAGGTTGCTCATACCGCAACCAAGGCATACCCTTGGTTCTTCTACCGCAGACCTTAACCTCTGTGAGCCCAGATGGATCATCTACAACCTCACAGAGGGATACCAAGAGTACCCTCACGTCCCCCGAAGCTACGTGCTTCTAAACCGGGTCCGCTGGAACCTTTTTCGAAATTAGATAAACGTTGCTCCTCCTCATGTACTTGTTAAGCGATGATCTACCATATCGGGTTATTCATCTATTATGGACCGGCTCAGTTTTCTTGACTAAGAATTATTACTTAGTTGTTCTCATCTAAGGTTTACCACTTAGTTTCTTTTACCATAAATCTTGTTAACTAAGGTTTATCACTTAATTTCTTTAACTGGGGATTTCAACTTAGCTCCCGTTCTCGATTGTTTCTTAACTAAGGTTTACTACTTAGCCCTCTTTCTCGTCAAGTTGGATTTGGTTAAGTGTCATTAGTCAACTTAATTTAGCTTAACCCATTCCTTTGTCATATTAAGCTGGCTAAGTATTATCAGTAGTCCATGTTGACTTAACCCTATCACAAACCAAGTTATATTGGTTAAGTATTTCTTATTACTTAACCCTACCCATTCATCTTGTATTGGTTAAGTGTCCCTTTTAACCTAACCTTGCCCATCTGTTTTAACTAACATGTTATAACGGTTAAGTGTTCCCTTAGTTAACTTAACCCTAACATCCGTTTAATTAACATGTTCTAATGGTTAAGTATTGTCCCTTCATGCTTTAACTTAACCCTATTCGTTTATCACACTATGATGGTTAAGTATTCTAAGTTTACTTAACCCTACACTCTAGTCCAGCTAACATACTAATTTGGCTAAGTGTATTAATTTTACTTAACCCCAACCTCTAGTATAGTTAACATGTTAAATTGGCTAAGTGTATTAACTTTACTTAACCCCACCTTTTAATCTAGTCAACATGTTAATTTGGCTAAGTGTATTAAATTTACTTAACCCTACCAATCATAGCTTAGCTTTAATTGTCTTATTAAAGCACCAACCATTCACATTGGACAGGTATTGTTGTGGCTGCCTGTATGCCGGTCAGTTCTAGGAAATCTTACGCCACAACTCAGTCTAACCTCGGGTCTTTATTGGGCTCAATGCCTTAACCTCTCACATTGGATAGGTATTGTTGTGATTACTGGACAGCCGGGCGGGTCCGGACAGGTTTACATCACAACTCAATCCAACCTCGGGTTAAGCATATTCGTATTGTCTAAATTTACATTTTAATTATGTAAATTATTCATGTCACATATTTTATTTCAAAACTAACGGTGTATAAATTTACACCATTCATGGCCTTAACCAATTTCATGGTTTTGGGCCCACCTATGTATTAACATGTTTTAAATTAATAAGTTTAGCATTTCATATCATAAATCACCTATGTGATTATTGGCCAATTTATGTCAAGTTCCCTATAATTAAGTTTTTACCCAACGTTACCCCCGTCTAAATATTAGGCTAACAACTTAGCCTAATTTACCGTTCACATGATTTCACATAAAGTATTAGGCTAATAACTTAGCCTAATTTAACGTTCACAAAATTGGCATGAAATAAACATTAACTATGAACTTGCAATTTTTGACAAAATCAACATGAACATAAACATATAGGTGTGAACTGGCAACTTTAACATGTACATAGGTGTGAACTTGCAACTTTAACATAATCAATATAAACATGTACATAATTAGCAACTTGCATAGGTTCATGAATTAACAACATAATTAACAACTTGCATAGGTTCATGAATTAACAACTTAATTAACGACTTGCATAGGTTCATGAATCTCGACCTAACAACTTGCATAGGTTCATAAATCTACAACATAATTAAGCTAACATATAGGAACATGTATGATCTTGCAATACATATGTATAACATAGATCTAACAATAAACTTTTATAAATCATATGAATCATAAACGAATCTTTTAACATGGATCCAATTATAAGTTTTCACTTGCATAAGAATTTGTGAATATTGATCTATTCTAATCATGTAGGTACAATTGGTTTAACATAAACATATATACATAGAACCTACATGAATCATATACATATATGTGTAAATCTAACTTGCAACCTATAATTTGCATAAGCACATATATCGATCCAACAGTATACATACAATTCGCATAATAGATAATGGATCCAATACCACAAACATTCAAATTATCACGATAAACAAAACCAAAACAACATCGTCTATAATTTACAATACTGATATAATTTCATACTACAATTTACATCAAATCATGTCTTAATCATATTCTCATCTAAACAGTCACTATACTTACAACGATCGATGAACTTGAGTTCTGGATTCTGAGTTCTGAAATTGGGATGCTTTCCTTTGGGTAGATAAACGTTGTTTTGATTCTTAGTTTTGAATTAGATTTGTGCTAGCTATGTTTGTCTTTAAGCTTTAGGCGGCGGCCATTCCAAGCTATCTTACAGCAGCGTGACGGCTCCAAGTTTAATTGTGTGAATTAGGCTAAGAGCTAGGTTGTATATATAGAATTTTAGGATTAATTTAGGCCGTTTGATTAACCCTAGAAATGACCTCAACCGTTCAACCAAGATAGAATTATCCTATTGACTCAACAATGAGTCAGAAATGACTCAGCATATTAAATGTTCATTTTTTTTCATAAATGACACGTTGGTTATTTCCTAACATATCATAACCAAAAGGACATTTTTTTATTTAAAACAAAACATTAGCTAAATGAACATTTCTTAACTGAAATGTCAATTTAATTCGAATAAACATTTTAATCTAAATATACATTTCTTAACGAAATATTATTCTAATGTTAACATAATAAAAGTGATATTCTAATGTTCATCTTTTCTTTTTATTATTTATTGTCAATCAATTCAAACGTAAACACGTATTTAATACATATATTTTCCCTTTACCGTTTAAATTAATTACCCATATATAAATATATATGAATAAATCTTTTCTTACTTTTAATTTGTCATAAATCCAATTGGGGAAGGCCATTTAAAAAAAAACAATCCTTGACAACCAAAAATGCGCAACATACGCTAAATGATGCGTACACGTCATATATATATATATATGTGTGTGCGTATATATATTATATATATATATATTCATTTTTTGTCTTTTTATCTATCTATCTAATTACCCATTTTCACACTAAACCACTTTTTGAACTGTGTTCACACTAAGCTATTTTAAGCCATTCCCCTGAAACAAAAATAGGGCGCTGGCGGGGATCGAACTCTGTACCACTTTTATGCAAGTCATGTGTTCCAACCAAATAAGCTACTAAGTCTTTTGCTTACAAAAGTTAAAACAATGCTAGACATTATTCATTCCTCTTTTTTCATGTTTTGCTGCAATATTTAATTTAAGGATATCTTTTTCATACGGAGTCCAATTTACGCAAACTCGGACTCTATCTCAAGCAGAATTTCGAGACGAACGCAATGGCGTAACCCGTTTCCCTTAATTCTTCTTCTAAAATTTAATTATACTTTAATTTGTGAAACTTAATGTTACAGAATTATGGGGTGTTACAACGGGGGTGGGGGTGTGCATGTCATAGTGATGGAAAACAATCAAGCATAGCAACCATCCTCACATCTCTCACTCAGTGCGTAAAGCATATGATATCCACCGCTTTGATCACCCAATACTTTCTTACGATCACTCTGCCCCATGGAGTCGTGACGGCTCCACTGCACTGATCTGTAACCACTAATACTTTGCTATGTCCACTCTGCCCCATGGAGCCATGATAACTCCACTGCACTGGCTCATAGCCATGCTACGATCACTCTGTCCCATGAAGTAATAACTACCCCACTGGACTGATCCGTAGCCTAACATTCGTCTTTCGGTGGTGAATCAAAGTTATGGACATCGATAACTCCTTAGCATACGTCCCGCAGCAAAGCCTAACTCATGAAGTTAACTCTTTGGTTCTCAACTGGATCCTGAGTTCTACTTCCCATTTGGACTACCTTTGCATCTCGGGTTTTGGTCTCCTCCGGATCGGTTTGGCCCTTCACTTCACTTTGCTTCGGATCGTAGTCACCCATCGGTTTGATTTCCATCTAGTTCATGATGCATGTGGCAGATCGTCGTGATCCATATGGGTCGCGTCACGGTGGAATGCTCCAGATCGGTCTGTCCATGTCAACTCATCCGGTTCAGAACGTGAGCACCTGTTTGTTTGGATCACGTATCCATCAGTGGTTCGTGGCAACCTCTCCGGGTCAGGTCGTGGTAGTCACCCTTCAGCTGATCCGTTCATGGTACTTAAGCAGGAGCGGGTCGGGTCGTTGCCATCAAGCTTCTTGGTTCCACCAGTGATTCATGGGAAGGGGGTTCTTCACGGGTGGGTCGGGTCGCCCTCCACCGATCCAATCCGATTCGAGTCAAATTCCTGCAACACTTCCTGCGACTGTTTTATGCCATATAATGGTGTTTTCGACTATTCTAACTGTTCTAATCAATCACAATTCATGTCATACAGTCATAACAATATATAGAATTGACCACAAACACCAAAACAACAATTTGATATGTCAAAATGGATCAAACCTACCAAAAACCCATATTTTCCCCTTAAACATGTTTAAGAAAATCTAATGATAGGATTAGCAAAACTTATCCAAATCAACCCAAACTTCCAACAGAGGTCTAAAACGGTGTTTAAGAATTTCTAAACATTTTTCCAGAATTTAATTATGTTTAAATTCGCTAATTAACACTAATTACCCTTAATTAACCATAATTAGCGTAAAAACAAGGCTAATCACTCACCTTTGCCACAATTAAAACTTTCAGAACTGAAACTCCTTTGATTTGGGCGAATACCAATGTCTAACAACAGCTCTAACTCTGAAATGATGTTATTTCTCCTTGATTTGATGTCGCTAGGCTTAATCCTTGATTAGAGAGCGATTTGGGATGAAATTAGAAGGTGAAGGCCATTGTTAGGGTTTCTAAGAGGTAAATGGTAGCTAGAAAACTAAAATAGAATGAAAACCTAACTCATTTCAGCCTCCCCATAACCCTAATCCTGAAATGCGTTATGGGCTCATTCACTAATCACCTCATTTGGCCTGGTTAAGCAGTTTTTCAGCTTCTAAATCTTATTTCGTCCATATCTCCGAAACGGTAAGTCCGTTTTTCACATATGGCCACTCAACGGAAAGGTAAACCATCATACGGATCTAATGGATGTGGTTTCAGGTCAAAAGCCCTTACCAATCAAAAGATAAGGCCTAAACAAGACTAGCTAGGGGCAAAACGGTCATTCAAAAATCGTCTAAAATCATGAACATGGGAAATGACCCCAATAGTCGTCCCCCAATGTCACACGACCATACGACTCCTTACGAGAAAGAAATAAATATTCTACGATCCTCCGATGCATAGAATGCGGGTCATTATAGAAGACCATAGATCTTCATGAAACGGAAGAACTACTTATAATCTCGGGTTCGCGCCCCGAGATAAACTGATGTTTTGTCGTGGTTGAAATCTACGGATTGCAAGGACTTATCGTTATTGATTCATGGGGTGATTCCTATATTGGATGCAGTAGGAGAGTACCTTCGGTTCATCCTATTCCTAGATGACTTATATGGACGATGTGAATGGTGGCTAGATGTTTCAAAAGTCAATTATAACCTCAAGCCTCATCAACCGAGAAATGAAAAAAATCAGGCAGACAGGATGGCTATGTGGGTTGAACCTATTAGGGTGTATTGTCACCATCTAGAGAATATTCATATTTGTTACTTCTTTTCATTTCTGTATCTTCCGGGAAAACGGTAGCTGCGCAGCCGTAAGGTGACAATATATTCGATACACTCAAGAGAAATGAGTGGTCCATTACAATAAAAAACACTTTTCACAACAGGCGATATCTGTTGCAATAGACCTACGCCCGTTGGTATAGCCGAAGTTGCTAAAAGTCCACAACATTTTTTGCCTGTTGCAATAAGATGTTGCGGTATACTTTTTTGCAATAGGCTTTTGTTGTTGCAACAGATCATTTTGCAACAGTATATGCCTATTGCAATAGATTCATAAATCTATAAAAAAAAATATTACAACTTGTAGATATTACATATTAAATGTATTTGTTTTAGTAATAGTGCATATCACAGAATGGAATAAACAAATAAATTTTTTATTTTATCAAAGTTTTAATAGTACAAACAATTACAACAAAAATTTCTATAATTTTCATACATCATTCATATATAACAATTTATTCTCTTACACAACACATTTATTTCGAATAGAGTATTTTCTAAACAATTTTCAGACAAATCGGTTATATATATTAAAAAATGGGCAAGTAATCACCTCCTTCCATCAATTGCCCTTGGATCATAATGATCTTCACATTTTCTGCCACAAACTTTGTTGTCGGAATTAGAATGTTCACATTATTTTGAGAACTTATCAAGAGCGTCTTTAAACCAATTGTTAGTGCATTTCAGAGCTGCATCGGGCATTGTGAACCATCCTCTACTTTGACTGCTTTGTTCAAGCCAGGATTCCAGTACTTCCACATGCAAGGCAAACATGATGCGAGCTTTGCAACATCCTTCAGGGCTGAACTCAACTTGATGGCTTTTAATTATGAATTCATATTTCCCCAAAAATTCCTATTGTTCACCTTTAACACCTGCTTCTTCCATGCAGAGCATGCAGGCATGTGTTTCTTGTTTATGAACCTTGTTATATGCAACTTAGTGTCATCAGGTTGGTTAATATATACATTTCCACTGTAATTTAACGTTAAAATACCATATGTAGAATGAATGCAATTTGGGAACAATACCTTTCACTGACAAATAGCCTACCAGCTACGAAGCCTCTCTCTTCAGCGGTTTGATAATCCTTCGATTGAGGAAAATTATATGGCCAACTTCTCACTTTAGTTTTCATCTGAAATACATAATAATTAATATTAAGGACATGCATTAACATTAATGATACCTGTATGTATTCATAGATATACATATCATGATAATAAATTTTCAAATTCCATAACATGTTAAAATCTGTGTTTATACTACAATATTTATAAAGTTGTACAACATGCAGACTGATCATTATTTACATGCAGTTCCTACTTTCACAATTATAAACAACGTGTGTTTATGAAAGCACGGATATATGCTTTCAGTAAGATCCAATATAGTTCAGTGTTGTACAAGCATAATTTACAAGTACCCTACACTTATGCCATATATATTGCTTCATGAAAACACATTGAAAATGGTTTTAACTATATGATTCAATCACCATGTAAATCTAATACAAATATTGTCTCACTGTTGACACCTTCATTTACACAGAAATGCTTAACACACTTAAACAACAAGTGGCACAACTTAGCTTTGAAAAACCATTACTATATATTGTTTATATAGCATGATCTACCCATCAGTGCCAACAAGGGATTCCATATACAAATTATACCATTACAGTAATATGAAAATTACTTAGACATTAATCAAGTCCTCAGTACAGAAATGCTTATTACTCTTTATTTTGAATACAAATATTTCCTTCACTCATTTTACAAAAAAAAAACATAACAAATACAGTGGGACTCAGCATATATAATACAATTGCAAGGTTCATCAATACTTATTTAAAATAAAACTAAACCTTCAAGTACATATATAAGACTATGACTCGTTCAGCAATTATAAACTTATATAGTTTTATCAGTTTTCAACAACTCACCAACATATATCTTTACAGTTTACAAAATACACCTGATGACAGATACCTATCCATTCAGGTATTAGAACAATGAGGCAGATGATCCAATATATGCATACATACAGATGTACATGCATATCCATTCAAATTCAGGTTTTCTATAATTGCATCCAAAATGAATCATCAGCACAGCCATACGTCCAAGCATTCAAACGCACTCATTCAACCAAGAAATGCATCCATAACATTATTCATATGGCATGTTATCTGTTGCTATGTGTATATGACAAAGATGTTAGAGGTACCACACACAATCCTCCCTAGATTTGTTTACTGGTTTCAAACTAGGCTTTATCAATATGTTCTAACACACAAACCAGTAGTGCACTTCTGTTTCAAGCATTCATTCATAGAATTACCGATTATATATAAATCAATCAATCGGCACATACATATCATCATACTATGCATTCAGAAAGATTCACAAACATTGTGGCTGCCTATAAAGGTCTTAGTGCCATAGAAAAGAGAAAAATACACTCACCGTGGGTTTAAGCTCGTTTTTATCCCTTTTGAGATCTCGATTTAGCTGCGAGACCCTCCTAGACTCACTGCTCTTGCCCTCGAGTTCGTCTCCATCACGAATCCGACCCCAAATCTGATGCGAGATCCTTTCCTTTGGATTTCCCTTAATTTCCCACTGCTAGGGCTCGGCCGTTTTTAAGTTTTCTTTTTGAACGTGAGAGAGAAAAAATGAAACCGACGGCTCAATCCTTTTTATCTACACAGCTAGGGTTAGGTTAGGGTTTATCCTTATTGCCAATTACCCTTTTTACCCTTAAGTTTTTATACTGGCATTATTCAACTCTTAAGCCCATTTAAACAGCACTTAAATCAATTTTCAAACTACACAATACACAAACAAATGTTTTATGTTCATTCACAATATCTAACATGTAAATAGTAAACATATTATGTTTGAAATATATTTTTTCTACTACTATTATCTAATAGAAATATTAGATGCATATGAAAGTATGTACTAAATATTAAATATAATTATTAATTATGATATAGAATATTAAATACTAAATTTTACTTCTTAATTATTATGATTGTTTATTAATTGTGAATTGTAAATGTTTGCTTATTAATTATTATAAATTATTGATTTTCTAACATGCATTGTGAACTAACAATTATTCAAAATTAGTCATTAAGTTTATATGTTAATTTTTATTAAATTTTGACTTTTTAACAATTAGTTATTAAAAAAATATTTTAATAATGTTTAACTATTAGTAGTTTTACATCTTAATTATAACTGAATATTACTTGTTAAATACAATATATGATGAATACTGATAAATTATTTAATATTCGTTGTCAATTAAAATTAATAATTATTAAATGTAGTTAACAACTGTTAAATATAATTTACACACTATTAATAACTAACCATGATAAATTATTAATGTATTAATTGATTTCAATTAGTTATTATTACTTAAAACTTATCAAATTATAACTGAATATTACCTATTACTTCGTCCTTTTGAATTTAATAGTAATTATTTATTATGAATTTGTTAATTATTTAATTATTTATTACTAATTTAATATTTACACATATTCATATTTCAAATTAGTTATTAATTATTATCCATTACTTATTATTAATATATTATTAATTTATTATTATTTAATAATTATTTATTTATCTTATTATGTTTTAAATGTTATTTATTATTATTTATTAAATACTAATTATTATTATTTAATTATCAGCTATAAATATCATTTTACAATACTTAAATTTTATTATTAATTAATAATGATTAAATATTAATCTTAATTATTGTATAATTATTACTAGTAGTTAATTATTTAGTAGTAACTATATAAAATTAATTATTAAAAGTTAATCATTTAATAGTAAGTATTTAAAATTAATTACTAAAATTTAATCATTAGATGCTTATACTTATTTTTAGTATGTTTTTCGTAACTTGCTTTAGTAGTTGTAAAAAATATAGTTATTGCAACAGGCGAAAACAGTTGCTAAAGATATTTATTCGCAACTTGTAACACCCCACCTCCGCTAGGGTCACTCACAAAGGGAATGCACTGGCTTTGGAGGAGCATTATCTAGGTAAACATACACAGAAATATTACAAGACAGAACATATATAAAACACCGGAAGAAAAACCAAATTTCATTTCTTTAAAATCTAGTAAGGTCTAAAGCCTTCGAAATATGTCTTGCAATAGTAAAGAAGCATAATACCATAGTGATAAATCATTCCCCAAGTAAAACAGTAAAGCAGCCATAGCCAGGAAAGGTCCAAGCCATATATGATGATCTTGAAGCAGAAAGAAGTCCAAACTAAGTAGTAGTGCTTCCTCCCTGAGAACCTGGGGGGGGGGGGGGGGAGGGGGGGACGGAAGAAAAAGAGGCGAAACAAAATGGGTCAGTCATACAGACTGGTAAGTCCAAGTGACTTTTAGCATAGAAACAAGTAAAGGTAACATGACATGTATAAACTGAAAGTAAACATAAGGATGATGACGAGATAGACAAGTTAAACTAAGATAACAAGATAAACTATGGTAACAAGATAAACTACGATAACAAGATAAACTATGTAAACCAGGTAAACTACGTATGACATCGCATGTTTAACATTCTCTGCACCAACTGTACTAGTACCCCAACCCGTATCATCCTTTCCATGTATATGTACAGTCCCTTGCCGTATATCGTACGGGTTTCATCATGTATTTCTATACTACTTCAACGTAGTGCCACCATTCTTGAAATCGTTTGGACCGTCGCCCTTGTTCTGGCTAGGTTTCCCTATCATGAGCTATCGCGTGTTCAACTGGGATTTATGCCACCTAAGACCACTAGGGATTATGCTACCTATTGAACGTTTTCTAGGTTCGATTGGGGTTTATGCCACCTAGGACCACTAGGGATTATGCTACCAACGAATTCCACATAATGATCTATTAGTCGATCGACTCCCTACAAGTCCTAGCTCGTTCATGTATCTGTGTCATACGACCCTATCATGAAATGTAGTCACCTATGTTAGGTCCACCATAGGGTGTATCAAGCCCTAGGGTGCCAACCACCGACACGAATCAAGCACGCACAGTGTAAACCTACTGGTGCCTAATGCCAGCTTTTTCAACTCTGGACTACATACACGACCATAGTCCGCCTGAACCTATAATGGCACACCAACTCAGCCATCGTTCTGGTCGCTTACAACCAGCCTAGAAATCGTGCCCCACCCTGCCTAGTTCCAGGGTACCGTGATACATCTAGTGGGCTACTGCTGAAAAGTACCGCGCAACTAGGGTTTCCGTTCAGTAGGTTAAGTGTTGTCATTTAAATTCGAGACTTAACCCCATCAGTCTAGCATGTCAAGTTGGTTAAGTGTTGTCATTCAAGTTCGTGACTTAACCCGCCTACGTGTCATGTCAAATTGGCTAAGTGTTGTTGTTCAAGTTCATGACTTAGCCCTACGAATCATGTGTCAAGTTGGTTAAGTATATTCAAGCGGTTCATGACTTAACCCTATCAAATCATCATGTCAAATTGGTTAAGTATATTCAAGCGGTTCATGACTAAACCCTGTCAAATCACTGTGTCAAATTGGTTAAGTATATTCAAGCGGTTCATGACTTAACCCTATCAAATCATCGTGTCAAATTGGTTAAGTATATTCAAGCGGTTCATGACTTAACCCTATTAAATCATCGTGTCAAATTGGTTAAGTATATTCAAGCGTTTCATGACTTAACCCTATTATGTGGCATTAATTCATTAATGCACCCCAACCTCTCACATCAGAATTGTTGTTGTGGTCACTAGATATGCCAGGCGGTTCCGGGCAGAATTACACCACAACTCAGTCTGACCTCGGGTTTTCAAGTGCGATATGACCAACTACCCACATTGGATCCTATTGTTTGCAGTAACTGGATTTGCCAGACGGTTCCGGGCAGATTTACACTGCAAACTCAACCCAACCTCGAGTTGGCCATTTTCATGTTTATTCTAATGTCATGTCCATGTTCAAGTTTCGTGACAAGTTTCAATGATAAGTTTCATGCCCACATCCAGATTCAAGTTATAACAATGTTCATGTTTCAAGTTTTGCCTATTATCAAGTTCATAATTCATGTTCATAACCAATTCATGTTTTGCCTATTCTACCCAAATCGTATTCCCATCGCACGTAAACGTGAATCGATCCACACTACAAATAAATCCAAACCTCAGAATAAAGGGAATAAGATCAAAACTATGATAGGAAAAAGGGACGAGCATAAAGCGATAAAAGGGGTTACAAGACTAGCATTACATAACTTGAGATAATTGGTTACAACATCACTGGCATAAAGGATTTCAAGTCTAGCAAGATAAGGCGATAGTCATGGTAAACGCTAACATAAAAGAATAGGCATGCAAAAGCAAGCCAAATACAAGGATAATGGATCCAATGGTTTTGGTGTACATAATAGCGAATAAACTAAGCAAGCCACACCCTAGGTATACGATCCAACAAAATGCCAATTCGGTGCACATCATGGGTTTCAACTATAGTGTTATGGACATGAACAATCAACTATCACTACAAGAAAATGGGGTCTTTACCTACCAATTGTAAGCGTAGGTAAAACTAACGTAATGGTGGATAATACATTTTAGCTACCAATATTGAATTGGTAGAAATTGGTAGGTAAAGCTTAGTAGAGAAAGTGTTTTACCTACCCTTATTGATATTGGTAAGTAAAAGAATCAATGGACCCTACTACGTTATGACTCAAATGATGAGTCATCATCTGATGTGTCATCCTATGTGGCTGCTGATATGGCTGATGGTGTGTCATCCTGCATGGTCGCTGACATGGTTGTCGTATAATTGTATACACATGGCATATATTAATGCTGACACTTGACATTTAATGGTTGGTTCATGTGTCAAACAATAATTTGTGCATGTGTCATCATTTGATTAGTGCACGTGACATCATTTTTTAGGCCATATGGCATTATTTGATTAGTCCATGTGGAATTATCTGATTTTCCACATGGCATTATGTCACTGGTCTACATTATATAATGGTATTTTTTAAAAAACCTTTGCTATTTTTGATATTGCAATGGTTTATGACCATTGCAAATTTGCATTTTTATTTATTTATTTACATTTTGACTGTTTTACAACACCAAATTCATTTAATTTTTATCTAATATAAAAATCTGCAAATTTAACATAATATCACAATAGAAAGATCATTAAACAACATAATTTTTTTATAAATACATCACAAAGACCAAAGTTAACAAGTTTTGAAATTACAACGGCATGTTACACTTCAAAGTTCAGCAGCAACAACAAAAATAATATTACAAAGTACATTACATAGTTCACAAGCATATTAATCTATACATAACATACTAAGTACATAGTACAATGCAAAGATCTATCCTTAATCAGTACATAGTTCATTGCTTCGAAGCCTTCCTCCATATTGGCTCTTGCTTTAATCATTTCTTTTGCATCAACTGCTTTCAATAACTAGAGTATTCATTTCTCCAACCGCTACAAAGGAAAAGTAAATAAATAAAACTTGAGTATTCGTGATAACTTTTTTTTACAAAACATGATTATTTTATAATTGAAATGGAGATGTAGATACAATAAACCTTTGGTTAAAATTGATATAATGCGAAGAATTCTTACTATTCTCATACAAACAAAATAACAAAAAAATTCATGAAATATATACAACACTTGGGGAAACACTTTTGGCCATTTTAAGCATTCATAACTACTCCATAATGTATCACCAAGCACAATGATGAGAAAGGACCTTAGTTTTTCATTTCAAATTATGAATAAAAAACCTCTTTAATGTCTACCAAAAAAAAGATATTGCAAAAATTGTGAAAGTCGCATTTAGGTGCTCTTTGACTATTACCACACTTTCCCTCATAATTATGTTAAAATACATTTAGGTGCTTCTCATTACTTTCAGTTCGTTCATTTCATGGCCACTCAACACTTCATTTTTTTAATAAAGATCATTAAGTGGCTTTATTAACTACTTCAATCACAACATTCGAACTAAATTCACAAAAAATCAAAGATGTTTAACATGACCATCATTCACCGTGTTCTTTCAAGAAATATTAAAATATGAAATTTACCGGCTACTAGCGCAAGTACAGGTTGAATAGCAATGTATAAGTCGGGAATATTAAAAGTTTCAAACATTATTTCTCGCATGTATTCACGATTTTCAAGAGCAGTAAGTGGGCTTTCGGCTAGAAGAAAATAATGGTCTTCAAGGTCACAATGAACGTAACTGAATATACACTACTGCAAGAATCTTTCCATTGTATCCCAATTTTCCATCTAACCATGCTGAATAGGGTAGCTAAGATCATATATATACTGGAGCGAGATATGACAAATTGTAGTATTCAATCCAGATCCAAAATAAAATTAATTCACATCATGAAAACCCACTAAATCGAACTTGTTATCCAAATAGGAAAACTCGACAACCAAATACCCCAAAACCCAAATCTCACAAAACCCATCCTCGATTTTGACCTCGATGAATGCAAACAGGTTTCTTTCGATCCACATACCAGGAGAGTAACTTAGATCCAATGCGAATACGGGTAGAAGAAGTGATGCAAATTTGGCTTGAAAAGGAGATGCAAATATGGCGACTTTGATGTGATAAGAGGAGATGCAAAGTCTAATTTGAAGAGTGGCAATGGACATGGCAAGGAGGGAAAAGGAGCGACGTAGAAGGAAGTGGTAGATGTGAGTAGGGAAAGTTAATCAGCGTATGAAGTAAATATTAGAGTAGGCGGAGAGATTTATTTTCTGGGTTGAGCCAAAATTTTATGCGGTGGGAAAATTTTGAGTTTTGATTTGTTTTGTTTAATAAGGTAAGAAACTAATGTTTTAAAGATATACATAGAGAGAATGTTTTCAATATGAGAGAAAGTGGATTATGATCCCATCACCAAACTATTGCTTTTAAAGTTACTTAATATGTTAGATTATATACCATTTAGTTACTATTTATTAGTTTTATGATTTTCCTTTTCTTCAATTTTTTGAAAACTTAAGTTATAATGTTATATAAATTGTTAAAAATAAGCATCTTTTACAACTATCAAATAGAGAAAGTATTATTAGGCAAATATGACAACTGACAAAGAAAAAGATTTGTAATATTGTTAGCAAATGATAATTAATTATTAATTTTAAACTATGGTAATTAATAAATAATATTATTAAAATTGTAAATTAATTAAATATATTAAATGTTTAGCTTTGATTGATTTATTTTTATTCTAACTGTCCATTTGGTTCGTTTTTTATTTTATTGATTGTGTAGTAAAGGTGGAAAACAGTGGGACTTGTTTGTGTATTAGTGTGTGTGTGAATATATATATGGTTATGTGTGTGAATAGAGGGATAATTAGTATTAAAAAAAATGCAGATTTAATCAGAAGATTTACTTTGTGTGAATATGTTATTGTAACCATGTGACGGCAAGGAATTTCGCTCGGTCCGAACCAGTCGCTAAACCGACCCAGACCGTTCGAAACTCCCTATCGTTTGAGAACATGACAAATCAGAACGCATATAAAAGAACATTTCATTGCATATTACAACAACGCATCAGACTACAAGAATATACAGGGTATAAATGAATGTTACACAGAAATATTAGAGATTTAAATTACATTTAAATACATCGCAGCGGAAAATAATAAAATACACAACTAGAAGAGATATACGGATACAAAGCTTTCCGGATATCGTTCCAGCTATAAACCAGGATCCTGTGAATATAAATCTACAAAACCAAAACTACTAGCTGCCCGTGTCAAAATAAGGGCACCCAGAGTTTAGGTTAAAACAATAAACTCCAGGTCAGTCATGGGACTGGTGTGAGAACTAAAACAGTTAATCTTTATTTTAAAGTTAGGCAAATCAAGGGACCACGCCGTATAACACGGAACGGGTTTCCTCCCAAGAATACCAGTGCATAAAACAACAGCGCAATGCTAAATAAAGAAAAATGAAGCTGTTATAAGACCCAGGTCCTATCACACAATGCAACGCAAGCCGGGGGATAGGGTTTTCCCTTATAACAGCCAAAGAATGCTTGATACGTTTAAAACAAATCATTTGATACTATAATAAGTGCATAGTGTGTAAAACAACTTCAAATCATAAGTATCAATCATAGGCGGCATGAATGCCCCATAACACTATGTCGCCATATATAAGTTTACAATCAAAACCGCAATGTCGTATTGGAAGTTGGGTTATCATTTATGGTATGAACCGAGGCTAGGGGCAAGATCCTCTACCGATTTGTGACTCTCTAGCCCGAGCCACCGGAACAACCGCAACTTCCCCTTAGATCGTCAGGGCCGGTCCACCGATGTGGATTATTATGCCTGAACACTGCGTTTCCCCGCCCTTTGGGGCGTAAGCCTGGCCCGTCAGCCGACCAGAAGCATCGGCCGAAACCGATATCACGAGGCGCCTCGCTTTTCAGCAAGTAATAATAAGTAACATCCACATGAGTCAAACTCGTCAGCCAGTTCAAGCACTGACGCCACTCATAACTAGAAAGAAACGCATGTCCTCCCTAAGGTCCGTCTCCCGTTTTTGATTCATACCGGGTGTGATACTCGCGAATCAACGTTACACAAAGCTACGCCACAAAGGCCGTGCTTCGATCATCAACCACAAGACTTTGCTTTTCAACAGAAGCCTTGATCATTTGCCACTTAGGCATGCCACACAGGCAATTCACTCCATGCGATTGATATCCATCAATATATAACCCCTGAGCTCATACGTCTCAGAGAAGGGCGTTAAGCAAGAGAATAAATTCTCCGCCGCCAAACAGATATATATTTAATAGAGATCAATCACACGGACTAAAATCCAATGTCAGACACACAGTCCATTTACAAGTCCGTTCTGGGTCTGAACGAAACCGGAGGCACCTAGTACCCTGCATATCCATCGATCTCCAAGTACGTCTGGACGATCACCAACTGTTTCCATCTTCTTGGGTGTACAGCCCAATCAAGATCACCAGTAATCACCCAAACGACGTGAAGACCTCCGGTCTTCGACCATCGTCTTCATCTTTGACTTATCGTCGTATCAGTTATTCAGAATGGGATAAACCCGGTCTTTCCGAATAACTCGCGTATATTTTAAATAAGTGTTACACAAACACAACATACGCCTCATTCCAATTCATCAGTCACTAACCGTAAATTAATCAAGAGAATAATTCCCCAAATATTAACCCCGAAGGCCGAAACCAACATCAGATCAATATTCAGAAAACCATTCTGCTTGGCTAGCCGACAGTTAGTTTTTAAATTTCACATTCATAGGGAAAGGTTCCCATTAATTTTATCCAAGATAAATTTCTTGAATTTATTCTTTAATCTATTTTTGAATATCACTTCAAAACTAGTCGGGATTAGCGAACCTTACCGAAGTAATCATTTCTTTTAATTTCCCAATCCCAACCTATTCATCCCATGAAGTAAAACTGGTAGTACTTCATATCTAACACCACGGTGTTATCGGTAAATTCAATTACCATTTCACGTTCAAATCTAATTAAAGATTTAACTATCGCCTGGAGAAAAACTGGTAATACTCCATTTTCGATCATTTCAATCTAATTAAAGATTCATTAAAACTCCACTTAGTTTTAATCTTCGACTGGGTTAAAGAATCAGTGTCATTTAAAACACGGTTCACGATAAACCCAAAATCACATTCATTAATTATCGGGTTAAAGAACGAGTTTTGTTTAAAACACTGTCCACGATAAACCCAAAAATCAATATCAATTCAATTCCAATTAAATATTATTTAATTGGTACACTTCATTAAATCTAAATAAAAAGATTTAATCTTTTCTCAACGGGGTTCAAGAACAGTGTTAGTGAAGACACCATTCACGACAAACCCAAATCACATTTGATATTAAATACAAGGCTCTAAATAGAAAATATCCCGGATTATATTCAATACCGAATTCTACGACCAACAAATATCGTATTGGAAATAACAATATATATATCTATATCTTCCAAATTTCCATAACAACATCTGTATAATCACGAAATCCAACATCGAAATATTCCGAAGATAATTTCGATTCAAATCCATTTCAATGCAATCATTGGAAATTCTGGTTATTTTCAAAACCATTTCAAATCCAATTTATTTATTTAAAAATAAATAGAATTATAATTCTAGTTCAAAACTAGTTCATTTCGATAAAAATCTACTTTTATCTTTTCAAATATGGAGTTTTTCATCCCAATTCTTTCTAAATCATTTCTTATGATTTTACACAAATTATTACTATTTTTAATAATTTTATCAAGGCCCGTACAGTCGATTTCCATCAACGGTCATCGAACTGCACTTACAGCGACCTTTTTCAAATTTGATTTGGACGTATCTCCAAATCCAACCGTTAGATTTCAAATTTCTAATATTCGTTAGAAAGCTCTTTTCGATACGAACCCAACGGTTCTGGTTTTAGGAGAATCCGACGGTCGGATCTCCCGTAATGTCCGTTTGAAATAAATGGTCGAAATTCCCGAACTGCCGCGGCGCGGCGCGTTCTATTCAGGCCATTATATTATATATATAATATATATAATATATACTTCGTCGATTTCTATTTAAAACGAATTATATAAATAGTTTTAATATTCGTTTCAAAAGCAATCTCAACTTCCATTTCAATTCAAATCAAAATTGAATTCTTCTTTATAAATTCGTTTTAAAATTCATTTCTATTCAATTCAAATTTCAATTCATTTTGAATTCATTTCAATTCGCTTTCAATTCAATTTGAATTCGTTTTCAATTCATTTCGAAATCGTTTTCAATTCAATTCATTCCGAAATCGTTTTCAATTCAATTCAATTCATTTCGAAATCGTTTTCAATTCAATTCATTTCGAGATCGTTTTCAATTCAATTCGAAATCGTTTTCAATTCAATTCATTTCGAAATCGTTTTCAATTCAAATCAAAATGAATAAAATCGATATAAATATCGTTCACGTCAAAATGGCGTCCATCTAATCAACACGGCTTCATAAATTTCTATTTTCAAATATTCTATTTCAAAATATTTCTTTTTTTCAAAATAGTTTTTATTACTAAAATATTTCGTTCAACACATGACCAATCTCAATGGATGAGTACTGTCAACACATGAACTTTTATTTCATATTATTCTTTATTTTTCAAATTGGAATGAGGCCCAATCAATTACCATATAAAGTTAATTATATGGATTTCATACAACACATGTATATAATAGCATTGAAAAATAATCAACCATCAACCAAAGTGCACTACACTGTATAAGCATCAAATATAGATATTCAACGCTTATAACAGCCTGTCAATCAATCGATCGACATATTTAATCAATCAGGATGAGTGAACTTCCAATTTCATCCCAACACCCGTGTGGGGTTTCAAACAATCAAACACATATTTTATTTGTGCTGTTGGGCGATGTGTAAAATTTATCGACCCAATCAATATCAGTCAAATCAGTGCATATAAACAAATCGGCCGATTTGTCTATAAATATCTATTTATTCACTTTCACATTAAAAATTATATTTTTAACGATAAAACATTTTATTCAACCTATGAATATTCTATTCGGTTCATTTATTCAATAAAATGATATTTTTATTTTTCTAACATATTTTAGAAAATTTCGGCGGCATAACGGCACGATGCTAGAAACGGGACGAGGCCTAGCCTTATCCCCGGTCTAGTGAAGGCCCACGCCATTTACACATCAATAAAAATCACCAAACAACCAAACTCAAATCAAATCATATAACTAATCTATGCAACCAAACAAACAAGTCCATGGTCTGTGGACGATTGTGTCGGGTGCTACTAAGCACCGTCTGCATCCTAGTATATATATATAACTAGAAAATAAATTGAAAGGTGAGAAATTCTCACCAATAGCTATCCAATACCACGACTCTTCCTTTATTGAAATTTTCGCCAACCTCGCCTTTTTGTCGCTTTCGCCCGTACTCTCTACATATGTAAAAATCGAATTTTTACGATGCTATTCAATATATAAAAATATGATTTTTACTTCGACTTTCAATATATAAAAATCTGATTTTTACTTCGACTTTCAATATATAAAAATCTGATTTTTCTTTTTAAATCTCAAAATAAAATCAGTTTTTCAAACCCTTTTTAAATTCAGTTTTAAACCTTTTTTTTTAAAATTCAGTTTTTAATTCCTTTAAGAATCAGTTTTTAAACTTTTCAAAAATCAGTTTTTAATTCCTAAAAATCGAAATTAGTTTTAAACTTTAAAATAAAAATAAAAGTAAAATAAAATACTTACTGTATGCGAAGATGGGGGGGGCGTCGGCTTCGTCGGAGCTGGCTTCCAGGGGGCGTCGATGTCGGCGGCAGGAGGAGGCGGAGGGTTGGGGCGGTTCCTGCAGGTGCGGTTGTGGCACAGGGTTCGGGCGCGGGTTGGGTTCGTAGCCAGGTCGAGATGCAGGAGGGAGAAGAGGAGCGGTGAGAGGAAGAAAGAGAGATAGAGGGGAGGAAGGAGAAGCAGGTCGGAGGTTGTGGGAACCCGGTGGTGGGCGGCGCCGCCAAGGGGGACTGACGAGGTCAACGCGGGTTTGATTTGGGTTTTTTTTTTCTTTTTAATTTCAGAACGTGGAGAGAGAGAAGTGAGGGAGAGGGGTGCTTATTAATATATATAATATTTATTATTTAATCCATTTAGATTTTTAAAGGGTGCATTTCACATTCGAACCCTAAATGAGGCCAACCGACTGTCGACCATAGCTAATTACCTCCATCCCGAACACAATGGGATATGTATCGTAGGCTGATTCGACTGTTTGAATCAGTTTCCGTTAAATTTACATTTAAATCATTATATTGAATTTTAAACGTACATTTCAAATTACTGGGGTTACATGCTAACTTTAAAAATTCCAGAAAAATATTTTCTAGCTTCGTATTGACGATACGGTCCTAACAAAACTAGTTTCGTCGAATTCTGAGACCGTTTGAAAAATGGCTATTTTCCAGTCGATTAAAATCAACTGAAACTG
Organism: Allium sativum; assembly: GCA_030737875.1. Taxonomy (NCBI): domain Eukaryota; kingdom Viridiplantae; phylum Streptophyta; class Magnoliopsida; order Asparagales; family Amaryllidaceae; genus Allium; species Allium sativum. The sequence goes on from CM060920.1 coordinate 676,859,621, forward strand.
ATCAAACGCGTTTTCCGTTGCCACGCTCACATATTGATTCGAAAAATTATGAAATTTTAAACCTAGCAATAATTTGACATCTCGGACCCAACAAAACTGGTTTCGTCGAAATTCGAGGTCGTTTGCAAAATGTCCATTTTTAAGGGCCTGAATTCCATAGCGACTATTCAGAATTTTCAACTGGACATATCTTTTGATTCCCGCTATGAAATTTCGATTAGTCGGATTCGTTGAAAAGATATTATCAATTAGATCCCATTATTTTTGGTTTCACTAAAATCCGGATTGTTTTGCATCCGGTATGCTCAATTGAAGTTTGAAATCGAATTATCGAACTACCGCGCCATTTTCAATTCTATTTATAATTATATATAAATATTTATATTCTAACGACGACGCGTATAATATATATGTCGAATTATATTCAAAACAAATTTCCTCGTCGATATTATTTAAAATAATTCATTTTAAATAATCAAAATTCGCTAAAATTGCAAAAATAAAAATTTCAAACTGGCTCGCATTTTACGGGTTGTTACAAACCAATATTATTAGATAATAAATATTTACTTATCATATATAAGACTGACAGTCTATAATTCTTATTAGGCAATAAATATTTACTTATCATATATAAGATTGACAAATACTTTAAAACACAAATGAAACGATTAGAATATTCTATTTCTTTGAATGCTAAAAATTAAAACAACCGAAATCCACTTTATGCCCAAATTTGCTATTAATGCAATTTTATGCCATCTTTTCTTTCAATATCCCATTCTGTAGGTGGTAAAGCAAGATATTGCTTAACTTTTTTTTCACCTTCTCGTAGTGAAATATACCACTACCATTTGTCCACTTCATCTTTGCTGATAACGATATTCACATTTTTGACATAGACCTAAACTATCAAAAATATCCACATGACATTATACGAGTTTGATTCATTTTTGATAAAACTACTTTATGAACTTTTTATAAACAAGCATTTTTTTAAGAAAAACAATTTCATTTATTTAAAGTCATGAGTTGAAGTCTCAGCTCTTTAAAAGAAAAAGAAAAAAAATCCTGTGTTTGAAAGAAAAGAAAAATTCTTAGTACCACAAAATGATATGTACCCTTTAAGTACGTATTTTTTATGGTTTTTTTTACAAAAGTAAGTCTAATATTATGTTGTCTAAAATTCTATTTTATAAATTGTATTTTTGTTCTTATAAAAAATTCCTAATTAATCATCATTGAGTTAGAAATTTTAAAAAATTATTTAAGCATAAGTTGTCATCAAGATTAATGGTATTTATTTGTAGTGGTAGTTTTTGCGGTTTATACCGTGGCCAATCAAAAGAGACTACGTGGATTGAGGCCACAAAAGTGATTACGTGGATTGAGATTTGTACCGTTAGATTTGATTTTAAACAAGCTGTTAAATTTATAGCCGAAGAGGATGGTATGGATTGCATCTCCGCAATAAACTGGAGAAAAAATGTTTTAGTCATTTAAGATGATGACATATTAGTGTGAAATTGTGAAACATTTTAGAAAAAATTAAAGTTAAAACTTTTGTAGTCAGTTGTTTGAAAAAAAAAATAACAACGTATGATACATTATTAACGAATCATTATTTAATATAAACTATTTACAATTTAATTATTGTTTATCAATTCATTAACTGTTAATTATTCCATATTTCAAAATAATTATTAATAATTAAATAAAGAAATGATTTCACTAAAAACATTGTTAGGATATGTAAACGAAATCTTCGATTCAAAAAAAATGCTAAAATGTACTTTTTTGACACATCATCACACAACTTAGCATTATTTTTAATGAAAGTTCAAAATGATATGAGAAAAATGGAGGTGCTAATCGCAAAAAAACTTCCCCTTATGTGTATGTGTAGATAATACATTTTACCTACCTATAATTTATAGGTAGATAATCATCCTTCAAAATTTTTATAACATTGACAATATTTACCTACTAATAAATTTTACCATTAAACATTGGTAGATAAAGGTTCTCTTTACCTACCCATATTTATTGGTAGGTAAAATATTAGTAGGTAAAGATCAAATTTCTTGTAGTGTATAATAGTCTTAAGCAATTAACCCCAATAGTCATAGGTAAAAATCTCATAGTTATTAATCATAAGCGACTCATTACAATAATCATGGATAATAATCAAAAATAGTTCTAGGCAAATAGTCATAGGCAATTAATAGTAGTAGTTTCAAAGTCATGGTCATAGATAATGGCCTTATGTTCATAATCATAGGTAATAATTCTCATAGTCAAGAGTCATAGATGATTAGCCACAATTGTCCTTATCATAGTCATAGGCATAGTCTTATGTTCACAGTCATAGGCATGGTCTTATGTTCTGTCATAGGCATAGGTATAGTCTTATGTTCATCGTCATAGTCATAGACATAGGCAAAACCTTATGTCCGTAGTCATATGCATATTAAGGTTATAGTCCTGAAAGAATTTGATTTACAACATGGCCCCAAATAGAAATATTCCCACAAGTCAAGATCCAAGAATTTATGTTACAATCTAGCGTTTGAATAATAAACTAGGTCCAAAAACATGAATGGGCATGATTCAGTTGATAAGAAATAATCCCAAAATCATAGATTCAAGAAGAGACAAGAACAGATCCAAATAGATAATCAAGCTTAGGTCCAATTTTATTTTATTCCATGTCTTTATCAAATTTAACAAGTTTCAATCTCAAAGTAACTAGAACTTACAGAGCGCGGATCGAGAATTAGAGTGCAGAGATTTGGTTCTGGAAACTGTTATTGCAGTTATCGAATCTCTATATTTGTTTAGTCTTGTTCTAGTTGAAAACCCCCAATCTGCAATTCCTAGTTGTTGTCTTGACGAAGAAGAAGTAGTCTCTTTAATTTTAAATATTATCATTTTGATTTTCACAGAGGTAGCATAAGGACATAATGAAATGGTGTGGAGAGAATGAGGCTAGGGGTGAGTTTATATAGGGTTAGGCCTACGAATCTGGTCACGAATCTGGTCACGAAACAAGTCTAAATACATCAGAATGTATCTGGTTCAGGAAGTGGGCTCGGGAGGCAGGTCGACCCCCAGGTCGACACTATTGTCGACCTGGTCCCTGGGAGGTCGACACTATGGTCGACCCCCAGGTCGACCTGGTCCATGGGCGGGAATTTTCCCGCCCAGCCTGTTCTGGGGTTTGAATTCGAATTTTGAATTTGAATTTCGAGCTATTTTTAATTCTGAAAATTCCTGAAACTTCGGAGGGTCATATCTCCCTCATACGGACTCCGATTTTCGAAAACTCGGACTCTATTTCGTGTAAAATTTAGAGAGGAACGCAATGGCGCAACCCGTTTCCCTTGTTTCTTATTTTAAAATTTAATTCTGCCTTGATTTCTAGTTTTAACGTGTTATAAAAAATTCGGATTGTTACATTCTCCCCTCCTTAAAGGATTTCGTCCCCGAAATCTTCAAGTTAAGAAGAATGTGTCCTACCATCTTATCATCCATCTACTCAATCATCAATCACAGGCATCCATTGTCTTTAAGAGATTTCTAATGCTGTATGAACATATGCAGAAAGTGTGTGTATATGTTCCTTGTCTAATGCAAATGATCAGGCCCGATTGATCTTCCTAATGCAAAATATGTCTAGTGTCATGAATCCAACATGTATGCAAATAGTCCTGGTCACATAAACACTATATGTGTGCACAAACATCCGTCCATATGCAACATCCACATGATAACACATTCAATTTCATCCATAAACAAGTACAAACACTCATGCATATGCAATATGAAATCGTGTTTGAGCCGATCTAGTGCCTAATGTGTGTTATGCAACCACGAGCAACCACTAGCAGCCACTTGCAACCACTTGCAACCATCAATCATAACATGTCTCAAACACATGTTTACACCCAATTGTTCCTACCTAAAGATATAGTCGAATGATAGAAGCAAGTAAAAAAACTTTGTGCCCATCAGGCAATGTCAAAGCTGGAAATCTACGTCACATATATACTGAATAGGAGAAGAACTCCCTAAGCACCATTCCATATCCTATAAAACCCAAAAAGTTTAGTCAACCCAACGGACACCCTCAAGCCCCAACATGTATTACTAACAGATAAGTCATACTCCCTATGGGGTTTGCAATAGAAATAGGATTGAAAATAGGACCGAGAGGTTATACTTAAAAGGTAGCATGCAAATAAGCTCTATAGGAAAAAAAAGGGATCAAGGATATACTCTTAAAAAGAGATATGATACGCGTATCTAGTCTTCAATCTTCTGTGTCGCATTTCCTTGAGCTTAACTCCATTGTTCTTTCACCGTTTATAATTTCGTAGCTTCTTAATTCTTGTTTCCAAAATATGAGTTAGAACTCATTTCACTGTTGTCTCTCGTCCCATTTTCATTTATTTTTTTTCTAGTATACTCGGCTCAAACATAACTGCGTACTCATGGTTTCGTGCAAGCTCTCCAAAATTCACTAGTGAATCTCGGATCTCGTTTATAGGGTATTCCATGCAGAAGAATTATATCTTGCAAATAAACAGATGCCAATCATGTTGCTAAGTGTACTTACTAAGGTGATTCTCTATAACTCATTCATAACCGAAATGAACCATCCGCCTTAGTGGCGAACACTACTCGAGCGGATCGATAAATGTATCAAGAGATTCTAGGTAACTAAACATGGCAGAACCCTAAGGGTTACACTAGACTTCGAGGGCATTACCAAGGCAAGTCAAGCGTCTAACTAGCCCCTTTTCATACTTGAGAATGGTACCATTTCTGGACAACCACTCCATCCCTAGAATCAACCCATAGCCCAAAAAAACATAAGCATTACTTCTAAACTCAACACTTAGCATAGACATTCTCAAATCCAAACAAGTCATGAATAAATGAGCCGATTCCCTACAGGATTTGAGACAAAAACAGGATCCTCTACTACACTAGTACTAAGGTGCAGAGACTCAACTATCGAAGCAGAATTAAAAGGATGTGATGTACAAAAACAAAGTTCTAACGGGATGACAGAAAAGAAAAGCTAATCCTTTAACATAAACGTTACCACCTCTCTTAGGTACGCTAGTAGTGAAAGCATACAATTGCCCTCTCGACGATTTTTCCTTTGTCCTTGTCCTTGTCCTATGATACTTAACTACATGTCCCTTTTTACCATACCAACGACGTTCTCTCTTATCATGGGTTTTATTATTCATTTTCTTTGACTTCTTCCCTTTCACCTTTTCCTCCTTCGTGGATTACACCTTGTCAACAAGTTTCTCATCCTTAGGCTTGTGTTCTTTATCCTTATATAGCTTGTTGACAAGTTTCTCGAAAGCTACCCCCATCGCACGGCAACCCTACAAAGCTTGAAATAAGATTAGTCGCAAGTAAAACTACTGCGGCTACAGATGGAGGTTGGACACTCTTTTGCCCTCCGACAAGTGTTGCATGCCTACAAACTATGGTGAAAAAGAAAGAGAGAAGACACTAAAGGAGATAATCAAAAGATAGTGCATATGGCTTTGGGGAATAGCCTTTAAATAAAACAAGATTTTTCTTGAAAAATGCTTCTTTGTAAATGGTTTTGAAAATAATTTCAGATGGTTTTAAGAAAATTTTGCCCAGTCTGGTAACCTATTGCTCTGATACCAAATGTAACACCCCACCTCCGCTAGGGTCACTCACAAAGGGAATGCACTAGCTTGGTGGAGCATTATCTAGGTAAACATACACAGAAATATTACAAGACAGAACAGATATAAAACAATGGAAGAAAAACCAAATTTCATTTCTTTAAAATCTAGTAAGGTCTAAAGCCTTTTACATCAAAATGCCATTAAATCCATTACATCGAAATCTGTCTTACAATAGTAAAGAAGCATAAAACCATAGTCATAAATCATTACCAATTAAACAGTAAAGCAGCCATAGCCAAGAAAGGTCCAAGCCATATATGATGATCTTGAAGCAGAAAGAAGTCCAAACTAAGTAGTAGTGCTTCCTCCCTGAGAACCTTGGGGGGAGGACGAAAGAAAAAGAGGCGAAACAAAACGGGTCAGCCATACAGACTGGTAAGTTCTAGTGACTTTCAGCATAGAAACAAGTAAAGGTAACATGACATGTATAAACTGAAAGTAAACATAAGGATGATGACGAGATAAGCAAGTTAAACTAAGATAACAAGATAAACTATGGTAACAAGATAAACTATGGTAACAAGATAAACTATGTAAACCAGGTAAACTACGTATAACATCGCATGTTTAACATTCTCTGCACCAACTGTACAAGTACCCCGACCCGTATCATCCTTTCCATGTATATGTACGGTCCCTTGCCGTATATCGTACGGGTTTCATCACATATTTCTATACTACTTCAACGTAGTGCCACCACTCTTGAAATCGTTTGGACCGTCACCCTTGTTATGGCTAGGTTTCCTTATCATGAGCTATCGCGTGTTCAACTAGGATTTATGCCACCTAGGACCACTAGGGATTATGCTACCTATTGAACGTTTTCTAGGTTCGATTGGGGTTTATGCCACCTAGGACCACTAGGGATTATGCTACCCAACGAATTCCACGTAACAATCTATTAGTCGATCGGCTCCCTACAAGTCCTAGCTCGTTCATGTGTCCGTGTCATACGGCCCTATCATGAAATGTAGTCACCTGTGCTAGGTCCACCATAGGGTGTATCAAGCCCTAGGGTACCAACCACCGACACGAATCAAGCACGCACAGTGTAAACCTACTGGTGCCCAATGCCTGCTTTTTCAACTCTGGACTACGTGTATGACCATAGTCCGCCTGAACCTACAATGGCGCACCAATTCAGCCGTCGTTCTGGTCGCTTACAATCAGCCCAGTAATCGTGCCCCACCCTGCCTAGTTCTAGGGTACCGTGATACATCTAGTGGGTTACTGCTGAAAAGGACCGCGCAACTAGGGTTTCCGTTTAGTAGGTTAAGTGTTGTCATTTAAATTCGAGACTTAACCCCATTAGTCTAGAATGTCAAGTTGGTTAAGTGTTGTCATTCAAGTTCGTGACTTAACCCGCCTACGTGTCATGTCAAATTGGCTAAGTGTTGTCGTTCATGTTCATGACTTAGCCCTACGAATCATGTGTCAAGTTGGTTAAGTATATTCAAGCGGTTCATGACTTAACCCTATCAAATCATCGTGTCAGATTGGTTAAGTATATTCAAGCGGTTCGTGAATTAACCCTATCAAATCACCATGTCAAATTGGTTAAGTATATTCAAGCGGTTCATGACTTAACCCTATCAAATCATCATGTCAAATTGGTTAAGTATATTCAAGCGGTTCATGACTTAACCCTATTAAATCATCGTGTCAAATTGGTTAAGTATATTCAAGCGGTTCATGACAAAACCCTATTATGTGGCATTAATTCATTAATGCACCCCAACCTCTCACATCAGACCTGTTGTTGTGGTCATTGGATATACCGGGCAGTTCCTGGCAGAATTACACCAGAACTCAATCTGACCTCGGGTTTTTAAGTGTGATATGACCAACTACCCACATTGGATCCTACTGTTTGCAGTAACTGGATTTGCCGGGCGGTTCCGGGTAGATTTACACTGCAAACTCAACCCAACCTCGAGTTGGCCATTTTCATGTTTATTCTAATGTCATGTCCATGTTCAAGTTTCGTGACAAGTTTCAAGGATAACTTTCATGCCCACATCCAGATTCAAGTTATAACGATGTTCATGTTTCAAGTTTTTCCTTTTATCAAGTTCATAATTCATGTTCAGAACCAATTCATGTTTTGCCTATTCTACCCAAATCGTATTCCCATCGCACGTAAATGTGAATCGATCCATACTACAATTAAATCCAAACCTCAGAATAAAGGGAATAACATCAAAACTATGATAGTCAAAAGGGACGAGCATAAAGTGATAAAAGGGGTTACAAGACTAGCATTACATAACTTGAGATAATTGGTTACAACATCACTGGCATAAAGGATTTCAAGTCTAGCAAGATAAGGCGATAGTCATGGTAAACGCTGACATAAAAGAATAGGCATGCAAAAGCAAGCCAAATACAAGGATAATGGATCCAATGGTTTTGGTGTACATAATAGCGAATAAACTAGCGAATAAACTAAGCAAGCCACACCCTAGGTATACGATCCACCAAAATGCCAATTCAGTGCACATCATGGGTTTCAACTATAGTGTTATGGGCATGAACAATCAACTATAATAGTCTTAAGCAATTAACCCCAATAGTCATAGGTAGAAATATCATAGTTATGAATCATAAGCGACTCATCACAATAATCATGGATAATTATCAAAAATAGTTCTAGGCAAATAGTCATAGGCAATTAACAGTAGTAGTTTCAAAGTCATGGTCATAGATAATGGCCTTATGTTCATAATCATAAGTAATAATTCTCATAGTCAAGAGTCATAGGTGATTAGCCACAATTGTCCTTATCATAGTCATAGTCATAGTCTTATGTTCACAGTCATAGGCATGGCTTATGTTCTGTCATAGGCATAGGTATAGTCTTATGTTCATCGTCATAGTCATAGGCATAGGCAAAACCTTATGTCCATAGTCATAGGCATATTAAGGTTATAGTCCTGAAAGAATTTGATTTACAACATGAACAGGCCCCAAATAGAAATATTCCCACAAGTCAAGATCCAAGAATTTATATTACAATCTAGCGTTTGAATAATAAACTAGGTCCAACAACATGAATGGGCATGATTTAGTTGATAAGAAATAATCCCAAAATCATAGATTCAAGAAGAGACAAGAACAGATCCAAATAGATAATCAAGCTTAGGTCCAATTTCATTTTATTCCATGTCTATATCAAATTTAACAAGTTTCAATCTCAAAGTCACTAGAACTTACAGAGCGCGGATCGAGAATTAGAGTGCAGAGATTTGGTTCTGGAAACTGTTATTGCAGTTGTCGAATCTCTATATTAGTTTAGTCTTGTTCTAGTTGAAAACCCCCAATCTGCAATTCCTAGTTGTTGTCTTGACGAAGAAGAAGTAGTCTCTTTTAATTTAAATATTATCATTTTTATTTTCACAGAGGTAGCATAAGGACAGAATGAAATGGTGTGGAGAGAATGAGGCTAGGGGTGAGTTTATATAGGGTTAGGCAGACGAATCTGGTCACGAAACAAGTCTAAATACATCAGAATGCATCTGGTTTAGGAAGTGGGCTCGGGAGGCAGGTCGACACTATTATCGACTTGGTCCCTAGGAGGTCGACACTATAGTCGACCTCCAGGTCGACCTAGTCCATGGGCGGGAATTTTCCCGCCCAGCCTGTTCTGGGGTTTGAATTCGAATTTCGAATTCGAATTTCGAGCTGTTTTTTATTCTGAAAATTCCTAAAACTTCGGAGGGTCATATCTCCCTCATACGGACTCCGATTTTTGAAAACTCGGACTCCATTTCGTGTAAAATTTCGAGACGAACGCAATGGCGTAATCCGTTTCCCTTAATTCTTATATTAAAATTTAATTCTGCCATGATTTCTAGTTTAAACGTGTTATAAAAAATTCGGGTTGTTACACAACTGGCTTGGAAGCACAGTTGCAAATAATATGTTTGTTGCAACTGTTATGGAAGCACTGTTTCTAAAAGTATGTATTTGCAACAGAAAGAGAAGCGCAGTTGCGAAAAATATGTTTTTCGCAATAAAAAGAAAAAGCCTATTGCTAAATCTTATCTATTGCAACTGCTATAATAGGTCTGTTGCTAAATATCATTTACTGCAACTGCGTTTTGTTGCCTGTTGCAAATAGCTAGTTGCAATTGGTTATTTTTCTTGTAGTGGTCGGTCATGTGTGGTCGGGTTGCAAGACGTTCTTGTTGAACCCAGTGTATTCCTCTCTAGAGATACACTATCGGCAAGTGGATCCATACCTTTTCATAGTCGGAATCCAATCTCCAATAAGCACCGCAGTTTTGTTGTATACTATATATGTAGAGCGTGAGATGCAAGCGTTCTGCTAGATTATTATTTATTTGTGATTTGATAGACACTATTATAATATCATAAAAGATATTGATTTCAAAAATGCTTTGGGTTATAGTAAGGTAAAAACCGTCCGTGTTTATGTGTGGGCGGGTGTAACTATTATCCTATAAGAACCCGTAACTTCCCCATGAAGGAAAGAGCGGATTGCTTTGAGAACACAACAAATCAGAACACAAACATTCATTGTGTATTACAACAATTACATCAGAATACAAGAATATACAGAGTATAAATAAATATTATACATTCGATAAATATCAGAGATTTACAAATTACAACGCAGCAGAAAATAATACAAAACATAACTGAAGGAGATATACGGATACAGAGCTTTCCGGATATCATTCCAGTTGTAAATCAGGATCCTGTGAATATTAGTCTACAAAACCAAAACTACTAGCTGCCCATGTCAAAATAAGGGCACCCAGAGTTTAGGTTAAAACAATAAACTCCAGATCAGTCATGTGACTGGTGTGAGAACTAAAACAATTATTAATCTTTATTTTAAAGTTAGGTAAATCAAGGGACCAAGCCATATAACACGGAACGGGTTTCCTCCCAAGAATACCAGTGCATAAAACAACAGCGCAATGCTAAATAAATAACAATGAAGCTATTATAAGACATAGGTCCCATCACATAATGCAACACAAGCCGGAGGATAGGGTTTTTACCTTATAATAGCCAAGAATGCTTGGTACATGAAAATTTCATGTTTTATTATTACTATTAATGTATAGTGTCAAAACAATTTCAATCATAAGTATCAATCATAGACGGCATAAGTGCTCCCATACCACTATGTCGCTATATATAGGTTCTACAATCAAAACCGCAAAATCATGTATTGGAAGTTGGATTCCCATATGTGAACCGAAGCAAGGAATCGTTCTCTACCGAATTCGAGAATGTCTAGCCCGAGCCTCAGGAACAGCCGTAACTGCCCAATGGATCATCAGGGCCAGTCCACCGATGTGGATTACAATGCCTGAACACTGCGTTTCCCCGCCCTTTGGGGCGTAAATGAGCCAAATGGCTCCATCGGCTCCACATAGTCACCGATATATCTGAGGCGCCTTGCAACAGCAACAACCACACAGGTAAAAATAATATAAATGTCAGGGCCAGTAGGTCACTGACACCACCCTAGCTAGAAAGAAACGCATACCCTCCCTGATGTCCTCTCCCGTTTCTGGTTCACAACCGGGGTGTGAGGCTCGCGAATCAACGCTACACAAAGCTATGCCACACAGGCCGTGCTTTGATCATCAACCACAAGACTCTGCTTTTCAACAGAAGCTTTGATCATTTGCATCTTAGCATGCCATACATGCAAACCACTCCATGCAACCGATATCCATCAATTACACAGAATGATGATATCCATCAATTACACAGAATGATATCCAATGTCAGACACACAGTCCATTTACAAGTCCGTTCTGGGTCTAAACGAAACCGGAGGCACCTTGTACCTCGCATATCCATCGATCCCCAGGTACGTCTGGACGATCACCAACTGATTCCCTCCTCTTGGGTGTACAGCCCAATCAAGATCACCAGTAATTATCCAAACGATGTAAAGACCTCCGGTCTTTGACCACCATCTTCATCCTCGACACATCGTTGAATCAGTTATTCAGAATGGGATAAACAGGGTCTTTCTGAATAACTCGCGTATATAATAAACAAGTGTTACACAAACACAACATACGCCTCATTCCAATTCATCCGTCTCTAACCGTAAATTAGTAAGAGAACAATTCCCCAAATAATAACCCCGAAGGCCGAAACCAACATCAAATCAATACCCAGGAAACCATTCATCTTAACTAATCTTCATTTAGTTGTTAAATTTCACATTCTTAGTGAGAGGTTCCCATTTATTTTATCAAAGATAAATTCCTCAAATCTATTCTTTAATCTTCTTTTGAATACCTATTCAAACCAAATTATGGTTTATCCAAACTAGTCGGGATTAATGAACCTTACCGAAGTAATCAATTGTTAAATTTCCCAACCCCAACCTATTCATCCCATGAAGTAAAACTGGTAATACTTCATATCTAACACCACAGTGTTATCGGTAATTTCAATTACCATTTCACGTTCAAATCTAACTAAAGATTTAACTATCGCCTAGAGCAAAACCGGTGATACTCCATTCTCGATCATTTCAATCTAATTAAAGATTCATTAAAACTCCACTTGGTTTTAATCTTCCCAAAAATCAATATTAATGATTGTTTAACTTGGGAAATCATATCCTTTCTTTAACTGGGTTAAAGAACCAATGTCATTTAAAACACGGTTCACGATAAACCCAAAATCACATTCTATTCCATCAGCCTTTAACCGTAAATTAGCAAGCGAATAATTCCCTAAGTGTTAACCCCGAAGGCCGAAACCAACATCAGATCAATACCTAGGAAACCATTCAACTTAACTAATCTCCAGTTAGTTTCTGATTTTCTTCACTCCGTTGGGTCTAAGAACGGTATTATTAAAGATACCATTCACGACAACCCAAATCACATTCCATTAATTATCAGGTTAAAGAACAAGTGGTATTTAAAACACCAATCACGATAAACCCAAAAATCAATTCAAATTCAATTCCATTTAAATACCATTTAATTGGTATACTTCATTAAATCTAAATAAGAAGATTTAATCTTTTTCTCCACGGGGTTCAAGAACAGTGCTAATGAAGACACCATTCATGACAAATCCAAATCCCATTTGATATTAAATACAAGGCTCGGAATAGAAAATATATCGACTTATATTCAATATCAAATTCTACGACCAACAAATATCGTATTGGAAATAACGATATAAATATATCTTTCAAATTTCCATAACAATATCTGTATAATCACGAAATCCAACATCGAAATATTCCAAAGAAAATTACAATTCAAATCCATTCGAATTCAATTATTGGAAATTCTGGTTATTTTCAAAACCATTTCAAATCCACTTTATTTATTTTAAAAATAAATGGGATTATAATTCTAAAAACTAGCTCATTTCGATAAAAATCTTTTTTATCTTTTCAAATTTGGAATTTTTCATCCCGATTCTTCACAAATCATTTCTTATGATTTTACACAAATTATTGCTATTTTTAATAATTTTATCAAGGCTCGTACAGTCGATTTCCATCAACGGCCATCGAACTGCATTTACAACGACCTTTTCCAAATTTGATTTGGACATAATTCCAAATCCAACCGTTAGATTTCAAATCTCTAATATTCATTAGAAAGCTCTTTTCGATACGAACCCAACGGTTCCAGTTTTAGGAGAATTCGACGGTCGAATCTCCCGTAACGTCCATTCGAAGTCAATGGTCGAAATTCGTGAACTACCGCAGCGCGGCGCGTTCTATTCAGGCCATTATATATATATATATATATATATATATATATATATATTATATTTTGTCGATTTCCTTTTAAAATGTATTTTATAAATCATTTTAAATTCGTTTTCTAAACGATTTCAACTTCATATTCAATTTCTAATCAAAATTGAATATTCCATATCATCGATATATATATATATATATATATATATATATATATATATATATATATAACCGATAATATTTTCAAAACTTTATATTTTGAAATCACTTCCTTTTCCATATTCATTACAAAAACGAATATAATCGATATAAATATCGTTCGCGTCAAAATGGCGCATATCTAACCAACACGGGTTTATATATTTCAATAACTTCGTTAATCTATTCAACAAATGAATATTTTCTTCAACACATGAATTTTCTTTTATTCAACACATGAACTTTCTTCTATTCAACACATGAATATATATTTTATTTAACACATGAATTTTCTTTTATTCAACACATGAATATATATTTTATTCAACACATGAATTTTCTTTTATTTTCCAAATTGTAATAAGGCCCAATCAATTACCATATAATGCTAATTATATGGATTCCCTACAACACATGTCTATAATAACAACGATAAATCATCAACCATCATCCAGAGTGCACCACACAACTGCATAAGCATTAAATATAAATAATTAATGCTTACATAGTCTGTCAACCCATCGATTGACATACAACTAAACAATCGGGATTAGTGTACGTCAAATATCATCCCAATACCCATGTGGGGTTTCAAATCAACAAACACAAATTTTTATTTGTGCAGTTAGGCGATGTGTAAAATTTATCGTCCCAATCAATATCAGTCAAATGGGTGTACATAAATAAATTGTCCGATTTGTTTATAAATATTTATTTTATATACACGTTAAAAATTATATTTTTAACTATAAAATATTTATAACGATAAAATATTTTATTTCATTCCACTACACACAATCATTTTTCACAACACATCAATCAAACAAACAAGCCATCCATGGTCTGTGGACGACGGGTGTCGGTGCTACTAAGCACCGTCTGCATCCTAGTATATATTTCAACTAGAAAACAAAATAAATGTGAGGAGTTCTCACTGAGGGTTCCACTCCTCCATTCTTTATTTCTGAACGGTTTGGATTTGTCTGCCAATTCAACGCAATCTTCTCTACACTGTTCATATAAAAAATCACATTTTTATTTCAATGCTATAGAAATCACATTTTTATTTCAACGCTACATACATAAAAATCATATTCCTACCACGATTATTTCTATATAAAAATTATATTTTTATATTGCTACTTATATAAAAATCGAATTTTTATTTCGCTACAACATATATAAAAATCGTGTTTTTATATTCTCTATCTTATAAAAATCATATTTTTATAATCTCTACTATATAAAAATCATATTTTATTATCTCTACTATATAAAAATCATATTTTTATTATCTCTACTATATAAAAACCATATTTTTATATCGCTATTCCATATATAAAAATCTAATCTTTATATCGCCATTTAGATTTTAAAAATCATGACTTTTACATTTTAAAACTCGCTTCTTTTACAAAGTAAAAATCACTTCTTTTACAAAGTAAAAATCACTCCTTTCTATTTTTAAGAAATCTAATCCTTTTGCTTTTAAAAATCTAGTCTTTCTACTTATAAAAATCTATTTTTTCTAAATAAAAACCAATTCTGTTAAACTATAAAAATCAATTCTTTTAATCAATGTTCACATATATAAAAATCAAATATTTTATATAGCTATTCATAAAATAAAAATCAAATTTTTATATGGTTCTTTGTAAAATAAAAACAAATTTTTATATAGTTCTTTAAAAAATAAAAATCGAATTTTTCTAGCTAAAACCATGTTATTTATATTTTTAAAGACAACATTTTTAAAACAAGGTTATTTGCATAAAAAAATCAGATTTTTATTGAATAAATAACAATAAAAAAAATATATGAACTAAGAGACTCACGTTGTTCGCCTATGGTTGGGGTTTGTAGTGCAATCGATTGAAGGGGGAGAGTTCTTCGCGGAGGCGCAGGCGGCTTAGTAGCGGCGGTGTTCGTCGGTGATTGAGTGGAGGAGGGGGATGGCATGCTAGAGGCGGCGGCGTTATGGCTTTAGGGTTCGGGATTCATGTCAATTAGGGGTGGAGAGGGAAGAGGAAACTGAAGGTGGAAAGGGGGAACTCAGTGAGGCGGCGTGGCGCGGGGTGGGGCGGTGGCTCGACTGGTAGTGCGATGGACGAGAGAGAGGAGCGACGATGGGTTAGGGCAGAGGCCATCAGGTTTTGTTTTGGGTCTTTTTTTATTTTCTGTTGAAGTCAAAGGTAGAGGGTGGTAGTTAAGGAGAAATATAAATATATATATTTAATTAATTACTTTTTTTTACCATAAAGTCACTTTTTCATTCGATCTCCGAACGAGACTCAACAACTGTCGCCCCTAGCTAATTACTCCCATTCCGAACACAATGGAATATGTCACGTAAGCCAATTTGGCCGTTACAATTAGTTTTCATTTAAATTAAAATATAAATCATTATATATTTAATTTAAACGCACATTTTAAATTAACGGGGCCACATACTGATCCCAAAAATTCTAGAAAAATTATTTCTAGCTTCGTATTGACGATACGGTCCTAATAAAACTAATTTCGTCGAATTCTAAGATCGTTTGAAAAATGACCATTTTTTGGTCGATCGAAATTGGCTGAAACTGTTAAAACATGTTTTACTTCGCCATGCTCACATATTGATTCAGAAAATTATGAATGTTGGAATATAGCAATAACTAGACATCCTGGATCCAACAAAAGTGGTTTCGTCGAAAACCGAGGTCGTTTGCAAAATTTCCATTTTTAAAGGCCAAAATTCCATAGCAACTATTCTGAAATTTCAACTGGGCATAACTTTTTATCCTCGCTATGAAATTTAAAATTTTTCAAGTTCATTGGAAAGATATTCTCAAATAGATTCTAATATTTTTGGTTTCGCTAAAATCCGGTTTATTTTGAATCCTGTACATTCACTTGAAATTCGAAATCGAAATTTCAAACTACCGCGCCATTTTCAATTCCTTTTATAATTAAAAATAAATATTTATATTCTAACGACGATCTATATAAGTATACACATTCTAATTCTATTCAAAATAAATTTCTTGTCGTTATTATTTAATATAATTCATTTTAAATATTCAAAATTCATTAAAATTGCCAAAATAAAAATTTTAAATTAGCTCAGATTTCCGTGTTTATGTGTGGGCTGGTCTTACTATTATCCTTTCTTTCAAAAGTATTTTCAAAGTTAAACAAATTGTTGTGATATGAATTTATCACTGAAGATATTCTAGACTGATCCGGGTGCTTTTGCTTTGCTTCAAAATATGCTCGAGTCAGAACGAGTATATTTACAGGTTAGATTCCACTTGGAGTTCGGGAGCTAGAAGCAGGAGGCTTCGCATTAATTATTTAAAGTATTTCCGCTGTGTCTGATATAAGATGTACTCGGATGATTGGTATGTATACAGTTTTTGTTTAAAGCATTTGATATATTATATTTTGTTCGTTCCGCTGTGAGATTCTGATGTGTACTTCTTATTCTTCTATTCTAAAATTTCTTTCTTTTCTTATCTCACCCACTAATTTCTTTCTCATAACATTCCGGTGTTTTTGATGCTTGAATGTTCGACATGGTATTTCTGTGTCGATTTTTGAGGTCGAAACTTTCGGGTCGTTACACGTCTTAACCTCAAGCTCATTGCAGATGATGGTGATGTACTACCAAATGCTGAAATATATCGTCCATTTGTAGGCAAACTTAACTATCTTACTTATACACAACCTGATATCTCGTTTGCTGTACAAAATTTAAGTCAATTTATGCAAGCTCCTCGAACTAGACATCTACAACTTTACAACATGCTCAAAGATATATGGCACACACAGCAGGGCATAGGATTCTACTACCTTATACTCTCAAATTACAGCCTTTTTTAGACTCGGGTTGGGAAAATTGCGCTGATTTCAGAAAATCTACAACACGATATGCATTGCTCCTTGGACAATCACCTTGGAAATGAAAGAACAGAGTACTATTTCTAGATCTTCTTCTGAAGCTGAATACAGAGCAATGGCTGCTGCAGCATCCGAAGTTACATGGGTCGTGAGATTGCTTGAAGAATTAGGAGTTCAAAGTTTGAAATTGCAATTTTACATTGTGATAACCAAACTGCCTTGTATATTGCTTGCAACCCTTTATTTCATGAACATACTAAGCACATTGACATCGATTGTCACTTCACAAGAGAAAAGAATTTCGAATGGCTGATACAGCCAATGTTATCATGACCGAACCGTCAATCTAACCGTGACGGCTCAAGGTTTAAGGTTTTGAGGGTCCGACCGATCAAACCGTTGGAACCGTACATTTTTATTTTCTAACTATCTATGCATTATGTGATGCAATCTGCGTGCCAAAAATGTTAAACCTTGTTGAAGCTTGCCCCAAATCGACTGTTAAAGCAAGCGGTGAAGAAATTTACCTGTATAAAGTGGTGGATCTTTCGGTTTAAAGCATACAGCTGTCTAGCATAGCTAAGCGGGCTTGTTATTAGTTACAAGCCTGCCTGTTTTTTAGTAATCCAGCTTCAGTTTTTCTTTGAAATTAAGGGGCCGGACCAAGAATGCTGGTCTACCTATCAAGAATAGTTTTATTGAACTCCGGATCGGGCTGGGCTATGGTCCACGGTTATAAGGATTGGACCGTCGATCCGGTTCGATTATGATAACACTGGATACAACTGACCTATTTACCTATTCAATCTCAACCTGCAGATGTTTTTATCAAGATTTTACCTTCATCTCAACATAAGGAGTTGTTATCCAAGTTAGGAATGACATTTTCATGACATTATAACTTGTGGGGGGGAGTATTGGATATGTTTACTTGCCACAAGTTGATACACTACCAGATGGATGCCAGGCTGGCGTGATTTTCGTTTTTTGTTTGTATTACTTTTCATCTTCATATTAGTAGATTGTAATACCTGTTACAAAGTAATTTCTGTTTGTACTTTTTCATTCACTACAAGAAAATACCCCTATTACAATGTTGAATAAATGTCATTGAAGTACTTCAATAACATTTTTGTTAATGTCGTGTTATCCATTGTTGTTACAATGTTTCGATGAATGTTGCATACAGTGTTGTAAACGTATATTTTATAACATTGTTTAAGTGTTTTTGAAGTTACTAAAAATAATCGACTTCAAAACGTTATAAATATAACATTTAACAACAATCTTTTTTAACTAACATTGGAAATATTAACATCGTTTTGGACGTAGTCTGCACTGGAAAAACTATCCACTTCAAAATAAAATTGAAAACAAACTGTAATAATATACTAAATCACAAGAAGACTCAAAATACAAATAGAACTAACATATTAGAAAATTTAGTACAACTGGAGATACAGTTCATGCTCCCAATAACTAAACAAAATCTAAGAAAATTTTTGTACATAGCAAATTTTCAAATAGCCATGATATTTCAAAGTTTCAAAATGGTGCCTTCTTAGTAGTGTACTTTCTCCACTAAACAAGAAGAAAATTTATGTAATCCACAAGTGCATCTGCTTTGTTCTCTCTTTTGGTGCATCAGAATTTAGATCACTATAAAACTACATTTGCATTGTCTTCTTCAGAAACAAACTTTCCATTTGTGATTAGAGCGGATGGTCTACCTCGTTGTTCCTTATCTCCGCTTTTTCCCCTCATCCAAAGTCAAGGTGATACACATATGTTCGCTATTTTTATAAATACTCATGACAAGTTTTCTCCAGCGGCTGCTCACTCGTTTATGCCCACATTACTTATATCTTACATGCTCATATTTTAAGAATCATCTTCCTGCTATTTGCTTATGTGTGCACATGTATAGAGTCTCACCTTCTTGTCCAGAAACGATCGCTCTACTACTAACTTGTAAATAAGGAATCGGTATGAACACACTCATGAGTTGTACATGATGATAAAACAAAGCTAGCAGCACAAATTCACATTTATTTATTAAAATTCCAACAATTCAAAATATTTTGAAACAAAATATTTATCCTATTGTTATACCTGCGTCTAGCACTGTACCTATCCTGTTGTTATACCTGCATCTAGCACAGTACCAAATTTTCTATTTACATATCAATCTAAATATTTAAACAATTCCATAATATTAAAAAAATGTATTGCATGTAGTTCTTCATCAACAATACTATTTTGTTTCAGTTAAACAAACCAACATTAATATACAGCAAGTGAAATAAAAAAACTATAAAGAATTCCTGCATACCTGGGAAAATACTATAATAAATAAAAACAATACATAGATCCTAGAGTTTCAAGCCTCAATCATGGGCGTTCTTGTGGAAGGGCCAATGATATGTAGTGGAATCTCAGTGCACATGACTGGAATTGAGAAGCTTTCGGTTGTTGTGATGCAGCTATTCAGTGGAAGCATGGTTGGAGTTGCGGGTATCTTTAATTTGATTGGAAAGAGGGCAAACAAAGATGTGGGATCGGGAGCAGCAGGTGCGAGATTCCATAAAGAGGGATAAAGGTTTGCTATGCATATCTATTTGGGTTGGGAAGAGGCCAACAGAGAATGATGGTGGCGACTGATGGTGAAGACAGGAATTGGGGATTGATCTTGGATTAGAAGGGGGAGTAGATAAAGTAGCGGTTAATTTGGGGAAGGTGGTATATCATAAAATATTTGAGTGAGGCGGGATTCCCAAAACACTAATGGAGCCAAAATTTGTTTCATCGATCAACAAATTTTTTTTTATTTTTTTTTACGGTCAAGACCTCACATGATTATACGGATCGAGGAATAAAGTTGGATTGTTGCATTAGTTATTTTTTCAAGGTTAAGATCTTTGAGTACATGGATCAGTGACTAAGAATACAACCATTATAGAATAATTTTTTTAGACTTCTGTTTCGAAATTTGATGAATACATTGAATATTTTTAATTTAATTATTTTTTATATTTTATTTTTTAATATTTTGAATTATGAGGTTAAATGCTTCAATATCACTAGATGTGAATACTATTAGTTGAGAATTATTATACATCAATAAAAAATATGATAGCCTGAGGTGCTTGGTAATAATTTCTAATTTTTCTTAATTTGTTACACATCTAAAGATACTTTCATGATTACGCATTTCTACAACAATCAGTTAATATTGTGAAACAAAACAAATAGTCCACAATACTTAAAATTGGTTGCATATGCAAAGATGTTTGCAATTTCTTAAAATTATTGTTAAATATGATAATTGTACAATGTTGGAAAATTATCGTTTTATTTAAGAACTTTAACAATTTATAAAAAATGATATAATTTTTTTTACAAATCATGATGTTGCTAATATGTTGTTGAAAATAGTTTTTTATATTGATTTTGAGAAACATTATAAAAAAGAAATCAATTACAACATTTAGTAAAAAAATGTTGCCATCAAAGGATTTTTGACGACTCTTTAAAAGCAAGTGTTGTAATACACCCACATTTCTTACGACGGTTTAATGAAGTGTGGTAAATTTAGAGTTGTAAAATATGTTTTTTGTTGTAGTGAATTTTAATTCTCAGACAAAATAAAAGAAGAGATTAAGTTTCAAATAACGATTGTCTTTTGCTTTTCTATGCATGAAGATGTAGTCGATTTCCAGAAATAACAATGTCCTACTTCTTCATGTTCTCCTTTCCCATCTCCTTATCTACTTTTTCCTCTTCTCCTTCGGCTACATCGTCCACTCCACCTCCTTTAATCCCATCACCAGCTCGCCTTCCACCGTTGCCTCAAATTCAAATAGCATCAGCATCAAACAATAAAGCAATCAAATAAAATCAATTCAAAACCCATACATGTTTTCGCGGAATGAGACGCTGCAGGCTGTCGACATCTGGGGATTTACGAGATGAGACCATTAGTTCAGATCGATGTCGTGAGTTCTAACAATGGCAAAGAAAAGCGAAGGTCGGCTCCAAGAAAAGGATATATTGAAAGAGAAAAATAGGAATATACATATGTACTTGCCCAAGCAGCTTGCTCAACCTATAAATTTTTATGCTCCAATTTGAATTGAAATACCTGACTTAGTATCATACCTATAGCAAAAAGAGGAAGGAAAATCCAATTCTCATACTACATGCATGCATGCATGTGTGTGATGCTACTAGATAATGACCTCTTACGTACTTAGAGGCAAAAGATCAATATGTTACTGATACGGCTCATTAGGTAGAACTCACACCCAAAAGCTAGCTTGTAAGAGGAGGGTGCCTAATGGCCTATATCCTATACAATATTTCACATATTGCTGGTATGGGACATACCATTTCACCGCTCTTCAAAATTCCGACTTCCGCGTCGGCCTACTCTATCGACACTGACCCGACGGTAGCCCTTTTCTCTTTGGATGGCTTCACTCACCTATCAGTATTTTAATCTAGCCTATAGGTCGCCCCTTCTCACGACACAAAATTCCGTCGAGCGGTTCCCAGTGAAAGCACACAATGGCGCCGCTAGGATCAAAAATGAAAATTTTGCATTCACATTCTAGCTCATTCATTTCAGCAAACACATTATGAAACACCCCACCTCCGTTAAGGTCACTCACAAAGGGAATGCATTAACTTCGGTGAAGCATTTTAGGTAAAAGGCATTGACAATTTACAAGACAGACATATATAACAGCGGAAAACTGAAAATATTTCATAAATAGCATGGTTCAGTCAAAACATTACAAGCATTGTCTCAAAACCCAACTTCTAAATTATTACAATAAAACATCTGCCTTGATAAAACTCCAAGTACGTAAAGAAGCATAAAATAGTAGTAAAGTAGCATAAATCCGCAATAAAAGTGTAACCACAACCATAGCTCAAGAAAAGAGAGTCCAAGCAATACATCCACTCTTTTCAAGATGGAAAAGATCTGCTCTAAGCTGAAGTATTCCCTCCCTACGGAACCGGGGGGGAGGGGGGGAACGGAAGAAAAGAAGGTGAAAGAAATCGGGTCAGACATAAGTCTGGTAAGTCCATTGATTATTCATCATGTAAACAGGTAAAAAAATCATGACATGAATAAATTGAATATAGGATAATACCATAGAAATAAGATAACATAAGATAAGGCAAGATAAACTGAATATTCTATCGCATTCATTTCCCTTTTCTCTGCACCTACTAACTAATGTTTCAACTACCATCATGTGTTCATAACAAAGTGACCCCTTTTTCTGATCGGCTTCTACTCGCATGCATTTCTTACTTGTGTCATTCGGCCCCGCTTGATTGTAGATACCTGTGTTGGTCCCACCATAGGGTGTATCAATTCCTATGGTAGCAACCCGACACAAATTCAAGATGCACAGTGTATACTACTGATGCCTTGTGCTTGCTTTATCCACTCCGAGTACGTGCACACACATACTCCGTCTAAACCTACACTGCTGCACCTCCCACCGCTATTTTGACCGCTTATAATCAGCCCAATAATCGTGCCCCATCCTGCCTAGTTCAGGGTATCGTGATACATCTATGTGGGTTACTGCTGAAATGGGTCCCCGTTACTAGGGTTTTCTAAACAACATGTTATAACGGTTAAGTGTTCTCAAATTAACCAAACCTCACCCATTTGTTTAATTAACATGTTGTATTGGTTAAGTGTTTCCTTAATTAACTTAACCCTACCATTCTTAGCTTGTCTGTTCCTTATCTTTAATTCATTCATTAAAGCACCAACCTCTCACATTAGATCTATATTGTTGCGGTCGATGGATGTGCCGGGCGGTTCCGGGCAGTCTTACACCACAACTCAATCTATCCACGGGTTTTTGGGGCTTGACGCGCTAACCTCTCACATTAGATCTATATTGTTGTGGTTGCTAGATGTGTCGGGCAGTTCCGGGCAGTCTTACACCGCAACTCAATCTAACCTCAGGTTAGGCATGTTCATATTTAGTCGATTTACATATTTGTCATATGTATCCAAGTTTATGTCCTTTTATGCCAATATTCCCCCAAGTGTAGTCAGTACAAGTTTTATGCCACATTCACATGCTATTCCCAAAATTTACTAAATAAAATTATACCCAATTTTCCCCGCGTTATAATCACACGTACAACGAGATTCAATCTAAGTTCCGAATGAACTTAGTATTCACAAAAGCAAGTAAAAAGGAAAAAATAGAGCATAAGAACTAACATAAGGAAAAATAGGCATGTAAAGATGTACCCAATTCAAGAATCATGTCTCAATGTTGTACATTAACAATGAGTGTAGACAAGCCAAGCAATTTACATCATAGGTATAAAGATTAGATAGATTTGGACTTCAGACAATCACTAATTTTTATGTACAACATGATAAGTCCCATTATATAAATCACAATAGTCTCATTGGCATAGGATGTACAAGATGATAGGTTCCATCATATAAATCACAACAGTCTCATAGGCATAATAGGTTCCATTATGTCAATCCAACAGTCTCATAGGCATGATAGGTTTTATTATGTTAGTCACAACAGTCTCATAGACATGATAGGTTCTATTATGTCAGTCCAACAGTCTCATAGGCATGATAGGTGTCATTTCATCAATCGCAATAGTCTCATAGGCATAAGCAATTTAGATTTGATAAAAGGATAGGCACGAATCAGAATTAGGCATCGTTCTAGATCCAATTATTACAGTCATGATTTCTTTTAGATGTTTAAATCTAAATAATAACTGAACTTACAGAAAAGGGACGGATCTTGTATTCTGGGATCTGATTTCTGAATTTGTTTAGCTATCCTTTGATGTAGACGTTTGATTTGAAGTTCTTTTAATCGATTATTAGTTTGGATTTGATTTTATAGTTTGGAGAAGATGAAGGAGGCTAGGCTAGCTTGTAGACGAATAACATGACATCACCATAGTTTTAGGGTTGTGAGGTTAGGGTTTAGGTTTAGCTACGTGTATATAGATGTCTAGGATTAATTCTAGCCTTTAGATTAGTCTAGGAGAAATCAGAGCCATCAAACCAAAGAGATATGTCATCCAACCAACCATAGCACGACACATAAGCCCTAATACCTCAGAAACTAGTCACCGGCTAATCAGAGAAGGCCACATCAGCTCAAGGTTAAAAAATTCATCATAGGAACTAGATCTCAAAGGGGTCGACTCCCTATAGGGGGATCGACACCTATGTCGACTCCTCCTATGGGGGGGGGGGGGGGTCGACACCCCTGGGCGGGAATTTTCCCGCCCGGCTATTCTGACCGATTTTTGAATTTTCAACTGAATTAATTATTTAATTATTATTTTCTGTTTACACTAGAAATCTTCTAACCTCCATAACTTCTTCATACGGAGTCCGATTCACGCAAACTCGGATTCTATCTCAAGCAGAATTCCGAGATGAACGCAATGGCATGACCCGTTTCACCCAGTTCTTCTTTTAAAAATTAAGTGTTCTTAGATTTGTTAATTTTTATATTCACATAAAATACAGGGTGTTACATTCTCCCCTCCTTAAAGGATTTCGTCCCCGAAATCTCTAAGTTAAGAAGACTATATCCTAACATCACACATCCATCTACTCAACCATCAATGACAGGCATCCATTGTCCTTAAAAAGATTTTCTAATGTTTTCATGATCATATGCATAGTGTGTGTATATGTCCTTATCTAATGCAAAATCAGGCGGTCTACTGATTCAGTTGACCTCCTTGATGCGAATCATGTCGGTGCTATTAGTCCATATGTATGCAATTATTCCTAATCGTATTTTGTAACTTCTACATGAGTGCACAATAATTCATACAAATGCAACGTCCATATGATAACACATCAAGTTTCAATCCATATACAAATACATGTATGCATATGCAATATGAAAGTGACTGAGCCGATCTAGTAACTAGTGTGTGTGTATGTGCATCCACTTGCAACCACTTGCAACCATCAACCATAACATGTTTCAAATACATGTTACATCCATTGGTTTCTACCTAAGGTTTAAGAATAGGACTGAGGAGATGTACATAAAAGATAGATGCAAGCATGCATAAACTTATGGAAAAAGAGATCAAGAATGCACCCTCAAAAAGATAAGGGTAGGCTACGCGTATCTTGTCCTCTGTCTCCCACGTCGCTTCTTCCTCAGCATTACTCCATTGTACTTTAACTAGCTTGACCTCACGATTGCGTAGCTTTTTAACTTCTGTACCCAAGGTACAAGTTAGAACTCTCCTCACCATTGCTTCTCGTTCCACCTCTATTTCCTCTAGTATGCTTGGCTCCACAACTTCCGCAGACTCATGTAAGCACCTTCGTAGATGAGAGACATGAAAGACATTATGTACTCCAGCCAAACTTTCGGGCAGCTCTACTTTATAAGCCATCCTCCCAATCCTCTCAATGATAGAAAATGGCCCTACAAATCGTGGTGCCAATTTTTCTATGGACCCAAAGCGAATGACATTTTTCAAAGGAGATACTTTAAGAAAAACTGTGTCTCCAACCTCGAACTCAAGGTCGGTCCTTCTTTTATCAGCGTAGGACTTCTGTCTATCTTGTGCGGTCATCATTCGTCTTCGTATCAAGTCCACCTTCTCTGAAGTTTCTCTGATCATGCCAGGCCTAAGTACGAGCTTGTCTGTAAACTCCCACCAACAAGTTGGTGATCGGTACGGTCTTCCATATAAAGCCTCAAATGGTTCCATGCCTATGGTGGCTTGGTAGCCATTGTTGTGGGTGAACTCCACCAAAGGAAGATGATCCTCCCATGTTCCTCCAAAGTCAATAATGCACAATCTCAAAAGTTCTTCTAATACTCTGTTCACCCTTTCCGTTTGACCATCGGTTTGAGGGTGATAGGCAGTGCTCAAGCATAGCTGTGTGCCTACAGCCTCTTGCAAACTCTTCCAAAACTCGCTAGTAAAGATAGGATCTCGATCACTTACTATGCCAGAGGGTATTCCATGTAGTCGAACCAACTCCTTGAGATAAATGGATGCTAACGATGAGGTAGTCCTTTTACTCTTAACATGTATAAAGTGAGCGTTTTTAGTGAGCCTGTCCACTATTATCCAAATACTGGTATTGCCCCTTCTTAACCTAGACAACCCATCAATAAAGTCCATCGAAATGCTATCCCATTTCCATTGTGGGACCTCTAGGGGATGAAGCAGACCACTAGGATTCTTCTGTTCTACCTTGACTTGTTGGCATATCAAGCATTTAGAGACAAACTTAGCTAGATCCTTCTTCATGCCATTCCAGAAGAAAACCCTTTTTATGTCTTTATACATCTTTTCCCCACGTGGGTGTATGGTCAACTTAGAATGGTGCACTTCGTCGAGAATGGTTTTCACCAAATCCCTTGCTTGTGGGACACATAGTCTTCCATCCTGTCTCAACCAACCCTTGTCATCGATGGAGTATCTATTGAGGTGACTAGAAGTCTCACCTCTAATTAGCTTATCCATCACATCAACTAGCTGAGGGTCTTCACGTTGCGCGGTTCCTATTGAGTCCAGAAGAGTAGGCCACACCTGTAGCGATGCTAACAAACCAGGTACAAATTCAAAGGAGGATCTAAAGTCAAAGTTTGCTATGTACTCCAAGCTTTGCTTTTCTACAAAGAGAGGACTTAAGGTCAGCGTTTTCCTACTTAAGGCGTCGGCTACCACATTGCCCTTGCTAGGGGTATAAGCAATCTCAAAATCATATGAGGCAAGAAATTCCATCCACCTTTGTTGTCTTAAGTTAAGATCTTTCTGTGAGAAAAGATACTTTAACGATTTATGGTCAGTAAACAGTTCAAACCTTTCTCCTAGCAGGTAATGATGCCATAACTTAAGAGCGAAAACAATGGCAGTTAGTTCTAAATCATGAGTTGGGTATTTTTTCTCATGAACCTTCAACTGCCTCCCTCCATAACAAACTATTTTGTCCTCTTGCATCAAGACAACGCCCAATCATGTACCGCATGCGTCTATGTATACTGTAAACTTCTTACTCCCATCAGGCAATGTCAGAACTGGGGCTGTTGTCAGAGCCCTCTTCAATCATTGGAAAGCAAAATCGCAATCCAAATCCCAAGCAAAAGTTTGGTTCCTCTTTGTCAACCTAGAAAGTGGGGCTGAGATCTTTGCAAAGTACTTAATGAACTTTCTGTAAAAGCCCGCTAACCCGAGAAAACTTTGTACTTCAGTTGCATTCCGTGGGATCTTCCAATCTTGCACTGCAACTACTTTTGCGGGATCCACAACTATCCCTTCTTTGGGCACCACATGTCCAAGAAACCATACTTCATCTCTCCAAAAATGGCATTTGGGAATTTTGCTTTCAGCTGATGTGCACGAAGAGTATCCATTACTTTCCTTAAATGCAAAGCATGTTCTTCCTCACTTTTTGAGAAAATCAAAATGTCGTCCACGAAGACCACTACAAATTTGTTAAGAAACTCTCTGAACACCCTACTCATCAAGTCCATGAAGTAGGAAGGTGCGTTTGTCAAGCCGAAAGGCATGACAAGCCATTCGAAGAAACCATCCGGGATCTTGAACGCGGTCTTATCTATGCTGTCCTCAACCACTCTTAGCTGATGGAATCTGGTGGCCAGGTCTAGTTGGGAGAAAACTGAGGCACCTACAAGCTGGTCAAACAAGTCATCTATTCTAGGAAGTGGGTGCCTTTTCTTCTTGGTCAGTTTTTTTAGCTCCCTATAGTCTACGCATAGGCGAAGTGAACCATATGCTTTGGTTGCAAACACCACTGGAGTACCCCATTCAGAAATACTCCGCCTTATGAACCCCTTTTCAAGCAACTCTTTAACTTGCTTGCTGGGCTCTCTTTTCTTTCCCTTGGAGCCATGTGTCTAACGGGTAAAGCAACAGGTTTTGCATTATCAACAAGGTATATGCGGAAGTCTATCTCTTGCTTCAGAGGTAACCTTTAACCTTTTCAAAGACATCCGAGTATTCACGGACTACTCTAACAGATTGCAAGTTTTCAACAGACGCATCAAGAGATTCTAGATAGCTAAGCATAACAGAATTCATGGGATTACAAGAGATTTCGAGAGTATTACCGAGGCGAGTCATAAGTCTAACTGCTCTCTTTACACAATCGAGGATGACACCATTACTGGATAACTAATCCATGCCTAGAATCAACCCATAGCCCGTGAAGTCCAAAACATAAGCATTACATCTAAACCCAATGCTTAGTATAGAAATTTCCAAACCTAAACAAATCATGGACAAATAAGCCGAACCCCCAATTGGATTTGAAACAACCATGGGATCCTCTATTATACTGGTATCTAGGTTCAGAGATTCAACTAAAGTAGTAGATATAAAAGATTGCGATGCGCCAGAATCAAAAAGTGTATGAACTGGATGATCAGAAAGATAAACTAAACTCTTAATAGAAATATTTCTACCTCTTTCTTGCGGAGGTGCAATGAGAGCGTGAATCTTCCCTCCAGAAGTAGATCCAGTCCTCTGCCCTTGCCCTTGCCTTTTTGGGCAATCCCTTGCCATATATCCTATCTCGCCGCATTGAAAGCAACCACCCATCTTCCTCTTCTTCTTCCTGCAGCCTTTAATTAGATGTTCAGGTATGCAACAAAATTTACACTTCCTCTTGTCACGGGGTTTGTTATTCTTCCCGTCTTTCTTGGAATCTGTCTTCTTATCTGCGATCCCTCCGCTTTCTTATCTAGAGGTTCTTTCACCTTTGCCCCTTTCTTGCCATCCTTTTCTTCCTCCTGTAACAATGCCATGTCCACCAGTCTCTCAAAAGTCGCACGCATAGTTATATGGGACATAGCCAGGCCGTGCAGTCGCTCATTTAACCGTTTAACGAATCAGAGAACCTTTTTATGTGGAGTGTTCACTAACTCCAGTCCGAATCTAGCCAGCTGGTTGAATTGGTTGACGTATTCCTTAACCGATAGGCTTCCCTATTTAAGTGCTAAGAACTTCTCCATCTGTAGGCTTCGTTCAGCATGCGAGAGGAACTTTATTTCAAATCTCATCCTGAAATCCTCGCAAGTTTCAACTGGTCTCTCAGCATTAGTAACTTCCCACCAATAAGAGGCTTCATCCTTAAGTAACCATACAGCTAATTGTATCTTCTGCTTATCATCCACTTCGAAGATAACAAATAAATCTTCTATTTCCTTGAGCCAGTTTCTTGCTTCCACAAATGACCCAGTCCCATTAAATTTCCTTCCGCCCATAGCTCGAAAGTCTCTACATATCTTCGAGAAAGCATTCACATGCGGAGGAGGAGGAGGAACGGCTGCAACTGGGGGTGGAGGAATGTCTGTTGGGCCTGCGCCATTAGCCCTAACTTCTAGATACCTTCTGAACCGGCCAGGTATCAGTACGCCCTCGGGAAGATTAAGATCCCCAAACGTGCTGAAACTAAAAGAAAAGGTTCAAAATAAAGGACATAAAGATGGTGCATATGGCCTTAGGGTTTATGCCTTTAAAATAAAACAACACTTTTCTTGAAAATACTTCTATAAACTTCTTTTTTTTGAAAAATAGTTTTCAAAATATTTTATCTGATCTGGTAAACAATCGCTCTGATACCAAGTGAAACACCCCACCTCCGTTAAGGTCACTCACAAAGAGAATACATTAACTTTGGTGAAGCATTTTAGGTAAAAGGCATAGACAATTTACAAGACAAACATATATAACAGCGAAAAACTGAAAATATTTCATAAATAGCATGGCTCAGTCAAAACATTACAAGCATTGTCTCAAAAGTCAACTTCTAAATTATTACAATAAAACATCTATCTTGATTTAAAACTCCAAGTACATAAAGAAGCATAAAATAGTAGTAAAGCAGCATAAATCCCCAATAAAAGCGTAACCACAACAATAACCCAAGAAAAGAGAGTCCAAGCAATACATCTACTTTTTCAAGCTAGAAAAGATCTGCACTAAGCTGAAGTATTCCCTCCCTGCGGACCGGGGGGAGAGGAAAACGGAAGAAAAGAAGGCAAAAGAAATCGGACCAAACATAAATCTGGTGAGTCTAATGATTATTTATCATGTAAAC
Organism: Allium sativum; assembly: GCA_030737875.1. NCBI lineage: Eukaryota > Viridiplantae > Streptophyta > Magnoliopsida > Asparagales > Amaryllidaceae > Allium > Allium sativum. Next base: position 676,890,306 of record CM060920.1, read on the forward strand.
AGGTAAAAGAATCATGACATGAATAAATTGAATATAGGATAATACCATAGAAAAAAGATAACATAAGATAAAGCATGATAAATTGAATATTCTATCGCACTCATTTTCCTTTTCTCTGCACCCACTAACTAATGTTTTAACTACCATCATGTGTCCATGACAAAATGATCCCTTTTTTCGATCGGCTTATACTCGCATGCATTTCTTACTTGTGTCATTCGGCCTCGCTTGATTGTAGATACCTGTGCTGGTCCCACCATAGGGTGTATCAATTCCTATGGTAGCAACCTGACACAAATTCTAGATGCACAGTGCATACTACTGATGCCCAGTGCCTGCTTTATCCACTCCGGAGTACGTGCACGTCCATACTCCGTCGGAACCTACACTGCTGCACCACCCACCGCTATTTTGATCGCTTATAATCAGCCCAGTAATCGTACCCCACCCTGCCTAGTTCAGGATACCGTGATACATCTATGGGGGTTACTGCTGAAATGGGTCCGCGTTACTAGGGTTTTCTAAACAACATGTTATAATGGTTAAGTGTTCTCAAATTAACCTAACCCCACCCATCTGTTTAATTAAAATGTTGTAGGTTAAGTGTTTCCTTAATTAACTTAACTCTACCATTCTTAGCTTGTCTATTCCTTAGCTTTAATTCATTCATTAAAGCACCAACCTCTCACATTAGATCTATACTGTTGCGGTCGCTGGATGTGCCGGGCAGTTCCGGGCGGTATTACACCGCAACTCAATCTAACCTCGGATTTTTGGGTCTTGATGCGCTAACCTCTCACATTAGATCTATATTGTTGCGGTTGCTGGATGTGCCGGGCGGTTCCGGGAAGTCTTACACCGCAACTCAATCTAACCTCGGGTTAGGCATGTTCATATTTAGCCGAATTACATATTTGTCATATGTGTCCTAGTTTATGTCTTTTAAGCCAATATTCCCCCAAGTGCAGTCAGTACAAGTTTTATGCCACATTCACATGCTATGCCCAAAATTTACTAAATAAACTTATACCCAATTTTCCCTGCGTTATAATCGCACGTACAACGAGATTCAATCTAAGTTCCGAATGAACTTAGCTTTCACAAAAGCAAGTAAAAAGGGAAAAATAGAGAAGGAGCATAAGAACTGACATAAGGAAAAATAGGCATGTAAAGATGTACCCAATTCAAGAATCATGTTTCAGTGTTGTACATTAACTATATGTGTAGACAAGCTAAGCAATTTATGCCATAGGTATAAAGATTAGATAGAATTGGACTTAAGAGAATCACTAATTTTTATGTACAACATGATAAGTCCCATTATATAAATCACAATAGTCTTATAGGCATAGGATGTACAACATGATAGGTTTCATCATATAAATCACAACAGTCTCATAGGCATGATATGTTCCATTATGTCAATCCAACAGTCTCATAGGCATGATAAGTTTTATTATGTCAGTCACAACAGTCTCATAGACATGATAGGTTCTATTATGTCAGTCCAACAGCCTCATATGCATGATAGGTGTCATTTCACCAATTACAATAGTCTTATAGGCATAATCAATTTAAATTTGACAAAAGGATAGGCACGAATCAGAATTAGGCATCGATCTAGATCTGATTATTACAGTCATGATTTCTATTAGATGTTTAAATCTAAATAATAACTAAAATTACAGAAAAAAGACGAATCTTGTATTCTAAGATCTGATTTCTGAATTTGTTTTGCTACCCTTTGATGTAGACGTTTGATTTGAAGTTCTTTTAATCGATTGCTAGTTTGGATTTGATTTTCTTGTTTGGAGAAGATGAAGGAGGCTAGGCTAGCTTGTAGACGAATAGCATGACGGCACCATAGTTTTAGGGTTATGAGGTTAGGTTTAGGTTTAGCTATGTATATATAGATGTCTAGGATTAATTCTAGCCTTTAGATTAGTCTAGGAGAAATCAGTGCCATCAAACTAAAGAGATGTGTCATCTAGGCAACCATAGCACGACAAATAGGCCCTAATACCTCAGAAATTAGTCATCGGCGAATCGGAGAAGGCCACATCAACTCAAGGCTAAAAAAAATCGTCATAGGAACTGGATCTCAAAGGGGTTGACTCCCTACGGAGGGGGGGGGGGGTTGACACATATGTCGACCCCCCGGGGGTCGACACCTATGTCGACTTCCCCGGAGGGGTCGACACCCCTAGGCGGGAATTTTCCCGCCCAGCTATTCTGACCAATTTTTAACTGAATTTATTATTTAATTATTATTTTCTGTTTATACTAGAAATCTTCTAACCTCCATAACTTCTTCATACGGAGTCCGATTCACGTAAACTCGGACTCTATCTCAAGAAGAATTCAGAGACGAACGTAATGGCATAACCCTTTCACCTAATTCTTCTTTTAAAAATTAAGTGTTCTTAGATTTGTTAATTTTAATATTCACAGAAAATACGGAGTGTTACACGTTAGGGTGTATCCTCCCATTCCAGCTTCGGTTTATTCATTTCAACAAACAACTTGTATGCATCTTTTTCTTTGTGCTCAACATGCCATGAAGAATTCTATGTGGCACACAATGCATTAAAAAGTGCAGCTATTGAGTAGTACGTAACTGAGTGGTAGTAAACATTATTTCTCAGATGCACAGAAGCAGAATAAAGTGGCGGTGAATAAGATATAGGCCTAGCAGCGGCAACAAGGGTAGGTGGAGGTTTAGGGAGCTTAAGCAAGGGAAAAGAAGCCTTTGTGGAGTTCAGTACAGCAGTTGTCTCCATGGGTTAGTGCTCGGTATATGGGTCTTCGTTGTGCAACACCAGAATGATTCTCTTAACCAAACAGCGATGACTAATGGTGTCTATGCTGTTGCAATGGAGGCATAACCCTTGATCACGGAGTTGCTGCATCTCTGAGTAGGTAAAGTCTTTAATGGGGTATGATAGTGAGGGAAGTGCTGGTGTGTTTGTGATATCTTGGTGGGTGGTGATTTGTTGGATATTATCTTCATGTCGGGTCATAGTGAGGTTGAGAAATATTTGGAAGGTTAAAGGAGAGATCAAGCAGTGAAAAGTAGAGCAGATCTGAATCAAGAAAAGGGTAGATGTAGAAGTTGGGGGAGGAGAGAGCGAAAGTGAAAGCACCAAATTAATATGGCTCATTAAGTAGAACTAACACCCAAAAGCTAGCTTGTAAGGAGAGGGTGCCAAATGACATATATCCTATACAATATTTTCCATATTGTTGGTATGAAACATATCATTTTACCGCTCTTCGAAAGTCCGACGTCCGCATTCCCGACGGTAGCATTTTTCTCTTTGGACAGTTTCAGCCATCTATTAGTATTTTAATCCAGCCTAAAAATCGCTCCTTCTCACGGCGTGAACTTCCATCGAGCGGTTCTCAATGGAAGCACCAAATTGATACGGCTCATTAGATAGAACTTACGCTCAAAAGCTAGAAAGAATGCCTAGTGGCCTATATATTCTATAGGATATTTTCCATATTGGTGGCATGAGACATATGTGCTACATATGAATTGAATATGTGAACTGGTGCATGCACAACGTTCAGATTCTTGACTCGAATTCGAATTGTAAAGAAAAATCCAACTTTGACAGCCAAGGCCTATCAACACAATCACTCAACATATCGTAATTACATAAAGATGACTTCGAACACGCGCCATTCCTATATATATACGAAACACAAGAGGTGCAGCTCTTCATAAAAAAGCTGTCCTGGTAACGATAAAGACCAATCCAAAAACCAAGTAAAATCCTTGTTGAAGACATCGATTGTCTCGACTTGATTATTGTCCAATTTGTGGTCATTCTGTGTAGTGGGGTTTGAGCATACACTACGAAATTTAGTGCAACAAGAAAACAAGGGAAATTGCAGAAATTAGTAAGTTACCGTTCAGAAGCAGCAAGGAGAATTGGCAATGGAAAACAGGCCTAGAAACAATTAACAACACGACAGCAATAAAACAAAAGAAAACAGAACAGTTTCAAGCAACTCCCATTTTATTCATCACTTCATTACACCACAAACTTTCGACAACACAGGCTTCACGATGCAGACAGACCATTGACAAAGTTCAAAATGCAGACATACACAGCATTCACAACTTCAACAATGCAGACAAAGACCTCCTAAAATTTCAAAATGCAGACATAGACCATATGATCAGAACATAGCAATCTAACCATCAATCTTAATAGCCTTAACTTCAGGTCTCCTAACCCCCACCTTTGGCACAGTGACGGTGAGAACCCCATTCTCCATGGTTGCCTTCACCTGATCCATCCTTGCGTTGTCAGGCAGCCTGAACCTCCTCAGGAATTTCCCACTGCTCCTTTCTACCCTGTACCATCTGTCGTTATCCTCCACCTCCTCCTTGTTCTTTTCTCCACTTATCTGCAGCACGTTTCCTTCCTCCACCTCCACCTTCACTTCTTCCTTCTTCAGACCTGGCAAGTCTGCTTTGAACACGTGTGCCTCTGGAGTCTCCCTCCAGTCGATGCGTGTGTTTACAAGGGCCGCAGTCTCGTCGTTGAACGCAGTGCGGGCTGCTAGGGATGGGAATGGAGTTGTTAGGGATTGGAAGGGAGTTGTTAGGGATTGGAACGGGTCGAACAGATCGAGGGAGAACGGGTTGAACAGGTCGACGGGGAGCGGGTCGAACACGCTGCTCCTTTGTCCAAAAACGCGAGGAACTAGGGCCATTTGAGATTACTGATTAGGGTTTAAAAACCACCGGGAATATCTGAGTTAAATTGATCACGATTTGATGATGATGAAGGCGAGAGGAGGAGGGTATAAATAGGGTCGAATGGAGGAGACATGAAGAGACTAGAGACGAAAACGTGAATCTGCTTCAGTGCTTTGGAAGAGTCTGGCATGAAAGATGTCACGACGAAGATAGAGTTTTCTAGGTCGCCAAGTAGTTAAATGGGTACGACGTTATTGGGCTAAGCTTTGAAAACGGTTGTTAAATAACCTTACTTTAGTTATTGTGTAATGCAACGAATAGCATTACTATTCAATATAATTTTATGTTACACTCCTAACACCATGTTTTTTACAGTTCAAGTCCCCTGTACCCAATTTGTTATGTACCCAACCAATTAACACCCTCGATTTTTACTTTTTTGCAATTAAGCCCTCTTTCTTTTTCGGACTTAATTGCAAAAAATAGAAATCAGCGCATACTGATTGATTGGAAACAGGGGTACACAGAAAATTGGGTACAGAGGATTTGATCTCTGTTTTTTAAGGGGATACCAATTATATTATTTTTATTTATTTTTGTATGATGGCCAACAGTCGATCAGCACTGTTTTCTGCGGCGATCAAACACCGAACGTCAGTAGTTCGACGATTTATGATCATGAAAAATGATGTAGGTAGACGGTTGTTTACGGTGCAAAACAATTTTGCACAGTAGTTGATTGTCTTATGAATTGCATGTGGTATTATGATGTACATAATTTTGTTGTATTTATTATTTTTATCCGTGATATTAGGAAAAGAAAACATTGTGCATTTAGCATCACCCTATTTATTTATAAACAATAAATAATAATAAATCAGAAGAATTTAAGCTTTCTCGTTAATTCTACGAATAATTTATATTTTTTTTAATTTATTTTGAGTCCATAAAATTATATTTTCAAAATTTTACAATTTATTGCATCACAATAATTCTACTAACCTTTATACACAATAATTACAAATTTTTAACGGTCTTTGTCAAAATTACATACGAATCCTATATTTTTTTCCTTACGTTTACTTCTTTTTTCTAATGCTTGCTTTTTCCTTCAATTAAATTTATATAAGCTGGATATTTGTTTCAATGGCACATTTCAAAAGAAAAATAGATCCAAAGACAAATGGGTTTTGTTGTTTATATGAAGGGCAATTTTCGTGTTTTAATTGGAAAATATTCAAATATTTAAATTAAGTAAATATATTGATATTTCACAAATAATAAAAATTAATTATAAAATGTTTTCTTGTCAATATAAGAATAAAAAAATAAAATTAATTAGGAATTTTGTATTGTTTTGTAATTATGATTAAAAAAGAATAACAGGATGGAAAGCTAAACGAATGTGGCTTCGCTTTTTATACATTACTTTTTCGGATGATAAATGAGACTAGTTTTTAGACGATTCGGTTCTATGTTTAGGTGATATAATATAAAGTTACATTTTCGGGTTATAAAGTTATATTCATTTAGTTTTTCAAACTGTTTACTTTTATATATTCATAATAACATTAGTCGACTTAAATAATTTTGTAATCACTTTTTTCCATACATTTTTGACATTTATGTCTTATTTTCTTACAAATTTAGTGATGGTGAAAAATTAAAGTGAACTTCAGGTTGGTATAATATAATTTGGTCTTTGTGTTTGATCTAATTATTAAACGTGGTTGTCCTTAGATCTAATCTTTATCTAAAATATGTGTTTAAAACTAGATATTCCTTTATATAAAAAAAATTCTCCGTATCCACAAGCATTCCATTTAATTGGGAAATTGATATGGTACATTAATATCTAAAGTGAAAAAGAAAATTATTTGCATATTCCAAAAAAAAAAAAATGTAACATATACATAAATATACGTATACACACACACATATATGTACACACATACACACACACACACACACACACACACATATATATATATATATATATGTATGTATGTATGTATGTATGTGTGTGTGTGTGTGTGTATATATATATGTATGTATGTATGTATGTATGTATATACAAGAGAATTACAAGGCACCTCTATTTCGAAACACCCATTTTGCATTCAAAACGCAGTCACTCCTTTTTATTTAAATAAAGAGCGAGCAAGGGAAAGCGTCAGCGAAAAGGGAGAGAAAGAAAATGGATTATGCATGGAAATCAAGGGACATTCGGGAAGGGGGAGAGAGTTAAGTTGCAACAGAGCCACTTCTCTTTCTCTCTTTGTGTACACACATACATACATATGTAGACCCAACCGAAAACTAGAACCGTATGCATTTTATGGACATAAAGTAATCAGTTAGGATCATTCAATACGGTATATATATATATATATATATATATATATATATATATATATATACATACATACATACATACATACATATGTGTGTGTGTGTGCGCAGTCGTAGCCCGGCGGTTAAGGACTTTACACCATGGTAACAGTGGCGTGAGTTCGAAACTCGGATTGGCGTGCTAAGAGCATACCATGTGCATACGCTAAGATTAACCACTTATGTGGTGCTCGCGGACCAGGCTAGGTGCACTGGCAGGGGTTTTACGACTCCGGTCGGTTTTCCTCCCGAACAAATTCAAAAAAAAAAATTCAATATATATATATAACGTATGTGTGTGATTATGTATAGTTCTTATGTCATGTAGCACTTACATTAGAAAACGTGACATTTCAATTTTGTTGTAATATTTTATCTGATTTAGTATTATGTAATGTTACAACGTTCAATGACCAAAATATTGAAATATGATTCCTTTGGACCAAATTTAAATATCATCTCACTTTGAAGAAGATTTCCCCATTCTAGACTTGGAGCACCATTATCAAACCAAATTGTTTGTATATTTTAAATTTTATGTTAATCACTGAATAATTTTATGTTAATGCATATCGTTTGCATTTGAAAATAATTAATATACATGTTTATAGATGCAACGCTTAGCAAATTAGGGATAACTATAATTGATGTTATCATTTGTTGAATAGAACCGTTATGTGCAAAAATATTAGTTATAGTTCATGTGCATTGAGATTTATTAACAAAAATTATCAACAAATATTTATCGACGATGCTTAAAGGAAAATACTTATTTAAAAATTTACAATTAAAAAAATTTGCATTTTTAGCAAGGTTGGTACTAGTATTTGGTTGATGGTGAGTTTACTTGCAAATTTTGAAAAAACATAGCTTTATATTATCCTTTAGTTTTTCTCTGCAAACAACACTAATATAGTGGTTTTATATTGCCTTACATGTATTTGAAATTGAAAAAAAAAGAAAGAAATGTTTCTTATTTGTTTAAACAAATTCAACGAATGATATTTTTAAACATTTAATATATTTTTTTGCAAACTGTATGTTATCTCTTGATATGATTGCCTCTATGTGCTTTATTTAAAAGAGATAATATAGTTCCATGGATAAGGATCAGCTTGCACGTAAATGGAATTCTAGAGTTTTGCCGTTGAAATTGGAGTCAAGTATTTCAGTCATTGTTGATAAAATTAAATTGCATTATTACAACGGCAAGTTCATTTGTAAATTCTAGACATTTTAAAAAAGAAATATAATAACAATAGTTAAATTAGATAGAAAATTAATTCAAATTTTGTATACAGTAAAATTTGAAATAATCTCAAATTTCGTGAAAATCGCGTAAATGATTCATAGTACATCTACAAAGTTTGTTTCATTTTGGACTGTAAAGTTCTCAAAATATAATTGAGTTGCACACAAGGGGATCATTGTTTCTTGCCCTTTTCTAATAGAAATGCTGTTTTGAGGTCTACTTCCTGATTTATACATGTTTGCCTCATTTTAAGTAGGTTAAGATTCTATTTAAATTATTATATTTTGATTACCCTTTGTGCTTATAACTTAGTACTTTCTTTTATCGATGCATTGTAAATAAAGCACTACTCTCCTTTTAATTAAGACGGTTCATCCATTTTCCAAGAAATCGTGGTTATGTATGTATATGTGTATAAATACCCACGACGAGGTTCTTTATTGGTAGCATTAAAGGATATTTAAGCATTTTTCCTCCTTATAAAACCTTGCTAAATTAGTAGGGAAAATGAGCGTAACATCACTTAACATATAGTAAAATACATGTATGTTGACCAAGTTTCTAACTAAGCAGGATACACCAAGGAGTAGAGTGTCAAAACGAAGATGAGACAACCTAAGAACTTGGAAATATGCGTAGAACCAGGAAGGAAAATGAACTCAAGAAAAATTTCTGATTTAAGAGTTAATTATCTCAATGTGTACGGAGAGCTTCCTCTTTGTATCGAGAGGTTTATTCTCTTAGTTTGACCATATGGCCTCCATGTACTTCAAAGGTTACATCAACTGTCCATCGCAAAGTGCTTTGCTCAAAGGTTTGACGAGCAATTCTCAGGATTGATAAGAAATGTACAATAAAATAATGATAGTTTAAGTGTTATCAGGAGAGTCATCGGAATCCACTTATAGTCTATCGAAAAGAGTTTGGAAAACATAGAAGTAAAGATGGAGAGTAAGGCAAAGAAAAAAAAAGAAGTGTTGCAACTAAGTAAACCTAACTGTATCAACGGAAACCTCTTTGTGCTAAGGGATATTTTGGCTAACTAAGCTGAGGTATTTTCATACACCGCCGAATAAGAGGACTTTAGCGACCCATATTCAACATATCAGAGGATTGTAGAATATTTATATATTTGCATATGAGGTTGTATGAGTCTATAACTTTAGGAAATGACTAGTAGGGGGATTTCTTACTTTCATTATTTTTTCCAAATTTTTGTGTGGCCATTTTAAACTTGGCGATCCTTGTTTTGCATATAACTTTTGTTTGGTAAGGAATTTGGACCCAAAAATAATTCCATTAGATCTAAAAACTGGTTTCTCATTCCATAGAGTAGTCACATCAAGCAAACTGACTAACCGTCAGGAAGGAATGGCTGAAACAAGGTTTTAAGGAGTTCCGAACTTTTTAAGTGGAATTGAGCGGTCATTAGGGAGTGGGTCCATGGCCTATTTCGGAAATTAAGGGTTGTGAGGGCTGAGATGATGAGGGGAATCTTCTCCTATTCATTTCACAACTCCGAAAATAGATTCAAGCTTCATAATGGTCTTCACCCACTTAATCAACCACTAAAATTAATTTAATTAGTAAAATCTCGTCATTAGTGATGGATTAGCGCAGTATGACATCAAATCGTGCTTAGAGCTGCTATAGCATCTAGGAATTTGCGCCAAACACTATTAATCTTGGATCTAACAAAGCTTGGGGTATTAAGGTGAGTGATTAGGGTGTTTTAAATGATAGCCACCTCTTAAAAATATGGAAAAACACTCATAAATCACGATTAAGTATAATGATATATGTGAATTTAGGGTTATTTAGATCATATTTGTGAAATCCGGAATTAAAGGAATGTCTCTATTACCTTATTACTTGTGTTTTTCCAATTTTGATGCTTTGGGATGAACTAAATGTCATGTGAGAATGTTGTATATGTTAGATGCTTTCCTAGAAATGCTCAGATGGGTGCAAACGCCAAATGCATGGCAAATTATCTTAGGAAGTTAGGTGATCATCTCTAAAGTAGAAATTAACATGATTGGCTTGAATCTGCATGGGATTCTTATGGGATAACAAGGAAGGTCCTAGGTGGCTGATGAACAAGTTTCTAGCCTTATGATGTTTGAGAAATCAAGTTACAGCTTCAGAAGTTTCGAATCGGCATGGAGCAGAGGCTCGGTTAGGCACTCTTTTAATTGGCATAGAAATGACTTAACCTTGGGCTGCAGCACTTCGTATTTCAGATCGACATGGAAGGGAGTTAAACTCGGATTATCGAGAAACACTTTAGGATGAAGGAGTTAAGAGGAGGAAAACGCAAGGCCCAGATTAGCATGTAGACACATCGATTGTAACGGCCCACACCTCCGTTCGTGCAAGATATTGTCCCCAACTTAGCCACCGTATAGGTGTGGGGTTTTGTTTCTCAAAAGGCCTCAGCATTAGCACGAGATGGACTCTACTATATAAGCACCCACTTCACACAGGCTTCCACGATGTGGGACCTAGGGGTGTTACATTCTCCCTCCTACAGAGCCTAACGTCCTCGTTGGCTCAGGAACACCTCACCCAGGCGCTGTGGTCCACACAAGAGCCATAATTCCGGTTGGGTATTGGCTCTGATACCACTGTAACAGCCAACACCTCCGTTCACGCAAGATATTGTCCCCAACATATACATATACATATATGTATATATTTTGTGTGTGTGTATTGTGTGTAGAGTAGGTCTGCCTTAGGAAAACGGTATTAAGTGGTTGACCTATCTCTTGTTGGGTATTAACTGGTTAGGACTAGGTTCGTTCCTAAGGTTCGCTCCTTGGTTCAGGACCCAAGTCATTGGGCCCACCTTTCGAGAATTAAATGGTTATTGGATCTGCCTTCCTCCTATAAGGTATTAAATGATCCTAGTAGAAGATAACATGTGTAGGGTAGTTCTCCAAGTAATGTCTATTTCTTATCTAGGAGATAGTAAGGGCTGACCTAGGGATGAGTTATGTATACATGGCCTAAGGAACAACATATCTAATGAAAATATTGAGTTACTAGAAGTTCACCCGTAGGGACAACTAGATAGTAACACGTGACTTCTAGCATGTCTGCTCCATAGGTTTATTTGTGTGTATGCTTGTTTGCGTAGACATATCATGAAGAATTTATACTGCTAAATATAGGAAATAGTTATTCTTGGAAAACATTGTGATTTTTATTCACCGGAACTTTATGTTCTGACCTCCCTCCTATTTACATATAAACAGGGTAGTAGATGAGAATGCTTGGATCAGTGATACCTTGGATATGGAGCCTGATGATGGAGGATCCATAGCTATTAGGCATTATTTATGGCATTGTTATTATATTGGGTTAATTAATGTGGATGTACCAATTATTGCATGAGAATCGTTGTAACTGACATTTATGATGGTTTTAATTAAAGGCACATCTATTTTGAATTATTATATTTTATCCCTTCCGCTGTGTGAGATTCCAATTTTGTTTTAGTATGCTCTGTCATATTTGTTAAACCATTTCCTTACAGGAACCAACGATCCATTTAGAACAACTCTAAGTTTTGAATGGTTGCCAGTTCCGGGCGGATTATTACATTTGGTATCAGAGCAATGATTACCCAATTACGGGAAATATATAGGTATGAGAGGCGTACTTGTTATTTTGGAAAAGGATTTTTCAAAAGTTTTACTATATATATATATATATATAAGTTATGTATGCCTTTAGAAAATATTATCTGTATGTCTTTCTATGAAAGGATTAACCTTAATTTCTAGAAAATCCCTAGAATCCATGCAGTGATTCAGTAGTTCCAATATTGATTTGGAAGCCTATAAGAACCTAAAGAATGTAAAAAACCAAAAAGTTAGAAAATGGAAAGAAACTCCCTAGTTTAATAGGCAGTAAATGGGAATAAATTGGTGGTTTAATTATCGTTCATGGAAAAGATAAAGGAGAAATAAGTAATAATAATTTGGAATGGGACAAATTAACGTCCATAACATAAAGGTGTGAAGGTTTTAGGAAAAAGTGGAAGAATATCTTTTACTTAATGGGATAAAACTTCTGCATGAGTAATTAATGGAATTTGAAAGTTAAAAGAGCACTAAATGGTCAACAAGAAAAAGGACATCAAAATCGAAAAATATTAAGGATGTAATCAAGGACATTTATGTAAAATTATGAATATTCAATTTTGAATTTAATGTCCATAAGAATGAGCGTTGTTTAATGGATAAAATGGCATAAAGGACATTTATAATGACAATAATTAGAAACGTTAAGAAGTGAGAACATAGGAACACCGTAACATCCCGTATTTTTGGTGACTAGATATTTAATATATTTTATTATATTAAATATTGAATTGTAATTATAAATGGATTTATAATAACGAATTCGTTTATTAAAGCGAAGTTGAATATATTAATTTATATTTAAATTATAAACGAGCTCGTAACGTCACGGTAGTTCGTAATATTGAGTTTTGAACTTAATTTGAATATATAGAATTCATTTTAAGTCGGAATTCTTTGAAACAAGAATCATCCAAATCTGTTTGATTATAATTTTCTAATGGAAGTGAAAAATCGAGATTTCAGCTTATATATTGTAAGTTATGTCCAAATCAAATTTTAAAATAGTCGTTATGGATTTGTTTATAAAACGATAACGTTTATTTAATATATTTGAAATGATTTTTATATATTTTGGATATCGTTTAACTTGGAATTTTTAAACGGTGAGCTATAATTATATATTGGTTGAATTTGAAGTGATATATATTTCCATTTGGATATATATATATATATATATATACACACACACGATGATAACAATTTATTTAGTATTAAATTGATTGTTTGGAATTTATTTAACATTTAATCGATATTATATAAGCATTAAGAATAGCTGTTTTCCAAATGACCTCTGTTTTTGATGAAATGAATTTATTGGAATACGTATGGTTAGTTATTGTTAGATTTTTAGTTTGAAGCCAATTGGAGAAGTTTTTGTCGGACGTTCAATTTAAATGTGAACCGGTATGTATATTGAAAATAAAATACTGCAGTTTTTGCAAACGGAGTCCAATTTCAACGAAATTAATTTCATTGGGACTACAACGTCAAGACATAGCAGTATATTTATTTTTTCTGAATTTGGAGAGGGTGTGTGGCGGTGCGTACAATTAACGGTAATGTAAATAGCGGTACGAATTTTATTTATTCGCGTATGAAATATATATACTTAACCCCTAGGTAATAAATGTACTACATGCAGTTACATCTACCCTAATATGTATACATGGCCTATATTCTAAAAAGAAAATTCAAACTATAAACCTACCTTATGTCTAATTCTATTTGACTTGACCTACCCGTATGTGAAGCTTACATCAAAATAAAGCACACCCACTCTATATGCTAATCTATGTTTTTAATTCTTCCAGCTTAACACTACAAGAAATTTGATCTTTATCTACCAATATTTTACCTACCAATAAATATAGGTAGGTAAAAAGAACCTTTATCTACCAATATTGAATGGTAAAATTCATTGGTAGGTAAATGTTGTAAATTTTAAAAAATTGTTAAAGGATGATTATCAACCAGTAATTATAGTAGGTAAAATGTAATATCTACACATATACGTTTTTCTCATATCATTTTCAACTTTCATTAAAAATAACGCTAAGTCATTCGATGATGTGTCAAAAAAGTATATTCTAGTAATTTTTTTGAATTGAAGATTTCGCTTACATGTCCTAGCAATGTTTTTTGTAAAATAATTTCTTTATTAATTATCAATAATTATTTTGAAATATGAAATAACTAACAGTTAATAATTTGATAAACAATAATTAAATTGTAAATAATTAATGTTAAATAATCATTCGTTAATAACTTATCATACATTCTTAATTTTTTCTAAGCATTTGATTAACTTTAAATTTTTCGCAAATGTTTCACAATTTCACGCTAATATGTCATCATTTGAAATGACCAAAACATATTTTCTCTAATTTATTGCAGAGACACAATTTATACCATCCTCCGACTATAAATTTAACAGCTTATTTTAAATTAAATCTAACGGTACAAATTTTAATCCACGTGATCTCTTTTGTTGCCTCAATCCGCATAGTCTCTTCTGATTGGCCACAATATAAAACATGAAAACTGCCACTACAAATAAATACCAATAATCTTGATGACAATATTTATTATAGTTGCTATGTTTACATCCCTTTCTAAAACAAGCGAGACATTCCTACTTTAAAACTTAATTGATTTTCTTCTCCTTCTAAAAACATGTTTCATGATATACCCTAATAACTATATTTCTTCAACCTTTTTATTCACACATGAATTTGCACAATAACAACAAAATAACAAAATAATAATGATGTAGGCATCTGATAAATTTGCATCTGTGTATTCTGCAGGCCAAATTAGTATATTTTCTAGCTCTAGCTCTAAAATAACTGTCCGAATCAATTACATTCATGCATATAACAAATAGGTTCAATGATATAAGGAAGAGATTCATGCATATAAGGGAATTAATTACATTCATGTATATCCTCTTATTCTTCTTTTCTTTTATTCTCTGCTCTTCTTACACATGATGTTTGAATAATATAATATACATTCAATTCCATTTTAATATTAGATCTATATTTACAGACAAATGAATCAATTCAATTTTGTATGTATGTATTTATGTATGTATATGTATGTGTGTGTGTATATATATATATATATATATATATCAAGAGTTTGTGCTAATTAATGTACATCTTTTTTCTTTAATTCCTTTTAATTTATTTCATATTTGTTTTGTTAAAACATAGTTGACATTAGCCTTGCTTAACGTTTGTGTTAATTTATCAAGAGTTACCACTTAAGGTTTGTATGAAATAAATGGTAACATATTAACGTTCATTAATTTATACATGATAGACTCAATACTTGATATAAATGGCAACATATTAACGTTTGTGTTAATTTATTTCATACTTGTATAAATTAATTGCAATTGATTAACGTTAATTAACGTTAATTTATACATGGTAGCATTTATAAATGGTAAAATTTGTATAAATTAATTTATTAAATAAATGGTTAACATTATATGGTACCAAGTTAATTTACATATTAAATGGTACCATGTTAATTTACATATTAGTTAACGTAAATTAATATGGTACCATTTTTTACATGGTAACATATTATTTGTATAAATGGTTACATGATAGCATTTATTAACGTTAATAACTGCTTACTGACGCTAGTATTCACCACAATTTAAATGCATAGAAAACCTTTTATTTTCATCCCTAAAGGTAATTTATTTTTTCTCTTTTCTTCCTTTCTTCCTTCCTATCTTACGTTATTTATTTATTTTCAAATGGCTAGAAAAATGGATCTGGTTTATGGGGATGGTAGCGTTGGGGTCATGGATTCAGTTTTTGAAGCTATTCACAATGCTAATGGTCATGCTACTAGGTAATTAACTTATATTGTTTACATCCCTTTTTTCTTTTCCTATTTTACAAATTTCTTACCTCAATCAATTTTCTTTATTTTATGTATGGAAACATTAGCATCATACCAAGGACTCTAATGGCTAAAGAGGTCATCTTGGCTTAAAATTCATATCTGATAAAGTCAAAGGTTTCATTCTCACATTTGGTTTGTTATGTAGTTAATTGGAGAAACGTATGGGGTAGTGAAAGAAGTGAGCGACATGCATCAAAGAAAGACAGAAATGGCTAAGCACTCTGATGCATTCATTACATTTTTTTGAGTAGAGATGCATTCATTACATTATCTGGTTAATTTTTATCCATTATGTTACAAATTTTATTTTATCTTTCCTTCGTTTTATATTTTCTGATATTATTCTACTACATTCCCAGGTGTTTATGGAACTTTAGAAGAGCTACTTGAAGTTATAACATGGGCTCAGCTTGGCATCCATAAAAAACTGGTTAGTGATAATTGAAGATATATTAACATTTGTATTAATTTATTTCATACATGTATAAATTAATTGCAGTTTATTAACGTTAATTAACGTTAGTTTATACAAGGTAGCTTTTATAAATGGTAACATTTGTATAAATTAATTTATTAAATAAATGGTTAACATTACATAGTACCATGTTAATTTACGTTAATTTACATATTAAATGGTACCATGTTAATTTACATATAAATTAACGTAAATTAATATAGCATCATTTCTTACATGGTAACGTATTATTTGTATAAATGGTTACATGGTAGCATTTATTAACGTTAATAACTGCTTGCACTTGTATAAATTAACGTTACTCAACTTCATACTTGTATAAATTAAGGTAAATTAACATGGTAACCATTTAATGTTAGTTAACGTTAAAACAAGTATGGTATAAATGGTAACATATTAACGTTTGTCTTAATTTATTTCATACTGTATATATTAACGTTAATATGTTACCATTTAATATCTGATTCATATCAATGTTAATTAATTCTCATATATTTGTTTCATTTTCAATGCTAATTTAATTTGGTTTGATGTTGGTCTCATTTGATAACTTTCTACTAATCTCTGATTTGATTTGGTATAAAACTAACTGATTGGATTTTAAAGCTTATATTTATGTTTTGCCTTATATTGAAAGGAAAAAGCTAATAACTCTATTATGATAGGTACACACACTCGTTTCACCCTGTCTAGAAAAATTGTGAGAAACAACCTAACTTACTAAGGTAAATAAATTTATATTTAAATTATGTTTGCGAATTAAATTGTTTCTTTCCAATTTACTATGCTATTTTATTATGACAGGTATGATAGACGACTGGACAAATTCTGGATCAAGAAGCCGATGACTAAAACTAGAGTGAGAGTATAAGTGACAGACTGTGTACATGTATATGAGTAAATTAGTATGCAGTAAGGAGCCAATGTATACAAGTGAAATGTAGCGAGGAAGTGTACGTATAAGTGATTGTATAATAGTGAGGAAACTGTATGTGTACAATTCGAAAGTGTAATAAATATTCAATTGAATAAATATTTGTTATTTTCTTAAAAATAAATTCTGTGTAAATATTCAATTCTTGTAAATATTTATTTATAACAAATAATGTCATATGGCCTAAAAAATGATGTCATATGGACTAATCAAACGATGATACATGGACAAATTATTTTTTGACACATGAACCAACCATTAAATGCCAAGTGTTGGCATTAATATATGCCATGTGTATACTATTATGACAACCATGTCAGCATCCATGTAGGATGACACATCACCAGCCATGTCAAAAGCCATTTGGGATGACACATCATCAAACAAATCAGTTGGTGACTCATTATTCAAGTCATAAGGTAGTGGGGTCCATTGATTCTTTTACCTACCAATATCAATAAGTGTAGGTAAATCTCTTTCTCTACTAAGCTTTACCTACCCAGTTTCTACCAATTCAATATTGGTAGCTAAAATATATTACCCACCATTATGTTAGTTTTACCTACGCTTACAATTAGTAGGTAAAGACCTCATTTTCTTGTAGTGTAAGCTATTCTTTTTCAACATGGGTACAGTAATCTTCTTCACATCCTAGCCCAGCTACCACCTAATATCTATACTGCATAATCAAAGGTAAACCACTGAAACTATCTACCTATGTCCCTTCTTCACAAAGTATCCTAAGTATATTTTCTTTTCTTCTACATTAAGAAACGCAGTAGAAATAAATACACAACATTTTCCTTTATTCAAATCAATAACATCAAGCCTACCATCTCTTCTGGAATCGAAAAGAAATCTGAAGCCTCCCACTCTGTAACGCTACATGAAACGACCCGAACCTCTTGGCCGACCTAAACCGAACAAGAAGGCGGACTGCTTTGAGAACAAGACTCATCGGAACACAAACAGAAGAACATTTCATTGCTATTATAACAAGTACATCAGAGTACAAGAATATAACAGAGTATGAATAAATAATATTTAGTAGAAAAATATCAGAGATTTAAATTACATTTAAATACATAGCAGTGGAAAAATGATACATAACACAGCTAAAAGAAATGGACGGAAACAGAGCTTTCCAAATATAGTTCCAGTTGTAAATCCAGGATCCTGTGAAAATAATATCTGCAAAAACCAAAACTACTAGCTGCCCGTGTGGAAAATAGGGGCAACCAGAGTTTAGGTTAAAATAATAAACTCCAGGTCAGTCATGTGACTGGTGTGAGAACTAAAACAATTATTCAAAACTTTACTTTAGAAATGAGGTAAATCAAGGGACCACGCCGTATAACACGGAACGGGTTTCCTCCCAAGAATACCAGTGCATAAAACAAACAACGCAATGCTTTTTGAAAAAATGAAGGTATTATAAGACTCAGATCCCATCACACAATGCAACGCAAGCCAATAGATAAAGTTTTACCATATAATAGCCAAACATGTTTGGTACGTTTTAAAAACAAATCATTTTGATATTACTATAAGTGTATAGTGTCAAAATCAACTTCAAATCTAAATGTATCAATCATAGACGGCATGGGTACCATATATCATGTCGCCATACTAGGCTCCGCAATCAAAACCGAAATGTCACGTATTGGAAATTAGATTTCTGTCATGAGTCAAGGCACCTTATTCCTCGCCCCATATGTCCAATATAGGAGAGAGTTCCTTGCATATCCGGTCGATCTCCAAGTACGTCCGGACGATCACCACTTCTTACCTTGTCTTGGGTGTAGACATCAGTAATCATCCAAACGATGTGAAGACCTCCGTTCTTCAACCACCGTCTTCACATTCGACTTATCGTCGAATCAATTATTCAGAATGGGTATAAACCCGGCCTTTCCGAATAATTCACATATTTTATAATCAAGTGCTATAAAAACACAACATACACCTCATTCTAATTCAGAATATTCTTTTATTCAAATATTCCCATCATTAGGGAAAGGTTCCCATTAATTTTATCAAAGATAAATTCTTTAAATTTATTCTTTAATCTTCCTTTGGATATCAATTCTAACCGAATTAAGGTTTATCCAAACTAATCGGGATTAGCGCATCTTACGGAAGTAATCATTTGTTTAATTTCCCTATCCCAACCTATTCATCCCATGGAGCAAAACTTGTAATACTCATATCTAACACCATGGTGTTATCGGTAAATTTAATTACCATTTCACGTTCAAATCTAACTAAAAATTTAACTATCGCCTGGAGTAAAACTGGTGGTACTTCATTCTTGATCATTTCCCAAATTTGATAATTTAAACTATCACATTCCCGTTTTATCTAATTAAAGATTCAATAAACTCCACTTAGTTTTAATCTATCCAAAAATCAATATTAATGATTATTTAACTTTGGAAACACAAACATGCCACATCGACAATCTACACCATACCATTGATTTCTGCCGATATATAACCTCTAAGCTTGTATGTCTTAGAGAAGGGTGTTAAGCAAGAGAATAAATTTTCCATCACCAAACAAATATATATTTAGTAGAGATCAACAATACAGTTCGAAATACAATGTTAGACATGTAATCCTATCTTTAACTGGGTCAAGAACCAATATTATTTAAAACACAATTCACGATAAACCCAAAATCATATTCCATTAGTTATGGAATCTTCACTAGAAATTGATCAATATATATAATCAATATCAATTTCCGTATTCGACTAAGAATATAAATGGAATAATGACAAATCCTTTTAAATTCCATATATATATATATATATATATATATATATATATATACATATATATATTAACAGTCTTCCTCCATAGAAGCTCACTTTGATTATTACCAAATTGAATACCATTCAATCCCAATTTATTTTATTAAATTAGAAAACTTTACTTTGGAAAATGTCCATTAAATCTTAATAAAAAGATTTATAAATTTCAAATCACATTTCATTGTGTAATTGGGTTAAAGAACGAATGTCGTTAAAAATACATTTCACAATAAACCCAATTCACATTCCATTTTATTCCAATTACTAAATATAATTAGAAACTCTAATAATCTTAATTAAAAGATTTATTCTTTTCACACGAGGTTTAAGAACAGTGTTATTTAAGACACCATTTACGACAAACCCAAAATCAAATTCTTTTATTCAATTCCAATTAAATATTAATTAATTGGAAAACTTCACTAAATCTTAGTTAAAAGATTAATTCTTTTTTCAACTGGGTTTAAGAATAGTGTTATTTAAAACACCATTCACGACAAACCCAAAATCCAATTAAATATTAAATATATGGCTCTGAATAGAAATTATATCGGCTTATATTCAATATCAAATTCTGAAACTAACGGATATCTTATTGGGAATAACGATATATGTATCTTCCAAATTCCCATAACAATGTCCGTATAACCATGGAATCCAATATCAAAATATTCCGAAAATTATTTTCATTCCAATCCATTCCAATTTTTTCATTGGAAAATTATGGTTATTTTCAAAACCATTTCAAATCCAATTTATTTCTTTAAAAATATGGGATTATTATTCTAGTTAATAACTAGTTCATTTTGATAAAAAGTATATTTTTATCTTTTCAGATATGGAATTTTTCATCCCAACTCTTTCTAAATCATTTATTATGATTTTACACAATTATTAAAAAATTAAATAATTTTATCAAGGCCCGTACAGTTGGTTTCCAATAACGGCCACGAACTGCACTTACAGCGACCTTTTCCCAATTTGATTTGGACATAATTACAAATCCAACCGTTATATTTCAAATCTTTTATATTTGTTGGAAAGCTCTTTTCGATACGAACCCAACGGTTCCGGTTTTAGGGGAATCCGACCGTCGGATCTCCCGTAATGTCAATTTCGAAGTCAATGGTCAAAATTCGCGAACGGTCGAGGCGCGGCGCGTTCTATTCAGGTCATTAAATACATATAATATATATTATATATATTTCATCGATTTTGATTTAAAACATATTTTATAAATCATTTTAAATTCGTTTTAAAAACGATTCCAACTTCATTTTCAATTTTAAACCAAAATTGAATATTCCATATCATTATAATTATAAACAATAATATTTTCTATATATCAGATTTTGAAATCATTTCCTTTTCGATATTCAATATAAAAATGAATAAATCGATATAAATATCGTTTGCGTCAAAATGGCGCATAACTAATCAACGCGGCTTCACATATTTCAATATTTTCGTGTTCATCCAAAATCGGACATCAAAATCACATTTTAATCCTTTACTGAATATTATTTTAAAATGTTCATTATTTTAAATATTCTTTATTCCTGAATTGGAATCAGACCCAATCAATTACGATAAAATTTTATTTATATGGATTTCATACAACACATGTATACAACAACAATGATAAACGATCATCCAGAGTGTATTACATAACTGTATATGTGTTAAATATAAATAATTAACACTTACAACAGTCTGTCAACCAATCGATTGACATACAACTAAACAATTGGGATTAGTGTACGTCAAATATCATCCCAATATCTGTATGGGGTTTCAATCAACAAAAATAGATTATTATTTGTGTAGTTGGGCGATGTGTAAAATTTATCGTCCCAATCAATATCAAATAAGTAGATGTACATAAACAAATCGTCCGATTTGTAAATGAATATTTATTTTCATTTCAGGAGAATTTTATTCCATTCACATATACTTTTAAAAAAAAAAATTAACGATAAAATATTTATTTCAATACATGATTATTTTATTTAATTCATGTACACATTAAAAATGTTATTTTTAACTAACACATTTTATTTTAGAATATTTCGGCATTATAACGGCGCGATATTAAAACCGAATTAATGTCTAGCCTTACCCCTCTCCTGATATTGGCTCGCGCCATACATATCAATCACAATCAATTCACAAAACCACAATACAATTCATTTCCAACACAACCAAATTTCCATAATACAACCCAACCAAACAATCATGGTTTGTACAATAAATAGTGTTGGGGGCTTCTAAGCCCCGTCTATGTCCTAATATATTTTTAACTGCATAATAAATTAAGTGAGAAGGAGTTCTCACTTTGGGATCCACTCCGCCGTGCTTTTCTGACGTTCTGATTTATTGATATGGTACCAAACTTTGCAAACGAGCTCCAATCTTCACACCGTCTGTTTTTGTAGCCTAAGCGGGTCATTCCTAATAACTTTTGCCTAGTGGCCTTTCTTCCAAAATTGGTCCATTTCGCTGGAAATCGCGAAAAGGCATAAATTGGACAGCAGAGTTTGGATGTGTTTTCTTAACAACTCCGCAATCCAAAATCTTACATCCATATACTCATATCAAAGAGAAAATCGTGCTCTTTAATTTTGGTAATATGGAGTTTTGGCCAGAAGCGCACAGTTTGGGAGATATTGGCTAAAACAGGTCAGGGTTCATTTTGCAAAACTGAAAAATGTTAAAATTTTGATTTTTGGTCGGAGGGGTGTCCACGGGCTGAGGTAGGTGGCGGGGGTGGTGGCGCTGGGGCTGTAGGCAGTGGGGGTCCCTTTGGTGGTCGGCGGCGGCCCAATGGGGGCGGCGGATTTCAATTTGATTTGGGGGTTAGGGTTTGGAGATGGACAGAGGAGTGACGGGGGAGGGGCTGGTGTCCGAGGGGGGAGTCTCGCCGGAGGCGGCAGTGGCAGGTGGAGGCGCGACGCGCGGGGGTGGGGCTGGCGGAGGGGCGACGCGAGTTATTTCTTCTTTTCTCGTGAACGACGGGGAGGGAGAAGAGAGGGAGAGAGAGGTTTAACTTTATATAATTGTATATATATTTAATTATTTTCAATTCCAAAAAGTAAATTTTCCATTCGAACTCCAAATCAAGCCCAACGAGTGTCGCCACTAGCTAAATACCTCCATTCTGGACACAGTAGGATATATCCCGTATGCCAGTTCGAATGTTTGACCAGTTTCCGTTAAAATTAAAATATAAATTAATTTAACGTTCAAAATTGATTTCAACGTATATTTAAATTTACTGGGGACACATACTGACTCCAAAAATTCCCAAAAAATAAATCTAGCTATGTTTTAACGATACGGTCCTGAAAAAACTAATTTTGTCGAATTTGGAGACCGTTTGAAAAATGACCAATTTCCAGTCGATTAAATTCAAACTGAAATGTCAAAACATGTTTAAATTCTCCACGCTCACATATTAATTCCAAAAATTATGAAAACTGGAATCCAACAATAATTTGACATTCTGGATCTAACAAAAGTGGTTTCCTTGAAAATGGAGGTCGTTTGCAAAATGGTTATTGTTAAGGGCTATATATTATATAAAATATATATAAATTCCATAGTGACTATTCTGAATTTTAAATTGGACATAACTTTCAATTCTCGTTATGAAATCTCATTTTTTTACATTCTCTAGAAAGATATAACTAAACAGATTCAAATATTTCTGGTTTTACTGAAATTCAATTTATTTTGAATCCTGTACATTCATTTGAAATTTAAAATCGAATTTTCAAACTACCGCGCCATTTCAGGCTCGTTTTATAGTTAAAATAAATTTATTCATTCTAACTTCGATTAAAATAAATTTTTAGTTGTTATTATTTAAAGTAAATCATTTTAGATATTCAAAACTCGTTAAAATAGCTAAAATAAAAATTTTAAATTGGTTCTGAAATTCCGGTTTGTTACACTACAACTGCAACTCTAAAGTAATCTAAGAAATTGCTGTGGGAGAAGGAGACGACTTTGAACTTATCCTCTTTTCATGGGTATATATATGGGGCGCCTCCTGCTTTGTACCAGAAAATGATAATGACCATTATTTAAATAAACCGTGAGCTCTAAGTATATATATATATATATATATATATATAAAATGTGTGGCTTCACTGTAGCCATGGTTGGACAACTGAACGCGATCAAGAAGGGGGTTGCGAGCACGGATTTGATGATAAGGGTGTTGGAGCTTGAGCGGAGAGGAGATGAATTGATGGAGACAGTTAGGATTTTCATGGAGGAGAGAAAGATGAGATGAAGCTAGAAGTGTATACGGCAATGGATTTTGTGTATGATTTTGAATACATTCGAAAAGGAAAGCAGAGAATGTGGAGAACTGTAATATGACATTGGGCGAGTTACAGGCATTGGGTTTTCGAAAAAAATAAAAGAAATCACTGCAGCAGTTTTTTGAATGGGGGTAATGGAGCATGGAAATCACGGGTATGGAGAAGTGGAAGCTTCTGTGTTTTCGAAAGTGGAATAATGGTGAATATGGGAAACAAAAATCGTGGAAGGCTTGGAGACAGTAACGAGGAGCAGCTTATAAAAGCTTCTTCAGACACGAAGACTGTCGTGGGCTTCATACCAGGGTTTGTCGGCCCAAATTTTTTCCCCTTAAAAAGGTAATTAGTATAATGCATAACATGTTGGATTTTACAATATGGGTAACGTTTGTTGCGGATGTGGGTACACTGCCTAATTTAAAAATAACTAATCTGTTTTTAACTAGGTAATCAGTAGAATCAAGAAATTAATGATACATATATTTTATATATGTGGCCAGGGTGAATGCTTTGTGCCTAATCAAGAAGGTGAATGTTACCTAGAAAATTAGAAGATTCCTAATCATGTAGCATCATCCATTAACTTGTTCTATGTGTACATAATAAAGTGTATACATTAAACTGGATTCTATTAAACACTTCTTTATAACAAGTTAAATTAAACATGTTAATAAAACAACTCGTATTTTAACGTGGATTATATTAGACGTAATAAGAAATTAAGGAAATAATATATTAATAAATTAGTCCTAAGATAAGTGCAAAATGGTGAATAACATATATAATTTGTATCTTGGTCATATGATAACAAATCGAACGAAATAGGTGACTTCAGAACCATATTAACGAGCACAACACAATGAAACAGGTTTGAATAGAGTTGATAGCTTTGGGGATTTTTAATTAAATTAAACTCCCATTTAATTTAATAAAATAAACTGTTTCAGCAACAGGTGAGATCAAGGTGAATTTAACTCACTCAATTGTCCCACTTATAGTTTATATAAGTTGGGTTTATTGTTTGTGTGCTACATCTTTTAGTTGATGGATGATTTGATGATTGTTTGAATATATGCTGAATATTTTTATGTAATTGATTTAAATTAAACGTTCATTTAATTTAATCAAAACAAATCGTTATTTTTAACGATTATTTCCAAATGAGGTACTTACCTCGTCGGTTACGTTTATAATAATATAAAGTATTAAATTGAAACATGGACGTCTAGATTACTGTTATTATTTTATTATTGAATATTATATCTGTTCATTGAAATAGATGATTTTATTTGAGGTAACATAGTTGGATGCAGGGAATACAGGTTGAACGGATCCAACTAGATTCCTCAAAATTTGTTGTTTATTTTTCATATTTCAATTATATGAACTGCTTAACCGTTTTGATTGGATGATTGATTTGATCATTGATTGTTGAATCTAAATTCAAAGTTTGTTTTGTTGTTAACCAATGGGTAGTAATGGTTGAGTAATTGATAGTAGATGGCCTAGAAATCCATTGTTTTATAAATGTTGAGTTACCGTCAGGTGAATCAACAGAAATGAAGTTATAAATTTATTTTATAGCTAAAGATAAATTTTGAAATCCATTATTTTGAATTGAAGTGTACTAAAAGGAAATTTATTATTTATTTGTTAAGTTTCAAGAAATTATCAAATGGTTTATAAGGTAAATTCGTATGTTAATAAGATTTAAAAGTGGGTAGGCAGAAATTAACCTATGAGTTAAGGATGGATTAATTGTTTTTAAGAAACAATTAGATTGCGATTATGTTGAAAGTCGATTATTATTTATTTAACAATAATAAAAGTAAATGAGACAAATTAAATTAATTATATTTTAAATTAATTTAAATGGAAGGACTGATTGGGATGGATTAACGAGTTAGATTTGTTTACTTGAATAAGTCGATTGCCCAAAAGGGAATTGATTACTAAATTTGTGCTAAAAGGGAATTTTTAATGATGAGGTAAACTATGTTTATATTACTGAAATTTATCAAGTAATGATCTTGGAGTTAAACTAATGGAGGTATTTAAATCAAGTTATGAAATATGTCGTCAATGATTTCGATTGTTGAAACGAGTTATAAATGGAATGAAGATTAGAAGTATAAGATATGAAGTGGAAATCGAAATAGAAACCTAAATTGAATTAAAATGGTTTGGCTTGATAAGTTATCAGGATTCGATCCTAAATCGTGTATTACAAGCTAAAAGATGGAGTTTTATTACGATATAACCAAATTATGTTGAAATAAGTCTTAAGTGAAGTTTTTATATAATATTTGATTTATATTTTGAATCAAGGCTTATTTATAATGTTTTAAAAGATATATTTGGTATGAAAGGGAATGTGATGTAGTTTTTAAAGAAATTAGAACTTGTTGTACGTTGGTTGAGTTGAGTAACTTTCAAGGTGTCAATCTGATGTTGATTTCAGCCTTCGGGATTGATACTTAGAGATTGATTCACTTACCAATTTAAAATGAGAAGCTAATAGAGTAGAAGGGGAATGGAATTTGAATATTCTTAAGTTAAATAAGAAAAGGGAAACGTTTTCCTAGTATTGAAGATAGAGTTTTAAATTCATCATCGTTATTAAAAAGGCCAAGTGATGTTGAATACTGAACCAAGTAATTCATTTTATTTTTATGGATAAATGTTTGTTTATTTGATAGTTAAATAACCAACTATCAATTCTGGACAATTATCGATTGTTGGTACGGAAAGATCGGGATCGAATTTATATTCGCAAACCATTCCAACCAGCAAATACGTAATCGTTGAAGATGTCATATGATGATTGAGATGGAGCTTTTGAAGACTGTAATCTTCATAAAATGGAAGTATTGCTTATAATCTCTGGTTAGCTCCCAAAGATAAACTGTGATTCTACCATGGTTGAAGTCTATGGATTGCAAGGTCTACTCGCTACTAATCTATAGGGTGATACCTAGGATGTGGTAGGATGGTGGCTTCGGTTCATCCTGTTCCTAGATGACATGTATGGACAATGTGAGAATCAAAAGTAATTGTTGGCCATATGTTGTAGGAAGATAATTATAACCGCAAGCCTCACATCTAGGAAATGACAAAAATCGGGAAGGCGGCATGGATAAGTGGGCCGCTCCCAATTAGGATGTATTGTCACCATTTAGAGAATATTCATATTTGTTACTTCTTTTCATTTCTGTATCTCCCGAGAAACGGTAGCTTCGCTGCCGTAAGGTGACAATATATTTGATACACTCAAAAGAAATGAGTGGTCGGTCATGTGTGGTCAGGTTGCAAGATGTTCTTGTTGAACGCAGTGTCTTCGTCTCTAGATATACACTATCGGAAGGTGGTTCTATACCTTGTCATAGTTGGAAATCAAATCTCCATTAAGCGACCGCGGTTTTCGATTTTATATTATATATGTAGGGCGTGAGATGCAGACGTTCTACAAGATTGTTATTTATTTGATTTAGACATTATTATAATACCAGAATAGATATGGTTTTAGAAAAAGTGTTTTGGGTTATCATAAGGTAAAAACCATCTGTGCTTATGTGTGGATTGGTCTTGCGATTATCCTTTTCTTTCGAAAAGGAAATGTTTTGACTTTAAAATCAAGTTGGATATTGCTTGTAAACTTAGTGGGTTTCTCACTCTGGTTCACCAAATTGATCCGGCATTTGTAATGCCCGGGTTAGAATGGGTTTTACAGGTCCAGGTTAAGATGCTATGGATTCCAGAAAACGTGCTAGAAAAGTTTAGGCGTATGATATCTATTTAGTGTGTATTCAGCTGTGTGTTGTATTTGAGGACAAATTATTATAACTGTCCAGATGTACTGATGTACTCAGATGATTGTAAGTTTTCATTTCAAAGCTATTTAATAAAGTTTTATTTCTATATTATATTTTGTTTCGTTGCGATTTGAGACTCTGATGTTGTTGTGTTGTTCTTTTTCTTCTCTTCAAATATTTCTTTCTTATCTCACCCCCTAATTTCTATCTATTAACTATTCGGTGTTTTTGATACTTGAGTATTGGTAAGTAATACGAGTTTTATGTATTATTGTCGAAATTCAAGCGTCGAACCTGCCAGGTCATTATAAACACGGAAAAAAGGATTCGATACAGGAAATAGACTTCCATAGAGTAGCGAGTCAAAAGGATTAGATGAAAAGATGAAAAGTGTTAAGAAACCTATAAAAGTGATTTGTGACACATTATTAAATTGTGAAAAATGGAATTTTAACATTTCAATTACAGGCTCAAGTTGCATAATAATTCCACTCAGAAATGAAAACTTGATATATGGTTTTTGAGAATGTTTTTGAGGAAAAGTTTATTGTTTCTTTATTAAGCAAACTATAATTTTGAGCTTTAGGGAGAACAAAAGATGAATTCCTTAATTAAAGAATTATAGTAAATGTTTTCAGTTATGATCCTTAAAAAGATAGAAATGTAAGTGTCAAGCTATAAACAACTAAAGTTTCAAATTTATAATTGTTATTGCCTTGAGATAACAAGCTTTTATTATTAAAATGAATTTGAAAAGGTATTTTTCTTAAAAATCCAATATAAGTTCTGGCGATCAATTTGACATTCATTAGAAATAAAAAGGAGAAAGAAAAGAAGATAAATAAAAAGTTTAATAGGGTAAACATCATAAATATACTCAATTGAGAGAGAGCAGAAAGTAAATTTATTTACTAACGTTTGGGTAGAATTCCAAATAGTAAAATTCTCATGTAATAAGGAGTATATGAGGGAGTAATAACACCAGGAGTAGAACAAATGGTAAATGCCTACTAACAATAAATTAATTTAGCAATTTGTAATTCATTGAATTAATTTTTTGTAAAAAAAGCAGTCTTATTGTGAAAAAAAGAGTAATGAGTGATTAAAGATATCCTAAATTCAAATGCACATTACTAAGAAATTTGATAAGAGTGTATATGTGCATGATAGTAAAGATTTCTAAACTATACTACTAATGTAGATACAATCTTGGGTTAATGTTTTAAAACATATATTGGCAATAATGGCATAAGTTGAGAATGTGGAAATGAATGTGTTAAAATTCTTAATTTCTACTTGGTTTAATGTTGAATTATTTAAGTCTTATTTTTAAATAAAAACAATTGTTTACCTCAAAATATTTGTTGTTTTGAAGGACATTGAAGACTGACATTAAAAATACTAGTAAAAGATAGATGTTCAAATGAGAAAGGCTATTTCACACTTAATTCAAGAATTTAGGAACAATTGATAAATGTTATAACTTGTAAAATGGGACACTTATTTAAAACGTTTTGTATAGAAAGGAAGAAGTTATTAAGCTTTACTATTAAAAGATACACAAACCTTGAGTAATGCCTTAAAAGTGTTATTGTGTTAAGTAATAAGGTATTTTGAAAATTTAGCAATAAATCATTAAACCTTTTTGGTAACTTAATTTCCACATAATTCAATCTTGGATATTAATTGATATTCTATATTCTAGAGTAGAATTAACAAATGTTTTATTGTCTAATAAAAAGCTTTATTGACTATTTTGAAAGTGTAAATGACTGACATTAAAAGTTAAGTGCTTAAAAAGAAAAAGTATTTTGCTCTTATTCTAAATATTTAGTTAACATTTTAAAAAAACATCTGGATCCTTATTACAAGATTTTAAAATAATTTCTAAATAAAGGATGTTTTGTTCAAAACAAAACGTGTATTTACATTCAAAGTATTAAAGTCTTCACAGAAATTTAACATCTTAGGTTTTATCTATTTACAAATTTATGCAAGTTTGAATAATAACAATATCCAGAAGAAGATATTTTGTGTAACCACTAAAAATTTCACGTTATAAAAAGAGATAACTCTAGAATAATAAGAGAAGCAGATTAGGTAAATTAGAATTAGGTTCAATGACTATGCAAGGACAAATTTCATAGTCCAGTTTGGAAATTTTAGCATCATTCTTAGAAGATAACACGTTTTGTCAATTTATAGTAAAAACTGATCGACCTGAAAAAGGCCATTTTTCGAACAATCTCAGAATTTGACGAAAATAGTCTCATTGGAACCGTATCGTTAATGCGAAGCCAAAAATATTTTTTTTGGAATTTTCGGAGTCCGTATGTGGCCCCGGCATATTTAAATGTATGGTAAATATTTAATTAATTAATTTTTTATGTAAATTTAAATATATTTTTTCCCATATTTCGGAATTGGGGCACGAGACCTGTCCCATTGCGTTCATAAGGCGTCAAAACCTTCAGAACAACAGTAAGCAGGCCCAATTCGGAGACAGCCCGCATTTTTACCTTTATAACACGCTTTACGATGAATAAATTAATAAAAAAATTAAATAAAAGCCTAGAAATGGAGCCGCCGCCTGTGGCTTTCGAAGGTCTGAAACATCCCGATTTCAAATGCTAAAATCATTCAATCCGCTCGACGATAATCTGCAAACTATATATCAAATCGAAGAGTTTCTCAAGAGCTTTCAATCGGTACGGGGATGATCGGATTTAGTGGAGCGTGGCGGCCGGAATTTGGTGACAAAGGGGCGGCGGTCTGGGGCGGATTTCCAGCCATGGGGACCACCAGGTCGGTCGGCGGTCACGGCGAAGGGAGGCGGCAGCACGGTGGTTCGGGTGGCGGCTTTGGATCGGGGTCCGGTGGTCGGGTTTGGGTGCGGCGTCGGCCTAAAGGGATCGACGACAATGGGTATGGGGAGGACGGTGGTTTCTGAAGGAAGAAGTTTTTTATTTTATTTTATTAAATATTTAATTTATCCAAACTTTAAAAATCCGTAACTTCTTCGTGCGAGGTTCGTTTTACGAATCGTCAGAAGCGCTGGAATCAGAAATTCAAGATCTTCGCGATGGCGCTGACCAAATCTAAAACGGAGCACTTTGAATTTTCAGCCAAATCGACGTGAGAATCTCTGATTTTTACAATTTAATTAATTTAATTAATTTTTCTATCGTTGTTAAATAATTATATGTATGTTATTTATTCAGATTTGTGTTGTGATAAATTTTGCTTGTGTTCTGAAGAATTGTTTTGCATTGTATTGTTTAGAGCTGGTATCGTACGATCTAGATCTATATGAATCCGATAAAAATCATCATGTTCTATATATTAGATTAAACTAAAATTTTAATCCAATTAAAATATTATATAAACTGTGTTTATTTAGGGACATTAAAATTGTTTTATATATTGTGATTTATACTACATGTGTAAATAAAAAAGACAAACTTGTTTTATTCATTTTTATTTATATCCTATGTGTAAATAAAAAGGCAAAATTTGTAACCTCATTTTTATTTACATGTCATATGTAAAACAAAGTATTTATTTTGTTAAATAGAAAAATATGTAAAACAAAGTATTTAATTTGTTAAATAGAAAAGTATGTAAAACAAAGTATTTTTTTTGTTAAATAGAAAGGTATGTAAAACAAAATATTCATTCACATTTTAGATATAAAATGTTAAGATTGATTAAAATAACAATGTAGTTATAAAATGTTAAGTAGACAAAATATATCACCTTTATATATTTTGTTGTGTTAGAATTGACGACAAACAAAGTTATCTTTTTATTTGTTTTTGTTGAAATATTAGAAATGATTTAACATAAAATATTCTTTTATGTTAATGTGAAATGTTAGAAATGATGCAACATAAAAATTATATTTTTATGTTAATCTGAATCATGAGAAAAGAATAGTCAATAAAAAATTATATTTTTATTGAAATATGAACCAATAGAAAAGAGTTGTAAATAAAATTATATTTATTGAAATATGAACCATTAGAAAAAGAGTAGACAATAAGGATTTCATTTTATTGTAATGAGAATCATTTTTGTTGAAATAATATAGATTTAACAAAAATATCATTTTTGTTAAGCAGAAATGGTTAACAAATAAAATTTTCATTTTATTTGTTAAGTTAAAATAGAAATTTGCATACAAATAAATATCCTCTAGTTGTCATTATAATGCATAGAAAGCTTATACAAATAAAATATTCTTTTATTTGTCATTGGATTACATAGAAAACATATTTGTCTAATTAATTTAAGGGAAAAACAAAACTTACATTTTGGTCAAGTAAAAAGTATGAAAACCAAAATTTACATTTTGGTCAAATAAAAAGGATGAAACCCACAACTTACATTTTTGGGTCAAGTAAAAGAATAAAAACCAAACTTACATTTTTTTGTCAATTAAAAGAATGAAACCAAATTTACTTGTTGTCATTTAAAAGAATAGAAAGATTTTACTTTTCTATAATGTAACAAAGGAATGAAAAGGAATGATTACATTTTATATGTAAATAAAAGGAAATGTAAGATTATACCTTTATGTAATTAGAGAAAAATAAGTTACATTTTTATATAATGTAATTAAGGGATAGAAAAGAGATGAATAAAGAAGTATATTTTATTCACATTTTAGATGTGAATAAAAGACATGAAATTTAGAAGTACATTTTTATTTGCCTTTTTATATGCAAATAAAAACCATAGAAAATTAAGCACACTTTTATTTGCAAATTAGTTGCAAATAAGTAAAAAAAATGAATATATTAAGTACCTTTTATTTGCGTATTTAGATGTAAATAAAGAATTGAATCAAAGTAACATTTTTTTTAATTTACATTCTAGGTTTAAATAAAAAGATTAGATTAAATGAGGTATTTTAAATTCACATTTTAGGTGTAACCAAAAAGGGTAAAATTTAATGTAATATTTTTATTATCAAAATAGAGACGATAAAAAGACTAGAATTAAAAGGTTATATTTTTATTTACCTTTATATGCAAATGAAAAGAATAAATGTAAAACGACATTTCTATTGATATTTTATATTAAATAAAGAGATTAGAATAAAAGGAGTATTTTTATTGTCATTCTAGGGACAATAAAGGAGTAGGAATAAAAGAATTTACCTTTTTCAATGTAAACGAAAGGAATTAAAGAATTTACATTTTTCAATGTAATTAAAGACTGCTAATAAAGTATGAAATAGAAATTTACATTTGCTTATGTAAATAAAAAGAATTATTTTAGATGACACTTTCATTTACATTTTCATGTAAATAGGATATGTAGAAGTAAAAGATAACATTTATTTACATTTAGGTAAATAAATAAGAATAGGGAAAAGTAAACTTATTCACATATGGTGAAAATAAACAAGAAAAAGAAATGTTTGTAAATGACATTTTCTATGCATTAAATGAATTGAAAGTTGCATTTTAGTTGTGGTTTATTAACAAATAAAATGAGGGAAGGGAATTGAACTGTTTATATAACATGATATCTTGATATAAACATGTCGCATTACATCATTGTATGATAGGAACATGATTGTGTGATGTTGGTTTGGTTGATTTATTACCCTTATATGTTAATGACCTGTAATGTCGTTGAAATGCAAATGAACTACTTTTATCAAAATAAAAATAGTGATAAGTAGTAACGTTATGAAATAATTTAAATGATAATTATGCGAAGATTATTTGAAAAGACCGAGTTATACTCATTTCAAATAATCATACGACGTTTTAAATGGAGGAATTGAAGACAACGATTGAAGACCGACGATCTTCACATCGAATGGGTAACTAGTGTTGAGGCCCTTGATTGATTTGCTCCCAAGACGGGGCTGAGATGGTAGTTATCCGGATGTAGTGTTGATTTGTACGGATTTGGCTTTCGCTCGGACCCAGAGCATAAGTTTATAAATGGAATGTGTGTCTGACATTGAATTTTGTTCTATGCAAATTGATTTCTATTAATATACGATCGTTGGCGGCGGAGAATTTATTCTCTTGCTTAATGCCCTTAGAGTTTTTGTATTAATAGTTATCAATCGCATGGCGTGAATTGTCAATGTGGCACGCCAAGATAAAGATGATTAAGGCTTTGTTCAAAAGCAGGCCTTGTGGTTACAACGTTACTTCGCGAGCCTCACAACCCGGTTGAGTCTAAAACGGGAGAAGGGAACGCAGAGAGAGCAGCACGTTTCTTTCTAGCTAGAAGTAGTGTCAGTGCTTAAACTGGCTGATATTTTACTTATGTGGATGATGAAATGAGGCGCCTCGGATGATAGGTCCTATAGGACCGGGAAACGTGTGTTCAGGAATTTCCAATCCACGAAGCTGTATGTATGGACCGACCCTGCAGCTTTCCTAGGGTTCTCTGCGGGGGATCCTAAGACATTAGCTAGAGTGTCTCGAATCGGTAAGGAGCTCCTCCCTAGCCTTGACTCATGTTGGAAACCCAATTTCCAATAAGACCTCATGCGGTTTTGATTGTATTACTAATATGGAGGCATAGCATATGGTAGTTATGCTTCCTAGGATTGATACATTTACTTTGAAATGTTTTTGAAACGTATATACTCTAATAATAATATCAAATTTGTTTTTAACGTATCAAGCATTTTTGACCATTATAAGGTAAAACTCTATCCTCCGCTTTGCGTTGCATTGTGTGATGGGACTTGAGTCTTATGATGGTTTCATTTTTCCAAAAAAAAGCATTGCGTTGTTTTACGATTTACCTTAATTTACGCACGACAATCCATTGGAGTAAACCCGTTCCACATTAGCGGCGTGGTCCTTGGATTTATCTTATTGTTATTAGTTAAATTAGTTAAGAATTCTCACACCAGTCCCATGACTGATCTGTTGTTTGTTTCCACCTTTGCAAACTTGGGTGCCCTCTTTTCCACACGGGCAGTCGAGTAGTTTTTGCAGATATTTATCTCTTGAGCAGGATTCTGGATCGAAGCCTAAAGCTGCGTCGAGAGCATAGAAGTCTTTCGCTGTTTAAAGTATTAAAATATTGTAATTTATCTTCCGCTGTAATTTTATTCGATGTACTCTGATGTAACATTATTATGATGTTAATAAAAGTCTGCTGTTATTGTTCTGATGTGTTGTAGCCCAAAGTAAGCGTATCCGGCGATTTCCCGCAACGGCGATTTTCGGGTCGTTTCATCCAGCATCACTTATTAACATACATGCTAGGAATGAGATTACTTTAGCAAGTCTACAGTTCATAAACACTAAGTTTTGGATGTTTATAAAACAACAAGGGTACATAACATGATTGTTTAGAGCGAGTTGTATTTTTGCTCCACGGAAAGTTTTCAGGGCGAAATCTCTTTTAAAGGGGAAGAATGTAACACGTCGTAAAAATATACCCTAATAGACATAGATAATCAAATTAGGTATAAACAATAACAAATTAATAAAACATTAACGTTCTGAAAATAAGAATTTTGGAGAATTGAGAATTGGGCGAAAAAAGTATTTCTACTGCGTTTATAGCGAGATTCTGATCCGTTTACATATTTTATTTGTTAAAAACAGAGTTTGTATGAAGAAGTTATGATTAAAACAAGTTATATATGAATTGTTTACATGCAATATTTGAGATTCAAATTGGATAAATAAATATATAGAACATAATTATATATTAATTAGCATGAAAAGAATTTTCCAAGATAATTTGTATTGTGCGTATATATATACATATAGAACGGGACAAAAATAATCAAGTTAAGGGAGGTAGTTAATATAATTTAATATTATAATTAATAAAAAAGAAACATTCAGAGAAACAAATTATCGGCTCAAGCCAAAAAGGAGGGTTGACCGCCCCTATAAAAGGGGGTCGATCGCCTTTAAGGGATTTTGGTGGAGATGACATTTTTTATTGGGAGTTATATATAAATTACAAACGACAATCCAGATTAAATCTAATTGATCAAACAATTTGTATACATACTTACGACTATATATACACCACCTACTTAGCATTTTCTAAACCCTAGGCTATTTTCTTCTTCATGCCTCCATTCTGCCATTAGAATTCCAAAGAAAATTTTGGCTTTCTTCTAAATCTTTAATATATATTTGTTTTCTACTCTATTCTGGTTTAGGATTAAATTTATATTTTGGAATTCAAAGATTTATATATAAGACTCTATTCTCTTGAATCTTATATGTAGCTTAACAGGATTAGAAGGATGTTTTATACGAAGGATTAGATCCAAAAGCAGACACTATTCAGGTTTCCACTATTTTATCCTTCTTAGCACTAAGTGAAAATGACATTAGTCTGCTATTTTTTCTATTTTGTAGTATGGATTTGGATCTATGTGCCTAAGGGAATTTGGATCTAAACAACAATTAAACATCCTCCAAATTCCTTACATTTTAATTGTTACGAGGAAATGATCAATCTAATAGTATTTGTGGTTTTGGGTTGCCATAAAAATAAAAGAGAAACGTGATTCTTCTTGTATGATTTTCTATGTTGTTTGGATTCCTTTTTGTTCTATTTTCATGTAATTCCATATGCTTGATTTTTTGTAAAAGGTTAAGATTTGGATAGATTCGTAAATCTAACAGGTTTAAATCTCCTTTCCGAAATAGAGAATTTGAACATATTATTTACAATATATCTGAATATTAAGGTTTTAAGTATAAACAAACATGAGAAAGGGATCTATTCAAAATAGGAATTATAAACATATGTGAATATTTGATATATGATGTTATGTTTATCTTTTATTGTTTCCATAATCAAGTCAAAACTAAAGTCACAAGTTTGTATGTTGTTGTGGTTGTTTTTCCCATTACTGTCACATGTTAATATGTACATTTATGGTGTGATTGGAGAAAATATAGGAAATGAATTATACACCTTTAAAATTGGATAGGGATTGACATTTCAAAACATGGTAAGGATGTTAATTTCATTGCTTAATTCACGTCTTATATATACATTTATAACGTGAATAACGTAATATTAACACTTATTAAGTGCTCAATAAATACGATTAAATTAGGAATAGAATTTGAATGTCCCCATAGGAATTTATATGTTTGTATGTATGTGAGTTAATGATTTAGCTAATATTAATGACACATAGACACGAGGTTAAGCATTACTTGTACTGTAAGTCTACCTAGAACCGACCAGTATATCCAACATCTACAAGTAAATCTGGTTAATTTGAGAGATCTAGGTGTCATGGGCCATTATAATTAGTATATTATGATGCGATGTTAGTCCCAACTTATAGTAGAAGCCTTCTTGAAACCACCTAACAAATCCAACATCTACTTGTGGTAGGCCTAATGTGAGATGTCTAGTGTGCGCACACACACATACATACATACATACATACATACATACATACATACATACATACATACATACATACATACATATATATATATATAATAAAATTCTTCGTGGACAAACAAAAAGACAAAGAAGGGTAAAGACGTATTGCTAACAAAGGCATCTGATGGTTAGGATTTATGCACCACATCAAGTAAATGGCCAAAGTTAACTCCGTTAAACCTTTCTTCTGTCTACCACGATTAGTTTCATTTCAATAAATCTCTCATGCTCCCACGATCTCAATCTCATCCTAGTTTCATTCTATACTCACATACACGATGACATATAATACCTCTCCCATGACTATTTTTCAGTCCCATTCTTATTTAAATCTTACCCTCTTATGTATAATACAAGATTTGAGTAATTTTTTTGGGGAAAATTGCATCTGCTCGCAAACTACAGGTTCAATTAATGGACATAGGAATTATGCCACAATGTCGTCACTTCTTACCAAAAATGAATTAATGGTCAGATCTATGTTTTTTACACTGATTGTGGCATATTGTAATTATTAGGGATGTAGCTATATTCCTAAATTATTTGTGTTTCAACACTATTTTACATTTTTTTGATTTATTATATCAAGCTTCTTTGTTTTGATTTAAGCAAAAACATGTAACTAATTCATTCACTCTTTAACTACTGTTTCATCGATATTTTCATATTATTTAATGTAGTTAATATAACTAGCTAGACAGCCATCTCACTTCTCATACCATGTTTCTCTTCGACATAACTAAATTCTCTCCCTCTCTACGAAGACCCTTGAAAAAATAAAATGAGTTTTTCTTTTTCAAAGTTAATAGTGTTAGCTTCCATTTCTAATTAGAAATTTCTTGCGTCAATTCAAAGTTCCATGTATTTGCATTCAAATCAGTATATTGTAAATCAGTTGTATTCTTAACTTATCTACATGCTTTTTTTTTCAACTATGGAATCTTTATTAGTGGTTGATTTTTTATCACTTTTCCATGTTTGTCAGTTCTTAAATTAGAAAGAAATTGTAAGTGTGTGTGATTACTAAGATTAAGGTAAGTGCGTAAAAAAATCATGGATCGTTTAGGTGGGATTCAATTCATTAACTGATTTGCAATAACTGTTTTGAAGGGTGGACATAAGACGAAGAGGATATGATACCTGATTCTTTGCTTCTTACATTCCATTTTATATTATTTTGTTAATTATGCTCGCGACTTAAGTGCTATGTATGTAAAATGTTATGCGTGGTCATGTGATGTAAGGTTAGTTTGTTTTGATTATTTTAATGTTGTTATGTTGTACATGAACTATTAGTCTGTTCACTAATAAGTGTCAATGTTGTTTGAAGGAATTTGTGTAGATGTAGTGGGTTGTGTTGATGCTACGTTGTTGGTTAAAAGAGTTTGATTGTGTTTTGATGAAGTACTGACTTTTGGTGGTAATCATATATATACATTTGGAAAGTATTTTCGGCCCACTGTTTTAAACAATGTCAACTTTGCTTTTGAGAAGTGGGGCGAGGTCGTTTAAGGATGAAGAGGCAGTGATTCAGGTGTTTGAGGAAGAGTGTAGGAAGATAGAAGGGTGTCGCCTTAAGGTAGCTGTAACGACCCGCATTCTACACATCATAGGATCGTAGAATATTTATTTCTTTCACATACGAAGTCGTATGGTCATGTAACTTTGGGGGACGACTATTGGGGTCATTTCCCATGTTCATGATTTTTCCCGATTTTTAAATGACCATTTTACCCCTAGTTGGCACTGTTTTGGCCATAACTTTTGACTGGAAATGAAATTTGATCTGAAACCACTTCCATTGGCTTCGGATGATGGTTTCTCTTTCCGTAGAGTGGTCACATTAGCCCAACGGACTTACCGTTTGGGAGATATGGCTGAAACAAGTTTCAGATGGTGAAAAACAGCTTAATTGGGCTTAACCGGGTGAATAGCAGCTAGGCCCAGAGGGGAATTTCGGGTTTAGGAGTATATAGGGGCTGATTAGGGTTAGAAAACATTTCTTTAGACATTTTCCAGCTGCCACTTTCATTCCTCTTGACCTAGCCATGGCCTCCACTCTCTAAATCTCTCTAAAACACCCAAAATCACTTCCTAATCAAGGATTAAGGCTTAGAGGCATCAAATCAAGGAGGATTAGCGCAAGGACCAAGGTAGAGCTGCTGTT
Source organism: Allium sativum (assembly GCA_030737875.1). Classification (NCBI taxonomy): domain Eukaryota; kingdom Viridiplantae; phylum Streptophyta; class Magnoliopsida; order Asparagales; family Amaryllidaceae; genus Allium; species Allium sativum. The sequence goes on from CM060920.1 coordinate 676,930,186, forward strand.
ATATATTGGAATTCGTGCAAATCAGAGGTTCACTTCAGATCTGAAAGTTTTATTGTGGCAAAGGTGAGTGATTTGCATAGTTTTTGCACTAACTACGGTAATTAAGGGTAATTAGTGAAGATTAGCGAATTTATACACTAATAAATTCTGGAAAAATGCTTAGAAATTCTTAAATAATGTTTTATGCCTCTGGTTGAAATTTGGTTCGATTTGATTAAGTTTTGTTAACCCTATGATCAGTTTTACTTAAACATGCTTAAGGGAAAATAAGGAGTTTTGGCCACTTTTGATCCATTTTGATTCATTTGAATGGTTGTTTGCTGTTGTGGTTGCTATTACATGTTGCTATGACTCTATGGTGTGTTTCATGACTGATTAGAAGTGTTAGATTTGTCAAAAACGCAGTCGAATGGCGTAAACTGCTCACTGGAAGAACTGCAGGAAATCATCCGAACCGGACCGGATCGATGGGAGTGAGGGCGATCCGATCGGATGGCGCGACCCGATCCGATGGCGCGACCCGATCCGCCGATGGCTGAAGACCCCGATCCGATGGTGCCGATCCGATCAAGACTTCGTGAAACGACCAGTGTTGCTTCATGAAGAGGTGACCCGATCCGCCCCTACCTTTCACGAACCGATCCCTCGCGTCTGAAGTTCACGATCCGATCCGACCCGATCCACTTCAGGAGCACGATCCGAACTGGAGTTATGCACTTGACAGGACGCCGCGAGCTGAAGGGCACGACCTGGAGAGGTGTGACCCGATCCGACAAAGGGTGAATGAACCGATCCGATTGGGGAGGCGCGCCACGAACCGAACCATCCAAGGGAGCATGATCCGAGGAGAAGACTGAATGAAGACCGATCCGAATGATGACGACCGATCGGGATAAAGACGATGACCAAAACCCGAGATGTAAAGGTAGTCCAAATAGGAAGCTAGAGCTCAAGATCCAGATGGGAATCAACGAGTTCGCTTCATGATTGGGCTTTACTGCGGGACGAGTGTTAAGGGGTTATCGATGTCTATAGCTTTGGACCACTATGGTAGGAGGTACGAAGGCGGATTCAGGGCCATTATGGCATCGGTAGAACCAAGGGCTACAACCAATGAAGTGGGTCATTGAAATGTTTGGTCATGACTCCATATGTTTGGCTTGGTCATAGCAGGGTTTCTACAAGGCGGGATTCGTCGTTACCTCAGTTTATCTAGTGTTACAAAGTGGTAGATATCGTACGCTTTACGCACTGAGTGAGAGATGTGAGGATGGTTGCTATGGATGATTTGTTTGCTATCATTGTAACATGCACACCCCACCCCCGTATTCTTATACTATTCATTATGGCGCCTTGGAGTATTGTACGGTATGTGGTACTAACTCTTTGGTTGCAGGTCCAGGTTCAGGTATGGTTTAGTATACCTGTTATTGTTCTGTTTAGATGCTTATCGCTCATACCAGGCTTTATGTCTGACCCAGAGTTTTATGTCTCCTCTTATTACTCTGGGTGCTCACACGAGCAGACTAGAGACAGGTTAGCTGGTGATGCACGGGTAGATGATCCGGAGACGAGCAGGAGGCTTTCACGTAATATATATAATATTCTCCCTGTGTTGTTGAAGATCACTGCTTGGGCATTGGTGGTGCATCTTCTACTTTAGCTTTCTTTTGTTTAGAGACAGTAAATTTGGAAAATTGTAATAAGCTGTATTTGGATTTCCACTGCTCTGATGATTGATGTTGATTTTAGTTATCAGCTTATGCACTGTCTCACCTGTTTTATGTCAAGTATGTTGTTAATATATTTTATTCCATGCGTTGTGAGACATTCTACAGGTTCCTTGATTAGTTCATTCCCTTCTTTCTTTTCTTCTGACGACCGTTCTGTGCTAGCTGGGCATGTGTACAACGCACTTTCGGAGGAAATGCAGGCTGGTGCGGGGCGGGCTGTCACACTTGGTATCAGAGCCAGGTTGCGTAGTTAACCTAGGGAAGTTATCAGGGAGAGATAATATACGTATACGAGAGAGCGTATTTGTGATTATTTTGATTTTTAAAAGCTATATATATATATACTATTAGTAGTATAAAGATGAAGTCGTACTGCACTAGCACCACTATGGAGTCGTTAATCGTTTCCTTTTTCAGATTGACGATGAGCCGATATGTTAGAGGTACCGGTAGAGGGGCCAATAATGGGAATGCTGCTGACATGAGGACGATGTTTACTGACCTCATGAGAGAGATGCTTAGAGATGTACAGAGGGCAGCTCCCAATGGTGGGAATGGTGGTGGTCCAATGGTGCAGGCGCCAAGAGTCGACTTCGCCAAGCTGAATAAGAATTATACCAGTCTTGGTGGGAAGTCATTCCACGAAACGGAGTCGGCCACGGATGTTCAGGATTGGTTGGATAGTTGCGAACGTATCTTCGAGAATTTGGGTATCGAGGATGCGATGAAAAGAAAGCTAGCATCCCGTCAGTTGCAAGGGCGGGCAATGAATTGGTGGAATGCTATAAAGGCAGCTACTCCCGAAGATCAGATTACTTGGGAGCAGTTTAAGGCTCGCTTTAGCGAGAAGTTCATTCCAGCTGCTCAGAAGTCAGTGCTGTTTAAGAAATTCTTAGAGCTCAAGCAGAATGGCAGAGCTGTCTCGGAGTATATTGCTGAATTTGACACTTTGTCAAAATATGGGTTATCTCTTATTGATACTGCCGAGAAAAAGAATGAGAAATTCATAACTGGTTTGGATCGGTACTTGGGGGAAAAACTTATTAACCACATCGATGAGACGTTTGAATCGATTGTGGGGAAAGCATTATGATCAGAAAGTCTCTACCCTGAGTCGAAGACTGAGGTTGCATCTGCAGAAGAGCCAAAACTACAAGCAAGTGGTGGAGGCAAGGGTGGTTCCCAGAATAAGAGAAAGCAGAACCAAGCTAAGGATGGCCAGAAGAAAAAGAATAAGCAAGATGTGGAGTGCTTCAGCTGTGGTAAGAAGGGCCATTATGCTAGTAATTGTCGGGCCAAGCCAGCAGATAGGAAGTGCTTCAACTGTGGCCAAATGGGACATCATAAGGACAAGTGTCCACAGCCCCCTAAGGAAAAGCAAATGGTGAAAGCATATGCTCTTAATGCTATTCCTTCTTCGTCGAATTCCCCAACTGCGGCGGAGAAAGGAAAGAATGTCGTCATCCAAGGTATGCTTTCTGTTTACGATGTTCCTGTTAGAGTTTTGTTTGATACCGGAGCTTCCAGTTCTTTCATATCTAGTGACCTGGTAGATAGGTTGGGATTGGAGCCCGAGATTGTCGATAGACCTTTAGTAGTGACGAACCCGATTGGTGGTTCGACTAGCCTTAGTATGATTTGTCGTAATGTGGTCTTATCGAGTCATGGATGCATGTTTCTTTGTGATTGCTTTGTTTTGGGCTTTACTGGGTTTGGCATTATTTTGGGAGTAGATTGGCTCCGAAGATACAGGGTGGTGGTAGACTGTGAGGGCTTTTTGGTGACAGCTAGAGAGGATGATGGGCGGAGGATAGTGTTTGGTGGTCTACCCAGTAAGGGGGTATTGGCTAGTTTTCTAAACTCCCTTGACATTCCGCATAGTGAGTTGTCAGGTTTGCCCGTGGTTGGCCAGTATCCGGATGTTTTCGAAGAAGTGACCGGACTTCCACCACACCGAGAGATTGAGTTTCGTATTGATTTGGTAAAGGATGCCAGGCCTATAGTGATGCCACTTCGTCGTATGGCACCAAGAGAGCAGCGAGAGCTCGAGGTGCAAGTCAGCGATCTTTTGAAGAAGGGATTTATCAGAAGGAGTGTTTCTGAATGGGGAGCACCAGTTGTGTTTGCTACCAAGGCGAATGGTTCCCTTCGTTTGTGTGTAGACTACCGCGAGTTGAATAAAGTGACGAGGAAGAATAAGTATCCTCTACCGCGGATAGATGATTTGTTCGATCAGTTGAGTGGCGCGAGAGTATTTTCTCAGTTGGATCTCGCGACAGGTTTTCATCAGCTTAGAGTGGAAGCTGAGAGTATAGCTAAAATGGCATTTCGAACGCCGTCTGGATTTTATGAATGGTTGGTTATGCCATTTGGGCTGACCAATGCCCCAGCATATTTTGTGGATCTTATGAATAGGGTATTCAGAGATCAGTTGAATAAGTTTGTCCTTGTGTTCGTTGATGATATTTTGGTCTATTCGAGGACAGAGGAAGAACACAAGAAACATTTAAGAGTAGCGATGGAGGTGTTAAGAAAACACCAATTGAAAGCAAAGTTTTCTAAGTGTCACTTCTGGAAGAGGGAAGTGAGGTTCTTGGGCCATGTTGTATCAGAGAATGGTATTGCCGTGGACCCAGCAAAGGTGGCCACGGTACAAGATTGGCCTACGCCCAAGAACGCAACAGATGTAAGAAGTTTCTTGGGATTAGCTGGATATTATCGTAAGTTTATCCAAGGTTTCTCCAAGATAGCAGCACCATTGACCCAGTTGACCAGGAAGAATCAAGCTTTTTGGCTGGGATGAAGGGTGCGAGAATGCATTTAAAAATCTAAAGGACAAGTTGACAAGCGCACCAGTGTTAGTCATTCCTAAGGGGGATGAAGAGATGACGGTATACACGGATGCCTGTGGTACCGGACTGGGTGCTGTATTGATGCAAGGCGGTAGGGTTGTAGGTTACGCAAGTCGGCAATTGAAAGCGCACGAGAGAAGATACCCTACCCATGATTTAGAATTGGCAGCGATCGTGTTCGCGTTAAAAATGTGGAGACACTATCTCTTGGGAGAAAGATTTGAGCTGTTTACAGATCATAAGTCGCTGAAGTATCTATTCTCCCAGAAGGATTTAAATCTCCGTCAGCAGAGATGGTTAGAGTTCTTAGCTTCCTATGATTTTGACATCGCATACACACCGGGAAAGGGCAATGCGGTGGCTGATGCATTGAGTAGGAGACATGCCAGCTTAGGGGCTATGTTCCTTGAATGGAAGCAACTGGAGTTTATCGCGGGGTTTGATTTCAGACCAAAGTGCGAATTGGATCCAGAAATGTTAACAAGTTTGACGATCAGACCCACTTTAATTGAGCGGATCGGCTCTAGTCAGAGGGACGATCCTAACCTATTGGAAATCATCTCCAAGTTAGAGAGGGGTATCGATGAGGAGATGAACAAGTATGGGCTTGATCGAGATAGATGGCTTAGAAGGAATGGAAAGCTTGTTGTACCCAATGTCAATGGATTGAGGGATGAAGTGCTTAGAGAATGTCATCACTCAAAGCTGACTATACACCCCGGTGGTAACAAGATGTATCGAGATATGAAGCAGACTTACTACTGGGAAGGGATGAAAAGAGATGTTGGGAAGTTTATATCCAAGTGCATGAATTGCCAGCTAGTTAAAGCCGAGCAAAAGAAGCCTAGTGGGTTGTTACAGCCCTTAGAAATTCCCGAATGGAAATGGGAGCAAGTCTCGATGGATTTCATCGATGGTTTACCAAGGACTAGATCGGGATATGACAGCATTTGGGTAATTGTAGATCGACTGACTAAAAGTGCAAGGTTTATACCAGTCAAATCGACCAGAACGGCAGCTAAGTTAGCAGAATTATATATGAAGTGGGTAGTGAGATTTCATGGAGTACCTAAAAGCATTGTGAGCGACCGAGACCCGTTATTCACTAATGGGTTTTGGAAGAGCTTACAAGAGGCTCTAGGGTCAGAGTTACATCTCAGTACCGCATATCATCCTCAGACCGACGGTCAGACGGAAAGGGTGAATCGTATTTTGGAAGATCTCTTGAGAGCGTGTATATTGGATTTTGGTGGATCATGGGATGACCATTTGCATCTAGTAGAGTTTGCATATAATAATAGCTACCAATCCAGTATCGGTATGGCTACGTTTGAAGCTTTGTACGGAAGACCGTGTAACTCACCATCATATTGGATAGAGACTGGCGAGAAGTTTATGCTTGGACCAGATGTGGTGAGGGAAACTTCAGATAAGATCAAGATCATTCAACAACGAATGAAGGCTGCCCAAGATAGGCAGAAGAGTTATGCTGATAAGAGAAGAAGAGACCTAAAATTCTCCATTGGTGACTTGGTTTTTTTCAAGATTTCTCCGTTGAAGAGCGTAATACGATTTGGCAGGAGAGGCAAGTTAGCACCAAGATTTGTTGGTCCATTCCCTGTTCTTGAACCAGTCGGGAATTTGGCATATAGAATTGACTTACCGGAGAAGATGGCGGGAGTTCACAACGTATTTCATGTTTCCCAACTAAGGAAGTTCGTTAACGACTCAGATATGACTATTTCACCTGATCAGTTAGAGGACTTCGAAGTAGAACCCGAGGCGGTTGGGAACCGCAAGCCGACCCGTATTGTCGTGCACGACATGAAGCAACTTCGAAGGAAGGCAGTGAAGCTAGTCAAGGTACAGTGGAGCGAGGACGAGAATGATGGTACTTGGGAGATAGAGGAGAACATTAGGAAGTCACACCCAGAACTCTTTGCCTGGTAAGATTTTGACTTCGATTTAGTTTTTCCGCATGCTAGGATAGACTTGTTTGCTTGTTTTGCATGATTGATTGTTGTATGTGGTTGTTAGGCATGCGGGATCCTTTGTATGTTTTGGGTTAAGGAATTTCGGGTGCGAAATTTCTTAAGGGGGGGAGAGTGTAACGACCCGCATTCTACGCATCATAGGATCGTAGAATATTTATTTCTTTCACATACGAAGTCGTATGGTCACGTAACTTTGGGGGACGACTATTGGGGTCATTTCCCATGTTCATGTTTTTTCCCGATTTTTAAATGACCATTTTACCCCTAGTTGGCACTGTTTTGGCCATAACTTTTGAGTGGAAATGAATTTTGACCTGAAACCACTTTCATTGGCTTCGGATGATGGTTTCTCTTTCCGTAGAGTGGTCACATTAGCCAAACGGACTTACCGTTTGGGAGATATGGCTGAAACAAGTTTCAGATGGTGAAAAACAGCTTAATTGGGCTTAACCGGGTGAATAACAGCTAGGCCCAGAGGGGAATTTCGGGTTTAGGAGTATATAGGGGCTGATTAGGGTTAGAAAACATTTCTTTAGACATTTTCCAGCCGCCACTTTCATTCCCCTTGACCTAGCCATGGCCTCCACTCTCTAAATCTCTCTAAAACACCCAAAATCACTTCCTAATCAAGGATTAAGGCTTAGAGGCATCAAATCAAGGAGGATTAGCGCAAGGACCAAGGTAGAGCTGCTGTTATATATTGGAATTCGTGCAAATCAGAGGTTCACTTCAGATCTGAAAGTTTTATTGTGGCAAAGGTGAGTGATTTGCATAGTTTTTGCACTAATTACGGTAATTAAGGGTAATTAGTGAAGATTAGCGAATTTATACACTAATAAATTCTGGAAAAATGTTTAGAAATTCTTAAATAATGTTTTATGCCTCTGGTTGAAATTTGGTTCGATTTGATTAAGTTTTGTTAACCCTATGATCAGTTTTACTTAAACATGCTTAAGGGAAAATAAGGAGTTTTGGCCACTTTTGATCCATTTTGATTCATTTGAATGGTTGTTTGCTGTTGTGGTTGCTATTACATGTTGCTATGACTCTATGGTGTGTTTCATGATTGATTAGAAGTGTTAGATTTGTCAAAAACGCCGTCGAATGGCGTAAGCTGCTCGCTGGAAGAACTGCAGGAAATCATCCGAACCGGACCGGATCGATGGGAGTGAGGGCGATCCGATGGCGCGACCCGATCCGCCGATGGATGAAGACCCCGATCCGATGGTGCCGATCCGATCAAGACTTCGCGAAACGACCAGTGTTGCTTCATGAAGAGGTGACCCGATCTGCCCCTACCTTTCACGAACCGATCCCTCGCGTCTGAAGTTCACGATCCGATCCGACCCGATCCACTTCAGGAGCACGATCCGAACCGGAGTTATGCACTTGAGAGGACGCCGCGAGCTGAAGGGCACGACCTGGAGAGGTGCGACCCGATCCGACAAAGGGTGAACGAACCGATCCGATTGGGGAGGCGCGCCACGAACCGAACCATCCAAGGGAGCATGATCCGAGGAGAAGACTGAATGAAGACCGATCCGAATGATGACGACCGATCGGGATAAAGACGATGACCAAAACCCGAGATGTAAAGGTAGTCCAAATAGGAAGCTAGAGCTCAAGATGCAGATGGGAATCAACGAGTTCGCTTCATGATTGGGCTTTGCTGCGGGACGAGTGTTAAGGGGTTATCGATGTCTATAGCTTTGGACCACTATGGTAGGAGGTACGAAGGCGGATTCAGGGCCATTATGGCATCGGTAGAACCAAGGGATACAACCAATGAAGTGGGTCATTGAAATGTTTGGTCATGACTCCATATGTTTGTCTTGGTCATAGCAAGGTTTCTACAAGGCGAGATTCGTCGTTACCTCAGTTTGTCTAGTGTTCCAAAGTGGTAGATGTCGTACGCTTTACGCACTGAGTGAGAGATGTGAGGATGGTTGCTATGGATGATTTGTTTGCTATCATTGTGACATGCACACCCCACCCCCGTATTCTTATACTATTCATTATGGTGCCTTGGAGTATTGTACGGTATGTGGTACTAACTCTTTGGTTGCAGGTCCAGGTTCAGGTATGGTTTAGTATACCTGTTATTGTTCTGTTTAGATGCTTATCGCTCATACCAGGCTTTATGTCTGACCCAGAGTTTTATGTCTCCTCTTATTACTCTGGGTGCTCACACGAGCAGACTAGAGACAGGTTAGCTGGTGATGCACGGGTAGATGATCCGGAGACGAGCAGGAGGCTTCCACGTAATATATATAATATTCTCCCTGTGTTGTTGAAGATCACTGCTTGGGCATTGGTGGTGCATCTTCTACTTTAGCTTTCTTTTGTTTAGAGACAGTAAATTTGGAAAATTGTAATAAGCTGTATTTGGATTTCCGCTGCTCTGATGATTGATGTTGATTTTAGTTATCAGCTTATGCACTGTCTCACCTGTTTTATGTCAAGTATGTTGTTAATATATTTTATTCCATGCGCTGTGAGACGTTCTACAGGTTCCTTGATTAGTTCATTCCCTTCTTTCTTTTCTTCTGACGACCGTTCTGTGCTAGCTGGGCATGTGTACAACGCACTTTCGGACGAAATGCAGGCTGGTGCGGGGCGGGCTGTCACAGTAGCTCGACCGTATAATCTCACATTTTGTGATCATGTAGAAATCGAGTTATGCACAGTACATTCACTAATTACTTGAAAAGTATTACTACTCAAATGGCATTTTTGGATACAACAAGGATCAACCTCTAACTTTCTAAGTAATGAATACCTGTGTTATGTATGTAAGTTTGATGACATCGACGGATATTGTAGCAATGCCGCATGGAGCGCAACTAACAAACATGATCATCTAGGACAAGAACAACATCATAATGGAGTTCTTACCTAAAGAATGGCTTGAGTTAGCGGTCCCGGTCAGTACGTGTTCCATTGGATCGTTCCCTCAACAGGTGTTAACCGTAAAGGTACATGGAGGGATCCAAATGGTGAAACATTCCTGGACATTGGTAACCGTTCAAAATGCTTTTTATTTTATAAAAACGGCAGGATCAGACATGATGAAAAATATTTCACAAGATCGAGCATGATGAAAAATATTTTGGTAAGTGGGATTCTGATGTTATCAAAGAGATGAAGGGGTATAAGTTACTGATGTTACTCGAAAGATTATGAAGGTTGAAAGTTCAGATTCATGCAGATGTTCTTAGAAAGGTGAGTTGCTTTGTTACTAAGTGCTATATGGAGAACATTTACTTGAATTTGTGCATTGATAAACCATGCACAGACGGAGTTATATTTGTTTCGAGTTTGATTTTATTTATAATTTGGAACAATGTTAGGGCTGACCCACTGTTTTGAAATTTCAAGGACAAGAGATTGAATGAAATTACTTGAATTATTAAGAATGACATCTGATTGTTCATCTATCATTTATTTTTCTTTTGTTTCTTATTAGTTATTGTTCATTGTCAATTATTACATATAGGCATTCTACTGCAACATCATGTGCTGGACTTCAACTTGGCTCAAATAATCACAAGATAGCTAGACCTCTGCTTAGTTTGCATATTAAGTTTAATATTTTCCTTCTGCTCTTTGTGTTTCCACATTAATTAGGACAAAAGTGAGAACCCAGTTTTTTATTTACCTAATGGTTGTTTTATAAATAGAGATGCATTGGCATTAGTAACTAATAATATACCCTTCGTTATGTGATAATGTCGACTACCTTACATAGTTAGATCATAAATGGTTGTTCTGCATGTTGATAATTTATCAAAATAAACCAAGGATTGTAAGTGGGATGTATCTGTTGTTTTTCTTCAACTTCGCTAGTCGATGTCCATGATTTTTTCTTTATTTACATACTAATCAGCATTTTTGAGCATCAGTAACCACTAGGTTTATTTGTGAAAAAGTTGATAATTGCATCATTAAATGTAAACAAGGAACTACTCATAACCGAACATTGGTTTACAATGTAAAATAAAACAATAACTACTATACAAGAGATAAATGAAAGTGGCATCTCTATGTGTCTGAGTATCACCAACTTAATTCTTATCGTCATGTTGTGAATAAATTTAATGTAGATTAAATTGTACGTTTCCAACATATTATACTTTAGGCTATTGTTGGAGAATGGAGTTTTGATGACAACAACCTTATTTCAATATTAGTTGATTATAAAATATATATACTAACATCTCTATCTAGAATATATATATACACACACACACATGCACACATATGTGCAGGATTTGTATACAGGAATCAATACTGAAGACTATACAGTTTTAGAGTTTTAGATATTTAAGAGATTCAGAATTCAAAAGAGATTCAAGACTCATGAGTAATCAAGAAATCAAGATTTCAAGAGTTCAATATAAGTATTGTAATAGAGTCTAGTTTATATGTAAGGATCTGAATAGCACTCCAGGTTAAAATTCAAGATCTGTTTTTCAAATTCTGATTTTAAAATTCTATTTTCAAAATTCAAATTCTAATCTTAATTAAGTTTTTCTATCTTACTTTTGATTTTATACTTGAGTTTTAAAGTTTATAAGTTTTTATATATTTATATAGTTATTGTTGGCTAGCTTTTCGATCAAGCCACCAAGGTTCACACACAAAGAAAACATGATGCCTCATGCCTATGATCCATGAAGACTCGGTCGCGATCGCTCCTCTTACGTCGGTTCGTGAAGTTTCCTCCAGCTCATGATCGCCCCCATGTCCCCCCGATCCGTCCTCTCCTCTTCTACCCGATCCGATCCAAGCCCAAAATACGTGGTGAAGGCTGTGACTAAGTCCACCACGATCCGAGAATGTTGGATCTCGTGACATCTGCCCACAACTGTCATATTGACCAATTCTCCATCAAGCCACGAACCAATCCAAGAATCTCGAGATGTGTGCCACGTATGACCACGATCCGCCTAAGGAAATCACCTATAAATAGCCTAGAACTTGACATTTTTGAGGATCTTTTGGCAATTGAGAGCTCTGATTCCACCATTATCATATCTCCATTGTTGCTACTCAGAGTTGTCTCTAAATTATTGAGTGAATAAACATTGTAAGAGTGAGATTGAGGGATAAGTCATCGATTGTATTCTGATTCCAAGTATAATCAAAGATATAAAGTGGATGTAGGCTCATTAATGCCGAACCACTATAAATCTCGTGTCTTTTCTAGTTTTCTAGTATTTTTTCTGATATTGATTTCTGCATAATTGAATAACTCGGGTCTTAGAGCCAATTTTGGATCTAAAATTTTGGTGCTTTCACTGAGAAACGAGTCCTCAGTATATTGGATTGTTGTTCTGTCATTTGGATACTCAAGTCCGAAGAAAACAGTCCAAAACTCCACTGTTTCAGTTTTTGAAGATTTCAGCAAAGTTCAGATATTATGTCTGGAAAGAAGTCTAAGGAAGTACGAGCTTCGCAGACGAACGAAGAAGAAAACGAAGCAATCGAAGAAAGTGTGCACGAGCAGGACGAGGAGGAGCTCTCGGATCTCTGAGAGGAGGGGGCGAACCGATCCGTTGAGGGGATCACGATCCAACCAGCTGAAGGAGTTACCACTCGCTCCCACGACCTCGTCACGAACCGTCCCCCCAACACTTCCACGATCCGGTCCCGGGAGGCACTCCGAGCTACCGAGGTAAGGATTCCACGATCCAAAGAGACAAGCAGACTACGACCCAACCCAGAAAGGCGGTTATGGCTCGTTCCTCTCGTGCTGGTACATCTGCTCGACCTGGCTCAAGCTCTTTACGTATAAGAGAGAATGTTGGTGACCAATTTGATCCTTCTGCCTTAGTTACAGAGGGACATTTAACTCGAATACTTGAAGCATTGGATAGGCAAACCGATGAACTGGCTGCTCAAAGGCAGGAGAGCTCGTTACTGCGTCAAAATATTACTGCCTTAGGTAGGAGAATTGATGATATTCAAAGGCAGGTTTCGCCACCTCCAGCTCACCCTTTCTCTCCGGAACATACATCGTCATCTGAAGAGCCCCGAAGGAACCAACGATGGCCCCCATTAGAATGGCCCAAAAACATAGAACGAATTCGATTTGGGTCGCTTCCATCTCGTAAAGATTAGGCATTTAATCAGGGAACTAGTAACCACAACTTAAATGAACCTATTCTACCACCAAGGAATGGCATGCCTCCCGCTCGTCGTGTGATCGACCGCGGTAACAGGGGGAAAGGGAGTTCTGCTCAGGGCCCAGATTTTATAGCAGCATGTCAAAGAAACGACGGAGAAGGACGTCGGGCAAGGAGCGCTGATCCCGAATCTACCCTGACCCATGCAGAGGTTGAATCAATGATCAGACAAGTCATGGTAGATAGCCGTGGACAGAGGAATGAAGATTGGGGCGTAGACCGCAGTCACACACCTTTTACTGACGACATACTGGATGTTACATTCCCGAGGCGCTTCAATATGCCAACCATGAATCACTATACGGGCAAGACTGGCCCATCCAGCATTTAATGCGGTACTCCTAGTCAATGAATGTCGCTGCAGCTACAGACGCGGTCAAATGTAAAGCTTTCCCTATATTCTTGGAAGATGTGGCATTATTGTGGTTTACCCGCCTTCCAGCACGGTCAATATCCAGCTTCAGGGAATTGAGTGAGAAATTTGTAAACCAATTCCGTCTTTATGCCCAGAGGTCTAAGAATGTAATCGAGTTATCCCTCATTAAACAATGACCGGACGAAAGCCTGAGGTCATATTTGGATCATTTTAACTTGGCTGTCACAGAAGTCAAAGATCCGCATGAGCAAACTGTGTTGACGGCCTTGATCGATGGCGTCTATAAAGATACCGAGTTTGGAAGATATCTGGCTGGTATAGCTCCCCCGACCAGAGAAATATTTTATGAAGAAGCCAATATTCGCCTGTGTCGGGAGGAGATATACGCTAATCGAAAAAGAAAAGCTACTGATAAGGAAGATATCCGAAGCAACATGGCCATCAAGCAAATGGGAGATAGCTCAGGAAAGGTTGAAGTTAACGTTGGGAACAAGAATTAAGACAGCAGTCGCCAATTAGGGAATAATAATAACAACAATCGGTAGAGAAATCGAGGAAACAACTCTCAAAGGAGATCCCGGTCTAGACCATTTGAGAGCTTCACACCGTTAAATGATACATTGGAGAACATCCTCCTGGATACATATAATGTCCTCTAGTATAAAAGACCTCCTCCGAGAGATTCTACCGAGAAAGAGCGTGAAACTGGGAAATTCTGTCTTTTTCATCAGATCCACAGTCAATCCACAAACGAATGTCATCACTTGAGAGACGTGGTTGAGAGGATGCTCCGAGAAGGGAAGCTTGATGAGTATAAGGTGACCCCTAGGGAAAGGGGGCAAGCCGTACAAGCTCCAAACCAAAGCCAACCTACTGCTAAACCGATGGCTTAGCAAAAAGGAAAAAAATATCATTATCAATAACATAATTGGTGGGCTCCACCTAGCAGGCCACAGTTTCAGAGCTATGGATCAATACATAAATGCAGCTAAGCAGCATTTCGAAGTGGGAGAGTGTAGTAAACTAGAGGACAACACTCCGATTAAGCATCAAAAGACGATGTCCGATGACGTCATATTTCGCGAGTGAGAGAGTATTGGAGTACACTCCCCAACTGAAGATCTGTTGGTGATCACCATCACCATTGGCCCAGCGATAGTTCATAAGGTCTTAGTAGATTAATGGAGTTCCGTCAACATTTTGTTCAAGAAAACGTTCGACCAAATGAAACTCGAGCCGAAGGAATTAAAGCCATGTGAAGGGTGGATACGCGGATTTAGTGTGGCTTCGATCGCTCCAATAGGATATGTGGAATTATCAGTAACCCTTGGGGAGGGGGAACTCCAGAGAGTGAGGATCCTCCCCTTCGTGGTCTTGGATATTGAATCGCCGTACAATGCTTTCTTGGGCCAACCAGCCCTAGCCAAATTCAGGGCATGTATTGCACCCTGGTGTTTATTGTTGAAATTTCCTACGGATTACGGTGTGGGTGTTGTTAGAGGAGATCAAGTTGTGGCACGAGCATGCTACGTTGCAGAGTTAAAACTGCTCCGCAAAGGAAGAGATATAGAAGCGAAGGTGGCTCCTCCCCTCCAAGGGAGGAATCGTCATAGAAACTAAAGGAAGTACCTTTAGGAGGGTCGCCCAGAGAGTTGCCCGAGGACATAGATCCCAGAGAGGATGAAGAGCCTGAGGGAAGAATGGTGACTCCCAATGAAGCAACTTTGGATGTACCAATCGATGATAGTGACCCAGAGAAGGTCCTGAAGATTGGATCCCAGTTGGATCCTGTTCGAGCCAAGGAATTAACAAAGTTTCTAAAAACTAACTTGGATGTATTTGCCTAGACCCATGCAGACATGTGTGGGATATCTCCCTCGGTTATGAGTCATTCGCTAAGCATTAACCCGAAACATCCTCCTGTCAAGCAGAAAAGGCAAATGTTGGGTCCAGAAAGATCTGCCGCATTGAAAGAAGTCGAGAAACTGAAGAGTAATGTATTTATTAAAGATTCGACGTACCCTGACTGGATTTCGAATCCGGTTTTGGTAAAAAAGGCCAATGGAAAGTGGCGAACGTGTATCGATTTCTCTGATTTAAACAAAGCTTGTCCGAAGGATAGTTTCCCGTTGCCCAGAATTGATCAATTAGTAAATTCAACTGCAGGTCATGAACTCCTTTCCATTATGGATGCCTATTCAGGATATAATTAGATCCCTATGCATGTCCCAGACCAAGAGCATACCAGCTTTATTACAGATTTGGGATTATATTGCTATGTGGTAATGCCTTTCGGTCTGAAAAATGGTGGTGCAACATATCAGCGGTTGGTGAATAGGATATTCTACAACCAGATTGCGAAAACGATGGAGGTATATGTCGACGATATGTTGGTAAAGTCCAGACAGTCGTACGATCATACCAACAATTTGGCAGAGATGTTTCAAATTCTCCGAAAATATGGGATGAAATTGAATCCTTTGAAATGCTCATTTGGGGTAGCATCTGGAAAATTCCTAGGGTTCATTGTAAGTTCGCGTGGAATCGAGATTAATCCAGATCAAATTACAGCAATCTGAAATAACAAAGAACCAAAGCAGATTAAAGATGTGCAAAGCCTTGCTGGAAAAGTGGCAGCGCTAAGCAAATTTATTTCGAAAGTTACAGATAAATGCATCCCGTTCTTCGAATTAATAAATCAAGGCAAGCGCAGCTTTAAATGGACTCCTGAACGTGTAGAAGCTTTCCGAAATCTGTTAAATCATCTAGAGAGACCCCCGATACTGTCTAAGCCTGTGGATCACGAGGATTTATTCGTGTATGTGGAAGTGTCATCTCACGCGATCAGTTCGGCTTTGGTAAGAGAAAGGTGCAAACACCAGTATACTATGTGAGCAAGAAATTGGCAGCCGCAAAACGAAATTACCCAAAGATAGAAAAGCTCACGTACAGTTTGCTGATCGCATCTAGGAAGCTTCGTCACTATTTCCAAGCTCATCCCATTACTGTTTATACTGATTACCTGCTTAAGCAGGTCTTGCAAAGGCCAGAAGCATTGGGAAGATTGCTCAAATGGAACATCGAACTGAGTCAATTCGACCTGAACTTCCAACCTCGGAGGTCGATCAGAGGGCAAGCACTTGCAGACTTTATAGTAGAATTTACCATCCCAGAAGATGACGCGGAAACTGAAGAAGACGATCCGCCAAAGCTACTCCTTGACCCTAATGCTTGGAAACTATATACTGATGGAGCTAAAAATGACAGATGATCAGGTGCCGGAGTGGTCCTTGAAACTCTATAGAAACGGATAATATACTACGCTCTTAGATTGGAGTTCCACGTAACCAATAATGATTCCGAGTATGAAGCTATAATTGCCGGATTGAAGCTTGCCAAGGAACTCGGGGTAACAAAGCTAGACATCTTTTGTAACTCCAATTTGGTTGTGAACCAAGTTAATGAAAAATTTCAGGCTAAGAGTCCAAGGTTGATATCATATCTGGAAAAAGTAAGAATATTATTGGGTGGTTTTGAGCACCATAGTATATCTCACATTCCTCGAGCAGAGAATCAAAGAGCGGACAAGTTAGCAAAGATGGCTAGTTCCGATAATCCAGAACATACGGAGCTAGTCCCGATTAGAGTATTATGGTTCCCCAGTGCAGATCAGAAGGAAGTTGATCTGGTACTGGAAATTGAACCTGAAAGGGAGTCATGGATGACCCCCTTGGAGAATTTCTTGATGAATGGAATGCTCCCAAATAAGAAAAGCGAGAGGCGCGCGGTCATACGGAAGGCTTCCCGATATGTGTTGCAAGGCGGAGTCCTATACAGACAAGGTTTCTCGATGCCGCTCCTCTGGTGCATTGCCCATGACGACATCACGCGTGTGCTAAAGGAAGTCCATGAAGGTGAGTGTGGCGACCACACAGGAGGGCAAACATTGGCAAAGAAGATATTGCAATACGGCTATTTCTGGCCCACTATAAACAAGGATGCAGCCAAGCACGCACGATGTTGTGATGCTTGCCAGAAGTTCTCCAAAATCCCTAGGGCGCCACCTAACCAGTTGAAGACAATGACAAGCCCGTGGCCTTTTGCTACGTGAGGAATTGAAATCATTGGAAGCCTCCCCATTGCAAAGGGCGGAGCAAAGTTCGCTATTGTGGCCATGGATTATTTTACTAAATGGGTAGAAGCAGAGCCTTTGACCATGATCACGACCAAACGAGTGATCACCTTTGTCGTTAAGAACATCATCTGTCGGTTTGGGATTCCAAAAGTCATCATAACTGACAATGGGACCCAATTCGACAGCACGGAGTTTCGAGATTTCTGTCGGAAGTATCACATCGAGAAAAGATACAACTCTGTGGCACATTCGCAATCAAACGTACAGGTAGAAGCGGCAAATAAGGTGATCAAATCCTTTCTGAAGAAAAGGTTGAAGAGTGCCAAAGCTATGTGGGTCGATGAATTACTCCTGGCACTATGGGCCTACAGAACGACATACAAGTCGGCAATGGGTCATACCCTGTTTTCCCTTGCTTTCGAAGCTGAAGCAGTTATTCCAGTCGAGTTAGAAGTACCATCCCATCACACCATTTATTACGACCCGATGATCAACAATGAGTTGCTCCTTGAATCCCTGGACATGATTGAGGAAAAAAGGGATGAAGCTGACTTATGTGCCTTGAGGCACAAACAACAAGTAGCTCGGTATAACAACAGAAGAGTCCGAGCTCGCACATTCGAACCCGGAGATTTGGTTCTGAAACGTGTCTTTCCGCACCCGGTGCATATGGGCCCGAAATGGGAAGGACCGTACTCCATTTTACAAAGGCTTAATAATGGAACCTTCAAGCTAGCGACCGTAGATGGAGAAGAAATCCCTAGAGTGTGGAATGCCCAGCATTTGCAGCTTTACCTGACATAAAAAGTGCTAGTTCTATTATTTTGTTTTTAGAACCATGTAAAAAGGCTCGACTTGCCCAAGAATAGTCTTGTAATTTGAACAAAATATTATAAAGTGGACGTAGGTCATGATTTGACCGAACCGCTATAAAAATGTTGTGTGTTATTTACACTTACTGCACCATTTCTTATCTACTCTTTTATTTTGATCAATATGTATACTTTTACCATTTCAGGAAATTGTTTTAAATTTATGTAGTAATCTCAAAACAACTAATTTAAGATACCCTTCGACGAATCGGAAAGTTCGCAATGATTAAAGCTTCGAAAGGTACAGCAGGATAAATTGCATTACAACTTAACTCCTAAGATCAAGGAGAGAATATAAAGGACGCAAAGATGACGTCCCCGAGGCGTGTAGGTGCACCATGGTAAAACCGCCTTGGCAACACTCTAACCCGCTGAAAGATCGAGAGAGTATAAAGGCGTTAGAGACTTAGCGCCCCAGAACTTCTGCCCCGCTGAAGGATCGGTGAGCAGACCAAAAATTGAGCTCGAAATCTAACCCGCTGAAGGATCAGGAGAGTATAAAGGTGCTAGAGACTTAGTGCCACGCAAACTCTAACTTGCTGAAGGATCGGGAGATTATAAAAGCACTAGAGACTTAGCGCCGCAAGGACCATTATCCCATGGAAAAATCGGGGTAGTACGAATAATATTCTAATCGATCGCCAACACGCCCTCGCCAGGCACAACAATGACGATCAATTAAGAATGTATACGTGCCTTACCACACCGTTACTTAGCACATGTATTTCCCGATGATTGTTTTCGTTATGATTAATGATCGTTACTTACAACTTTAACATTTAACTATGAAAGATTCAATTATGATTACTTGAACTCTGCTAACATGGTGAATTTGTAGGAACACTGTGATGCAAAAGAAATAGGTCCTTATTTACTGGAAACAAATATACAAAAAACAAGAAACTAAGCAGAAAGTGAGGGCCAATCTCATGACTACATCTTTTAGCCAAAAGAAATCCTAAAATTAAAACATGAGCCAATAGCTGCATTCTATTTGCGCTTGGGGGATGGTTTTGATTTCTTGTCCTTCTTCTGTTTTTCTAACTCCTCTTTAGTAGTACTGGAGCGGTCACTTTTCTTCCTCTTCCTCTTGTCGACAAGAGGCTCCGGAGAAGGACTAGAAGGTTCGGAGGCAAGCTGTGAAGTTATCGACCTAGAAGAGAATCTTATAACCAACCCGGTCTTGGGGTCGATTTCAGAAATAGGGGTCACGAACACAGGATTCTGTTCCTCCCTCTTAAGAGCCAGCTGCTTCTCCTTCCTAGCCTGTATGTCAGCCTGGGTTTCGCTATCATCACCCTTGGCCTCGTCAATGATTTCTACCTCCTCTTCCTCATCTCCATGACCGCCATCTGAGTCATGCAAAGCAGTAATGATCTTGGCATCTGCAGGAGCGCCGGTGCCAGACTCCACGGGTGCTACTGTAACTCTATCACTGGTTGAGCCCCCAGTTTGCTTTGAGACCTCGGAAGCTTCGATACTAGAACTGGGGGGAATCTCAACCCTCTCAGCCTCTGCCTTCTCCTCCACACTCTTTTCGACTACTTTAGTACCTACACCATTAGAAATAAGGGTTATCAAATCCGGGAGGAGATGCGGCCATGTCAGTTGACTGTCCCATGAGACGATGACAAGTTACGATTGCTTTGATGAACTGTGGAGAAAATGTGGAGATACCTTCGGCTGACTCATCTCCTAGACTTGTACTGGTGGTCCCGACAATCGGAGGAGTAGGTACCAAGGGGATCAATGGATCATAGGGATTATATCCCTCAACTTCAGAGGTCCTGGGCTCTACTATCGAACTCGAACTCGAGCTCTCACCAACTTTATCCTTACCCTTGAGCCTACTCTTCTCCCTCTCCATTTCCTCGTGGATAAGGTGTCTACCTTCCTCCAAAGCCACGGGCTCTTCACTTCTGAGAAAAGTTTGCATCAGCTGGTGCTCATCAATTTCGTCGACCCCCAGTCGCCGCTTCTCACCCTCGACAATTGTGTCCCATATATTGGCCAGGGTAACATGGTAGTCGGGGATCCAAGAGATATCTCGATGCTTAATAACTTGACCAAAGAAATCAAACAACAATTCTTCAAAGCTATCTATATCCTTCTCTTTTTTGGCAAGCTCATCAGCCACAGCAGTTGCTGACTCAAGAGCGCTATTGGCATTGCTTTCGGCGACAGCTACCCACTCCTCGGCTTGAGCAAGTTGATCATTTATAACCTCCTTCTCCTTCTTGGCAAGGGCAAGGTCATTTTTTAAGTTTGCCTTCTCTTTCTCCCAAGCATCTTTCTCAGCAGAAAAGCGATCCTGTATTGTTTTTAGTTCGGTGTTAACCGCCCTGAGATCCTCCACTTCTTTCCTCAGGGCCAACCCTTCCTGGCTAATTAATTCAAACTCGTTGCGAAAACGCTCCCTGGCACTTTCCAACTCGGACTTGTAATTCTCTGTGTCTCACCGAGATAAAGCCAGTTGGGCCTGTGCATCATCTAGTTCCTTTTCCATTTTGCACCTAGCCCTAGCATCATTGTCAATCTTTACTCTGGCCCTGGCTACATCCGTCTCCATCCGGCGGATGATAGAAGAAAGTGTAGCAGCATGCTTCTTCATTACCCCGTATTGTTTGGCTACACGACACACATACCCTATCACCTCTGTGTCCCAATCCTCGGGGACCGGTTCAAGATCTGGGACAAACACCATCCTCTCAAAGTAAATGTCGGGAAACTGTTTTCATAAATGGTCTAACCTGGACGTGATCTCAGAACTGGGGGAAACATCCCTCGCAGTAGTAGTGTCCAAGCCACACTCACCAAAGGAAGTAGGAACTGTCTTCCCTTTCTCTATAATACTGCCCTCATCTTTGTCCTTGTCCTTTGGCTCGGCATGTCTCTTAGAAAATTGGGCGTGAGAAGGAGTGCTTTTTGGAGGGGTTAAATCTCTAGGAAGTTGCTTCCCCACAGCTGGAGGTATTGGATGACTAGGTGGCTTTCCATAACTTTGCTTCGGTAGAGATCGAGGTCGTGCAGAATAAGATTGATAAGAATCCCGGGGTCGACGACTATCCCTTCCCTGACTTTCGCTACGAGTGTGCTCAGGATCTGGAAGAAGGCTTGGTGTGCCCTCACAAAGGGAACGGTAGGAATAAGACCGTTTGCGAGACATTTTTTCTACAAAGAAAACAAGTGCGTGTTAGAACTGTGAACCACAGTAGCAAAAGAGTGTTATGATAAATGGTGCATGTTTTTTGTGCATCCCGTGGAATCCCTTTTTTTTTAAACAGACTAGGGCCCGAAGTTAGGCTCGTCTGGGTAACTTCTTTTTCTCCAACCGAGGCACCCATCTCTTTGGAAAGGGGGAAAATTGGTTCTCCTTCGAAATCTTCTTGGGTATAAATATCATCTGGCAAAGGAATTTTACTTAATTCCCCGAAAACCTGTTCCTCCGTTAATTCATCATGAGTGACAGACTCAATTGGCGATGAAGTCCTCAGTGGAGACTGCCCCTCGGAGGTTGAAACCTCCTTTGATTTATCAGCTCGTCCTTCATCCCCTTTATACACATTTAAATCTTCGTCGTCATGATTAATCATCGGCGAAGGGCTCTTGTGAAGAGTAGTCGTCTCTGCAACTTGAGAAGTTCCTTCTCCTTCAGCTGGGGGCACATACTTGTAAGGTTTACTGCCCACGCCAAGTCTGAATCTTATGTCCAAAAGATGATGTTTGTGAAGGTTTTCTTCGATAATACATTTCTTGATTCTCAAGAAGTCAGACTTGCTTTTTAGAAGACGGGATAATCGATCATTATACACTGAGCCTTCTGTCTTGGGGAATGTGTGATCTATGCAAAGGAAAAGGAAACATGTTAATACTTCAATTATGTAATTCAGTCATGCATCTAGAGGCTCGAAACTTACTAGATTTGAGCCACCTCCTCGCACACCCAGCCTGGTGTTTTATGTAAAACCAATCAGCTTTGGGATCCCCTATGTTGCTGTAACCATCGGACATAACCTTCCTATTGGCTACTAATTCAAAGAAAGAGAAATTTGGATTCGCTGTGGAACGGTGCTTGAAAAGATAGTAGAATTTCAAGTCTTTAAAAGTAAGCTCAATTCCCAGAATCTCTGCATACGCGACATATAGAGTGTACAAGGCTGCATAAGCATTGGGATGAAGCTGCATAGGGGCAATACACAATCATCTTAAGGTTTCAATGACGATTAGAGGAAACAGAGGAATAGCGCCTACCCAGCACATGAGTCGGCTGATTTCCATGTACACTTCTGGAACAAGATGAGGTCTATCTCCGCTTTCGGGTGCTTTCACATCGTCCTATGGGATCCCGTGTTTCAAAAAAAAATTCTTAAGTTTCATATCGTCTAGTTTAGAAGCTAAAGAGTCAGTGAATTTCTCAATTCCTAGAACACCGGGAATCTCATCGGGAGCTCGGTCATCCACTTCGGACTCCTCCTCTAGCGAGGTACTCTCAGATGAATTTGACTCTGTCTTAGCCTCATATTCGGATTCAGAGTCCTCATCCTCGAGATTAATTAGAGGAACCTCAGGATTATGGTGTTCCGACACCTCCGGGTCCACCTCTGTTTCAGATCTTTCAGGAGAACGATTATCCGACATTGTTATTTTGGTGAGAAAATATGAGAGACTAGAATACAATTACCTGTTCCCCGTGTGTGCAAGTGCAAGTGTGTGCCTGTGCATACATTAAAGAAAAGCATAAAAGTTAACAAATCGAAGGATTAGTCGTCATATGCAGTCAAGATCATGCTGTTGTCCAGTTTAGAAAGTCCCAAGGGTTCTATCCTAACTGTCCATTTGTATATCAAGGTTACATTGTATTATTTAGTCAACGAGTCCATCGGATCATTCGTTGCATTGGCTCGTGAGATAGAGATCGAATCGTCATGCATCGACAGATCATGGAGCATGTGCTGGATCGTGAAGAAGCTTCGGATCGTGGAGGGGCTTCAAAAGTCGGAGCGCTGGAATTTTTGATCCATCATACTTTACCAGAACGGATCGTGACAACCCCTCGCGACCAGCTCTACTTCGTGTTACCACGAACCGATGCTCCTTCGTGTCCTCGATCCGATCCGTTAGCCAAACCAATAATCCATCCATCTATCCTCCTTACAAACCATCACCACGATCCGGCTCGACCTGCTCCTTCTTCTTTCTTCTCTTTTCTCCCCTCCATCTCCGAACTCGAACAACAGAACCCATGGCACCACCACCGCTCCCAAAACCTTGAAAAACCACGAAACTCCGCCACCTCTTCCCTCAAATCAACAAAAACTCGAGAAAAACAAGGATAGAAATGTGAAAATATAACTTTAATATGATTACCTTTCTTAAAAATGGGGAAAACGAGTGGGTTTTTCTTGGAAATTGAAGATAGGGTTTCAAAAGAAAGAGCGGCGGCAACAGGAAGAAGAAGAAAAGGAAAGGAAGGGGGAGGTTCGGTTTATATAGCCAAAACCCGTGACCATTGATATTCTGACTTTTGTCCCATTTGGACCATGGAGCTTAGTGGGCCATAAAACCAAGCCCAACAGAGAAAAAGGGAGGCCGATCCCTCGAGGCGGCTCGTGACTGAAGTAGGAAGGCCCCGTCACATCTCGTGGGGAAAAGCTCAAATGGTTGTCAGCCCAAAATAAAGGCCTTTCACAAACCATGAGGTGTTTGGCGATCCGACTCAGTGAATAATTATCGAAAATGAAGATTCAGAAATACTTGTGAAGATTTAAAAGTTTACCTGGCAACCTGGTGATGAAGTATCCGAAACTCCCAGAGATAAGAACTATCCGATAAACAAAGAAATGACGGATGATGTAAACCAATATTTATATCGGTCAAAGAGCACGACTTCTTGAAGCATTATGACATTTCAGACGGATATGACCACTGATTTGCACCGTTCTATGAAAAGATATTTCTGTAATTTCAAAGCATGTTCCGTCCCTAATGAAACATACTTCGAGTAGGCAAAATGTTGGCTAGCTTTTCGATCAAGCCACCAAGGTTCACACACAAAGAAAACATGATGCCTCATGTCTTTGATCCATGAAGACTTGATCGCGATCGCTCCTCTTACGTCGATTCGTGATGTTTCCTCCAGCTCGCGATCGCCCCCATGTCCCCCCGATCTGATCCGTCCTCTCCTCTTCTACCCGATCCAAGTCCAAAAGACGTGGTGAAGGCTGTGACTAAGTCCACCACGATCCGAGAATGTTGGATCTCGTGACATCTGTCATATTGACCAATTCTCCATCAAGCCACGAACAAGTCCGAGATTCTCGAGATGTGTGCCACATATGACCACGATCCGCCTGAAGAAATCACCTATAAATAGTCCAGAACATGGCATTTTTGAGGATCTTTTGGCAATTGAGAGCTCTGATTCCACCATTATCATATCTCCATTGTTGCTACTCAGAGTTGTCTCGAAATTATTGAGTGAATAAACATTGTAAGAGTGAGATTGAGGGATAAGTCATCGATTGTACTTTGATTCCAAGTATAATCAAAGATATTAAGTGGATGTAGGCTCATTAACGCCGAATCACAATAAATGTCATGTCTTTTCTTCTTTTCTAGTATTTTTTCTGATATTGATTTCTGCATAATTGAATAACTCGGGTGTTAGAGCCAATTTTGGATCTAACATTTATATACTTTTATATTTATATAGTTTAAACTTTATAATTCTGTAAATATGTTTTATAATTTATATTTATGATTTCATATGATTTTCTACTTTATGATACTTATTTATATCACTATGTTTTAGTTCAATAATTCACAAAATTTTATATATAGTAAAACACTTGAAAAATGTTCAAATTTCAAATTTTTGAAACACATATGTTGACATACATATGTGAGGATGCCGACATACAACTGTCATATTTTCAGTTTTGAAAGGAAGTGTTTTTTCACCATTTGTAACGTTCCAGAAGCATTGCAACCTTTCAAATCTGATAAATAAAGGTTGATTTCGATATTTTTATTCATTCTTCTTCTCTATCTTCATCCCTTTTCATTCTTCCATTATTATTTCTTATTTTTATGATTTCTACACTTATACTCTGCCAATTTCTATTATAAATACATAAAACTTCTTCTCTTCTAACTCTCTACTCATTACTCTCTGAATCAAAGTAATATTGAGGAGTTATAAGGCTGCTGTAATCATTTAGGATTTTTTTTGGGATACTTTGGAAAACGTGTGTTCCTTGTAGCCGTGAAATCAAGGAAAGGAAATGGTGTTAACCTTATAGCCGGAAAATCAAGGGTGGTGGAAATGTTTAGCCGTGAAATCAAAGGGATCGTACTGAGATTTTGATCTAGTAATAAAACTCTGTGCAATACAGCGATGCGTAGGATTGGACGTAGGAGCAATCCGAACCAGTATAAAATTCGGTGTGTTCTTTCATTTTCTGCGTTTTATTTTTGTTTATTTTTGTGTTTGTGTTTGATTTTGTGTTGTGATTATCTCTGTAGTGTGTAATTCATATAGTAGATCATATTAATTTTAGATTTTCTTAAATTCCTTGAAAACACTATTCACCCACCTATAGTATTAGTTTTGCCTTAAAGATCCATTCTGCATTCCCTAACAATTGGTAACAGAGCAAGGTCTTTCAAAAAGTTCATAATCTGATTTTTGAAAATATTAAATGGAAAATATTGAAATAATTTTTAACATAACTGTCAACTCATGTATTGTATCGATGTTGAAAAAGTCTACATTCAATTATGTTGAAAATTCAAATGATCTACTGAAAAGGTGTCCAATACAGGAAAAGATGTGTTATATGGCTTTTGAAAATTCAAAAGTTGAAAAGATGGGTGAAGTGGCCGTTGAAAATTCAAATTCCACAGTGGTGTGTTACATGGTTGTTGAGATTTCAAATTATGCCAAACAATTGATGGAAATCAAAAATGACAAATGGATACTGGATAGTGGCTGTTCGAGTCATATGACGGAAAATCCAGAAATACTAAATAATCTAGTCTATGAAGATGGTGGAATGGTGAACTTCGGAGATAACTCTAAAGGATATATTGTTGGGATCGGCAATGCTGGTAATTCTGAAACTCCTAGTTTCTGATGTTTTATTAGTTAGGAATCTAAAACATAATTTACTAAGTATAATCAATTTTGCGATAAGGGTTATAAAATAAACTTTGAAAAAGATAAATGTTTTATAGAAGATAGGAATTCAAAAGTAATATTCGAAGGAGATAGAAAGAAAAATATCTATATATTGAGTATGAAAATCTCCAATGATAATTTATGTCTTATGGCTAATTGAAACGACCCAAACTTCTCCGTAAAAGAAAGTCCGGATTGAGTTGAGAACATGATGTGCATGTAAAAATGCACATTTATATTCACATATTTATTTTTGTTTAATTAAATAAATGAACATTTTTGGGTATTTTATACGATCAAACCATATTTTAAATATTTTCAAGATAATCGCTCATTTTAGGAAAAAATGTCCACTTGTGCATGTTTTTTAATTTGTGATTGCATTTACTTGTTCTTTGTATTTGTTTTTTGTAGGAATATTGGAGCACAATTAATGTGTACACATGAAGATTTGGAGCACAAATGCTTGCATACAAAGGAATGAAGGAAATAATTCTCATACATGATCATGGAGGACCTAACCTCTTAAATTACCCTTTTTTCCTTAAGCCTCTTATTAAAGACTAATTGAATAAGACAAAAGGTCTCATGCATCATTAATGGCTAAGAGAGGATTAAAAGCTTCATGAAGTGGGCATTTTGGGGATTTCCCATTATAAGTGATTAGTGTTTTAGGGTTAGAAACATGTATATATATCCCTTTATGTGATGTAAATACTACCTCTCATCTCCTCTCTTTTATCTCCTTCTTTAGTTTAGTTGAGAAGAGCACAAGCTCTCTTGTATTTCCATGGCTACTTAGCCATTTTCTTTATGTAACTTCTTTGTTTTAATGCAATTTAATTTCTATGCTCTTTACTTTCATGTTCATAGATTAGATTTACATTCATGTTCTTAGTTTAGCTCTATTCTTGTTCTACTTAGTTTTTCTTTCATTTTGCTTTATTTTCTAATGTTGTAACTTACATGTGTTGATATGATAACACATAAGAGTGTCTAATCCCTTGATTTAGGGGTAATGATGCTCTTTAACTTTATGTAAGTTCAACATTTGTATGATTTGTGATCTCTAATTTGTGCTTCATGTTAGTGAATGTTGATGCAAGTTTATACAAATGGTTTTGATAGTCTATGTTTGTTGACAACAAAATAGGCCATGCATAGTCAATGTAACACAAATTACATCAATATTTGCTAAGTGGTTACTGATTTTGAAATAAAAGTGAGAACAAAATTTGATGGTCTATGGTTTTAGTTAATAATTCATAGGCCATACTTAGAATAGTTTTGCTTTAGTTCAACTTTCATGAGAATCATAACAGGTTTAAATATTGCATTAATATCACTTAATGGAGATCATAAATTGTATTTTTGATAACTTATATAAATGTGAGAGTTGATTTGCCTCTAAATTGTTTTCATTTCATATTTAGCTCTCATCTCAGTTTATAGTTTTCATTAGCTTTTGTTAGTTAAATCTTCACTCTAATTTGGTTTAATTTGATTGAATAAAATTAGAATGACTTCTTTCCCCTTTGATCGACTTGTATTCGCTAACGTACAAAAAGTGTACGCCATGCGCTTGCTGTTTATTACACTTCGCGAGGGTATTCTAATTCATAGAATATTCGTGGCTTCTCTCATTTATTTCTTTCCCTCTCTACAATTCTTACAAATAAAAATAAATAAATAAATAAATAAAGGAGCAATAATTTATTGCTTTCCTTTTCTTCTTCTCTTTCCTCTCTAGTATTTGCTTGTGCCTTAAATTTTACCTTTATTATCAATAATTTATTGCTTTCCTTTTCTTCTTCTCTTTCCTCTCTAGTATTTGCTTGTGCCTTAAATTTTACCCTTATTTCTCCACTATTTTCACCACCATAACCACAGATCTGATTTTCCATCGTGCACAAACTTCATCACAGCACGTCCAAAAGCACTCCATTCTCTCATAAAAACCAATCATCTACCTTGATGCCTCCCACTTTATCAGCTCCACTATTCAACAACAAACCAGTACAAACAAACCACACTTCACCACCTTCTGCCGATATTTATACTAAAAAACCCCACTGATTTTCACCATAAAACAAGCTTCATACCACCTCACAAAGCTCAACCAAAACCAAACTTCAAGCATACCACCTCCTCCTCCTTACCACTTTCATACTCCTGCCACCATATATATAAACTACATCATGACTCAACTCCATAAACCACACAAACCTTCGACAAAACTCATCCGAAATAGTCTAACCCCCTTCCTGCATCTTCCACAAAACCGCCTTTCCACAGCTCGCAACCAAAACAGCTCTTATTCTATTTCAAACGACAACCAGAACCATCGTACCATAAATCCTGCTTCTACCTCTTCAATTCCGACAAAATCCCACCTCTATAACTCATTAGCATTACATTCCTTTCAACCCCAAACGGCAAACCCAAATTCTGCGATCAACTCACGAACTTCAGTCCCTCATTACCAATAACTACTTCAGCAGCTGCTACTTCAAGCACCATACCCAGAACCACCTCCATAACACCAAATCGTAAACCCCCAAGTCACCACCGATCAGCAAAATTCCACTTCCGAACCCACGGATAACCCGGACCGCCTCATTGGCAGCTCCCCCATCTTCCACTTGAAAGAATTACCTTCAACGCACTACTTCAATTGCACAGCCGCAGCATACCAAATCGAATTCCCAATTGAACCCGTGGCCTCAAAACAGCAGCCACTCCTCTAAGTCTCACGGCAACTCAGCAAGCCAGAAAATCCCAAACCTCCTTCTCAAAATCGAACCACACCTAAAATCATTCACGCAACCGACATCAAAATCGAACCCTTAATCACCCCTTAGCAAGGTTTAATTAACGATTTGATTTCGAGTTTCGGTAAGGAAAAATGGGGATTCGGTTTGTTTTCAATAGAGAAAGATAATTGATTTGCCTAGAGAGTTTGACTTTTTAATCACCGTGTTTTCTTTGGGAAATAGTTGGGTTTGAGAAGGGTACATTATGTGGGCTTGTGGGCCGAATTTTGTTATTTTTAAGTTTTAATTTCACCCCTTTTGTTTATTTCTTTTGATTTGTTTCATATTTTCTTAAGTAAATAAAAAAAATAGAGAGAGTCGCTTGCCTTACATTTGTTGATACAACGTTTTCATCTTTTCAACTTGCTGGAATTCAGGAGAGGATTTGCATTGCTTTGCTTGGAACTGCTTTAGCTTGCTTTGCCGCACTTGCTAATAAATAAATTTGCCACTAAAAAAAATTGCCAATAAATTCAGACCCTCTGGTATTGTTCTTTTCTCCCTTGTTTTATTTAATTGCATTGTTGTTTGCTTGCATTTGCATTAAAAAAAAATTCCAAAAACAAGATAAAAATTCATTCTTAGTTACATTGTAATTCACGTTTAATTTCTGTTTTGCATTCATCTTAGTTTGTTTTTATTTTGTTAGGATATCATAATATTTTGACAAACTGATTTATTTCTAATGAATTATTTCTCGGTGTCTAGACTACGGCAAAGTAGTAACTGTTTATAAATATTACGGTGATTCGTAAATATTATATCGGTTGTTCCTCTGAAGGTACTTAAACCTTCGGCTGCATTGCTAGGGTGATTCCTGGTGCACCGATAACTCCTGTCCGTTAACTGGCTGAGAAATCTTTTGTTGAAATTAATCAAATCGTCATTATATAATTTTAGAAAATCTGTAAATAATTAGTTTGCATTCATATAGTTGCATTAGGTTCATTCATATATAAAAAATACAACAATCCAAAATCTAAAAAAAAGCAATTTTCTTTTATGAATATTTTTTTTTCTCTTAAAAAAAAAAAGAAAAAACTTTCTTGAAAATGTCTCAATTCCCGTATTCCTACGGATTTTACGATAGTTGTGAAAATCAATATAATCCATATAATTTTATACCAAATTCATATGGATATTATAATAACAACTATTGTACAAACAACTTGGATTTTACGCCACCAACTTCTCAAAATTTTCACAATAATTCTAATTGTACACCACCAAATTTTCAAAATGATGATCAACCCTCAAGTCTTGAAATAAGTGTTCGAGCTCTACATGAAGAAAGTCAAAGATTTAATGAATCAAGCCCAAGATTAATTGAATTAATGTGCAACAATTCATGTCAAATTTTTCGAAATAATCAAAATTTTAATTCACTTCCAAATTCCAATGATTATGATTATAACCTTGCCAATTAAACTTCGAACTCCAAAATGAATTTCAAAATGGGAATGTGATTAACTTTTCAAATGGTTTTGGCAATGGGAATAATTTCAATGATGGTGCGATTAACGATCTTTGTTCTCAATAATTTCAAAATGAAAATTCTCATGTCAATAATTATAAATTTGATTTTATTGAGCAAACAAACATACTTGACGATTATTTGAAGTTTCATGAGAAACAAAATCGAATCCAAACTTGTGGAGATTCGAATAATAATCCTCCTTTGCCCACAGTTGATGATTTTCAACTAACACCTCTGGGAATTGATGAAAATCTAAATGAATTTGTTAAAAGATATGTAATTGATTTAAATTCAAATTCTCTTGAAAACAAAGACATCAATCTTCAATTTGATCTTCCTCTCTCAGATTCTGAAAATTTTGAAAATTTAACAACTTTAGATTGTCAACATGACAAAAATGATGAAGTTGTTAACAACTGTTTAGGTGAGGACGAATTTGATGAGCAAAAACTTCTTGAACTAATTGACAATAATTTTTTGGGGTCTGAAACTGAAAATTAATGAAAATTTTGAAATTCTTGAGGTTGAAAATAATGAAACTACTGAATGTGATCTTAAACACTATGACAGTTTTTCAAAAACTGTTGAAACTCCTTGCGACTTGATCGTTTCAACTGAACCTCACTATGATCACTTGTTTTTCAATGATAAATTTATGCAGTATATGAACTTTTTCTGGAATACCACTGTTTTTGAGAAAACACGATTGAAATTTATTGAAAATTCATTTGTTTGGTTTTGACTATAGGTTTACAAATGAACCTTTAGTTACCAGAATTTCAAATATCAAAGCAAAACCAAACAATATTTCTCAAGACAAGTGTGGGGGTGAGAATGATGCACATGTCTTTCAATTTATACATCATCTGAATAAATCAAACTTTGTTTTTGAAACTTTTACTGAACCCGACCCATTGACCTCTCTTTAGTTGCTACAGAAATTCAGTTTGATATTAGGATCAATTGTAAGCACAAAATGTTAAAGTTAGCAACTCAAACTTTTGAAAAAACAAAATCTGTTTTTCCAAATCTGAAACGTGATTTAAATTTTTTTATGATTTGGTTTTCTGTGCTTAAGCTGCGTCACTCATACTTGAAGAGGCAAGTGAATCGGTCTTTAGATGACTGTTTCATTTACTTCTTGTCAATATATTTTCTGATATTTTGTAAATATTTTTTTTCCTTTTTTGTAAATATAGGGCATATTTTCAAAATTTTCTTTTTTTTCTCCTTTCACTTGACTGTGGGGACACAGTCGAAATCAAGTGTGGGGGGAATTCTCATTTTCATTCTGTTTTGCATAGTTTATGTTTGCATTTTTTTCCTTTCTCTTTTTGCATTCTCCCCTTTTTTCTTAAAAGAAATAAAAAAAAGAGAGTTTCGCATTTCTATTTACTTTTAAATAAAACATGATGGAGTTAGCATATAATTCTGGTCATTTGATTAAAATATTTGGAGATTTACTTCTCTTTGCGGATAACGAAAGGAATGTTTGAATTATGAGCAAATTTGGTGTAACTGGTATATTGGGAAATTCGTAGGTGATGAATATGAAATGTTTTCTTAATTGTAATCTGATTAAATGAATGGTTGATTTAGACTACTTGTGATAACATTTTAGATCTTTTAAGTGAAATTGTGCTAAGATATCTTCGCTTAACTCTCTCTCTCTCTCTCATGTAAAAAAAAAAAAAAATGTATATATATGATAATAATCCAAGGGTATCCAACATTGATAATACATCTCGTGTTGGTATGCAAACCCGCCAAGCTCTTTCCGACACCTTGTTGACAATGTCAGCATCGATATATCGTGGTCTCATTTTATCAGTTGGACACCTAAGGATTACCGACATCTTGTTGATAAAGTTAGTGTCGGTCTTCACAATCCGCCAAGCTCTGTCCCAAACTCTCACGGGTGGTATACCTTGGTCTTTTTGGTTAGGTAATGTAAATATTTTGTAAAAAAGAGAGTGTAAGCACTTGAAATCCAAGCACACTCTACACTTATTCGACCTAAGTTATTAACAAAAAAGAAGTGAGATGTCGTTTTACGATTATTGATATCGATTATAGAATTCAATTCATATTTGCACTATGTTTCTACCAAAACAACTGGCCAAGCTGGAGGAGTTTGTGACAATAACATGACTTTTTTTTGAAGTTTTGATTAGTAACGGACTCAAATTTCATAGTGACGACCCAAATTTGTGTTAACTCATTCGTGTAATATTTAATAGTAATTTATCCATTTGTAAATATTCCTTTAAAAGCTTGCATTCGTATTGTAAATATTTTCTAATCTTGCATTTTGTAAATATTTTGCACTTAACATTTGGATTTTGTGGGTAGTATTCGCTGAAAACCTTCACGAGACAACACTCGTCCTACTGGGGACGCTCAGAGGTTTAATGGCTTGTTGCATACGCTCAATGCAATCGTGCTCCCTACGAAAATGGATTCATCTTAGTTTTTCTTCTTCTTTATTCGAGGACAATAAAAAAATAAGTGTGGGGTTATGTGATGTGCACGTAAAAATGCACATTTATATTCACATATTTATTCTTGTTTAATTAAATAAATGAACATTTTTTGGTATTTTATACGATCAAATCATATTTTAAATATTTTCAAGATAATCACTCATTTTGGGAAAAAATGGTCACTTATGCATGTTTTAATTTGTGATTGCATTTACTTGTTCTTTTTATTTGTCTTTTATAGGAATATTGGAGCACAATTAATGCACACACATGAAGATTTGGAGCACAAATGCTTGAATACAAAGGAATGAAAGAAATAATTCTCATACATGATCATGGACGACCCCACCTCTCAAATTACCATTTTTTTCTTAAGCCTCTTCTTAAAGACTAATTGAACAAAAGGTCTCACGCATCATTAATGGCTAAGAGAGGATTAAAAGCTTCATGAAGTGGGCATTTTGGGGATTTTCCATTATAAGTGATTAGGGTTTTAGGGTTAGAAACATGTATATATATGCCTTTATGTGATGTAAATACTATCTCTCATCTCCTCTCTTTTATCTCCTTCTTTAGTTTAGTTGATAAGAGCACAAGCTCTCTTGTATTTCCATGGCTACTTAGCCATTTTATTTATGTAACTTCTTTATTTTAATGCAATTTAATTTCTATGCTCTTTACTTTCATGATCATAGATTAGATTTACATTCATGTTCTTAGTTTAGATCTATTCTTGCTCTACTTACTTATTCTATCATTTTGCTTTATTTTCTAATGTTGAAACTTACATGTTTTGATATAATAACACATAAAAGTGGCTAATCCCTTGATTTAGGGGTAATGATGCTCTCTAACTTTATGTAAGTTCAACATTTGTATGATTTGTGATCTCTAATTTGTGCTTTATGTTAGTGAATGTTGATGCAACTTTATACAAACGGTTTTGATAGTCTATGTTTGTTGACAACAAAATAGGCCATGCTTAGTCAATGTAAACACAAATTACATCAATATTTGCTAAGTGGTTATTGATTTTGAAATAAAAGTAAGAACAAAATTTGATGGTCTATAGTTTTTGTTAATAATTCATAGGCCATACTTAGAATAGTTTTGTTTTAGTTCAATTTTCATGAGGATTATAAGTGGTTTAAATATTGCATTTATATCACTTAATGGAGATCATAAATTGTATTTTTGATAACTTACATAAATGTGAGAGTTGATTTGCCTAAATTGTTTTCATTTCATATTTAGCTCTCAATTCAGTTTATAGTTTTCATTAGCTTTTATTAGCTAAATCTTCACTCTAATTTGGTTTAATTTGATTGAATAAAATTATAATTGCTTCTTTCCCCGTGGATCGACTCGTATTCGCTAACGTACTTCAAGTGTATGTCATGCGCTTGTGGTTTATTATACTTCGCGATGGTATTCTAATTCATAGAATATACGTCGTCGAACAGAACTTGAAAAATCAGAACACAGATAGAAGAACATTTCATTGCTTATTACAACAATTTACATCCAAATGCAATAATATACAGATTATGAATAAATAATATACATTCGATAAATATCAGAAATTTACAATTTACAATGCAGTGGAAAATAATACAAAGCACAACTGAAAGGAATATAAGGATACAGAGCTTTCCGAATACCATTCCAGCTGTAAACCAGGATCCTGTGAATATAAATCTGCAAAACCAAAACTACTAGCTGCCCGTGTGGAACATAGGGGCACTCTAAGTTTAGGTTAAAATAATAAACTCCAGGTCAGTCATGTGACTGTTGTCAGAAGTAAAACGGTTATTATCTTGTTTAAGGTAAATCAAGGGACCACGCCGTATAAAACGGAACCGGTTTCCTCCTAAGAATACCAGTGCATAAAACAAACAACGCAATGGTAAATGAAGAACAATGAAGCTATTATAAGACTCAAGTCCGATCACACAATGCAACGCAAGCTGGAGGATAGAGTTTTTACCTTATAATAGCCAAGAATGCTTGGTACGTAAAATTTCATATTTTATTTTTACTATAAGTGTATAATGTCAAAAACAACTTCAAATATAAATGTATCAATCATAGACGGCATGAGTGCCCCATCCCACTATGTCTCCATACTAGGCTCTACAATCAAAATCGCAAAATGTCGTATTGGAAGTTGGATTTCCATCTATGAACCAAGGCAAGGGATCGTCCTTACCGCTTCGAGACGCTCTAGCCGTGTCTTAGGAACAGAACGCATCGACCCTTGGAGCGATAGGGCCAGTCCACTCATTGTGGATTAAAATGCCTGAACACTATGTTTTCCCGCCCTATGGGGCATCAATCTGGTCTGTACATAGACCATACCATCCATCGGCCCTACAGTGCTGATATATCCAAGGTGCCTCGCTATCCATCATCCACATAAGTAAAACGCCAGGGCTTGCAAAACCCTGACACCACTCCTAGCTAGAAGGAAACGCATGTCCTCCCTGAGGTCCTCTCCCGTTTCTGTTTCACACTAGGGTGTGAGTGTAACACCCCACATCCGTTGAGGTCACTCATAAAGGGAATGCCTTAACTTCAATGGAGCATTATGGGTACTGGAACAGAAATATCAGAAGACAGACATATATAAACCAGCGGAAGGTAAAGTAGAAGTACTTCAAATCATTTATTAAATATAACTGTTTACAATAAAAGCCCATCAACCTCCAATACCTAGTTACATAGCTAAAATATCTGTCTCGCTCAAAAACAAAGAAGCATAAAAATAAATTGTAGTATTCCCTAATAAAGCAAAGCAAGCCATAGCCAAGAGAGAACCAAGCCGTACATGAAGGAGCCTGGGAGCTTGGCAATATCCGAACTAAGCAGTACTCCCACCCTGAGAACCTGAGGGGGGGGGGACAGAAGAAAAAGAGGCGAAACAAAATGGGTCAGTCATAAAGAGAGAGTAAGTCCTAGTGGCTTTCAGCATAAAAAGAACAGGTAAAGATAACATGGCATGAATAAACTGAATTTAAACATAAGCATGAGGACAAGATAAGCTACAGGCATGATAACTAAGAATAATATCATATGATTTTTGTCAAGTATACCATCGCAAGGTTCCCATTCAAGATAAACTAAGTGTAATTTCGCAAGATTTCTATCAAGCATCGTAAGATTTCTCTGCTTAACCAAATTTTTTCTATGATATCTATTTGCTCTGCAGCACCCGTACTAGTATCCCAACCTGTGTCATGTGTTAACTATAAAATGATCCCTAGCCCAATGTCATGAAATGACCCATTACTTGATCCCATGAAACGATCTATTAATCGATCGGCTCCCTACAAGTCCTAGCTCGTTCGTGTGTCTGTGTCATACAGCCCTATCACAAATGTAGTCACCTGTGCTAGGTCCACCATAAGGTGTATCAAGCCCTATGGTTCCAACCACCGACACGAATCAATCATGCACAGGTAAACCTACTGATGCCCAATGCCTGCTTTTTCAACTCCGGACCACGTGCACGACCATGACTCGCCTGAACCTACACGGGCGCTTCAACACAGCCGTCGTTCTGGTTGCTTATAATCAGCCCAGTAATCGCGCCCCACCCTTCCTAGTTCCAGGGTACCATGATACATCTAGTGGGTTACTGCTGAAATGGACCACGTAATTAGGGTTTTCGTCTAATAGGTTAAGTGTTGCCATTTAAATTCATGACTTAATCCTTATCAGTCTAGCATGTCAAGTTGGTTAAGTGTTGTCATTCAAGTTCGTGACTTAACCCTATGAATCATGTGTCAAGTTGGTTAAGTATATTCAAGCGGTTCATGACTTAAACCTACCAAGTCATCGTGTCAAATTGGTTAAGTATATTCAAGCGGTTCATGACTTAACCCTTCCAAATCATCGTGTCAAATTGGTTAAGTATACTCAAGCGGTTCATGACTTAACCCTACCAAATCATTGCATCAAATTGTTTAAGTATATTCAAGCGGTTCATGGCTTAACCCTACCAAATCATCATGTCAAATTGGTTGAGTATATTCAAGCGGTTCATGACTTAACCCTGCCAAATCAACGTGTCAAATTAGTTATATTCAAGCTGTTCAAGTTCAGGATTACTTAACCCACCCATTCATGTCATATTAGTTAAGTGTCGTTAGTCTAGTCATATTACTTAATCTCTCCATTCTTAGCATGTCATTTTATTGGCATTAATTAATTATTAATGCATCAACCACTCACATTAGACTTGTTGTTGCAGTCACTGGATATGTCAGGCGGTTCCGGGCAGAATTACACTACAACTCAGTCTAACCTCGGGTTTAAGCACGATATGACTAACTTCTCACATTGGATCTTATTATTTGCAGTCACTGGATATGCCAGGTGGTTCCGGGCAGAATTACACTGCAACCTCAACCCAACCTCGAGCTAGCCATGTTCACGTTCGGGTTCATATTCATATTCATGTTCATATTCAACCATGTTCATATTTCTAGTTATATGCCAATTATCAAGTTCATAATTCACGTCTTTGCCCCAAAATGTTTTTCCAAATTATTACCTTAATTCGCTATAAGGTTATGCCAAGTTATAGCCTTTTATTTACAATACATGCCAACTAACCAAAACCCAACTTAGGCTCTTTCATATTAAACCTCTACCAAGTCATAAATTATCATATATATTTCTACTCCATAGTTTACATAATTAACTTACGCCCTAGTTCTAGATTGCATGTCAGTATTACATATGCCCAATTCATACCAAATTTACATATGTTCAATTCACGCCGTTTTACATGTATGCCAAGTTTATGCCAATTTACACATATATCAGGTTTCATGCCGCCTTACAAATGTCAAGGTTCATGATTTACATGTTTACAAAGCTATGCTCAATTTACATAGATCAAGTTTTATACCCAAGATTACATGTATATCACGTTTACACCAATTTACCCATAACAAGTCCTAGCCAAATTAAATATGTCAAGATCCATGTCAAATTACATATATTAATCCCAATCGCGCAATAACCATTATAATGACAATACCCAAACTTACCCCATTTCATGTTAATGGTAAATTATCCCCAAACATCTAATTTTCATATTATGCCTTCGATTCCACCAAACACATATATTCCACTAGGCAATATTCCAATATTTCCCCCGTATACCACCGCACGTATATCGTAGTTTAGGCCTAGGTCCGAAATTGACCTAGGTTCATCGAAAGAAAATAAATAGGGGGAGGTAGAAGTTGCAATAAGAACAAGATCAAAGAGAAAACAACATAAATCATCATGATAGGCATAAAGATTACAACTTTATGAAAACATTATTACGAATCAAGAAAACTGCTGAATAGATCATAAACTTGACATGATCATGAAGAAAGACAAGTCTCAAAACTCAAGATTCAAGGAGCAACAGAAATAGATTAGAATCGGTAAACATACTTAAATCCAATTCCATTTTATTCCATTGCCGTATCATAATTAAATATTTAAATCTAAAAGTAACTAGAACTTACATATTGTGGTTAATGAATTAAGAACTGAATTTGTTGTAGAAAGCTGATTTATTGTTTGTACTATTGTTGAAGCTTTGTTCTTTGAATTGATTTGAGTTTGAATGCTTGTACTTTGACTTGGAGGCGGCGGCCATGGTTCAAGAGGTATTTTAGCAGCATAATGGTGTTGAAATGATTTGTTGTTAATTAGGTTAGGTCTAAGGGTGTTTTTATACGTGTAGCAACTAGTTTAGGCCCTTAGATTAACCCTAGAACTCATATGAACTGTCAAAATTCGTCACAGGCCTGAAAAATGCACCCACCAATCAACACAGCCGACCTGGGCTCGACCCAGCACCAGGGAGGTCGACTAGGTCGTCGACCCCCTTTGGGCTAGGTGGACTACATGGTCGACCATGTAGTCGACCTCCCCTACCCAGGTCGACTACCCAGTCGACCTGGGTCCTGGGCGAGAAATTTCCCGCCCAGCCCGGGTACTCTTTTTTGATAATCGAAATTTGAATTTTGAATTCGGATTTTCTGAGCTGTTTTCAATTCTAAAAATTCGTGAAACTTCTAGAGGTCATAACTTGGTCATATGGAATCCGATTTTCGAAAACTCGGATTGATTTCATGCAAAATTCCGAGACGAACGCAATGGCGCAACCCGTTTCCCATGACTCTCATTTTAAAAGTTAATTGCACCTTGATTTCTAGTTTCAACATGTTATTAAAATTCGGGTTGTTACATTCTCCCCTCCTTAAAGGATTTCATCCCCGAAATCTTCAGGTTAAGAAGAATGTGTCCTACCATCCAATCATCCATCTACTCAATCATCAATCACAAGCATCTATTGTCCTTAAGAGATTTCTAATGCTGTATGAACATATGCAGAAAGTGTGTGTATATATTCCTTATCTAATGCAAATGATCAAGCCTGATTGATCTTCTTAGTGAAAAATATGTTTAGTGCCATGAGTCCAACATGTATGCAAATAGTCCTAGTCACATAAACACTATATTTGTGCACAAACATCCATCCATATGCAACATCCACATGATAATACATTCAAATTCGTCCATAAACAACTATAAACACTCATGCATATGCAATATGAAAGGTGACTGAGCCGATCTAGTGTCTAATGTGCATGTATATGCATCCACTTGCAACCACCAGCAACCGCTTGCAACCACTTGCAACCATCAATCATAACATGTCTCAAACACATGTTTACACCCAATTGTTCCTACCTAAAGATATAGTCGAACGATAGAAGCAAGTAAAAAATTTGCGCCCATTAGGTAGTGTCAAAACTGGAAATCTATGTCACATATATACTGATTAGGAGAAGAACTCCCTAAGCACCAGCCTAAAGACCGAAATCAACATCAGGCTGACGCCCAAAGAATTACTCAACCCAACGGACACCCTCAAGCCCCAACATGTATTACTAACAGATGATCCATATGGGGTTTGAAACAGAAATAGGACTGAGAATCGGACTGAGAGGTTATACTTACAAGATAGCATACAAGTAAGCTCTACAGGAAAAGAGGGATCAAGGATATACTCTTAAAAAGAGATATGATGCGCGTGTCTAGTCTTCATTCTTCTAAGTCGCATTTCATTGAGCTTAACTCCATTGTGCTTTGACCGTCTTTAGCTTCACAATTTCGTAGCTTCTTAATTCCTATTTCCAAAATATGAGTTGTAACTCATTTCACTGTCGCCTCTCGTTCCACTTTCACTTATTCTTTTTCTAGTATACTCAGCTTAAACATAACTGCTCATAGTTTCATGCAAGCTCTCCAAAATTCACTAGTGAATCTTGGATCTCATTCACTTACTAGAAGGTATTCCACATAAATGAATTATCTCTTGAAAATAAACAAATGCCAACCATGTTTCCAAGTGTACTTACTAAGGTGATTTTCTATAACTCATGCATAAGAGAAATGAACCATCCGCCTTAGTGGCGAACACTACTAGAGTGGATTGATAAATGTATCAAGAGATTCGAGGTAACTAAGCATGGCAGAACCCTAAGGGTTACACTAGACTTCGAGGATATTACCAAGGCAAGTCAAGAGTCTAACTACCCTCTTTTCATACTCGATAATGGTATCATTTCTGGATAACCACTCCATCCCTAGAAACAACCCATAGCCCAAAAACATAAGCATTACTTCTAAACTCAACACTTAGCATAGACATTATCAAATCCAAACAAGTCATGAATAAATGAGCTGATTCCCCAACAGGATTTGAGACAAAAATGGGACCCTCTACTGCGCTAGTACTAAGATGCAGAGACTCAACTATCGAAGCAGAATTAAAAAAGGATGCGGTGTACAAAAACAAAGTTCCCATGGTATTATAGAAAAAAAAGCTAAACTTTTAACAGAAATGTTACCACCTCTCTAGGGCATGCTAGTAGTGAGAGCATACAATTGCCCTCTCGACGATCTTGTTCTTTGCCCTTGTCCTTGTCCTATAATACTTAACTACATGTCCCTTTTTACCATACTAAAGATACTCTCTCTCGTCATGAGTTTTATTATTCTCTCACTTTGGCCTCTTTCCTTTCACCTTTTCCTCCTTCGTGGATTAAGCCATATCAACAAGTTTC
Source organism: Allium sativum (assembly GCA_030737875.1). NCBI lineage: Eukaryota > Viridiplantae > Streptophyta > Magnoliopsida > Asparagales > Amaryllidaceae > Allium > Allium sativum. The sequence continues at coordinate 676,971,429 of CM060920.1, forward strand.
TCATCCTTAGGCTTGTGTTCTTTATCCTTGTTCTTACTATTCTCGTATAGCTTGTTGACAAGTTTCTCGAAAGCTACCTTCATCGCACGGCAACCCTACAAAGCTTGAAATAAGATTAGTCGCAAGTAAAACTATTGCGGCTACATATGGAGGTTGGGCACTCCTTTGCCCTCCGACATACGCCTAAAAACTATGGTGAAAAGAGAGAAAGAAGAGATTCAAAGAGAGAATCAAAAGATAGTGCATATGGCTTTAGGGAATATACCTTTTGTAAAATAAAACTTTTCTTAGAAAGTTGCTTCTTTGTAAACGTTTTGAAAATAATTTCAGAAGGTTTTTAAAAGCTTTTGCCCAGTCTGGTAACCTTCTGTTCTGATACCAAATGTAACACCCCACATCCGTTAAGGTCACTCATAAAGGGATTGCCTTAACTTCAATGGAGCATTATGGGTACTGGAACAGAAATATCAGAAGACAGACATATATAAACCAGCGGAAGGTAAAGTAGAAGTACTTCAAATCATTTATTAAATATAATTGTTTACAATAAAAGCCCATCAACCTCCAATACCCAATTACATAGCTAAAATATCTGTCTTGCTCAAAAACAAAGAAGCATAAAATTAAATTGTAGTATTCCCCAATAAAGCAAAGCAAGCCATAGCCAAGAGAGATCCAAGTCGTACATGAAAGAGCCTGGGAGCTTGGCAATATCCGAACTAAGCAGTACTCCTACCCTGAGAACCTGGGGGGGGGGGGGAATGGAAGAAAAAGAGGCGAAACAAAACGGGTCAGCCATAAAGACTGAGTAAGTCCTAGTGACTTTCAGCATAAAAAAGAACAGATAAAGATAACATGGCATGAATAAACTGAAAGTAAACATAAGCATGAGGACAAGATAAGCTACAAGCACGATAACTAAGAATAATATCATATGATTTTTGTCAAGTATAACATCGCAAGGTTCCCATTCAAGATAAACTAAGTATAATTTCGCAAGATTTCTATCAAGTATCGTAAGATTTCTCTGCTTTACCAAAATATTTCTATAATATCTATTTTCTCTGCACCACCCGTACTAGTATCCCAACCCGTGTCATGTGTTGACTATAAAATGATCCCTAGCCCAATGTCATGAAATGACCCATTACTTGGTCCCACGAAACGATCTATTAATCAATCGGCTCCCTACAAGTCCTAGCTCGTTCGTGTGTTTGTGTCATACAGCCCTATCACGAATGTAGTCACCTGTGCTAGGTCCACCATAGGGTGTATCAAGCGCTATGGTGCCAACCACCGACACGAATCAAGCATGCACTACCTACACTGGCGCACCAACATAGCTGTCGTTCTGGTCGCTTATAATCAGCCCAGTTATCGTGCCCTACCCTTCCCTATTCCAGGGTACCATGATACATCTAGTGGGTTACTGCTGAGATGGACCGCGTAACTAGGGTTTCCGTCCAATAGGTTAAGTTTTGTCAATTAAATTCGTGACTTAACCCTTATCAGTCTAGCATGTCAAGTTGGTTAAGTGTTGTCATTCAAGTTCGTGACTTAACCCTATGAATCATGTGTCAAGTTGGTTAAGGATATTCAAGCGGTTCATGACTTAACCCTACCAAATCATCGTGTCAAATTGGTTAAGTATATTCAAGCGGTTCATGACTTAACCCTACCAAATCATCATGTCAAATTGGTTAAGTATATTCAAGCGATTCATGACTTAACCCAATCAAATCATCGTGTCAGATTGGTTAAGTATATTCGAGCGGTTCATGACTTAACCTTACAAATCATCGTGTCAAATTGGCTAAGTATATTCAAGTGGTTCATGTTCAGGTTTACTTAACCCACCCATTCATGTCATATTGGTTAAGTGTCGTTAGTCTAGTCATATTACTTAACCTCTCCATTCTTAGCATGTCAGTTTATTGGCATTAATTAATTATTAATGCATCAACCACTAACATTAGACTTGTTGTTGCGGTCACTGGATATGCCGGGCAGTTCCGGGAAGAATTACACCACAACTCAGTCTAACATCGGGTTTAAGCATGATATGACTAACTTCTCACATTGGATCTTATTATTTGCAGTCACTGGATATGTCGGGCGGTTCCGGGCAGAATTACACTGCAAACCCAACCAAATCTCGAGTTAGCCATGTTCACGTTCGCGTTCATATTCATATTCATGTTCATATTCAACCATGTTCATATTTCCAGTTATATGCCAATTATCAAGTTCATAATTCACGTCTTTGCCCCAAAATGTTTTTCCAAATTATTACCTTAATTCACTATAAGGTTATGCCAAGTTATAGCCTTTTATTTACAATACATGCCAACTAACCAAAACCCAACTTAGGCTCTTTCATATTAAACCTCTACCAAGTCATAAATTATCATATATATTTCTACTCCATAGTTTACATAATTAACATACGCCCTAGTTCTAGATTGCATGTCAGTATTACATATGCCCAATTCATACCAAATTTACATATGTTCAATTCACGCCGTTTTACATGTATGCCAAGTTTATGCCAATTTACACATATATCAAGTTTCATGCCGCCTTACAAATGTCAAGGTTCATGATTTACATGTTTACAAAGCTATGCTCAATTTACATAGATCAAGTTTTATACCCAAGATTACATGTATATCACGTTTACACCAATTTACCCATAACAAGTCCTAGCCAAATTAAATATGTCGAGATCCATGTCAAATTACATATATTAATCCCAATCGCGCAATAACCATTATAATGACAATACCCTAAATTACTCCATTTCATGTTAATGGTAAATTATCCCCAAACATCCAATTTACATATTATGCCTTCGATTCCACCAAACACATATATTCCACTAGGTAGTATTCCAATATCCTCCGTGTACCATCGCACGTATATCGTAGTTTAGGCCTAGGTCCAAAATTGACCTAGGTTCATCAAAAGAAAATAAATAGGGGGAGGTAGAAGTTGCAATAAGAACAAGATCAAAGAGAAACAACATAAATCATCATGAAAGGCATAAAGATTACAACTTGATGACAACATTATTACGAATCAAGAAAATTGCTGAATAGATCATAAACTTGACATGATCATGAAGTTGACAAGTCTCAAAACTTAAGATTCAAGGAGCTACAGAAAAAGATTAGAATCGATAAACATACTTAAATCCAATTCCACTTTATTCCATGGCCATATCATAATTAAATATTTAAATCTAAAAGTAACTAGAACTTACATATTGTGGTTAATGAATTAAGAACTGAATTTGTTGTAGAAAGCTGATTTATTGTTTGGACTATTATTGAAGCTTTGTTCTTTGAATTGATTTGAGTTTGAATGCTTGTACTTTGACTTGGAGGAAGCGGCCATGGTTCAAGAGGTATTTTAGAAGCATAATGGTGTTGAAATGATTTGTTGTCAATTAGGTTAGGTCTAAGGGTGTTTTTATAGGTGTAGTCGACCTCCCCCTACCCAGGTCGACTACCCAGTCGACCTAGGTCCTGGGCGGGAAATTTCCCGCCCAGCCCGAGTACTCGTTTTTTATACTCGAAATTTGAATTTTGAATTCGGATTTTCTGAGCTGTTTTCAATTCAAAAAATTCGTGAAACTTCTAGAGGTCATAACTTGGTCATACGGACTCCGATTTTCGAAATCTTGGACTCGATTTCATGCAGAATTCCAAGATGAACGCAATGGCATAACCCGTTTCCAATGATTCTCATTTTAAAAGTTAATTACACCTTGATTTCTAGTTTCAACATGTTATTAAAATTCGGGTTGTTACAGTGAGGCTCGTGAATTAACGCTATACACAAAGATATGCTATTTTAAAGCCGTGCTTTGATCTTCAACCACAAGACTCTTTTTCAACAGAAGCCTTGATCATTTGCTTCTCAGCATGCCACACAGGAAATTCACGCTATGCAACCGATGTCTATCAATCACACAGAATGAAATCCGATGTCAGACACACATCCATTTACAATTTCGTTCTGGGTCTGAACAAAACTGGAGGCACCTTATTCCTCGTCCCATATTTCTAATATAGGAGAGAGGTCCTCGCATATCCGGTCAATCTCCATGTACGTCTGGACGATCACCACTTATTACCTCGTCTTAGGTGTACAGCCCAATCAAGACATCAGTAATCATCCAAATGATGTGAAGACCTCCGGTCTTCAACAATCGTCTTCATCATCGAATCATCGCCAATTCAATTATTCAAAATGGGATAAACCCGGTCTTTCTAAACAACTCACGTATATAATAAATAAGTGCTATAAAAACACAACATACGCCTCATTCCAATTCTGAATATTCTTTTATTTAAATAATCATATCCTTTGGGAAAGGTTCCCATTAATTTTATCAAAGATAAATTCTTTAAATTTATTCTTTAATCTTCCTTTGGATATCTATTCAAACCAAATTATGGTTTATCCAAACTAGTCAAGATTATCGAACCTTACTGAAGTAATCATTTGATTAATTTCCCAATCCCACCCTATTCATCCCATGAAGCAAAACCGGTAATGCTCCATATCTAACACCACGGCGTTATCGGTAAAATTAATTACCATTTCATGTTCAAATCTAATTAAAAATTTAACTATCGCTTGGAGCAAAACTGGTGATACTCCATTCTCGATCATTTCTTGAATTTGATAATTTTAGTTATCAGATTCACATTTCAATCTAATTATAGATTGATTAAAACTCTAATTCAGTTTTAATCTCCAAGAATCATTACTTTATGATTATTCCAAGTTAAGAAATTAATCTTATCTTTAACTGGGTTAAAGAACTAATGTCATTTAAAACACAGCTCATGATAAGCCCAAAATCACATTCTATTAATTATGGACTCTTCACAGAATACATATCAATATTTATAATCGATATAAACTCCCATATCCGACTAATAATGTAACTGGAATAATGACCAAGCCTTTTAAATTCCATATATTAGCAGTCTTCCTCCACAGAAATTCACTTCGATTATTACCAAATCGAATTCCTTTCCGTCCCAATTTATTTTATTAAAATAGAAAACTTTACTTTGGAAAATTTCCATTAAATCTATAATAAAAAGATTTATAAGTTCAAAATCTCATTTCACTGTAAATCGGGTTAAAGAACGAATGTCATTAAAAACGCAGTTCACAATAAACCCAAATCACATTCCATTTCAAATCCAATTAAATGTTAATTATTTGGTAATTCTTCTCTACATATTAATTAAAAGATTTATTCTTTTCACACGGGGTTTAGGAACAGTGTTACTGAAGATATCATCCTATCAGTCTATAACCTTAAATTAGTAAAAGATCAATTCCCTAAGTATTAATCCTGAAGGCCGAAACCGACATCAGATCAACACCCAGGAAACTATTCAACTTAGCTAATATCTAGTTAGTATCTAATTTTCTTAACTCCATTGGGTTTAAGAACAGTATTATTAAAGATACCATTCACGACAAACCAAAAATCTCATTCCTTTGTTAATCAGGTTAAAGAACAAGTGTTATTTAAAACGCCGTTCACGATAAACCTAAAACCAATTTCAATTCAATTCCAATTAAATATAAATTAATTGGTAAACTACTTTAAATCTTATTTAAAAGATTTATTCTTTTCTCATTTGGGTTTAAGAACAGTGTTAATGAAGACACTGTTACGACAAACCCAAAATCCAATTTGATATTAAATACAAGGCTCTGAATAGAAAATATATTTCCTTGTATTCAATATCAAATTCTCAAAACAACAAATATCGTATTGGAATAATGATATGTATATATATCTTCCAAATTCCTCCATAATATCCGTATAATCACGGAATCCAATATCGAAATATTCCGAAGATAATTTCGATTCAAATTCATTTCAATTCATATATTGGAAATTCTGGTTAAATTTAAAACCCCTCAATCCAGTTTAATTATTTAAAAATTATAGGATTTCAAATCTAGTTCATAACTAGTTCATTTCGATAAAAAAATATTTTTATCTTTTCAAATATTGAATTTTTTCATTCCAATTCTTTTCAAATCATTTATTATGATTTTACACAAATTATCGATGTTTTTAATAATTTTATCAAAGCCCGTACGGTCAATTTCCATAAACGGCCATCGAATTGCACTTATAACAACCTTTTTCAAATTTGATTTGGACATAATTCCAAATCCAACCATTAGATTTTAAATTTCTTGTTTTCCTTAGAAAGCTCTTTTCGATACGAACCCAACGGTTCCGGTTTTAGGAGAATCCGACGGTCGAACTCCCGAAATGTCCATTCGAAGTCAATGGTCGAAATTCGCAAACTGCCGCAGCGTGGCGCGTTCTATTCAGACCATTAGATATATATAATATTTATATATTATATATGTTTCTTCGATTTCCATTTAAAATGTATTTTAAAAATCATTTTAAATTCATTTTCAAAATGATTTCAACTTCATATTCAATTTCAAATCAAATTTGAATATTCCTTAATAAATTTGTTTAAATTCATTTTAAAACGATTTCAATTTCATTTCAAATCAAATTTGAATATTCCTTAATAAATTGGTTTTAAATTCATTTTAAAACGATTTCAATTCCATTTCAAATTTCAAATCAAATTTGAATATTCCTTAATAAATTTCTTTTAAAATCATTTTAAAACGATTTCAATTTCATTTCATATTACAAATCAAGTTTGAATATTCCATATAATTTTAATATTAAATTGACAATATTTTCAAATTTTCAAATTTTCAAATCGCTTTTTGGTATTTATTATAAAATGAATAAAATCGACAAAATTCCCATCGATTGACATACCACTAATTGTTGGGATCAGTGTATGTCAAATATCGTCCCAATACCAGTGTGGGATTTTCAAACAACAAATACTGGTTATTATTTATGCAGTTGGGCGATGTGTAAAATTTATCGTCCCAATCAGTATCAGATAAATGAGTGTACATAAACAAATCGTCCGATTTGTTTATGAATATTTATTTCAATACATGACTATTTCACATAGTTTATATATTCAATAAAAATGATATTTTTATTATTCAACTATTTTGTTCCATACATGATTATTGCATATATTTTATATATACAATAAAAATGATATTTTTATTATTCAATGTTTTATTCATCACATGAATATTTTATATAGTTCATTTCACATCACAATCACATCAAATTCCACAACACGTACAATCAAACAAGCCGTTCATGGTCTGTGGACGACAGGGAGCAGTTCATACATGGAGTTATAAAATAAATAACTGTACAGAAATAATTTTAGTGAGAAGTTCTCACTGTCGGTTACCACTCCGCTAGTTTTATCTGAATTTCTGAATAGTTCGGGTTTGAATTTTCCTGAAATTCTAATTTAGTCCAAATAGCTTCTAGTCAGTTCCATGTTGAAGTGTTCGTTGTTGCGAATCCAATGCAACTGAAATCATGCGATTTCGTTTCTGTTTGCAAAAGTTATTGCAGTTTAAATATTAACAATTTTTATAAACTAATTAATTAATTAAAAATTATAATCCTCATTACAACTAAAAATCACGGCCACTTCCTCCCTCTTCTTCAAATCGTCGAACCCATACCCTCGCTACTCAAATCCGTTCGTTGTGCCTCCACCTGGCTGCTGGACCACGATCGGTCCCTACCACAACCGACGCCTACGCGCAGCCACTCAAACCCACCAACCGTGGCCCGCTCGAACCCCTCCAGTGGCCAAAAAATGCCCATGTACGCCGCCACTTTAGCAAGCGATTCCTCCTCGAACACTCAGCGAAAATCCATCAAACCAGGGTGGATTTAAAGAGCAAAAGGTGTACTTTAATTTTCACTTTGAATTGAGGATCTAACCGTAAGCGACTTGGGAGAAAAATCACCCTAAATTTTGAAGGGTTCAGCCGCCGGTTTTTTTTTATGAAGATGGCAGCCCGTAAAAGTGAAATTAGGGTTTAGTTTTAATATATATATATATGTATGTATGTATGTATATATATATATATTTGTAATATTTTAATTCCAAATATATCTGTTTGTTTATACTAATTCCAAATCGAACCCAACGACTGTCATCCCTAGCCAAATACGCCCTTTTCGGGCACAATGTGGTATGTCCAATAAGCTAATTCGACTGTTTTGATTAGTTTCCATTTAAATTAAAATATAAATCAATGTATGTTTAATCTAAACCTACATTTTAATTTACCGGGGCCACATACTGACTCCAAAAATTCCAGAAAAATAAATCTGGCTTTGTTTTGATGATATGGTCCTAAAAAAAACTATTTTCGTCAAATTTGGAGACCGTTTAAAAAATGGTCAATTTCCAGTCGATTAAATTCAACTGAAATCGGTCAAACGCATTTGAGTGCGCCACGCCCACATATTAATTCCAAAAATTATGAAAATTGGAATCTAGCAATAATTTGACATTTCAGATCCAACAAACGTGTTTTCATCGAAAATGGAGGTCGTTTGCAAAATCTCCATTTTAAGGGCTATATTTCCATAGCGACTATTCTGAATTTCAGTTGGGCATAACTTTTTATTCCCACTATGAATTTCAATTTTTCGGATTTGCTGGAAAGATATTTTCAAATAGATTCAAATATTTCTGGTTTTACTAAAATCCGGTTTATTTTGAATCCTATACATTCATTTGAAATTTGAAATTGAATTTTCAAACTACCACGGCATTTCCAATTCCTTTTATAATTAAAATAAATATGTATATTCTAACTTCCATTTAAATAAATATATACGTTCTAGTTCTATTCAAAATAAATTTTTAGCTGTTATTATTTAAAATAAATCATTTTAAATATTCAAAATTCATTAAAATAGCCAAAATAAAAAATTTAATTTGGTTCTGATTTTCCAAGTTGTTACAATCTCCCCTACTTAAAATCTTTTTATCCTCGAAATGGAACGGAGCTGAAAGTTGTTTTACTAATCAACTCAACTTTCATTCTGGCTTTCAGTCTTCAACTGTTCAGTTTCTAAGAATTTCTAATTTTTCAAAAATTTGGCTAACACCCTAAATTTTCGAATTTTTTTCCATAACCTCCTTTGTACAGGGAGCATTGGGAAAATCCCAAAACCACCACACAAGCCTGTAGGATCTAAATTAACCCTAGAGGGGGGTGAATAGGGTTTATTGCAGATTTTCACAGAGTAATTAAATAATCACAGCACAGATAATAATCAGAAGAAATGCAGAAAATAAATAACACACAAATATACCCAGCTTCGGCAAAAACCTGCCTACTGCTGCATTCCCCAAGGTTTCTACTAGGAGTTAAAACAATCTCTACGCTTACAATCCCCTGTAAACTCGCGACACTCGCTCCCAACTGTTCTTAACCCTACGCTCAAAACCCTGCACTGGTTTTTATCCCCAAAACCAGATTTCCCCGAATTACAAACACTGTAATTCGTCTCCCTAGTTTTAGAGACAAACTAGAAAACTGTAGACTGATTACAAATTGAAATGAAAGACGAAACAAAACAAAAATATAATTTAAAAAGCTTTTAGGACTTAAAATAAATGGGTCATCCCTTTAAAATTCTCTTGGCCCTTTCGTATAACTTGGCCGGCCACTCTTGTTATTGCTTCACCACTTTATTTTTCTCGATCTCTTTCCTTAAAAATGGCGGCGGCTCTTGAGAAATTCCTAGGGTTTCCTTCTTGCGATCTAGGGTTTTGATTCTATTCAACTTGAGGTCGCTCGTGTGATGATTTCGAGTTATTCAGTGGGTATTCTCTTCTTCGATCGAACGTTGATGAGTGTAGAACTGAATCCAAGTAATCTCCTTTTTACTGGTATGAATTTAATTCGGATTTTTTAGCTTTTTGCTTGTTCGAACTTGGATGATTTAAAAGCCAGTGATGTTTGGTGTATTCATAGGATTAAAATCCTGAATATTCGCTCTGATTTCGTATTGGAATTGGTCATTGATATATACGAAAATATTTGGGGCTTTTTAAAATAGCTTTCTTGCGGCTGATCTGGAACTTTTGATTGAGTCTTCCTTGACTTCGAATTCCTTGATTTGAACTTGTGATTAATATATATTTTGCGTGATGAATTCTTCCTTGCCTCGTATGCTTCTGGAACTTTGAATTGGTCTTGAAATAAATTTAAATCCTGATTTCTGGAATTTAAAAAATTCTTTGAATCATTCAAAGCAAAACCATTTTTCTTGTCTTTAAATCTGATATGAACAGTTGCTTCTTTTGAAAAAAAAAACTGGACAGATGCTTCGCTTGACTTCCTTGACTTTGAATTTGTGTTTTTCTTTGATAAGAACAGATGCTAAATTTTTGTCACACATCCATTGCTTGTTATGTCTTATTTATGGCACCCTCTTGCTTGTCACATGAATTGTGCCATGACTGATTAACTGATGCTCGCCACCGTAACTTGTTCCATACATAAATATGTACTGAACTTTTTGGTTTTGCCTTTCTAGATTTAAAGCTTTGCCATTCATGTTTTGCGTACACACTATGCTTCCCTGAATTTGAGTGCTTATGCACCTGTGGCCATTTGACTTGAATTAGGCTAATCCGTGATTGTTGAAATCTTGGACTTGATTAATTTTGAACTGATAAGAACAGATATTAAATTGCTTCATGTAGTACTTGCTCCTTGCTTGACTTTACACCTCACTTGAATTTCTGGAACTTTATGTTAATACCATCGACACCATAAAGAAAAACTGTCTTGTTCTTGATTCTAATCTGCTGCTCTGTCATACTTAAGCTGTAATCTTCTTTGCACCTTGTTTGCATCAATATTGTTCATGCTATTTTGCCGTTTCTGGAAACTTGTTGTAACTGATCATACTTTTCCTGCTTGTGAATTTTCACTTCTTTGCATATTGGCTTGATGTTGGCACTTTTGCCACTTCCTTGGATTAATTGCTTTAAAAAAATATACGAACAGATGCTACATTTGAACTTGGTACTTGTTAGACCCAAATGTGGTTCTAACACCCAAATTGATTAGAAACAAGATAAAGTAAAGCAGAAATAAAAAAGAACACACAAGGTTTATAGTGGTTCGGCGAAGAAATGCCTACGTCCACTTAGTTTTCGCTATATTCAGTAATTCAATTACAAATACAATGTAAGATTCGCTCACAACTCACTTTTGTTCACTCAGAAAGATAAAAACAAGAAATGAAAGATGGTTTGGATTTTCCGGGAGTGAAGGAAATTGAATTGTGGAAGTACTTGGATTCTCAAAAGTGCTGAAAAAGATCCTTTCTCTTTGTCTCTAGTTGGGGTATTTATAGGTGTGAATTTGCCTGAGATGCAATCCGGGTCGGAACACGTGTCATCCATCGCCCTGTCTTCGGGTTCGGATGGGCCATCAAGCAGACAACGCATCACTGAGATGGACGTTAGGGGTAGGAATTGGTCACATCCGGTCCGGTTCTCCAGGCGACTTTATAGGAGATTTTCCTGGATCATGGGTGCGGGTCGGAAACAGGCAGGTTGGGGGTTCGGATCGGAATACCCGACCCGAACCGGAGTAGCTTGGACGGCTCTTCTTCTCTAATCATACTCCGCTCCGCTCCGAAGTCATGGCAAGCAAACGGCTTTCCGATCCACCTGAGATTCATTGGCCTTCCGATCCGATCAGGTATGCTTTGCCAATTTATCCAGTAAGAGATATCCGATCCGAACAGAGAATTTTACCCGATCCGAACCGATACGCTGCTATCAATCTGAATTGTGGAGCTTCCTTCCGATCCGAACCGAAGTCACATAACTTGAAATACTCTTCAACGGTTGGTTTCTTGACTTTGTGTTGCCTAGTTCACAAAGTAGGCTAACATTTTGCCCCCTCAAAGGATGCTTTCGTTGTACGAAGCATGCTTTGATGTTGTTTTAACTGCTAGCCCTTGAATCAGAACAGTCAGGTGGGACGCACAGATTTCTCATTCGGTTCGGGTGTTAGAAGAACGCACATTCTCTTCATTCCTGAGCAAATTTGGAAATCTTTTCTTGACATATAATGCTTCTTGCAGGCGTACTCTACCTTTGTTCTTCTTCTTTTGAACTCAATTCGAGTTAGATACTAAACTAACGTGTAAAATCCGCTCGGTTCGGATGCCGATCCGAAACGCTTTCATGGGTTTGACTTTTTAACATTGGGCCTTCAGTGAGAGTTGCGCTTCTGGGCTTCCACCCCGGTCCGACCGGGCGAGACAAAAAAGGGAGACGAAGAGTCAACACTATTCTCTATATAAACCCGTCGCCGCTTTCATTCCTTCCTTCTTAGTTTCTATCGCGGCTCGGACCCCAGCATCGAGAATCTTAAAAACTTTAAAACTCCGAACTTCTTTCTTGTTGATTCCTCAAATCAATCACATAGGTAGCTTTTTAAACTCGACTAATCTTGTTGTAACCGTTCTCGATTTCGATTAGCGTTGGGTTAGGATGTTTTGGCCATAAGTATCACTCGAACCCTCCGCCGCTGCCGGTGGATGCGCCTTTGCTTCGAGACGTTGCGAAGTTGAAGAGGGCGAATATTTATTCTTAACGATGGCTTTGGTGATAAAGTGGACTTGTCTGTGAATAAATGGGGAAAGAGGAAAGAGATGAAGAGTGGGATGACAAGCTGGAGTCGGTTCGGGTGGAAGACGAAGGAGCAGAAAGGAAAAGGAGGGAAAGGGGATCGGCTCGGGTTTCGTTCTTTGGAAAGATGGAAAGGAAAGAGAAAGTTGGTTCGGGTCGGAAAAGTAAATGGGATAAGAGGCTGAAGTAAACGGATCGGTCAGGTGGTGCTGATTCGGATCGGATCGGGTCACCCGATCCGATCAGATCAGTTCTGCTTCCGAACCCACCGCTCCTATTGTCTTGAACTAACCTTGCCTTACCGAAGCACCCGAACCGAATGTCTTCTGTATTGAGCTAATCATCACATGCATATCCGAACCGAACCGAACATATTGAACTTGACACATAAAGACCACCCAACTAACTCAACTAACACTTATTCTAGACGAATATGCCTCGTGGACAGTTAGGATAGTGCCTTGTGAACACAAATAAGAATCAAGGACAACTCGGACTATTACTTTCTCTTTAAAGCTTCGTCTTATATTGCTGTACTTTTATTTTGCACTTCCCGCATTTGTTGCACACACTTTAGTTCACACACATACACAAAAAGGGGACACGGGATAATTCACTCTAATTCGTGCTATTGCTTCTTCAATAGTTCCATGACAATGAGACCCAGACGCTCTTCTCGTCTAGCTGAGAGGAAAGAAGCTCCAGAAACTTCCAACAAAACCACTCTCGAGGATATATCTTCTTCATCCGACCCAGAATGGGATAGCGAGGGTCCGGATTACGAAGTTGGTCATCGGGAAAACGATGAAATGTCTTCAGAAAATGAAGTTTCTCTAGGCTTTGAGGAGGAAGGAGGGATTGGTGACAACCGCGCACCCGATGAATTTGACTCAGCCATTATATTGGAATCACCTCCAGATTCCGTAGAATCAACAATTGACAATGACCGACTCGTGAGAATCTGCTTGAAGTATGGAATAATGAAGAGAGACACTCTAGTGCCTTCACGTTCTGATCGTCCACATAACCCTCCAGAAGGATATATGACGGTCACTCGTCTGATGTGCATGGTTGGCGCTATTCCTCCTTTCTCGCCTTTCATTGTCGACTTCTTAAGACAAATGCGGATTGCCCCCATGCAGCTACATCCCAATTCATACGCCTATCTGCATACCTTATTCATAGCATATCGTGAAGTTCTAGGCGTAGAGCTTACGTTTGACGATGTTCATTTCTTCTATAATTTCAAACATCGGACTAGGGAAACCCCTTCTTTCTGTTACTTTGAGTCGGTCCCAAAGAGGAAGATAATCTCTACGCCGTTTAGCAGCAAGGCTGGAGATTCCAGACTGGAGTGGTTCTATATAAAGCAACAGTCTGGATGTGCCAGAAGATGGACAAAATCAAGTAAAGCACTGATTTCCTGACCTTGGACTCTATGCACTTGAATCATCACCCTGACCTGTTTTTCCTTTTTATTTGCAGTCGATAATCCCAAACAGGTATCAGACCAAGTGTTCTTTGATCGAATGCACCGTCTCCTCAATGGCGACCAAAAATTCCTTACTATTGACGAGGTTCTTAAAGATGAGTACCTTCATTCTCACGGGCTGCTATCCGTCTACCGTAGCATCGGTCATGGGACAGTCCCTTATGCATATATTCCTCCAGTGGAAACAGTTCCAGAACTAGGAGAAGGCTCGGGAATTCCTGCAGCTTCTCTTCAAACTTCACCCTCTCCCTCTTCCACTCAAGACGATGAGCTGGCTAATCTGGCCAAAAAACATCGTGAAGGGTATGTTGCCCCCGCGGAAACTACCTCGGTAGACAAATCAAGATCTCCCCAAGGGTCGCCACTTCACGCTTCCGAAGGGGATGTTCCTAGCGCCGACGAGCACATATTTCAGGGTTTGGGGGATCTCCCTTTACCCGAGGCTATATACACTTCGGAAGATTTCAGAAAGGACCCTCTAGTTTTTACTTCTTCTGAAGAGACTACTCCTGCTAAGGCCAAAGAGCCTGCCCGCACCACTTTAGCTTCAGACTCGGGTTGGTTGGGGGGACACATACACTTCATAGGATGCACTTTGCACCGTAGCACTAGCATTCATTGCACTTCTTTTTCCATGGATCCGCTGATTCTAAACTTCGTTTAACTTATCGTGCAGGTACAATGTCTCGATCCTCTTATGACATAAGGAAGCTTCGCCGCAGCATGTCTAATCCTCCCCAGGATGCCGAATATAACCGCCGGGATGACCGCGGCAGGGAGGAAAGGAGACCCTATGATCCTTATCGATCTCGATCCTCACGCTCCCGCTCACCAGTTCGACCGGAACAGGAAAAATACAAAAGCTATCAAGGTCGTAGGGAGGAGGATAGACCACAATCTAGGGATTCCACTTCCTCCCATGAAAAACGAAGCAGAGAGAAAACACCTCCAAAGGAAACTGGGGCTAGAAGCAAGCAAAAAGTCCCTGCTACCAAGCGACCTCGGACAGACAAGGGTTCTACAGAATCTTCTTCGAGAAGGGACGCTGAACTAACAATCCTAGCCCCTCCTCCATCAGATGCGGGAACCGCCGTAAGGCTGGCATACTTAAAGGAGCAATTTCCCGAGCACTACTTCGAGACTCTGACCTTTCTACCTTCCCTTGAACCTATTTCTTCTAATTGGGCAGAGGAAGCCAGAGCAAAGATTGATTTGGTGGAAAAACAATATACCGAAATGTTCAAGTATTCCCGCACTCTCTCTAGGATCATTCGCACGCTAATGACAAATGCTGACTCAATGCACAAAACTGCAGAGGAAGATGCTAAGGCCCTAAAAACCTTAGGAAAAAATTTAGAAGATACTCAAGCTCAACTAGCTATTGCTCAGAAGAATGCTTCTAACTTCAAACAACAGTTTGAGGACATGCAAAGGCGCTATCATGATTTGCTAGAATCCCACACTCAGGAACGCTCCGAGTTGAAGAAGCAAGCCGACGAAGCCAAATCAGAGGCTACGAAGGCACGTCTTGCTTATGTTGAGCTTGAGCAGAAAAATGCCGAGTTAGCAAAAAGGAGCGCTGAGTTAGAAAAGAAAAACGCTGATTTGGCTTCAAAATTGTTAGAGGCGGAAAACAGGGCTGCTCTGGCTGAGGGCAACGTTGAATGCGCTATTAAATCTGCGGAGGAAACTCGCAAACAGCTATCAGAGGCGGAGGCCGATATTCAGGGCTTCGGGGAGCTAATGATCGAATTCTTCGCGCACATTATTCGTCGTCGAAACATTTCCTGGATCGAGGACTATCCATCCACTTTGGTTCATGTGTGGAATCAAATCGTCGAGTGGGAAAAAGAAGAGCTTAAGGTCGATTCCCTCGATGAAGATAAGTTGATGGAGAAGTACTTGAGAGACGACGAACCGGAGCGCCTAGCTGAAGGTCGCCGTCTAATTGCTGAGGCCATGGAAGAAGAGAGGCAAAAGTCCAAACAGAAAACCATTCCTGAAGCTGGCTCCTCTTCTTCTGCTCCTGTAACTCCTGAAGTGGAAGGGTATGATCCCGAAAACCCGGGAATTTCCCGAACAACTTTGCTATCTCCCATTCCTGAAACAACTCCAGAGGTAGTAGTCACCCCCGCTGAGAAGTCTTCAGAAGGTATCCCTGTCTTTTCTCCTCAACTTGTCAAGGCTACTACTACCTTTGGCAACACGATTGAACGTTCAATGAGAAATCCTTTGCTCTCGCCTGAGTTGATAACCGATGTTTCTCATTTTGTAGGCGTTGAATCCTCCGCGAAGACAGATGTAGTTCAAGGAGCTACCACTGGGACAAAGCCCGCTGATAGGGTCAAAGAAGGAGAAGACAAGGCTGCTTCCACAGACTTGGGGGAAAGGAGTGAATCAACTAAGGTGACTACTCCCCATGACGAAGAAATGATTGCAGCGTTAAAAGACGACGGAGGAGACGAGGGGCATGATGAGGAACCAGAAGTTACCATAACCGGGGAGTCGAAAAGCGCTGAGGACATTACCTTGGCTGCCATGAAGGCTGATCAAGACAAGCGCTTGCAATTAAAGGCTGAGGAATTAGACCCTGAGGTCCTCAAGCCCCTTGCAGTTGTGGATGCAGGTTCAAGGTTAGTTGTTAAGCTTTCCACTAGATCTATTACCGAAGAACTTGCTAAAAAATCTTCTCTCGATTCCAGTGCCCCGCCCTCCGGGAAGAAGTCTGCTGGCCCCAGTACTACGTCTTCAGGGAAAAAGAAACCAAAGCGGATCTTGACTGAAGCCGAGAAGGAAGCAAAAGATGCAGAAAAAGCTGTCAAGAAATCAAAGGCTCATTCCAAGCCCAAATAGTGGGTTCTTCTGTGTCCTTTTAGCATCTTTGTAAATCAATAAGTGCTGCTACACCAGCAGCTTTCGCACTTTCTTTTTTAGTCATTTCCCTGTACAAATTTATTCATTTGTAAATAAAAATAATTCACTTTCTGCAATGTTTATGTGTTAGCAGTTCTGCACTTATGTAAAAATGCATATCTATAGTTATGAAACAAAGTTGTGGAGAGGGGAGATATGTGTATATATATGTGTCCCCAGTCAATCTCCATAAGTTATTCAGTGCTTAACCATGCAATCTGAATATTCCCGATTCTCTAACGGGATAGCATTTCCTGTATCACCAACTTCTGTTGTTTTTCCTGGCATTCCTTTTATACTCTCTCTCATTCTCTCGAGAGTTAGAGTTCGAGTTCAGCTATTTGTTTATTCCCCGGTCGTTCAACGGGAAAAGATTTCTTTCTCGGCGCTCGGTCAGAGACGCCTTTATACTCTCTTTCTCTCTGGAAAGTTAGAGTTCGGAGTTGAACCTCTTTCTCAGCGCTCAGTCGGAGACGCTTTTATACTCTCTCTCTTTCTCTGGAGAGTTAGAGTTCAAAATAGAATTTCTTTTTCAGCGCTCAGTCGGAGACGCTTTTATACTCTCTCTCTTTCTCTGGAGAGTTAGAGTTAGAATGTCGTTTTCCCATTCTTTCACGTCCTATCGCACAAATAATCATTGTGCTTCTTTTTATGTCCAGACTGTTTTCCACCTTCTTTAGGCTCTCAGTTGTCCTGTATTTTATAATCACAACAGAACAACTAATGAATGTAAATGCATAAAAGTAAATAACACATAATATTTTTATAGTGGTTCGGCTAAGTCATAGCCTACATCCACTTTATAGTTCTTTATTCATATCACCGGATTTTCCCAAGGCAAGTCGTGCCTTATTACAGAGTTTACAGGAAGAACAGCAAAAAGTATAGCATTTCTAATCCAAATATCGCATTAAGTGTTGGGCATTCCATGCTCGAGGGACTTCTTCGCCATCTACGGTCGTTAACTTGAATGTTCCCTTATCAAGTTTCCGTTGGATGACAAAGGGTCCTTCCCATTTTGGGCCGAGGTGAGGAAGAGATGGAAAAACTCTCTTTAGCACCAAATCTCCTGGTTCAAAAGTTCTGAGGCGAACTTTTTTGTCATAATAGTGTGCCATCTGATGCCGATGTCTTGCTGCACGCAAGTCTGCTTCGTCCCTTTTCTCTTCGACTTCATCAAGAGACTCAAGTAAAAGAGCCCGATTCGTCATCGGGTCATAATATGTCACCCTGTGGGAAGGAACTTCCAGCTCAACTGGAATTACTGCTTCTGAACCAAAGGAGAGGGAGAAAGGGGTATGACCAGTAGCCGTTTTGAACGTTGTTCGATATGCCCACAAAGCTAGGGGCAATTCATCAACCCATTTTGCCTTTGCACGCTCTAATCGCTTTTTGAGGATGGATTTTATTACCTTGTTTATTGCCTCTACTTGCCCATTAGATTGTGGATAGGCGACTGCAGTATATCGTTTATCTATCTTATATTTCTGGCAAAAGTTTCTGAATTCAGTGCTATCAAATTGGGTCCCGTTGTCGGTAATAATTGTCCTTGGGATTCCGAATCGGCATATAATATTTCGGACCACAAAACTTATCACCTTTCTTGTGGTAATCTTAGTCAAGGGTTCAGCTTCCACCCACTTCGTGAAATAATCCACGGCTACTATGGCATACTTAGCTCCTCCTTTAGCAATTGGTAAAACTCCAATAATATCGATTCCCCATGTGGCAAATGGCCAAGGACTCACCATCGATTTAAGCTGGGTTGATGGTGCCCTGGGGATTTTGGCGAATCTCTGGCACTTATCGCAGCGTCGTGAATAATCAGCTGCATCTTTGTTAATCGTAGGCCAGAAGTATCCGTATCGCAATATTTTCTTCGCTAAAGTTTGACCTCCTGTATGATCTCCACACTCACCTTCGTGCACTTCTCTCAGTACACGCTTGATGTCGTCGTGTGCGATACATCGTAACAGGGGCATAGAAAATCCTTGTCTATAGAGAATATCGTCTTGTATAACATATCTGGTAGCTCTGCGCACTACAGCTCTCTTTTCACTCTTCTTTAATGGGAGTGTCCCATTCTTAAGAAAATTCTTGATTGGAGTCATCCATGATTCCTTCTCTGGTTCCGCTTCAAGAACGAATTCCATGTCCATTGACTCAAAGCTTGGCGACTCCAACGTTTCAATTGGAATTACCTCGGTCCCTTCTGGATTGTCAGAACTAGCTAATTTTGCTAGTCTATCCGCTTTCTGGTTTTCTTCTCTGGGAATATGTGTTATGTTGTACCGCTCTAAGCTACTTAATAGCTCTTTCACTTTCTTAAGGTAAGCGACAAGTCGAGGTCCTCGAGCCGCGAACTCCTCTCTCACCTGACAAACAACAATCTTAGAGTCACAAAATATATCCATCACTTTTACTCCGAGGTCTTTAGCGAGTTTCAGCCCGGCAATCAGGGCTTCATACTCAGAGTCGTTGTTTGTTGCCGAAAATTCTAATCGCAGAGCGTAATATAACGACCGTCCCTCCGGAGTGACTAAGACAATTCCAGCTCCGGATCTTCGGTCATTTTTAGCTCCATCTGTATATAATTCCCACGGATTCATCTTTAGCTCATCCTCGGATTTAACCACTCGGTCATTGATTATTTCTTCCTCTGGAATGGTGAATTCCGCAATAAAGTCTGCTAGAGCTTGCCCCCTGATTGACTTTCGTGGTTGAAAATTCAAATCAAACTGGCTTAGTTCTATGTTCCATTTAATCAACCTTCCCGACGCTTCGGGTCTCTGCAACACTTGTCTTAACGGCTGATCGGTGTATATGGTTATTGGATGGGCTTGGAAGTAGTGACGAAGCTTTCGGGATGCAATCAGGAGGCTATAAGCAAGCTTCTCGATCTTTGGGTAGTTGCGCTCTGCCGCTGCTAATTTCTTACTCACATAGTATACTGGCCTTTGTACTTTGTCCTCCTCTCGAACCAGAACTGTGCTGACAGCGTGAGCCGAGACTGCTAGATAAACAAATAGTTCTTCATGGTCTACGGGCTTTGATAAGATTGGCGGTTTTTCTAACAGTTCTAACAGATTTTGAAAAGCCTCGACACAATCGGGAGTCCACTGGAAGTTCTTCTTTCCCCTTTTTATCAAATCAAAGAATGGAACACATTTATCGGTGGCTTTGGAGATGAATCTACTTAGCGCCGCTACCTTTCCTGCCAGACTTTGGACGTCTTTAATTTTCCTTGGTTCTTCGATATTTCTAATCGCCGCTATCTGGCTAGGGTTGATCTCAATTCCTCGGGAACTCACAATGAAGCCAAGGAACTTTCCCGACGCCACTCCAAATGAACATTTTAAAGGATTCAATTTCATACGGTATTTTCGCAAGATACCAAACATTTCTGCTAAGTCTTGCGTATGACTGGAGGACTGCTTTGATTTAACCAGCATATCATCCACATAAACTTCCATGGTTTTTCCTATCTGATCGTAAAACATTCTATTTACCAACCGCTGATAAGTAGCTCCAGCGTTTTTTAATCCGAATGGCATTACAACATAACAATATAGTCCCAGATTCGTAATGAAACTTGTATGCTCTTGGTCTGGTACATGCATAGGAATTTGATTGTATCCAGAATATGCATCCATGAAAGAGAGAAGTTCATGACCTGCTGTCGAGTCTACAAGCTGGTCAATCCTGGGAAGTGGGAAACTATCTTTTGGGCAAGCCTTATTTAAATCTGAAAAGTCAATACAAGTTCGCCACTTTCCGTTTGGCTTCTTTACCAGAACGGGATTCGATATCCAGTCGGGATAGGTCGAATCTCGAATAAATCCATTTTGCTTCAACTTCTCTACTTCCTCTTTGAGGGCAGCCGACCTCTCTGGGCCCAGCATGCGTCTCTTTTGCTTTACAGGTGGATGCTTCGGATTTACATTCAATTTGTGACTGATAACGGAAGGCGATATCCCACACATGTCAGCATGGGTCCAGGCGAACACATCTAAGTTCGCTTTTAAGAAGTTCGTCAGCTCTTCAGCACGACGTGGATCCAATTGGGAACCAATCTTCAAAACTTTCGTCGGATCAACTTTATCAACAGGAATTTCCACTGTTGCTTCATTAGGAGTTGCATTCCTAGCCTCTGGTTCCTCATCTTTTCTAGGATCCAGGTCTTCAGGCGTTCCTTTTCGCAACTCCCTTGGGTTCAACCTCTCTAATTGCTATGCTGAGTCCCCCTTTGAGGGAGATGAGGCATCCTTATTCTCAGCATTAACTCCTTTCATCAACATCTTCAGTTCGGCCACATAGCAGGCCCGTCCAGAAACCTGATCCCCTCTTATTACTCCAGTCCCGGCTTCGGTTGGGAACTTTAGTAACAAGCACCAAGGGGCGATACAAATTCTAAACTCAGCGAGGGCAGGCCTCCCTAAAAATGCGTTATATGGCGAATCTACGTCCAGTACTACAAACTGAAGCATTCGCACTCTTCTACGTTCTCCTTGCCCTAGGGTCACAGGCAACTCTATATATCCCATAGGAGCTGTCGTCGCTCCGTTGAAACCTCTAATCCATCCTTCACAAGGTTTCAGATCTTCAGGCTCAAGCTTCATCTGATCAAATGACTTCTTGAACAAAATATTAACGGAACTTCCGTTGTCTACTAATACCTTATGGACCAACGCTGGCCCAATAGCGGTAGTAATAACCAACGGATCATTGGTGGGAGATTGTATTCCCGTGTTGTCTCGGCTGCGAAACACCACGTCATCGAACATGGTTTTTTGTTGTTTGATGGGGGTGGTATCTTCCAACTCGTCACCTTCATTCACATCTAGATGTTTGGCGGCATTCACATATTGGTCCATTGACCTAAAGCTTCGGATTGCCGGGTGAGGTCCGCCTACTATGGAGTTGATGACGATCCCTTTACCTTTCTGCTGCGCGGTAGGCTTAGGAGCAGGTAGGATTTGCTTTGGAGCCTGCTCTCCTTGCCCCCTATCCCTCGGGGCAACCTTGTACTCATCCAACTTTCCCTCACGCAGCAGCTTTTCAATTACATCCCTCAAATGTCGACACTCATTGGTCGAATGTCCATGCGTTCCGTGAAACAAGCAAAATTTCCCTGTCGCCATTTCTTTTTCGGTCGAATCACGAGGTGGCGGTCTTTTGTATTGCAACACGTTATACGTGTCCAGGTAAATATTTTCCAACGTGTCATTCAGTGGTGTGTAGTTCTCGTAGTTCTGGAATCGGGGCCTTTTGTTTGGGTCGCTTCCCCTATTTCTGTTTCTCCTGTTACCGTTCGAATTACGGTTGTTGTTGTTTCCCCCGCTTCCAGTATTGCTGTTTCCACCCTTGTTTCCTACATTTACTTCAACCTTGCCAGAACTTTCCCCAGACTGCTTCACTGCAATATTACTCTGCACATTCTCCTTTGAAGCTGTCTCAGACTTTCTTTTCCGGTTTGCCCGGGCCTCCTCTCGTCTTAGATAAATATCGGCTTTTTCGTAGAATATCGCCCTTGTGGGGGGTGTCTTCCCAGAAAGGTAGTCTCCAAACTCAGATTCGGGATCGACTCCTTCCTTCAATGCCATCAGAATTGTGGGCTCATGCGGGTCACTGACCTCAGTTACAGCTTGGTTAAAACGATCTAAATATGCCCTTAAAGATTCTCCTGGTGCCTGTTTGATCCTCGACAATTCAATAACGCTCTTGGACTTTCGAGCATGTAGTCGGAACTGGTTCATGAAACGCTCGCTTAGTTCTTTGTAATTAGAAATTGAACGAGGAGGAAGTCGGGTAAACCAAAATAAAGCCACATCTTCTAGGTAGATTGGGAACGCTTTGCATTTTACTTCATCGGGGGCAGCAGCTGCATTCATAAGCCACGAATACCGCATCAAGTGCTGTCCTGGATCAGTCCTTCCGTTATATTTATCCATCTGTGGCAAATTAAAGCGTCGGGGGAACTGGAAGTCTAGGATGTCGTCAGTGAACGGAGTATGGCTTCGCTCTATACCGTAGTCTTCATTTGTATAATTCCGGCTTTCAGACATAATTCGACGAACCATCGCCTGCACATCGGCACTAGTTAGGGGCTGCTCAGGTTCCCTGGCCCTAGCGTCCGAGTTCCTCCGGGGCTCTTGCTCAGGAGACACCCTTCTTCTTCGAGCTGCCTCTGCTCGATTCCTTTCCCCGCGCTCCCGGTCGATCTCGGGAAGAGGGGACTGGAGTCTTTGCCCCCGAGATGGGCTATCGTTTCTTAATGCTCGTGCGATATCCTCGCGAGATCCCAAAGATCCAAACGTTAGCTGCTCCACGTTCTGAGGTCGTTCGAGTGGCCTTCGCTCACGGGGCCTCTCTTCCTCAGAAGATGAAGATTGATCTACTGGTGTATGACGAACTGGCGACGGAGTTCTTTGCCGGCGGAGCTCACTGATTTCCCGACTCATGAGCCTCATATTTTCCTGCATCATGAGGTTGGTACGCTCATGAACTCTCATAGCTTCCCTCGTGCTCTCAAGCATATCAAGCAAGCGCGAGAAATCTCCTTGAGTGATGGGAGCAGATGGATTGGCCTGGTCTCCAACCCTGGCAGCTGGAATTGGAGCATTCGCGGGGACTCGAGTAGATGTTCCAGCTTCACCAAGCATCGGGTCGGATCGGAGGTAGGAAGTCGGGTCGGATCGGAGCTGGGGTGTCTGTTCGGATCGGTGTGCAGCGAGCAAGTCGGGTCGGTTCAGACTAGGGGAGTGCACTGCTTCAGAGTCTCCAACCCGGATCGGATCGGAACTTTCCCCTGGCTGTCGGTTCGGATTTCCTGCGTTGATTCTCCCTGCTGCTGAACTCTGCCCCCTAGACCTTGTTACAACAGCATGTTGCTGATCTTCACCAGCTCCATTTCCTTGAACAGACTGGACTTCCTTGCCTTTTCCTCTGGCCATGAGTCTTTGACAATTACTTCAACGAATGTAAGAAAGTGGAGAAGCTTAAGGATTCACTTCTTTGAACTCAACGGTCCAAAAAGTAGAAAGAGATCCCGGAAAATAAAGAATTTAGATGAGGGTTCTCAGTGAAAGCACCAAAATGTTAGACCCAAATGTGGTTCTAACACCCAAATTGATTAGAAACAAGATAAAGTAAAGCAGAAATAAAAAAGAACACACAAGGTTTATAGTGGTTCGGCGAAGAAATGCCTACGTCCACTTAGTTTTCGCTATATTCAGTAATTCAATTACAAATACAATGTAAGATTCGCTCACAACTCACTTTTGTTCACTCAGAAAGATAAAAACAAGAAATGAAAGATGGTTTGGATTTTCCGGGAGTGAAGGAAATTGAATTGTGGAAGTACTTGGATTCTCAAAAGTGCTGAAAAAGATCCTTTCTCTTTGTCTCTAGTTGGGGTATTTATAGGTGTGAATTTGCCTGAGATGCAATCCGGGTCGGAACACGTGTCATCCATCGCCCTGTCTTCGGGTTCGGATGGGCCATCAAGCAGACAACGCATCACTGAGATGGACGTTAGGGGTAGGAATTGGTCACATCCGGTCCGGTTCTCCAGGCGACTTTATAGGAGATTTTCCTGGATCATGGGTGCGGGTCGGAAACAGGCAGGTTGGGGGTTCGGATCGGAATACCCGACCCGAACCGGAGTAGCTTGGACGGCTCTTCTTCTCTAATCATACTCCGCTCCGCTCCGAAGTCATGGCAAGCAAACGGCTTTCCGATCCACCTGAGATTCATTGGCCTTCCGATCCGATCAGGTATGCTTTGCCAATTTATCCAGTAAGAGATATCCGATCCGAACAGAGAATTTTACCCGATCCGAACCGATACGCTGCTATCAATCTGAATTGTGGAGCTTCCTTCCGATCCGAACCGAAGTCACATAACTTGAAATACTCTTCAACGGTTGGTTTCTTGACTTTGTGTTGCCTAGTTCACAAAGTAGGCTAACAGTACTGCCTTGATCATCCTTGCACATCATACTTGAGTTTTGTGGTCGAGTTGCCTTTGTTGCTGTGTACTAATTAACTTAGTTCTACTTACATGTTTCCAACACTGCATTAGTTGTTGTGCTTGACATATATGCCTCTTTGCTATCTTGCATTTGAGCCTGGCAGACTGGATTTGTTGTTGTGCCATCTTTTTGAACCATTTGTGCTTACACACATTTGCAGCCCCTTGCATTTGCATGATTTTACATTGATGTTGTATCATCTTTTGTTTGCTTCTAAACATGCTGCACTTGAACTCTTGGCTACACCATGATGCTGAACCATGTTGTTTGCAACCTTGTTTCACCTATGCTCCAGACTTTTTAATCATTTACTCGAACCATATTCTTGTAATTGAAAATGCATTGCACTTTTCTTATTGCACCATCTTTGTGCACCTTCTCCCTTATTTTAAGTGGTGTTATGTAAGCTTACCATCTTCATTGTCGGCTTGTTCATGTTCATGTTATTGCCCTTTAGCTGAACCATTTCAATGTTTCATTGATGCTTGCCTTCAGTCATTGACTTTTATGTTGACTTGTACCTTGTTTAGTGTATGTTTCCACCAGATTTAAAATATGTTGTTTCATAGATTGTTTTATATTTTCTCTATCATGGTGACTGTGTTGAGCTGAAACTTCCACTTGCTCGACCCTTGTTTTTGCTGTTTTGATTTAGCACTCTCGACCATATGTACTGAGTTGAGATGGTCCTTGTGGCTACTCCTCAGATGCATACTGATTGGCGTGGCAGTGCACATGTGTATACGTGTGTACATGCAGCCATCAGACGAGATTTTTCTGTCCCTGCATATCAGACAAAGTCTAGAAAAATGATGAGAAACACACCGCAAATCTGAGGCAAATAAAATTTAAAAATAAATTTTTATTTGCTTTTATTTAATTTTATTTTTGTTGCAGTCTACTGTGTGTGTTCTTCTGTATGAACAGGTATGAAGATGACTGACTGAAAGCTGTGAAGACAGAAGACTGAAGATGAAGACAAGAACAGCGTTAGTGTGTTTGTATTTGTGAGTGAACTGTATTGAAATGTATATGAAAGTGTAAGTGTTGTTGGGAGGAGCTGATTATGAAAATTGAAAATTTTGAAATGTATATCAGTGATGTATATACAAATAGTGAAGTTGTAAATCTGTACTGTTTAAATATTGAAATAAAATATTCTTGTTCAAATAAAATACTGTGTGAATATTTAAATTTTTGTATAGTTGTATTTTATTTAAATAGAAATATTATATTCCTGTCTGATGTATAGTATACTAGTACAATTACAAACACATTCAATAATAAAATATATTTGGTTGTTATCATCAAACAAAAATCATATAATTGTGTATACAACACTGTTATATACAACAATCTCCCCCTTTTGATGATGACAAACAAATAAGAGATTTTGAATGTGTTTGAACGTGAAATATATTACTCCCCCTATTTGTATGCTCCCCCTACAACTGAACTCCCCCTATATATGTGGAAAAATATGAATGATGAAATCCAACAATTGACCATTCTCCCTCTAGATATTTAATTTCCAATCTTAAAATATTTTTGAATTAAATACTCATCAGTCAAAATCTTGACAATTCTCCCCCTTTTGTTATCATCAAAAGGATAATAGAAATTGAAACAGTGATGAATATTGACTATAAATATAAATTCAAATTAAGAGAGAGAATATATATCGCAAATCCCATTTAATCAAACAAAAATCATAATAATCTTTAAATCAGAAGCAAATTTCACTTTCAGAATGAATGGATTTACGATGGATTTTATCGAATGAGGAGAGTTCAATAAAAAATTGAATATTAGAATATGAATTTTAAAGATTTTAAATATGCTAAAAAAATGTGTTAAGCACTTTCTAACCACGCATAGCCCAAAGATCTTTTAAATGGGGTTAGTAGTAACTTAACTTTATCCTCTCTAATGAGTTCCATCCATGCACAGCCCGAAGGTCTTTTAAGTGAGAATGGAAGCACATAGAAATTAAGGTAATTCACCCACGCATAACCGCAAGGATTTTTAAATGGGAGTGAATACCAAGGATAAATTATTTATTTATTTTATTTTATTTTATTTTTAATTTTAAGAATAATTAGAACTCCCCAAATTAAATAAAACCATGATGAATGACAGAATTATGGTAGATATAGAAGATGGTCGTGAAATAAGCTCTAATTCAAAGATATTATAAAATTTGTCCAATCATCCTGTGATTTAAAATAATATCTCCTCTAGTTAAGAATTATACCATAGTCACAACTCATCACAATTTCATAAATCTATTAACGATTTTGATGAGTCACAAAATGGTTCAAATAAATCAATAATTTCAATTTTTGAATAAATAATCAAAAATAATTTTAAAATTTAAAATATTAATTTCAAGAGGAGTTTTTGAAAAATGCAAGTTGAAAATCAGCTTAAAAAAAAATCAATCGGTTAAAAAAATGAAATTTTCTAATATTTTTAACACTGATTGCTCCTAGACAATTTTTAAAACCATTTTAATTCAAATTGCTTATGAATTTTAACTAAATCCAGTCACTGATTTTCCAACTTATCATTTAATCACCAATGAATCAAATCAATTTCCTTATCAGAGCAGCACAAGATTATTTTCAAAGCAAGAATCACAAGTGACATCCTCAGAGAATTTTAGACAAACTTAAGAAACAGTCAACTTATCAAATCTGAAGATAATTGTTTGAAATCACCAAAAAAAATCAATTTTTTATAATCCAAGAATTTCAACAATCCATAATGAATGATTTCAAAAACAGCCAAGTAAAAAATAAACTAAAAGGAATAAAAGTACGAGTTTAGAGATCTTACCTGACTTACCATAATCAACGTGATGCAATAAATCTCCAACTTTGAATCTATGGCTAAGGAACTCCAAATAATTTGATATATGAATCAACTTGAATTTTATCTAACTTAAGCACAGTTGTTCCTCAGCCTCCCATAGTACCAAAATGTTTATATGATCGAGTGGTCTAACAAAAGTTGTTTTACCACTCTTATCTTCGTTTACACGTTTTGGTACCCAAACCCGTTTATATAACAATCCATTACTATTCACTAGCGTACCCTTTGGAACCCAAATTTGTTTAGATTTGCTTAAATTTATTTTGTTAATTTTTGGAATCCAAACAGATTTAAATGAATTGTTTTTAAACAAGTTATCAATTTGTTTATGATTTAAAAATCCTTTGAAATTATTAAATTTCAAAAATTCAATTTGATTGTTTCCAAAGCCAATTGAAGGATTTTTAAAATCAATAAAATTTTGTTTTTCAACTTGATCAGATTCAAATCCAAGTCCCTTTTTATTCTGAACAAAAAATTGATTTTTCAACAACATATCCAACGATTTCTCTCCTTTAGAAAATTTAGTCAGAGCTGACTCAAGTCGTTGAATTTTAAATTTAAGATCGCTATTTTCTTTCATTAAATTTGAACAACGATTAATAGCGATTTTCCTCTTTTCAGCATCAATTTGTTTTAAAATCAAATTTTCATTTTCAAGTGCTTTGATTCTAGCATCGGACTTGGAAATTTCACTTTCAAATTGTTTTTGCTTTCCAGAATCAAGTTTTTCAGATTCTCTAAACTTTTCAATCACCTTTTCAAAATCAAGATTTTCATTTTTCAAATTCATGTTTTCACTTTTAAGTAACTCAAGATCAGTTTTTAATTTTGAAAAATCGTTACTCAAAAATTGACATTTTTCACATTCAGAAAACGGTGAATTCTTAACTTTTTCAAGTTTTGTTTCTAAACTGTTATTTTCTTGAACTAGTTTTGACCTATCAGATTTTAATTTCTTAACTTTTAGTTCAAGAGAATCAATGGTTTTTGTGAGATCGTGACATATTAAAATTAAATCTTTATAAGTAAAATTCGATACCTCACTAGAATCCTCTTCACTACCTTCTGAATCAGATTGAGCCATAAGACACAAATTAGCTTCTTCTTCATCACTTTCAGAAACTTCTTCTCCTTCCTCGTCATCCCATGTAGCAGCAAAAGCCTTCTTCTTCCTTCTGAACTTCTTCCTCTTTTCATTTTTAAGCTGTGGGCAATTTGGTTTGATATGACCGGGTTTCTTGCAATTGTAGCAAAACACTTCATCGTCTGAATTATCTGAACTTTCGGACTTGTCGGTTTTTGAATTCTTCTTTCGTGGTTTGTATTTTCCTTTGGCCCACTTTTTCAAAACCATGGCTAGCTCTTCAGCGGGATCATCATCATTACTTTCAACAGAATTATTTAGAGCGATCGTCTTTTTCTTTGATTCAGAATCCTTTCGTTCTTCTCTTGCTTTTAACTCCATCTCGTAAGTAATCAAATTTCCGGTCAACTCTTCCATGCTTACTTTGTTCAGATCTTTTGATTCTTGTATCGCTGTCACCTTAGCTTCAAAATTCATTGGTAGCACTCTCAATATTTTTCTGATCAATTCAACTTCAGTATAGGTTTTGCCAAGAGCTTTTGCATTGTAGACTAGTGACGAGAAGCGTCCATACATCTCTTTTATATCTTCGTCTCTTTGCATAGAGAAATTTTCATATTCGTTGCTGAGTAAAGCGAGACGAGATTCCTTTACTTGAGATGTACCTTCGTGTGTAACTTCCAACGTATGCCATATTTCCTGCGCAGTCTCACAATGAGAAATTCGATTAAATTCAGTTTTATCAAGAGCACAGATTAAAGCATTCATCGCTTTGGCATTAGTTGAAAATAATTTTTTATCATTAGCATCCCACCTGTCTTTTGATTTAGGTATTTCAACACCACTAACTATAACAGTGGGAGATCTATAACCCGTTTCAATAATATCCCATACATCATAGTCGACTGAGCTTAAATAAATTTTCATCCTAGCTTTCCAATATGCATAATCAGTTCCATTAAACATTGGTGGCCTAGCTATGGACTGACCCTCAGAAAACGCGTTATTGGACAGATTCATGACTCTAGAGTTAAAATAAAATAAAAAATACCTGCTCTGATACCACTTGTAGGATCTAAATTAACCCTAGAGGGGAGGGGGGGTGAATAGGGTTTATTGCAGATTTTCACAGAGTAATTAAATAATCACAGCACAGATAATAATCAGAAGAAATGCAGAAAATAAATAACACACAAATATACCCAGCTTCGGCAAAAACCTGCCTACTGCTGCATTCCCTAAGGTTTCTACTAGGAGTTAAAACAATCTCTACGCTTACAATCCCCTGTAAACTCGCGACACTCGCTCCCAACTGTTCTTAACCCTACGCTCAAAACCCTGCACTGGTTTTTATCCCCAAAACCAGATTTCCCCGAATTACAAACCCTGTAATTCGTCTCCCTAGTTTTAGAGACAAACTAGAAAACTGTAGACTGATTACAAATTGAAATGAAAGACGAAACAAAACAAAAAAATAATTTAAAAAGCTTTTAGGACTTAAAATAAATGGGTCATCCCTTTAAAATTCTCTTAGCACTTTTGTATAACTTGGCCGGCCACTCTTGTTATTGCTTAACCACTTTATTTTTCTCGATCTCTTTCCTTAAAAATGGCGGCGGCTCTTGAGAAATTCCTAGGGTTTCCTTCTTGCGATCTAGGGTTTTGATTCTATTCAACTTGAGGTCGCTCGTGTGATGATTTCGAGTTATTCAGTGGGTATTCTCTTCTTCGATCGAACGTTGATGAGTGTAGAACTGAATCCAAGTAATCTCCTTTTTACTGGTATGAATTTAATTCGGATTTTTTAGCTTTTTGCTTGTTCGAACTTGGATGATTTAAAAGCCAGTGATGTTTGGTGTATTCATAGGATTAAAATCCTGAATATTCGCTCTGATTTCGTATTGGAATTGGTCATTGATATATACGAAAATATTTGGGGCTTTTTAAAATAGCTTTCTTGCGGCTGATCTGGAACTTTTGATTGAGTCTTCCTTGACTTCGAATTCCTTAATTTGAACTTGTGATTAATATATATTTTGTGTGATGAATTCTTCCTTGCCTCGTATGCTTCTGGAACTTTGAATTGGTCTTGAAATAAATTTAAATCCTGATTTCTGGAATTTAAAAAATTCTTTGAATCATTCTTTTCAAAGCAAAACCATTTTTCCTGTCTTTAAATCTGATATGAACAGTTGCTTCTTTTGAAAAAAAAAAAAAACTGGACAGATGCTTCGCTTGACTTCCTTGACTTTGAATTTGTGTTTTTCTTTGATAACAACAGATGCTAAATTTTTGTCACACATCCATTGCTTGTTATGTCTTATTTATGGCACCCTCTTGCTTGTCACATGAATTGTGCCATGACTGATTAACTGATGCTCGCCACCGTAACTTGTTCCATACATAAATATGTACTGAACTTTTTGGTTTTGCCTTTCTAGATTTAAAGCTTTGCCATTCATGTTTTGCGTACACACTATGCTTCCCTGAATTTGAGTGCTTATGCACCTGTGGCCATTTGACTTGAATTAGGCTAATCCGTGATTCCTGAAATCTTGGACTGGATTAATTTTGAACTGATAAAAACAGATATTAAATTGCTTCATGTAGTACTTGCTCCTTGCTTGACTTTACACCTCACTTGGATTTCTGGAACTTTATGTTAATACCTTTGACACCATAAAGAAAAACTGTCTTGTTCTTGATTCTAATCTGCTGCTCTGTCATACTTAAGCTATAATCTTCTTTGCACCTTGTTTGCATCAATATTGTTCATGCTATTTTGCCGTTTCTGGAAACTTGTTGTAACTGATCATACTTTTCCTGCTTGTGAATTTTCACTTCTTTGCATATTGGCTTGATGTTGGCACTTTTGCCACTTCCTTGGATTAATTGCTTTAAAAAAATATACGAACAGATGCTACATTTGAACTTGGTACTGCCTTGATCAAACTGTTTTCCTTGCACATCATACTTGAGTTTTGTGGTCGAGTTGCCTTTGTTGCCGTGTACTAATTAACTTAGTTCTACTTACATGTTTCCAACACTGCATTAGTTGTTGTGCTTGACATATATGCCACTTTGCTATCTTGCATTTGAGCCTGGCAGACTGGATTTGTTGCTGTGCCATCTTTTTGAACCATTTGTGCTTACACACATTTGCAGCCCCTTGCATTTGCATGATTTTACATTGATGTTGTATCATCTTTTGTTTGCTTCTAAACATGCTGCACTTGAACTCTTGGCTACACCATGATGCTGAACCATGTTGTTTGCAACCTTGTTTCACCTATGCTCCAGACTTTTTAATCATTTACTCGAACCATATTCTTGTAATTGAAAATGCATTGCACTTTTCTTATTGCACCATCTTTGTGCACCTTCTCCCTTATTTTAAGTGGTGTTATGTAAGCTTACCATCTTCATTGTCGGCTTGTTCATGTTCATGTTATTGCCCTTTAGCTGAACCATTTCAATGTTTCATTGATGCTTGCCTTCAGTCATTGACTTTTATGTTGACTTGTACCTTGTTTAGTGTATGTTTCCACCAGATTTAAAATATGTTGTTTCATAGATTGTTTTATATTTTCTCTATCATGGTGACTGTGTTGAGCTGAAACTTCCACTTGCTCGACCCTTGTTTTTGCTGTTTTGATTTAGCACTCTCGACCATATGTACTGAGTTGAGATGGTCCTTGTGGCTACTCCTCAGATGCATACTGATTGGCGTGGCAGTGCACACGTGTATACGTGTGTACATGCAGCCATCAGACGAGATTTTTCTGTCCCTGCATATCAGACAAAGTCTAGAAAAATGATGAGAAACACACCGCAAATCTGAGGCAAATAAAATTTAAAAATAAATTTTTATTTGCTTTTATTTAATTTTATTTTTGTTGCAGTCTACTGTGTGTGTTCTTCTGTATGAACAGGTATGAAGATGACTGACTGAAGCTGTGAAGACAGAAGACTGAAGATGAAGACAAGAACAGCGTTAGTGTGTTTGTATTTGTGAGTGAACTGTATAGAAATGTATATGAAAGTGTAAGTGTTGTTGGGAGGAGCTGAGTATGAAAATTGAAAATTTTGAAATGTATATCAGTGATGTATATACAAATAGTGAAGTTGTAAATCTGTACTGTTTAAATATTGAAATAAAATATTCTTGTTCAAATAAAATACTGTGTGAATATTTAAATTTTTGTATAGTTGTATTTTATTTAAATAGAAATGTTATATTCCTGTATGATGTATAGTATACCAGTACAGTTACAAACACATTCAATAATAAAATATATTTGGTTGTTATCATCAAACAAAAATCATATAATTGTGTATACAACACTGTTATATACAACAAAGCCCTCTCATCTCAAAAAGAAAAAGGAAAAGCCAAGCTTCTAGCCAATCGGCTCAAAAAATCATCCAAACCCAGAAATATAGTAAACATGTACCTATTTGTCAGGCATACAATTTTATTCCTCTTCTCTAGCCTCCTTGCTATGACTTGTTCATTATATATGCATGTACATGTATGCAATTTCAAACAATTTTCAACTCAGTTTCATATTTGACTTGATTTTGCTACGTTTCTCTTATTGGTATTATTATTCCAACATTTTATATCAATCAAACTAATAATCGTTCAATACAACCAGCAATCAATTAGTTGATTAAATTTTCAAATGCATAACTTTAATACATAGTCAAAAATCAGGTTTTTGAGGTCGAATCACAACAAATAATCCTATGTAAGTTTTGGTTCTCACACCAGTCTAATGGAAATATATAGAAATCCCACTTTCGAAACTCGAACATAAATCCTGATGATAACTACTCAATCATCAGAATCATCTTCGGGCTAATAGAGTGTGATTCTATATATACCCAGTATATTAAAACTTTGAATATACGTTCATGATGCGTATATGCAAAATCTCATAAACTCGATTATCCAAAATCAAATAAAATAATATACTCACATACGCTTAACTACATTAAATTTTCAAAACCAAATTTGTTTTCACTTTTATTTTAAAATTTCACTCTTCACACTCGTTCGAGGATACTACCGATCCAATCTCTAACGAGCCATTCTCATTGGTTATTACTAATCCAATCTCTAATGAATTCTTTTGTTGGTTCTGTGTCTTGTTCTCGAGCTCAGTAAACCAAAACTCTGATACCAACTAAAATGACCCAAACTTCCTCGTAAAGAAAAGCCCAAATTGAGTTGAGAACACAACAAATCAGAACACAGACAGAAGAACATTTCATTGCTTATTACAACAATTAGCATCTGAGCATAAGAACATACAGAGTATGAATAAATAATATACATTAGATAAATATCAGAGATTTACAAATTACAATGCAGTGGAAAATAATACAAAGCACAACTGAAAGGAATATAAGGATACAGAGCTTTCCGAATATCATTCCAGCTGTAAACCATGATCCTGTGAATATAAATCTGCAAAACCAAAACTACTAGCTGCCCATGTGGAAAATAGGGGCACCCAGAGTTTCGGTTAAAACAGTAAACTTCAGGTCAGTCATGTGACTGGTGTGAGAAGTAAAACAGTTATTATCTTGGTTTTAAAGTAAGGTAAATCAAGGGGCCACGCCGTATAATACAAAACGGGTTTCCTCCCAAGAATACTAGTGCATAAAACAAACAGCGCAATGGTAAATAAAGAACTATGAAGCTACTATAAGACTCATGTTCCCTCACACAATGCAATGCAAGCCTGAGGATAGAGTTTTTACCTTATAATAGCCAAGAATGCTTAGTACGTAAAATTTCACATCTCATTTTTACTATAAGTGTAGTGTGTCAAAAATAACTTCAAATATAAATGTATCAATCATAGACGGCATGAGTGCCCCATCCCTCTACGTCGCCATACTAGTCTCTACAATCAAAATCGCAAAATGTCGTATTGGAAGTTGGATTTCCATCTGTGAACCAAGGCAAGGGATCGTCCTTACCGCTTCGATATGCTCTAGCCCATGTCTCAGGATCAGAACGCATCGACCCTTGGAGCGACAGGGCCAGTCCACTCGATGTGGATTAAAATGCCTGAACACTATGTTTCCCGCCTTATGAGGCATCAATCTAGTCTGTATATAGACCATACCATCCATCGGCCCCACAGTGCTGGTATATCCGAGGCGCCTCATTATCCATCATCCGCATATGTAAAACGCCAGGGCTTACAAAACCCTGACATCACTCCTAGCTTGAAGGAAACGCATGTCCTCCCTGAGGTCCTCTCCCGTTTCTGGTTCACACCGAGGTGTGAGGCTCACAAATTAACGCTATACACAAAGCTATACTATTTTAAAGCCGTGCTTTGATCATCAACCACAAGGCACTGCTTTTCAATAGAAGCCTTGATCATTTGCATCTCAGCATGCAACACAGGCAATTCATGCTATGCAACCGATGTCTATCAATCACACAGAATGAAATCCGTGGTCAGAAACACATCCATTTACAAGTTCGTTCTGGGTTTGAACGAAACCAGAGGCACCTTATTCCTCGTCCCATATGTCCAATATAGGAGAGAGGTCCTCGCATATCCGGTCGATCTCCAAGTACTTCTGGACGATCACCACTTATTACCTCATCGTGGGTGTACAGCCCAATCAAGGCATCAGTAATCATCCAAACGATGTGAAGACCTCCAGTCTTCGACCACCATCTTCATTGTCGACTCATCGTCGATTCAATTATTCAGAATGGGATAAATTCAGTCTTTCTGAATAACTCGCATATGTAATAAACAAGTGCTATGAAAACACAACATACGCCTCATTCCAATTCTGAATATTCTTTTATTTAAATATTCATATCCTTTGGGAAAGGTTCCCATTAATTTTATCAAAGATAAATTCTTTAAATCTATTCTTTAATCTTCCTTTGGATATCAATTCAAACCAAATTATGGTTTTTCCAAACTAGTCCGGATTAGCGAAACTTACCGAAGTAATCATTTGATTAATTTCCCCATTCCACCCTATTCATCCCATGAAGCAAAACCAGTAATGCTCCACATCTAACACTACGGTGTTATCAGTAAAATTAATTACCATTTCACGTTGAAATCAAATTAAAGACTTAACTATCGCTTGCAGCAAAACTGGTGATACTCCATTCTCGATCATTTCTTGAATTTGATAATTTTAGTTAACAGATTCACATTTCAATCTAATTAAAGATTCATTAAAACTTTAATTCAGTTTTAATCTCCAAAAATCATTACTTGATGACTGTTCCAAGTTAAGAAATTAATCTTATCCTTAACTGGGTTAAAGAACTAATGTCATTTAAAACACAGCTCACGATAAGCCCAAAATCACATTCCATTAATTATGGAAACTTCACGGAAAATAGATCAATATATATAATCGATATAAGATCCAATATCTGACTAATAATATAAATGGAATAACGTCCAAGCCTTTTAAATTCCATATATTAGAAATCCTCCTCCACAGAAATTCACTTCGATTATTACCAAATCGAATTCCATTCCATCCCAATTTATTTTCTTAAATTGGAAAACTTTATTTTAGAGAATTTCCATTAAATTTATAATAAAAATATTTATAAGTTCCAAATCTCATTCCACTATAAATTGGGTTAAAGAATGAATGTCGTTAAAAACACAGTTCACAATAAACCCAATTCACAATAAACCCAATTCACATTCTATTTGAAATCCAATTAAATGTTAATTAATTGGTAATTCTTCTCTACATCTTAGTTAAAAGATTTATTATTTTCACACGGGGTTTAAGAATAGTGTTACTGAAGACCTCATCCCATCAGTATATAACCGTAAATTAGTAAGAGAATAATTCCTGAAATGACCCGAACTTCCCCGTGAAGGAAAGCCCGGATTGAGTTGAGAACACGACCAATCAGAACAAAAACAGAAGCACATTTCATCGCTTGTTACAACAATTTCCATCAGAATACAAGAATATACAGAGTATAAATAAATATTACACAACAGATTATCAGAGGTTACAATACATAACATAGCATCGGAAAAATAATACAATACACAACTGAAAGAGATACACGGATACGGAGCTCTCCGGATATCATTCCAGCTGTAAATCAGGATCCTGTGAATATAAATCTGCAAAACCAAAACTACTAGCTTAACGTGTCAAAATAAGGGCATCCAGAGTTTAGGTTAAAACAATAATCCCCAGGTCAGTCAGGTGACTGGTGCGAGAACCAAAACAGTTATTTAAAACTTCATTTTAAATCAGATATATCAAGGGACCACGCCGTATAACATGGAACGAGTTTCCTCCCAAGAATACCAGTGCATATAACAAAACAGCGCAATGCTTTTTGGAAAAATGAAGCTATTATAAGACCCAGGTCCTATCACACAATGCAACGCAAGCCGGGGGATAGGGTTTTCCCTTATAATAGCCAAATATGCTTGGTACGTTTAAAACAAATCATTTGATACTATTGTAAGTGCATAGTACATAAAACAACTTCAAATCATAAGTATCAATCATAGACGGCATGGGTACCATATATCATGTCGCCATACTAGGCTCTACAATCAAAATCGCAAATGTCACGTTTTGGAAGATGGGTTTCCATCTGTGAACTGAGGCAAAAGATAGTCCTCACCGATTCGAGACTCTCTATCCCAAGCCTTAGGATCAGAGCTCGAGTGACCCTTGGATCGTCAGGGCCGGTCCACTGATGTGGATTAAAATGTCCGAACACTGCATTTCCCCAACCTTTGGGGCGTAAATAAGCCAAATGACACCATCGGCTCCGCACAGTCACCGATATATCCGAGGCGCCTCGCAACATCAACAACCACACAGGTGAAAATAATATAAATGTCAGGGCTGGTAGGTCACTGACACCACCCTAGCTATAAGGAAACGCATGCCCTCCCTGATGTCCTCTCCCGTATCTGGTTCACAACCAGGGTGTGAGGCTCGCGAATCAACGTTACACAAAGCGATGCCACACAGGGGGTGCTTTGATCATCAAACACAAGACTTTGCTTTTCAACAGAAGCCTCGATCAATTGCCACTTAGGCATGACACACAGTCAATTCACTCCATGCGATTGATATCCATCAATATATAACCCCTGAGCTCGTACGTCTCAGAGAAGGGTGTTAAGCAAGAGAATAAATTCTCCGCCGCCAAATAGATGTATATTTAATAGAAGTCAATCACACAGAATAAAATCCAATGTCAGACACACAGTCCATACAAGTCCGTTCAAGGTCTGAACGAAACCGGAGGCACCATGTACCCCGCATATCCATCGATCTCCAAGTACGTCTGGACGATCACCGACTGATTCCCTCCTCTTGGGTGTATAGCCCAATCAAGATCATCAGTAATCACTCAAACGATGTGAAGACCTCCGGTCTTCGACCACCATCTTCATCCTCGACACCACGTCGAATCAGTTATAGAGAATGGGATAAACCCGGTCTTTCTGAATAACTCGCATATGTAATAAACAAGTGTTACACAAACACAACATATGCCTCATTCCAATTCAGAATATTCTTTTATTCAAATATTCTTATACTTTGGGAAAGGTTCCCATTAATTTCATTAAAGATAAATTCTTTAAATTTATTCTTTTGAATATCAATTCAAATTAGTCGCGATTAGCGAACCACACCGAAGTAATCATTTATTTTATTTCCCAATCCCAACCTATTCATCCCATGAAGTAAAACTGGTAATACTTCATATCTAACACCACGGTGTTATCGGTAAATTCAATTACCATTTCACATTTAAATCTAATTAAAGATTTACCTATCGGTTGGAGCAAAACTGGTGATACTCCATTCTCGATCATTTCAATCAAATCAAAGATTCATTAAAACGCCACTTAGTTTTAATCTTCCGAATAATCACTATTAATGATTATTTAACTTGGGAAACCATATCCTGTCTTTAACTGGGTTAAAGAACCAATGTCACTTAAAACACGGTTCACGATAAACCCAAAATCACCTTCTAATTCAATTCCAATTAAACATCATTTAATTGGTATACTTCATTAAATCTAAATAAAAATATTTAATCTTTTTCTCAACTGGGTTTAAGAACAGTGTTAATGAAGACACCATTCACGACAAACCCAAATCCCATTTGATATTAAATACAAGGCTCTGAATAGAAAATATATCAGCTTATATTCAATATCAAATTCTACGACCCACAAATATCGTATTGGAAATAACGATATAAATATATCTTTCAAATTTCCATAACAATATCTGTATAATCATGAAATCCAACATCGAAATATCCCAAAGACAATTTCGATTCAAATCCTTTCCAATTCAATTATTGGAAATTCTTGTTATTTTCAAAACCATTTCAAATCCACTTTATTTATTTTTAAAATAAATGGAATTATAATTCTAGTTCAAAACTAGTTCATTTCGATAAAAATCTATTTTTATCTTTTCAAATATGGAATTTTTCATCCCAATTCTTTCCACATCATTTCTTATGATTTTACACAAATTATTATTATTTTTAATAATTATATCAAGGCCCGTACAGTCGATTTCCATCAACGGCCACCGAACTACACTTACAACGACCTTTTCCAAATTTGATTTGGACATAATTCCAAATCCAACCGTTAGATTTCTAATTTCTAATATTCGTTAGGAATCTCTTTTTGATACGAACCCAACGGTTCTGGTTTCAGGAGAATTCTACTGTCGGATCTCCCGCAATATCAATTCGAAGTCAATGGTCGAAATTCGCGAACTGCCGCGGCGCGTTCTATTCAGGCAATTATATATTTATATATATTATATTTCATCAATTTCCTTTTAAAGCATATTTGATAAATCATTTTAAATTCGCTTTCTAAATGATTTCAACTTCCTATTCGATTTCTAATCAAAATTGAATATTCCATATCATCGATATACAAACGATAATATTTTCAAAACGTTATATTTTGAAATCACTTCCTTTTCTATAATCATTATAAAAATGAATATAATCGGTATAAATATCATTCGCATCAGAA
This sequence comes from Allium sativum, assembly GCA_030737875.1. Lineage (NCBI taxonomy): Eukaryota > Viridiplantae > Streptophyta > Magnoliopsida > Asparagales > Amaryllidaceae > Allium > Allium sativum. Next base: position 677,011,543 of record CM060920.1, read on the forward strand.
TGGTGCTAGTCTAATCAACACGGCTTCAATTCAACACATGAATGTTTATTCTATTCAACAATGAATTTTCTTTTATATTCAACACAAGAATTTTTATTTTATTCAACACATGAATATTTTATTTTATTCAACACATGAATATTCTTCTATTCAACACATGAATAATTTTCTATTCAACACATGAATTTTCTTTTATATTCAACACTTGAATTTTTATTTTATTCAACACATGAATATTATTTTATATTCAACACATGAATTTTTATTTTATAATATTCCTTATTTTCCATATTGGAATGAGGCCCAATCAATTATGTTAATTATATGGGTTCCATACAACACATGTATATAATAGTAGCGATAAATAATCAACCATCATCCAAAGTGCACCACACAACTGCATAAGCATTAAATATCAATAATTAACGCTTACACAGTCTGTCAGCCCATCGATTGACAAACAACTAAACAATAGGGATTAGTGTACGTCAAATATCATCCCAATACCCATGTGGGGTTTCAAATCAACAAACACAGATTTTTATTTGTGCAGTTGGGCGATGTGTAAAATTTATCGTCCCAATTAATATCAGTCAAATCGGTGTACGTAAACAAATCGTTCGATTTGTAAATGAATATTTATTTTACTTCAACACATGAATATATATTTTATTTCAACACATGAATATATATTTTATTTCAACACATGAATATATATTTTATTTCAACACATGAATATATATTTCTTCTTTCAACACATGAAATTATCTTTCTTTCAACACATGAAATTTTATTTCCCTCCATACAATCAACAGTCAAATTTCACAACACAAACAACCACACAAACAAGTCATCCATGGTCTGTGGACGACGGGTGTCGGGTGCTACTAAGCACCGTCTGCATCCTAGTATATATTTCAAACTAGAAATTAAATTAAAACTGAGGAGTTGTCACCGATAAGCTAAACCATACGCCATGACTCTTCATATGTAGAAAATCTTCAACGTGCTCGCCTTTTGTCACTTTCGTCGTCCGTTTTCGCTACATATATAAAAATCACATTTTTATATTCTTTAGTATATAAAAATCGAATTTTTATCTTCACTCTATGTATAAGAATTATAATTTTATATCGCTTTTTTCATAATAAAAATCATATTTTTAATTCACTACTTCATATATACAAAAATCGAATTTTTATTTCGCTACAAGAATAAAAATCATATTTTTATAATCATAAAAATCATATCTTTATGTCACCTTTTCTGTGTTAAAAGCTTGGTCTTTCTACTTTCTACATTTATATAAAAATTATATTTTTAATTTCTTTAACTTCATACCAAAAATCCAATTTTTATGCTTCGTTATAAATAGCAAAAATCATCTCTTTACCATATATAAGAAATCAAATCTTTATGCTATAACAACCTAAACTTTAACTAATTAAAAATCATAACCTTATTCATTAAAAATCCTATTTTTATACCTTGTCGTTTTCTATGAAAATAACAACTTTATATAAACTAAAAATCAAATTTTATTTAAAGATTATTACTTGAAAAACTAAAATAAAACAAATAAAATTAAATACAATTAAAACTTACAGCGAAGGGGGACTGAGGGCTCGCGCAGGGGGTGGCGCTGTGCTTCGCCGGCGGTCGGTGGAGTGGTGGATTGGGGATTTGAAAAAGGGGCAGTGGAGCATGAAGCTGAGGGAGAGGAGGAAGCGAAGGGAGGAAGGGGACCGCGAACAGCGGAGGGGGCTCGGAGGTGGGCGGCTACGGCCTGGAGGCGGCGGACTGGGTTCAGGGGAGGTGCGGTTCTCGATTTATGACTGAGGTGGGTGCGTCGCGCATCGGATTGGAGAAGAGGGGGGTGCTTGAGGTGGAGGAGGGCGGCGCTGCTCTAGTGGGCGAGGTGGAGGCCGACGCGACGGTGCAATAGGGGGGTCGACGCAATTTAGGTTTCGTTTTTTTTCTTTCTCTTTTCTGAATCGGTCAACCGAGGGGGGGGGGGCGGGAGGTATAGACAGAGGGTTTTATTTTATTATTTATTTAATTATTTAATTTCAAAAAGCAACTTTTTATTTCGACCTCAAAACGAGACCCACCGCCTATCGTCCATAGCTAATTACCCCCATTCCGAACACAATGGGATATGTTTCGTAAGCCAGTTCGGCTGTTTCGATCAGTTTTCATCAAAATCAAGATATAAATCTGTATATTCAATTTTGAACGTACATTTCAATTTACTGAGGTCACATACGGACTCTAAAAATTCCTAAAAAATATTTTCTAGCTTCGTACTGACGATATGGTCCTAACAAAACTAATTTTGTCAAATTCTGAGACCGTTTGAAAAATAGCCATTTTCCAGTCGATTAAAATCAATTGAAACTGGTCAAATGTGTTTTCCTTTGCCACGCTCACATATTGATTCAGAAAATTACGAATTTTGAAACCTAGCAATAACTTGACATCATGGATCCAACAAAAGTGGCTTCGTCGAACACCGAGGTTGTTTGCAAAATTTCCATTTTTAAGGGCCAAAATTCCATAGCGGCTATTCTGAATTTTCAACCGGGCATAACCTTTGATCCCCGCTATGAAATTTCAATTCTTCGGATTCGTTGGTAAGATATTCTCAATTAGATTCTAATATTTTTGGTTTCGCTAAAATCCTATTTATTTTGAATCCTATACATTCATTTGAACTTTGAAATCGAAATTTCGAACTACCACGCCATTTTAGGCTCGTTATATAATTAAAATAAATTTATTCGTTTTAACTTCGTCGAAAATATATTTTCAGTCATTATTATTTAAAATAATTCATTTTAAATATTCAAAATTCGCTAAAATTGCCAGAATAAAAAATTTAAATTGGCCCAGATTTCCGGGTTATTCCCCCACTTAAAACTTTTCGTCCTCGAAAAGGAAGGAAGCTGGAAGTTCTTTAACTAATCAACTCAACTTTCACTATTTTCATTATGGCTTAAGTTCTTCAACTTTTCAGTTTCTAAGAACTTTTCGAATTTTTCAAAAATTTGGCTAACACCCTAAATTTTCGAAAAAAATTCGCCATAACCTCCCTTGCACCGGGAGCTTCGGGATATTTCAAATAGCCTCCCATGGCTCTCACCAATCCAAAAAGAAAAAGAAACAGCCAAGCGACTCATAAAATCATCAAAAACCCAATAAATTCGTAAACATGTACCTATTTGTCGGGTAAACAATTTTATTCTTCTGCTCTAGCCTCCTTGCTATGACCTATTCAATGTAAGTACATGTATATGCATGCAAATGCGACAAAATTTTCAATACAATTCACTGTTTGGTTCAATTTGGCTAAAGATTCAACATTTAATTAATTAACCAATAATCAAACAACACAACCAGCAATCAATTAGTTGATTATCATTTCAAATTCATAGTCCAAAAATCAAATTTTTGATGCCAAATCACAACAATAGGCCCTATCTAATTTTGGTTCTCACACCAGTCAATTGGAAATATATAGAGATCCCACTTTCGTCACTCGAACATAAATTCTGATGATGAAGCTTCAATCATCAGAACCATCTCCGGGCGACTAGAGCGTAATTCTATATCTACCCAATATATTAAAACTTTGAATACCCGTGGATCAGACGTATATGCAAAATCTTTATATATTGGATTGCCCAAATTCAATACAAATAGATAATGAAATACGAATAATTGATTTAAATTTTCAAAACAAAAATTGTTTTCATTTTGATTTTCAAAACACTATTCTTCACACTCGTTCTAGGATACTACTGATCCTATCTCTAACGAGTCATTCTTATTGGATATCGCTAATCCAATCTCTGATGAATTCTTTCGTTTGGTTCTAACGTGTCTTGTTCTCCGAGCTCTGTAAACCAAAGCTTTGATACCAAGCTGAAACGACCCGAACTTCCCTGTGAAGGAAAGCCTGGATTGAGTTGAGAACACGACCAATCAGAACACAAACAGAAGAACATTTCATTGCTTATTACAACAATTTCCATCAGAATACAAGAATATACAGAGTATAAATAAATATTACACAACAGATTATCAGAGGTTACAATACATTACATAGCAGCGGAAAAATAATACAATACACAACCAAAAGAGATACACGGATGCAGAGCTTTCCGGATATCATTCCAGCTGTAAATCAGGATCCTGTGAATATAAATCTGCAAAACCAAAACTACTAGCTATCCGTGTCAAAATAAGGGCACCCAGAGTTTAGATTAAAACAATAAACTCCAGGTCAGTCATGTGACTAGTGTGATAACTAAAACAGTTATTTAAAACTTCACTTTAAATCAGATATATCAAGGGACCATGCCGTATAACACGGAACGGGTTTCCTCCCAAGAATACCAGTGCATATAACAAAACAGCGCAATGCTTTTTGGAAAAATTAAGCTACTATAAGACCCAGGTCCTATCACACAATGCAAAGCAAGATGGGGGATAGGGTTTTCCCTTATAATAGCCAAACATGCTTGGTACGTTTAAAACAAATCATTTGATACTATTATAAGTGCATAGTGCAGAAAACAACTTCAAATCACAAGTATCAACCATAGACGGCTTGGGTACCATATATCATATTGCCATACTAGGCTCTACAATCAAAACCGCAAATGTCACGTATTGGAAGTTGAGTTTCCATCTGTGAGCCAAGGCAAAAGATAGTCCTCACCAGTTCGAGACTCTATAGCCCGACACTTAGGATCAGAGCTCGAGTGACCCTTGGATCGTCAGGGCCGGTCCATCGATGTGGATTAAATGCCTGAACATTGCGTTTCCCCACCCTTTGGGGGCGTAAATGAGCCAAATGACTCCATCGGCTCCACACAGTCACCGATGTATCCGAGGCGCCTCACAACAGCAACAACCACACTGGTGAAAATAATATAAATGTCAGGGCTGGTAGGTCACTGACACCACCCTAGTCAGAAGGAAACACATGCCCTCCCTGATGTCCTCTCCCGTTTTTGGTTCACAACCGGGGTGTGAGGCTCGTGAATCAACGTTACACAAAGCGATGCCACACAGGCGGTGCTTTGATCATCAACCACAAGACTTTTCTTTTCAATAGAAGCCTCGATCAATTGCCACTTAGTCATGACACACAAGCAATTCACTCCATGCGATTGATATCCATCAATATAACCCCTGAGCTTGTACGTCTCAGAGAAGGGCGTTAAGCAAGAGAATAAATTCTCAGCCGCCAAACAGATATATATTTAATAGAAATCAATCACACAGAATAAAATCCAATGTCAGACACACAGTCCATACAAGTCCGTTCTGGGTCTGAACAAAACCGGAGGCACCATGTACCCTGCATATCCATCGATCTCCATGTACGTCTGGACGATCACCTACTGATTCCCTCCACTTGGGTGTACAGCCCAATCAAGATCATAAGTAATTACTCAAACGATGTGAAGACCTCCGGTTTTCGACCACCGTCTTCATCCTCGACACAACGTCGAATCAGTTATTCAGAATGGGATAAACCCGGTGTTTCTGAATAACTCGCGTATGTAATAAACAAGTGTTACACAAACACAACATATGCCTCATTCCAATTCAGAATATCTTTTACTCAAATATTCTTATACTTTGGGAAAGGTTCCCATTAATTTTATAAAAGATAAATTCTTTAAATTTAATCTTTAATCTTCTTTTGAATATCAATTCAAATTAGTTGGGATTAGCGAACCACACCGAAGTAATCATTTATTTTATTTCCCAATCCCAACCTATTTATCCCATGAAGTAAAACTGGTCATACTTCATATCTAACACCATGGTGTTATCGGTAAATTCAATTACCATCTCACGTTCAAATCTAATTAAAGATTTACCTATCACCTGGAGCAAAACTGGTGATAATCCATTCTCGATCGTTTCACTCTAATCAAAGATTCATTAAAATGCCACTTGGTTTTAATCTTACCAATAATCACTATTAATGATTATTTAACTTGGGAGACTATATCCTGTCTTTAATTGGGTTAAAGAACCAATGTCACTTAAAACACGGTTCATGATAAACCCAAAATCACCTTCTAATTCAATTCCAATTAAACATCATTTAATTGGTATACTTCATTAAATCTAAATAAAAATATTTAATCTTTTTCTCAACTGGGTTTAAGAACAGTGTTAATGAAGACACCATTCACGACAAACCCAAATCCCATTTGATATTAAATACAAGGCTCTGAATAGAAAATATATCAGCTTATATTCAATATCAAATTCTACGACCCACAAATATCGTATTGGAAATAACGATATAAATATATCTTTCAAATTTCCATAACAATATCTGTATAATCATGAAATCCAACATCGAAATATCCCAAAGACAATTTCGATTCAAATCCTTTCCAATTCAATTATTGGAAATTCTTGTTATTTTCAAAACCATTTCAAATCCACTTTATTTATTTTTAAAATAAATGGAATTATAATTCTAGTTCAAAACTAGTTCATTTCGATAAAAATCTATTTTTATCTTTTCAAATATGGAATTTTTCATCCCAATTCTTTCCACATCATTTCTTATGATTTTACACAAATTATTATTATTTTTAATAATTATATCAAGGCCCGTACAGTCGATTTCCATCAACGGCCACCGAACTACACTTACAACGACCTTTTCCAAATTTGATTTGGACATAATTCCAAATCCAACCGTTAGATTTCTAATTTCTAATATTCGTTAGGAATCTCTTTTTGATACGAACCCAACGGTTCTGGTTTCAGGAGAATTCTACTGTCGGATCTCCCGCAATATCAATTCGAAGTCAATGGTCGAAATTCGCGAACTGCCGCGGCGCGGCGCGTTCTATTCAGGCAATTCTATATATATATATATATTATATTTCATCAATTTCCTTTTAAAGCATATTTGATAAATCATTTTAAATTCGCTTTCTAAATGATTTCAACTTCCTATTCGATTTCTAATCAAAATTGAATATTCCATATCATCGATATACAAACGATAATATTTTCAAAACGTTATATTTTGAAATCACTTCCTTTTCTATAATCATTATAAAAATGAATATAATCGATATAAATATCATTCGCGTCAGAATGGTGCTAGTCTAATCAACACGGCTTCAATTCAACACATGAATGTTTATTCTATTCAACAATGAATTTTCTTTTATATTCAACACAAGAATTTTTATTTTATTCAACACATGAATATTTTATTTTATTCAACACATGAATATTCTTCTATTCAACACATGAATAATTTTCTATTCAAATTCTTGTGATTTTACAAATTATTACTATTTTTAAAAATTTAATCAAGGCCCGTACAGTCGATTTCTATCAACGGCTATCGAACTGCACTTATAGCGACCTTTACCAAATTTGATTTGGACATAACTCCAAATCCAACTGTTAGATTTCTAATTTTTAATATTCGTTAGAAAGCGCTTTTCGATACGAACCCAATGGTTTTGGTTTTAGGAGAATCCGATGGTCGGATCTCCCGTAAAATCAATTCGAAGTCAATGGCCGAAATTCGCGAACTGCCACGGCGCGGCGCGTTCTATTCAGGCAATTCTATATATATAATATATATTATATATATTTCGTCGATTTCCTTTTAAAGCGTATTTTATAAATCGTTTTAAATTCTCTTTCTAAACGATTTCAACTTCCTAATCGATTTCTAATCAAAATTGGATATTCCATATCATCAATATGCAAATGATAATATTTTCAAAACGTTATATTTTGAAATCACTTCCTTTTCTATAATCATTATAAAAACGAGTATAATCGATATAAATATTGTTTGCGTCAAAATGGCGCCAATCTAATCAACACGGCTTTTATTCAAACTAGAATATTTTTCTATTCAACACGTGAATTTTCTTTTATATTCAACACATGAATTTTTATTTTATTCAACTCATGAATATTTTATTTTATTCAACACATGAATATTCTTCTATTCAACACATGAATATTTTTTTATTCAACACATGAATTTTCTTTTTTATTCAACACATGAATTTTTATTTTATTCAACACATGAATATTATTTTATATTCAACACATGATTTTTTATTTTATATTATTCCTTATTTTCCAAATTGGAATAAGGCCCAATCAATAACCATATAATGTTAATTATATGGATTCCATACAACACATGTATATAATAGCAACGATAAATAATCAACCATCATCCAGAGTGCACCACACGACTGCATAAGCATTAAATATCAATAATTAACGCTTACACAGTTTGTCAGCCCATCGATTGACATACAACTAAACAATCGAGATTAGTGTACATCAAATATCATCTCAATACCCGTGTGGGGTGTCAAATTAACAAACACATATATTTATTTGTGCAGTTGGGCGATGTGTAAAATTTATCGTCCCAATTAATATCAGTCAAATCGATGTACATAAACAAATCGTTAGATTTGTAAATAAATATTTATTTTACTTCAACACATGAATATATATTTTATTTCAACACATGAATATATATTTTATTTCAACACATGAATATATATTTTATTTCAACACATGAATATATATTTCTTCTTTCAACACATGAAATTATCTTTCTTTCAACAAATGAAATTTTATTTCCCTCAACACAATCAACAATAAAATTTCACAACACAAACAATCACACAAACAAGTCATCCATGGTCTGTGGACGACGGGTGTCGGGTGCTACTAAGCACCGTCTGCATCCTAGTATATATTTCAAACTAGAAATTAAATTAAAAGTGAGGAGTTCTCACCGATAAGGTAAACCATACGCCACGGCTCTTCATATGTAGAAAATCTTCAACGTGCTTGCCTTTTGTCACTTTCGTCATCCGTGTTTGCTACATATATAAAAATCACATTTTTATATTCTCTAGTATATAAAAATCGAATTTTTATCTTCACTCTATGTATAAGAATTATAATTTTATATCGCTCTTTTCATAATAAAAATCATATTTTTAATTCACTACTTCATATATATATAAATCGAATTTTTTTTTCGCTACAAGAATAAAAATCATATTTTTATAATCACAAAAATCATATCTTTATCTCACCTTTTCTGTGTTAAAAGCTCGATCTTTCTACTTTCTACATTCATATAAAAATTATATTTTTAATTTCTTTAACTTCATACCAAAAATCCAATTTTTATGCTTCGTTATAAATAGCAAAAATCATCTCTTTACTATATATAAGAAATCAAATCTTTATGCTATAACAACCTAAACTTTAACTAATTCAAAATCATAACCTTCTTCATTAAAAATCCTATTTTTATACCTTATCGTTTTCTATGAAAATAACGACTTTATATAAACTGAAAATTAAATTTTATTTAAATATTATTACTTGAAAAAATGTAATAAAAGAAATAAAATTAAATATAATTAAAACTTACAGCGAAGGGGGGCTTGAGGGCTCGCGTAGGGGAGGGGGGTGGCGCTGTTCTTCGCCGGCGGTCGGTGAAAGTGGCGGATTGGGGGTTTGAAAAAGGGGTAGTGGAGCGTGAAGTAGAGGGAGAGGAGGAAGCGGAGGGGGGAGGGGGACTGCGAACAGCGGAGGGGGCTCGGAGGTGGGCGGCTACGGCCTGGAGGCGGCGGCCTGGGTTCAGGGAAGGCGCGGTTCTCGATTTATGGCTGAGGAGGGCGCGTCGTGCGTCGGATTGGAGAAGGGGGGGTCTCGATCGATGGAGGGGGTTGAGGTGGAGGAGGACGGCGCTGCTCCGGTGGGTGAGGTGGAGGCCGACGCGATGGTGGAAAAGGGTGGTCGGCGCGATTTAGGTTTCTTTTTTTCTTTCTCTTTTCTGAATCGGTCAACGGGGGGAGGGGGAGAAGGTATAAAGAGAGGTTTTTTTATTTATTTAATTATTTAATTTCAAAAAGCAACTTTTTATTTCGACCTCAAAATGAGACTCATCGCCTGTCGTCCATTGCTAACTACCCCCATTTCGAACGCAATGGGATATGTTTCGTAAGCCAATTCGGCTGTTTCGACCAGTTTTCATCAAAATCAAAATATAAATATATATATTCAATTTTGAACGTACATTTCAATTTACCAGGGTCACATTCAGACTCTAAAAATTCCCGAAAAATATTTTCTAGCTTCATATTGACGATACGGTCCTAACAAAACTAATTTCGTCAAACTCGGAGACCGTTTTGATAAATGGCCATTTTCCAGTCGATTAAAATCAACTGAAACTGGTCAAACGCGTTTTCCTTTGCCACACTCACATATTGATTCAGAAAATTATGAATTTTGAAAACAAGCAATAACTTGACATCACAGATCCAATAAAAGTGGTTTCGTCGAAAACCGAGGTCGTTTGCAAAATTTCCATTAAGGGCCAAAATTCCATAGTGACTATTCTGAATTTTCAACTGGGCATAACCTTTGGTCCCCGCTATGAAATTTCAATTCTTCGGATTCGTTGGAAAGATATTCTCAATTAGATTCTAATATTTTTGGTTTTGCTAAAATCTGGTTTATTTTGAATCCTATACATTCATTTGAACTTTGAAATCAAAATTTCAAACTACTGCGCCATTTCAGGCTCGCTATATAATTAAAATAAATTTATTCGTTTTAATTTCGTCGAAAATATATTTTTCGTCGTTATTATTTAAAATAATTCATTTTAAATATTCAAAATTCGCTAAAATTTCCAAAATAAAATTTTTAAATTGGCTCAGATTTCCGGGTTATTACAATTCCCTAAATATTAATCTCGAAGGACGAAACCAACATCAGATCAATACCCAGGAAACAATTCAACTTAGCTAATCTCCAGTTACTTTCTAATTTTATTAACTCCATTGGGTTTAAGACTAGTATTATTAAAGATGCCATTCACGACAAACCCAAAGTCTCATTCCATTGTTAATCGGGTTAAAGAACAAGTGTTATTTAAAACACCGTTCACGATAAACCCAAAATCAATTTCAATTCAATTCCAATTAAATATCAATTAATTGGTAAACTACTTTAAATCTTATTTAAAAGATTTATTCTTTTCTCATTTGCATTTATGAAAAGTGTTATTGAAGACACCGTTCACGACAAACCCAAAATCCAATTTGATATTAAATACAAGGCTCTGAATAGAAAATATATCGGCTTATATTCAATATCAAATTCTCAAATCAACAAATATCGCATCGGAATAACGATATATATATCTTCCAAATTCCTCCACAATATCCGTATAACCATAGAATCCAATATCGAAATTTTCAAAGATAATTTCGATTCAAATCCATTCAAATTCATATATTGGAAATTCTGGTTATATTAAATCCTATTCTCAATCCAACTTATATATTTAAAAATTATTGGATTTCAAATCTGGTTCATAATTAGTTCATTTCAATAAAAATATATTATTATCTTTTCAAATATGGAATTTTTTCATCCCAATTCTTTCCAAATCATTTATTATGATTTTACACAAATTATCGATATTTTTAATAATTTTATCAAGGTCCATACGGTCGATTTCCATAAACGACCATCGAATTGCACTTACAACGACCTTTTCCAAATTTAATTTGGACATAATTCCAAATCCATCCGTTAGATTTCTAATTTCTTGTATTCTTAGAAAGCCCTTTTCGATACGAACCAAACGGTTCTAGTTTTAGGAGAATCCGACGGTCGGATCTCCCGTAATGTCCATTCGAAGTCAATGGTCGAAATTTGCGAACTACCACGGTGCGGCGCGTTCTATGCAGGCCATTAAATATATATAATATATATATTTCGTCGATTTCCATTTAAAACATATTTTATAAATAGTTTTAAATTCGTTTTCAAAATGACTTCAACTTCATATTCAATTTCAAATCAAATTTGAATATTCCTTAATAAATTCATTTTAAATTCATTTTAAAACGATTTCAATTTCATTTCAAATCCAATTTGAATATTACTTAATAAATTGGTTTTAAATTAATTTTAAAACAATTTCAATATCATTTCAAATTTCAAATCAAATTTGAATATTCCTTAATAAATTCATTTTAAAACGATTTCAATTTCATTTCAAATCAAATTTGAATATTCCATATCATTTTAATGTTAAAATGATAATATTTTCAAAATTTCAAATTTTGAAATCACTTTTCGATATTCATTATAAAATGAATAAAATCGACAAAATTCCCGTTCGTGTTAAAATGAAGTTCTACTACTTAACACAGCTTCACATTTCAATATTCACTCAATATCATTTTAAAATATTCGATAATTCTGAACTGGAATCAAACACAGTCAATTGCCATATAAATTTATTTAATTATGGATTTCATACACACATGTACACAACAATAATCAAACACACTCAACCATCATCCAGAGTACATTACACAACTGTATAAGCGTTAAAAACAAATAAAAATTGCTCAACATAGCCTGTCAACCCATCGATTGACATACCACTAATTATTGGGATCAGTGTATGTCAAATATCATCCCAATACCCGTGTGGGGTTTTCAAACAATAAATACTGGTTATTATTTATGCAGTTGGGCGATGTGTAAAATTTATCGTCCCAATCAATATCAGATAAATGAGTGTACATAAACAAATCATACGATTTGTTTATGAATATTTATTTCAATACATGACTCTTTCACACAGTTTATATATTCAATAAAAATGATATTTTTATTGTTCAAATATTTTATTCCATACATGAATATTCTATATATTTTATATATACAATAAAATGATATTCTTATTATTCAATATTTTATTCATCACATGAATATTTTATACAGTTCATTTCACATCACAATCACATCCCACAACACGATCCCACAACACGATCCAATCAAACAAGTCGTCCATGGTCTATGGACGACCGGGAGCAGTTCATACATGCAGTTATAAAATAAATAACTGTACAAAAATAATTTTAGTGAGAAGTTCTCACTATCGGTTTCCACTCCGCCAGTTTTATCTGAATTTCGGAACAGTTCAGGTTTGAATTTTCCTGAAGTTCAAATTTAGTCCAAATAGCTTCTAGTCAGTTCCACGTTGAAGTGTTCGTTGTTGCGAATCCAACGCAACTAAAATCGTGTGATTTCGTTTCTGTTTGCAAAACTTATTGCATTTTAAATATTAATGACTTTTATAAACTAATTAATTAATTAAAAATTATAATGCTCATTACAGTTAAAAATCACGGCCATTTCCTCCCTCCTCTTCAAATCGTCGAACCCATACCCTCGCTACCCAAATCCGTTCGTTGCGCCTCCACCTGGCTGCCGGACCACAATCGGTCCCTACCACCACCGGCGCCTACGCGCAGCCGCTCAGACCCACCAACCGAGGCTCGCTCGAACCCCTCCGGTGGCCAGAAAACGGCCATGTACGCTGCCACTTTGGCAAGCGATTCCTCCTCGAACACTCAGCGAAAATCCATCAAACCAGGGTGGATTTGAAGAGAAAAAGGAGTACTTTAATTTTCACTTTGGATTGAGGATCTAACCCTAAGCGATTTGGGAGAAAAATCACCCTAAATTTTCAAGTGTACAGCCGTCGGTTTTTTTGATGAAGATGGCGGCTCGTAATAGTGAAATTAGGGTTTAGTTTTAATATATATATATATATATATTTATTTATTTATTTATATTATTTTAATTCTAAATATATCTGTTTGTTGATACAAAGTCCAAATCGAACCCAACGACTGTCGTCCCTAGCCAAATACCCCTATTCCGGACACAATGGGATAAGTTCGGTAAGCTGATTCGACTATTTCGATCAGTTTCCATTTAAATTAAAATATAAATCAATGTATGTCTAATTTAAACCTACATTTTAATTTACCGGGGCCACATACTGACTCCAAAAATTCCAGAAAAATAAATCTGGCTTTGTTTTGACGATACGGTCCTAACAAAACTAATTTCAATGAATTTGGAGAACGTTTGAAAAATGGTCAATTTCCAGTCGATTAAATTCAACTGAAATCGGTCAAATGTGTTTAAGTGTGCCACACTCACATATTAATTCCAAAAATTATGAAAATTGGAATCTAGCAATAATTCGACATTCCGGATCCAATAAATGTGGTTTCGTCGAAATCGGAGGTCGTTTGAAAAATCTCCAATTTTAAGGGTTATTTTCCATAGCGACTATTCTGAATTTTCAACTGGGCGTAACTTTTTATTCCCGCTATGAAATTTCATTTTTTCGGATTCACTGGAAAGATATTTTCAAACAGATTCAAATAATTTTGGTTTTAATATAGTATTTTGAATCCTATCCATTCATTTGTAATTTGAAATTGAATTTTCAAACTACCGCGCCATTTCCAATTCCTTTTATAATTAAAAAAAATGTTTATATTCTAACTTCCATCTAAATAAATATATACATTCTAATTCTATTCAAAATAAACTTTTAGTTGTTATTATTTAAAATAAATCATTTTAAATATTTAAATTCATTAAAATAGCCAAAATAAATTTTTTAAATTGGTTCTGATTTTCTGTGTTGTTACACCAATACAAGTGACCCTTGGATCTAGCATAAGATATTTGGTCATTTAAATTTCAAACACATCTCTAGGATTTCTAAATTAGACACAATTAGGGGATTACCCAAAATGAAGTTTAAATTAATAATTTATGTGATGCTTGTCAGTTTGGAAAATTAAAAAGAAGTTCTTTTAAATCAAAAAAGGAAATTACATCCTTGGAACCATTAGAGTTAATTCACAGGGATTTATTCGGTCCATCCCAAACCCAATCGATAAATCACAATAGATACGTTTTCGTAATAGTCGACGATTTTTCTAGATTTACTTGGACTTTGTTCCTTAAAAATAAAAGTTATGCTTTTGATCAATTTAAATCTTTTTCTAAAAGAAGCCAAAACTTATTATCATTAAAAATCAAACCAATACGTAGTGGCCATAGTGGAGAAATTGAAAATTAAGATTTTGAAAATTTTTGTAATAAAAAGGGAATAACCCATTATTTTTCTGTCCCTAGAACCTCGCAACATAACGGAGTAGTTGAATGTAAAAATAGGACGATACAAGATTATGCGAGAACTATGTTATCGATAGTAATTTTACAAGAAATTTTTGGGTTGAACTAGTTGCCATAGCTTGTTATATTTTAAATAAAATTTCAATGAAACCCTTAACTCATAAAACATCATATGAACTTTTGTATAATAAGAAACCAAAAGTATCATATTTTAAAATATTTGGAAGTAAATGTTAATACTTAATACTAAAGAAAATTATGATAAACTTGACTCAAAATCTGATAAAGGAATATTTATTGGATATTCAGAGAGAAGTAAGGCATGTAAAATTTCTAATTCAAGAATCAATACTATAAAAGAAACCTTAGTTGTACTCTTTGACGAAAATTATAAAAATACAATACAACACAACGAAGATGAATGTGAAAATGAAGTTAATAAAACAAATAATGAAGATAGTCAACCAAATAAAAGAATTAAATTACTAAGAGACCATCGTGTAGAAAATATCTTAGGAGATATTGAATCCGTCATTAGGACTTGTAATCAATTAAATAATACGAGTAATTCAGCATTTATTTCAACTATTGAACCTAAAAATCCAAGGGAAGCATCATCTGATGATTCATGGATCCTTGCTATGCAAGGGGAATTGAACCAATTTACTTGGAATGATGTATGGGAACTTGTTCCTAGACCAGAGGATAAAACTATAATAGGAACTAAATGGGTTTATAAGAATAAAATGAATGAACATGGTGAGGTTGTAAGAAATAAGGCACTATTAGTAGCGCAAGGTTATACTCAAGAAGACGGAATAGATTGCAATGAAACGTTTGCCCATATAGCTAGATTAGAAGCAATTAGGATATTACTAGCATTTGCAAACCATAATAAATTCAAATTATATCAAATGGCTGTTAAAAGTGTTTTTCTAAACAAATTTGTTAAAGAAGAAGTATATGTAGAGCAACCACCTCTCTTTGAGGACGAAAAATTACCAAAACACATATATAAGTTAAAGAAATCGTTATATGGATTAAAAGAGACTCCTAGGGCGTGGTATGATAGATTAAAAAATTACTTGTTACAATCCAACTTTGAAATAGGAAAACTAGATAACACCTTGTTTATTAAAAAGAATAATAAGGATATACAACTAGTGCAGATATATGTTGACAATATAATTTTCGGATCAACAAATGATAAGATGAATAAAGAATTTTCAGATGTTATGACACAAGAATTTGAGATGAGTCATATGGGAGAATTAACATTCTTCTTAGGCTTACAAATTCGTCAATTAAAGAATGGAATTTTTATTAATCAAGAAAAATATGCAAGAGATTTAATTAACAAACATTATTTAACAACAACTAATGGGAGACCAGCACCATTGGTAACTAATATATCCTTAAGTATTGATGATACATCAAAATACATTGATAAAAAATTATATAAAATAATGATAGGATCACTATTATATATAATCGTTAGTAGACCAGATATAAGGCATAGTGTATGTCTCTGTGCAGGATACCAATCACAACCTAAGGAAACACATTTAAAAGCCGTAAAATGTATTCTAAGATATTTAAAACATACATGAGACTTTGGATTATTTTATCCTAAGAATGATTCATTCGATTTAATTTCTTATTGTGACACTGATAGGGTTGGCAATTAGAACCAAGAACCGAAGACCCGAACCGAACCGACTGGACAAGACCCGAATCGAACCCAATGGGTCTAGGGTCGGGTCTAGGTGATGAAAATACAATTTAAACCTGATCAAACCCGACCCGAATTGACCTAACCAAAAAACATTAAAATATATGTAATTTTAGTGTTACTATTTAGCGGAACCCAAACCGACCCGAACCGAAGCTCGGGTCGGGTCCAGATTTTAGAAATTTATATTTCACATCCGAAAAACCCCGACCCGCCTAGTACCGAGATACAACGGGTCGGGTCCGGATCCATCCGGTCCGGTCTAATTGCCACCCCTAGACATAGATCATGCGGGATGTAAATCCGATCATGAAAGTACTAGTGGAACATGCTATTTATTAGGACATTCACTACTCTCGTGGTTTAGTAAAAAACAAAATATTGTATCTTTGTCAACAACTGAAGCAGAATATATCTCTATTGCTTTGGCTAGTTCACAAGTAATATATATGCAACAAACTCTAAATGATTTTGGATTAACTATAAATAAATCACCAATATACTATGATAATATGAGTGCTATAAATATATCTAAAAATCAAACTCATCACTCAAGAACTAAACATATTGATATACGACATGATTTTCTAAGAGATAACGTAAGTAAAGAGAAATTTTCACTAGAATTTATAGAGACAGATAAACAAATAACAGATATATTAACAAAACCACTAAATGAAGCAACATTTACTAAATTGAGAAGAGAATTATGTATTTGTGCATTAAGAGAATTAGAATAATTAAATATATTAATATATATATATAAGAATAACATTAAAAATCAGAAAATAAAAAACAAAAAACATAAGTATGTCGACATACATATGTCACTATGTCGACATATAGCTATCATATTTTTAAAACTAATTCTGACCAAAAGTTAGTTAAAATAACTATTTAAACTCTTCACTTTGAATTTTCTTCTACATTCTCTTACTTCATTTCTGTAAAAACCCAAAACCAAAGTAAATCATGGCCTCCACCAATTACAATAACCAAATTAACTCCGAATCATCTGCTGGAGCATCCGTAGGTCCATTCCAATGTTCTTCCATCTCACATGTAATCAAATTGGAAGAGAAAATGGAATATACTCTTCTAATGCTTGCTGAGATTCAAGTTCTCCAAATTCGGATAAGTCAAGAGAAAATTCGATAAGGAAAGATGATGCGGAACCTTCATAGGTTTTAATGGATAATCAAGCAAATCCAATCATCATCGAAGATGATAATCAAGCAATGAATGAAGAAGTAGAGGAAGAAGAGGAGGAGGAAGAAATGATGGAAGAAGAGGAACTAAAAGAGGTACGACAAGAAGTCACAGATGAGGATGATCAAGTCATATGCGTTGGTGAAGTCTTGTTTGATCAATATGGAAATATAGTTGAACGAAATGGAGATTTTTGTCTTCATTACCCAAATTGTCCAACCCATAAGTCTCCTATCGTAAATAACAAATAGAATTTAGGTTTCTTTTCGTTTATCTTCGTTTTTTCGATGCACTACGTGTATATTTCTACATCACGTGTATCGCTTGTATTGAAAAACAATGTTTAATATAATATCCACTTTATAAGCATTTCATTAATCTGTTATATAGGCACAATTTAGGGGGAATCGTATACATTAAATATTTTGATCCCAAGTTATACATATATATCTTATTACTTTAGTATAGAATAATAATACGATATAGATAAATATAGAACTTTTGGGGAGTATTTTTAGAAATTCTTTTTGATAATACCAAAGGGGGAGAATTATAAAATATAGACTTAGTTTAAGTATAATATATAGGATTCATATTGACTATTAGAAGGATCAGCATTAACAGGTATGAACGGGTATGAATATTTTATAAACTAAGGTTGTCATCATCAAAAAGGGGAAGATTGTTGGAGAATGGAGTTTTGATAACAACAACCTTATTTCAATATTAATTGATTATAAAATAAGAACTAGCATCTCTATCTAGAATATATATATATATACACACACACATATATGCAGGATTTGTATACAGGAATCAATATTGAAGACTGTATAGTTTTAGACCTTTAGAGATTCAGAATTCAGAAGAGATTCAGAATTCAGAATAGATTCAAGACTCATGAGTAATCAAGAAATCAAGAGTTCGAGATAAATATTGTAATAGAGTCTAGTTAATATGTAAGACTCTGAATAACACTCTAGGTTCAAATTCAAATTCTGTTTTTCAAACTTTGATTTTCAAATTTCAAATTATGTTTTAAAAATTCAAATTTTAATTAAGTTTCTATCTTACTTTTGATTTTAAACTTGAGTTTTAAAGTTTATAAGTTTTTATATATTTATATACTTTTATATTTATATAGTTTAAACTTTATAATTCTATAATTATGGTTATATAATTTGTATTTATAATTTCATGTGATTTTCTACTTTATAATACTTATTTATATCACTATACTTTAATTCAAGAATTTCTAGAATTATATATACAGTAAAACACTTGAAAAATATTCAAAATTCAAATTTTTGAAACACATATGTCGACATAAATATGTGGGGATGACGACGCACAATTGTCATATTTTCAGTTTTGAAAGAAAGTGTCTTTTCACCATTTGTAACGTTCCCGAAGCGTTGCAACCTTTCAAATCTTATAAATATATGTTGATTTCGAATTTTTTATTCATTCTTCTTCTACGTCTTTATCCCTTTTCACTCCTCCATTATTATTTCTTATTTTGATGATTTCTACACTTACTTCATCGATTTCTATTCTAAATACATAAAACTTCTTCTCTTCTCACTCTATACTCATTACTCTTTGAATCAAAGTGCTATTGAGGAGTTATAGGGTTGTTGTAATCATTTGAGATTGTTTTGGGATAGTTTGGAAATGTGTGTTCCTTGTAGCCGTGAAATCAAGGAAAGGAAACGGTGTTACCTTGCAGTTAGGAAATCAAGGTTGGTGGAAATAATGCTGACCTTGTATCCGTGGAATCAAGGGGATCGTACTGATATTTTGATCTAGTAATAAAACTTCACGCAATCTGGCGTTGCATGGGACTGGATGTAGGAGTAATCCGAACTAGTATAAAATCTGATGTGTTCTTTCCTTTTCTGCATTTTATTTTTGTTATTTCTATGTTTTTGTTTGATTATGTATCTGTGATTATCTCTATAGTGTGTGATTCATATATTAGATCATATTAGTTCTAGATTTTCTTAAATTCCTTGAAAACACTATTCGCCCCCCTCTAGTTTTAGTTTTTCCTTAAGGATCCATTCCGCATTCCCTAATAGTTATGTCAAGCAAAACCTAGACCCATGCCATCGACCTGGGATACATACTATATATATTGTGTGTAGAGTAGTCTTTCCTTGGGAAAAATTATTAAGCGACTGACCTATTTCTTATTGGGTATTAAGTGGTTAGGACTAGGTTCGCTTCTAAGGTTCACTCCTTGGTTCAGGACACAAGTCATCGGGCCTGCCCTTCAAGAATTAAATGGCTTTTGGGTCTGCCTTTCTCCTATAAGGTATGAAATGGTCCTAGTAGACGATAACGTGTATCGGGTGATTATCCAAGTAATGTCCGCTTCTTATCTAGTGGCTAGTGAGGGCTGACCTAGGGACGGATTATGTATACATGGCCTAAGGAACCACCATCTAAGGGAAGTGTTAAGTGATTAGGAATTCACCCATAGGGACAACTAGATAGTAACAAGAGGGTTCACCAGAGGGTTCTTCTTAAAAGAAGCCATGTTCCTGACTCAACCTGGTAGTAAGTAACTGTTACTATTTCTCGATCTACAAGAAGAGTTATTATTTATAAAGTTAATGTTATAATGGGCTCTTCAGTGGTTTGATGTCCTCCTATCGGTATTAAGTGACTAGAGGGATGTCCACCCTAAATAAACTAAGACATAGCATTAAGTGACCATAAGGATGTCCACCCTTAAATTGGCTTTGGTGTTTTAAGTAACTTCTGGGATGTCTGCCTCATATGTTTACTTGTGTGTATGCTTGTTTGCGTGGAGATATCGTGAAGAATTTATATAGCCAAATATAGAAGATAGTTATTCCTGAAAACCTAAGTGAATTTCATTCACCAAAACTTTATGTTCTGACCTCCCTCCTCTTTACATATAAATAGGATAGTGGGTTGGAACGC
Organism: Allium sativum; assembly: GCA_030737875.1. Lineage (NCBI taxonomy): Eukaryota > Viridiplantae > Streptophyta > Magnoliopsida > Asparagales > Amaryllidaceae > Allium > Allium sativum. The sequence goes on from CM060920.1 coordinate 677,032,526, forward strand.
TTAGATCAGTGATACCTTGGAAATGGAGGATCCATAACTATTAGGCTTTATTATTATATTGGGATAATTAATGTTGATGTAACTATTATTGCATGATACTTGTTGTAACCGACACTTTGTGTAATGACCCGGATACTTATGGGTTAATTTTAAATATTTAAAATGGATTTAAATATTTAGTTGATTATATAAATGAATTTTTATATTTATGTTATCTATTTATAAATATCGATTTCGATTTAATATCATATATATTAAATTATCAAAATAAGTAATCAACAAATAACTGAATTCGAAGTTAAAACTGATTTGAAAACAGTTAAGATAATTAATTCAAACTCCTGTTTAAAATTTGAAGAATAATATTTAATTATTATCGAAGAACTAAATGGTTTGAAATTTAATTTATATCAATTTAAATTAATATCTGTCCCGGATGATTGAACTGGACTTCGATACTTATCCCAGTGGGTTCAGAATAGTGATTTTACCGTAAAATTGACAGTTGTTGGGTTCAGAAAGGAGTTCAACATCATGGGTAGTTAATTTAAAGGATACCGGTTCAATTCAAAGGAAAATAAATAAATAAATAAAATCATTGGTACCTTATTAAACCACATATCCCCTTCTCCTCCATAAATTAAAACAACTGTGGTCTCCTTATAGTTCACAAAATAAAAACACACGGTGCTCCCTTTATTTCCACAGATCAAAAACTCTACACAGTATAAATCGAGATGGTGTTAAGGATAAACGCAAGAATCAAAAGGAGGATCTGAAATTAAAATAAATGGCCACACTCTCAAAGAAACTCGAATTCAGTCACAAAGAAGAAGAGGGGAAATCAAATTCGATTTGGATTTCGAATTCGCGTCTGGAGCTCGACTGCGAATCTAAGGCAGTCGCGACTGTGAGTGGTTCGAGCTAGGCATTCTGTTTGGGTTCAACGCCAGGGAGAAGCGAGTGATTGTCATTGGAGTTGGGGGGATCCGTTCAAGTGGAGTTGGTGCCATTGAAAGGAGGATCACTGTCGTTTCTGGAAGAACGTCGATGGCCTGCGGATTTCAGATACTGGGTGTGAGCAGTTTTCCCTGGAGCTCGACTTTGACAGTGACAGGTTGGAGGCGCGTGCCTTGTTCAGGGATGATATGGCTTTGTTTGTCAAACTAGAAGTAGTTCGAAGGTTCTGAGAAGTAGAGTTGTATTTAGGAATTCGATTTGGATGGTAGGGGTAAGGCTCGGAATTTGGTGACAGTAAAGTTGCGAGAGGAGAAGATCAGTTAGGGGATCGATTCATGTGTTATATCTTGGTTTTAAAGGTAATCCAATTTGCATTTTTAAATTTAGTTAATAAAGATTAATTTTAATAGAAGTATAACTCGCATACTTAATTTTTATATGAATAGAATTTGGAGTTCGATAGCTGGAAGTGAGAGTTCAGTTTGTTGCAAATAATCCTGAACGAGAATTGAATGAAGAAGGGTTAAGATTTTAGTAAGGTAATTGATTTACAATAAAGTTAAAATTTTACTTTTACGCAAATAGAAAAAAAAAGAAAATACCCTAGCTTAAATTATAAGCTCTTCATACAAAATTAGATGCAGACAATGAAATAGGTTGGAGTCGAATTGGTAAAAGCTTTGCATTAGAATATATTCGAAGTGATTTGGAATGTTTCGGGAATATCCAAATCAACTAAACGCGTATTGGATCTGCAAATGAAATAACTATGAGTAAATCTCACTCTGTTTTATTTAGAATTATTTTTATCGGTCAAAAATAATTGTTTTCTTGATTGTTGGATGCTTTAAATATTTATTTATTGCTGTTAAAAATATATTAGTTATCTAGGATTGGTTGACTATTATATATATATATTGGGTTGATGATTGGTTGGATTCCCGCAGTCTCATTAGCGGATGCCCGCAGTTTCATAGTGGATGATTTCAGCAGAAGCCCGTAGTTTCATAGCGGATGATTTCCCTATGCGCCCCACAAATATATATTAGTGGATGTAACACCCCGTATTTCAGTTAATGCTAAAATTCACTAATTGCAGAATAAATAATCTCAGATGTGAGAATTGGGGGAAACGGGCTGCGTCATTGCGTTCGTCTCGGAAAAATACGCAGAATAGAGTCCGAAATTTTGTAAATCGGAGTCCGTATGGCCCAGTTATGGCCCAATGAAGTTGGCAGAAAATTCAAGTTAAAAACAGATTTAGAAATGCAAAACTAGATTTCGAAATTGGAGCCAGCAGGGGGCCAGGCGGGAAACTTCCCGCGCTACCCATGTCGACAGGGCTGTCGACAGGCCTGTCGACTGGGGAGTCGACTTGCCTGTCGACTTGCATGTCGACCTGGGCGCGGCGTCCAGAGAACCTGGGTGCACCAGGTTGGGTTTTAGGCTGGCTTGGAGGGCTGGGTTCTAGAGATTTCCTAAATCTAAGGGTCCTAATCTAACCTAGGGTTAATCTAAGGGCCTAAAACACTACCTAATCCTATAAATAAGACCCCAACCCTACCCTAATTCATTCATAATTAGATCTTGTAACTAAACTATGGCAAAATGAAACTTGATCATGGCCTCCACAAATCAATGAAGAGAGTTGCAAGCTAATCAACCTCTAATCAACATCTTCTTCAACTAAAGCAACTAATTCCACTTCATAAGTTTGCTAATCTTGGTTTTGGTGAGTTTCTATCACTTTGATGATCAATTGCTAAATTAAGTAGATGAGATATGATGAGATCTATGGTTTTGCATGAGGATTAATGGGTTTTCAAGTCATATGATATGATGTGAATATGCTAATCTATGTTTAATATTAATCCTATGTTTATGCATGTTGAATATGTGAGTTTATGCAAGTTGGATATGTGGGTTTATGCAAGTTGGGTATGTGGGTTTATGCAAGTTAAGTGGTGGGTTTATGCATAATAAGTAATTGATTTTATGCATGCTAAGTATGTGGTTTTATGCATGCTAAGTGTTTGGTATTGTGCATAAATCATGACATGCAAGTTTACCCTTTTAAATGTGATGCATACATATGCAAGATGACACCTTTATATGCTATGAATATATATATATATATATATGCATGGTTACCCTCCTTTAAGATGCAAGTCATATATGCAAGTTCAACATGTTATACAAGTTATGTGTATGCTTATATGCAAGTTCAACATGTTATACAAGTTATGTGTATGCTTATATGCAAGCTCAACATGTTATACAAGTTATGTGTATGCTTATATGCAAGCTCAACATGTTATGCAAGTTATGTGTATGATGTTATGTAAGTTATGTGCATGTTGTTATGCAAGTTATGTGTATGATGTTATGCAAGTTATGTGCATGATGTTATGTAAGTTATGTGTATGTTGATATGCAAGTTATGTTTATAATATTATGTAAGTTATGTGTATGATGTTATGCAAGTTAACATGTAACATGTTGTGCAAGTTCACACCTTTAAGACACATGCAAGTTCACCTTTGTATAACCTATGAACACTTATGCAAGTTGCCTTTATACATGACATATGTATGTTCATGCAAGTTGGGTTATTTAGTAATGCTAGTTGGGTTAATGTCATGATGTAAGTGGACACCTTTTAACCCATGTTAATGCTAACGTATGCTAAATGAAACCCATGTTAATTGTGAAAGAATCTTCACTTGGAAATATGTCATGTTAGCATAAGTAGGTGGGGAAACGATGGGGTTAATAGACATGTTAATGAAATGGTGTGAAATGGTTATGATTAAGCATACCATAAAATGAATAAGCATAAGTGGGAATTTACCTATTGAGTTAGGTCTACCCCATGGGAATTTACCTATTGAGTTAGGTCTACCCATGTTATGAAAAACTTGATATTAATTAGGGATAATTAATATGGGGGTGATTAATTAGGTGTAATTAATCAACTAAGACATGAGGTTGGACCCTTTTGTAGCGGAAGTCTGCCCGGAACCGACCAGCCATCCAGCGGCTACAAATGATTGGCCCAATGTGAGAGGTCTTAGTCATAAATTAAATACATGATTAAAGTAAAGACACGAGGTTAGACCCTTTTGATGACAGAAGTCTGCCCAGAACCAACCGGCATATCCAGCAGTCATAAAAGACGGTCTAATGTGAGAGGTCTTTATGAGGTCATGATCTTAATTAATGAATTAAGAAACACTTAACCATATTAGCATGTAGTGGGACATGAGGGGTTAAGTGGGTGCCTTGGGAGGCATGAGGAGACTAGTGGGTTGCCTTGGGTGGCAATAGAAAAATACGATTAGAATACTTAACCAAGGTGGAACATGTAATTAAACATGATTAAAGGGTTAAGTAAGTGCCATGGGTGGCATGTGAAAATCTAGTGGGTACCTTGTATGACAATTAGAATATGATTAAAGGACTTAACCAAAATTTATAACATGTAAGGGGGCATGGTTAAAGGGTTAAGTGGGACTCACTAGAAATAACAAGCTTAGGTGGTAGCTTGTGGGGGCCCGTTTCAACCAATATCCCAAACGTATCTTTGTGGGCTCGACTCTAGTCGAGTGACGGGACACGCATATTGGGCTTGACTATAAGAGGCCAAACCGGGTTAGCGGTGGCAACGCGGGACCAACGGGTTTCATATGCGTGTGTGGACCCGGGCTGGTTGGTAAGTCGTTGTTGCATCGTGTAGATATAAAGCCGTGCACCGTTGATATTATCAGGTGGCCACTTTGGGGAATGATACACCCCATCGTGGGACCAGCACGGGTATCTACGTAGGGGAGCCGATCGCTTGGGGAGTAGTGGGTACACCTATGTAGTCAGATAGGGGTACACGAAACTACTAAATTACTAAGTACACTTAGTGGGATCAACCTTTAAGTAGGAATGACTGGTGTGGTGCAGTGTAGTAATTATCCTTGGGTGGGTGAATGCGTCTTTACGGTTATCTTAGTTTATCCTAAGTCTACCAAGCTGCTTAGTGTAGCCATTCATCCCCAGACGTTACCGTATATCAAGCTTATGTCTTCTCTGGTTACTTTAATGATTGTATTGTTAAAGTTATAGGACTCGCTCAGACTTATGTCTGACCCCGTTGTTTTTATCTTTTTCCCAACCCTCAGGTTATCAGAGTGGGCCCAGTACGAGTAGGGCTTTGATCAGGCTGCTTTATCCTCTTTTGGAGCTTGGACCATAGGTGTACAGCTCAGCTTACCCTTTCTTTTATGGCTATCAGTTCATGTATTGGGATTATGTACTTTTATTTATCAGGATGGATATTTTGTACTTGACTCTTATTATGGTTTTGTGATGTAACCAAACATGTTTTACCTTCCGCTGCAATGAAATGATGTTTTAAAAAAGTTTCAAGTATTACTTATATCTGTCTTGTTGTAATTTTTCAGTTCTATATTCACTTAAAATACTCCACCGATGTTATGGCATTCCCTTAGAGAGTGACCATAGCGGGTGTGGTATGTTACACATGGTACCAGAGCAAAGGTTACCGGAACAGATAAAATTTTTGGAAAACTATTTTTCTGAAAACATTTTTGGAAGAGATATTTTCGAAAACATGTCTTTAAAGAGAAAAGTTTTTGAAAGAAAAGCATAATCCCCGATAGCCATATCTTTATCTTTCGAATTCTCCGTTTTGAATCTTTCCTTTTTCATCTCAGCATGGCTGAAGATCTTTATCTTCCGGACGGTGTAGCGGTACCAGTATGGTATAGGAGGTTGTTAGAGGCTAGGGCCGCCGCTGCAGGTCCAGCAAATGTTCCTCCTCCACCCGTTACACTCGCTCCTCCTCGCGCGGATACTTTTGCTATGACTTGTAGGAAGTTTAAGGCTATGGGAGGAAAACCTTTTGTGGGAGCTAGGGATTGGCTTAGTGAGACGGAAGAATTAATGGAAATCTTGGAAGTGGAAGAGGGAAAGAAAGTCAGGTTAGCCGCTTGGTTAATGGAAGGAGAGGCCTCGTTCTGGTGGGAGGTCACTAATGGAGAACGCCCTGTTGACTCTTGGATGGATTTTAGGCAAAGGTTTGAGGCAAAGTTTCTCTCAAAAGCGGAAGAAAATATGCACGTGGAGAGGTTCTTGAACTTAAAGCAAGGGAACTTGTCAGTGAAAGAATATGTTAACAAGTTTAATCAGTTAGAAGGATTCAACATGGACTTGGTAAACACACCGGAAGAGAAAGCTTTAAGGTTCGTTAAAGGCTTGAACGAACCGATGCACGGATTGGCTATGTCTCACATCCCTATGGGGGCCACTTTCGAGAAGCTAGTGGACATGGCACTTATGCACGAGGAAGAGAAGGGTCCCAATGCTAATAAAGCACCTGAGAAGAAAGGAGATCAGAAGAGACCTCAACAGCAACAGCAAAATAAAGGTGGGAAAGGTAACGGTGGCAAGGGAAAGAAGAAGTGCTTCAACTGTGGGACACTAGGACACCTAAGCAAGGATTGTCGCAAGAAGAGGAAGGCTGGCTGCTTCCACTGTGACGAAGCAGGACATCTAGTGAAGGACTGCCCTAAGAAAGGGCAAAGAACGGGATCTACCTCAGGAGGACAGGTGCAAGTTCTTTTGGCACCAACTCAGGCAAGGGGGCAAGCTCAGGCTCTCGCGGTTCCACTGATTCAGGAAAGAGGTAGAACTATTTCCATTGAAAGTCTAGTTTTTCTGTTTGATTATCCGGGTCAAACTTTATTTGATTTTGACGCATCGAGTTCGTTTATTTCATTATTGTTAGTTGAGTTACTGCACTGAGACACCAGTTAGTAGATGATCCCTTAGTTGTTTCAAACCCAATTGGGGCTCCATGATGTGTTTGGGTTTGAAAGTTGCTATACTTAGCGTTGAGTGTAGATGTGATGCTTTTTGGGCTTCACGGGCTATGGGTTAGTTTTGGGCATGGACTGGTTATCCAGTAATGGTGCCGTTCTTATGGTGGAAAGAGAGTTGTTAGGCTTATGACCCGCTAGGGTAACACTCTCGAGATCTTTTGTAATCCCATGGAATCTGTTATGCTAAGTTATCTAGAATCGCTTGACACGTCGGTCGAGAGTTTGCAATCTATAGAGTGGTCCGGGAATACTCGGATGTGTTTTGAGGAGGTAAAGGGCTTACCTCCGGAACGGGAGATTGACTTCCAAATATATCTGGTAGACAATGCCAAACCAGTGTCTTGGCCAGTGTGCCACGTGGCTCCTCGTGAGAGGAGGGAACTCCATAAGCAAGTAGGCAATTTGCTTGGGAAGGGGTTTAGAAGACGAAGTATATCGGAGTGGGGTGCTCTGGTAGTTGTTGCCACGAAGGCGGATGGGTCCCTCAGACTTTGTGTAGGCTAAAGAGAGCTAAATAAACTCACAAAGAAGAATAGACACCCATTGTCGAGGATTGATGATCTCTTTGATCAGTTAGTGGGCGCCTCAATATTTTCGCAGTTGGACTTAGCCACGAGGTTTCGTCAGTTGAGAGTGACTGAGGATAGTATAGAGAAGACTACCTTTAGGACTCCGGATGGTTTTTATGAGTGGCTGGAGATGCCATTTGGTTTGACGAACGCCCCCGCATATGATGAGAAGGGTGTTCAGGGAGTACCTAAATAAGTTCGTGATGGTCTTTGTAAATGACATCTTGGTCTTTTCTAGGAGCGAAATAAGTTTTCGTATGTGCTCAATAGGATGAGCAAAGCCAGTTATGGGATAAACGGTGGTTTTGGAGCGAGACTGGCGAGGACATCCAGAGTGGACAAGGGCTTAATTATTTAGCCGTTTTTACTAGTATCATCTCACGTAGGTCGCCTGAATTCGAAGGAGGTATCCCTTGGGCGTTTGTCTGATATTGGTTTAGGCCTTTGGGGCTTGCATTTGGGGGATGTCGAGTTCGACTAAGGTGGTCTGCATGAGAGATGGATAGTTGTGACGATTTTGCATGGGAGAATATCCTGATTTTCTCTAGAAGTGGAGAAAAGCATGCCTTACATCTCAGAGAAGTATTGGAGACTCTCCAGGCGCATAGTCTTAAGACAGCAAAAGTGAATAGGATTCTTAGCGTCCTATGAGTTTGAGATAGCGTACACCCACGGCAAGGGTAACATGGTAGCGGACGCCTTAAGTAGAAAAAGGTTGTCCTCGAGTTCATGGTTCGTTGAACGATGGAGCTTTGAGTTTATTTCTATGTTTGACTTTAGACCTTCCGTTGACTTTGTACCCGGTTTGCTAGCCTCCTTGGAGGTTAGGCCTACTCTTTTGGGACGAATTAGCGAGGCACAGCGAGACGACCCACAGTTGGATGAGTTAGTAGAGAAGCTCATGAGGAGGGGGTCGTCCATCCATTTGAGTAGGTACACCCTAGGTGGTAAGGGGTGGTTGCGTAGAGACGGTAGACTTTGTGTACCGCAAGACGAGGGTTCGAAGAAGACTATTCTTGATGATGCACACCGTTCTAGGATGACCATTCATCCCGGTGGGGACAAGATGTACCAAGATATGAAGCGGGTTTTCTTCTGAGCCGGTATGAAGAAAGATGTGGCCGAGCATGTCGCTCGATGCTTGGTGTGCCAATAAGTGAAGGCGGAGCAAAAGAAACCTGGTAGGTTGCTTCACCCATTGGAAGTTCCGCTAAGGAAGTGGGATAGTGTCTCGAAGGATTACCAAAATCAAGGAAGGGTAATACGGGGATTTGGGTTGTGGTAGATAGACTTACTAAGTGTGCCCATTTCATACCCGTGAAGAGCAAGAGGACTATTCCATGTCTAGCTTCAGTTTACATTCGAGAGATTATTAGATTGCATGATGTACCTTCCAGTATAGTGAGCGATCGAGATCCTATCTTGTAACAACCCGTAAAATCTGGGCCAGTTTAAAATTTTTTATTTTGGCAATTTTATCGAATTTTGATTATTTAAAATGAATTATTTTAAATAATATCGACGAGAAATTTATTTTGAATATAATTAGAACGTATATATTATATACGTCGTCGTTAGAATATATAATAATTATATATAATTATAAAAGGAATTGAAAATGGCGCGGTAGTTCGAAAATTCGATTTCTAATTTCAAATGAATATACAGAATTCAATATAAGTCAGAATTGAACGAAACAAGAAATATTTGAATCTGTATAACTATATCTTTGTAACGAAGTTAACAAACTGAGATTTCATCTTAGGAATGATAAGATATGTCCAGTTTAAAATTAGAAATAGTCGCTGTGGAATTTATATATATTTTTATATATATAAGGCCCTTAAAAATGGACATTTTGCAAACGACCTCGGATTTCGACGAAATCAGTTTTGTTAGGTCCGGGATGTCAAGTTATCGCTAGGTTTCAAATTCCATAATTTTTCGAATCAGTATGTGAGCGTGGCAAAGGAAAACGCGTTTGACCAGTTTCAGTTGATTTTAATCGACTGGAAATTGACCATTTTTCTAACGGTCTCAGAATTCGACGAAACTAGTTTTGTTAGGACCGTATCGTCAATACGAAGCTAGAAAATATTTTTATGGGATTTTTAGAGTTAGTATGTGACCCCGGTATATTGAAATGTACGTTTAAAATTCAATATAATGATTTAAATGTAAATGCAACAGAAACTGATCGAAACGATCGAATCAGCTTGCGGTACATATCCCATTGTGTTCGGAATGGGGGTGAAACGCTATGGGCGACAGGCGGTGGACCTCGTATAGAGGTCGTATGTGAAAGTCAACTTTTTAATAATTAAATATAAAAAAAAAAAGAAAATCTCCCCCTCCCCTTTTATTGGTTCTGGCCCCCCTAAATCTCATTTCAAATCGGTTATATAAAAAAAAAAAAAAAAAAACCCAGACCTAATCGCTCGTCGCCCAACCCCTCCAGCCGCCAACGATGGCCGCGCCACCACCAAGGGCACCACCACACCCTCGTCTTCTCCCTCTCCTTATCGATCGAACCCCCAGATCCCACTTCCCAAAAAAAAATCGAGCCGCCCTCACCACGAACGAAGCCGCCGCCAGAGGCTAGCCCCCCCTCTTGCATCGAAGGACGCAGCCGCACATCCCCTTCTTCATCGCCCCCCCCTCCATCGACGAAGACCCGAAGCCCCCCCCAGATCGCAACCGCCGACGACACCTTCTCCCCCCTCCTTTTTGCAGCTAATTCGGTGAGCATTCTTTTTTTTTTATTTTATTTATTTTATTTTATTTTATTTACTCTGTAAAACTGTTTTATTTTTAAAAGTTAAAAACTGATTGGGTTAAAAATTTAAAACTGTTTTATTTTTAAAAGTTAAAAACTGATTGGGTTAAAAATTTAAAACTGTTTTATTTTTAAAAGTTAAAAACTGATTTTTAGAAAAGATTAAAACTGTTATTTTTAAAAGCAATTTAAAACTGAATTTTTAAAAAGAATTTTAAAACTGTTTTTTTTTTCTAAGAAGAAATTAAAACTGCAATTTATAAAAATAAAAACTGCATTTTCTATAAGGATAAAAACTGCATTTTTATAAAAGAGAAAAACTGATTTTATTTAAGATTGAAAACTGATTTTTAAAAAGTTAGAAAACTGATTTTATTTAAGATTGAAAACTGATTTTATTTAAGATTGAAAACTGATTTTTTAAAAAGTTAGAAAACTGATTTTATTTAAGATTGAAAACTGATTTTAAAAAAAGATTGAAAACTGAATTTGTAAAAGAAAAAGATTTGAAAAGGAAAATATAATCTTTTATAGTGTCGAAAGGAAAATATAATCTTTTATAGTGTCGAAAGGAAAATATAATCTTTTATAGTGTCGAAGGGAAAATATAATCTTTTATAGTGTCGAAAGGAAAATATAATCTTTTATAGTGTCGAAATAAAAATATGATTTTTATATATTGAACTTCGAAATAAAAATTCGATTTTTATATATTGAGAAGCAAAGTAAAAATTCGATTTTTATATATTGAATAGCGAAGTAAAAATTCGATTTTTACATATGTAGTGAAAGTGGACAACGAAGCTGACGAAGATGCGAAAACAATGAAGATTTCTACCAATGAAGTGCCGTGGAGCTAGGATAGCTATATGTGAGAATTCCTCACCTTTCGATTTCTTTTCTAGTTATATATATATACTAGGATGCAGACGGTGCTTAGTAGCACCCGACACAATCGTCCACAGACCATGGACTTGTTTGTTTGGCTGTTTGGTGATTGATTGCGATATTGGTTTGAATGTGGTTCATGGTGTGAAAAATCGAATCGATAAATTGGTTAGGATTAGACGTGCGCCGTTATAAGGCGAAGGAGTAAGGCTAGGTTAGACTCTTACTCCAAAATCTTGTGGTTTGCATAACGAATTGAATATGATTGATGTGTGAATGGCGTGGGCCTTCACTAGACCGGGGATAAGGCTAGGCCTTGTCCCGTTTCTAGTATCGTGCCGTTATGCCGCCGAAATTTTCTAAAATGTGTTAGAAAAAAAAAATATCATTTTATTTAAAGAATGAACTGAATAGAAATTCATATGTTGGAATAAAATGTTTTATCGTTAAAAATATAATTTTTAACGTGAAGTGAATAAAATAGAATATTCATTTACAAACCAGACGGTTTGTTTATGTACACCTATTTGAATGACATTGATTGGGACGATAAATTTTACACATCGCCCAACTGCACGAATAAAATATTTGTTTGATTGTTTGAAACCCCACACGGGTGTTGGGATGAAATTTGCAGTTCACTCATCCTGATTGATTAAATATGTCGATCGATTGATTGACAGGCTGTTATAAGCGTTGAATATCTATATTTGATGCTTTTACAGTGTAGTGCACTTTGGTTGATGGTTGATTATTTTCAATGTTATTATATACATGTGTTGTATGAAAATCCATATAATTAACTTTATATGGTGATTGATTGGGCCTCATTCCAATTTGAAAAATAAAGAATATTATAAAATAAAAGTTCATGTGTTGACAGTACTCATTCATTGAGATTGGTCATGTGTTGAACGAAATATTTTGATAATAACAACTATTTTGAAAAAGAAATATTTGAAATAGAATATTTGAAAATAGAAATTTATGAAGCCGTGTTGATTAGATTGACGCCATTTTGACGTGAACGATATTTATATCGATTTTATTCATCTTAAAAATGAATATTGAAAAGTGATTTCGAAATCGAATATTTTGAATTGAATTGAAAACGATTTCGAAATGAATTGAATTGAAAACGATTTCGAAATGAATTGAATTGAAAACGAATTCGAAATGAATTGAATTGAAAACGATTTCGAAATGAATTGAATTGAAAACGAATTCGAAATGAATTGAATTGAAAACGATTTCGAAATGAATTGAATTGAAAACGATTTCGAAATGAAATGAATTGAAAACGAATTCAAATTGAATTGAAAACGAATTCGAAATGAATTGAATTGAAAACGATTTCGAAATGAATTGAATTGAAAACGAATTCGAAATGAATTGAATTGAAAACGATTTCGAAATGAATTGAATTGAAAACGAATTCGAAATGAATTGAATTGAAAACGATTTCGAAATGAATTGAATTGAAAACGATTTCGAAATGGATTGAATTGAAAACGATTTCGAAATGAATTGAATTGAAAACGATTTCGAAATGAATTGAATTGAAAACGATTTCGAAATGAATTGAATTGAAAACGATTTCGAAATGAATTGAATTGAAAACGATTTCGAAATGAATTGAATATATAACGATTTCGAAATGAATTGAATTGAAAACGATTTCGAAATGAATTGAATTGAAAACGATTTCGAAATGAATTGAATTGAAAACGAATTTGAATTGAATTGAAAACGATTTCGAAATGAATTGAATTGAAAACGAATTTGAATTGAATTGAAATTTGAATTGAATAGGAATGAATTTTGAAACGAATTTATAAAGAAGAATTCAATTTTACTTTGAATTGAAATGGAAGTTGAAATAGATTTTGAAACGAATTTTAAAACCATTTATATAATTCGTTTTGAATAGAAAATCGACGAAATATATATTATATATATTATATATAATATAATGGCCTGAATAGAACGCGCCGCGTCGCGGCAGTTCGCGAATTTCGACCATTTATTTCGAACGGACATTACGGGAGATCCGACCGTCGGATTCTCCTAAAACCGGAACCGTTGGGTTCGTATCGAAAAGAGCTTTCTAATGAATGTTAGAAATTTGAAATCTAACGGTTGGATTTGGAATTATGTCCAAATCAAATTCGAAAAAGGTCGCTGTAAGTGCAGTTCGATGGCCATTGTTGGAAATCGACTGTACGGGCCTTGATAAAATTATTAAAAATAGTAATAATTTGTGTAAAATCATAAGAAATGATTTGTGAAGAATTGGGATGAAAAACTCCATATTTGAAAAGATAAAAATAGATTTTTATCGAAATGAACTAGTTTTGAACTAGAATTATAATTCTATTTATTTTTAAATAAATAAATTGAATTCGAAAAGGGTTTTAAAAGTAACCAAAATTCCAATGATTGCATTGGAGTGGATTTGAATCGAAATTGTCTTCGGAATATTTCGATGTTGGAATTCGTGATTATACAGGTGTTGTTATGGAAATTTGAAAGATATATATTTGTATCGTTATTTCCAATACGACATTTGTTAGTCGTAGAATTCGATATTGAATATAAGCCGATATATTTTCTATTCAGGGCCTTGTATTGAATATCGAATGTGATTTGGGTTTGTCGTGAATGATGTCTTCACTAACACTGTTCTTGAACCCAGTTGAGAAAAGATTAAATCTTTTTATTTAGATTTAATGAAGTGTACCAATTAAATGATATTTAATTGGAATTGAATTGGTATTGATTTTTGGGTTTATCGTGAACAGTGTTTTAAATAACACTTGTTCTTTAACCCGATAATTAATGGAATGTGATTTTGGGTTTATCGTGAATCGTGTTTTAAATGACACTGATTCTTTAACCCAGATAATGATTAAAACTAAGTGGAGTTTTAATGAATCTTTAATTAGATTGAAAAGATCGAGAATGGAGTATCACCAGTTTTGCTCCAGGCGATAGTTAAATCTTTAATTAGATTTGAACGTGAAATTTAGAAACTAACTGTCGGTTAGCCAAGCAGAATGGTTTTTTGGATATTGATCTGATGTTGGTTTCGGCCTTCGGGGTTAATATTTGGGGAATTATTCTCTTGATTAATTTACGGTTAGTGACTAATGAATTGGAATGAGGCGTATGTTGTGTTTGTGTAACACTTTTATAAAATATACGCGAGTTATTCGGAAAGACCGGGTTTATCCCATTCTGGATAACTGATACGACGATAAGTCGAAGATGAAGACGATGGTCGAAGACCGGAAGTCTTCACGTCGTTTGGGTGATAACTGATGATCTTGATTGGGCTGTACACCCAAGAAGATGGAAACAGTTAGTGATCGTCCAGACGTACTTGGAGATCGATGGATATGCGGGGTACTAGGTGCCTCCGGTTTCGTTCAGACCCAGAACGGACTTGTAAATGGACTGTGTGTCTGACATCGGATTTCATTCTGTGTGACTGATATCGGTTGCATGGGATGGTTTGCCTGTGTGGCATGCTAAGATGCAAATGATCAGGGCTTCTGTTGAAAAACAAAGTCTTGTGGTGATGATCAAAGCACGGCCTTTGTGGTGTAGCTTTGTGTAACGTTTACCTCGCGTGTTTCACACCAGGTATGAACCAAAAACGGGAGACGGACGTCAGGGGGGACATGCGTTTTCTTTCTAGCTAGAAGTGGCGTCAGTGGTTTTACACGCCCTGACGAGTTTGACTTATGTGGTTGTTGCTGTTGCGAGGCGCCTCGGATTGATCGGTCGTTCTCGAACCGATGGAGTCATTTAGTTGGCTCACCTACGCCCCAAAGGGCGGAGAAACGTATTGTTCAGGCATTATAATCCACTTCGTGTGGACCGGCCCTGACGATCCAAGGTACGGTTGCGGCTGTGCCTGAGACACGGGCTAGAGCGTCTCGAATCGGTTGAGGACTATCTTTTGCCTCGGTTCATAGACGGAAATCCAATTTCCAAATACGTGATTTTGCGATTTTGATTGTATAACCTATATATGGCGACATAGTGGTATGGGGCATTCATGCCGCCTATGATTGATACTTATGATTTGAAGTTGTTTTATACACTATGCACTTATAATAGTATCAAATGATTTGTTTTAAACGTATCAAGCATTCTTTGGCCGTTATAAGGTAAAAACCCTATCCCCCGGCTTGCGTTGCATTGTGTGATAGGACCTGGGTCTTATAACAGCTTCATTTTTCTTCATTTAGCATTGCGCTGTTGTTTTATGCACTGGTGTTCTTGGGAGGAAACCCGTTCCGTGTTATACGGCGTGGTCCCTTGATTTACCTAATGATTTAAAATAAAGATTAATAACTGTTTTAGTTCTCACACCAGTCACATGACTGACCTGGAGTTTATTGTTTTAACCTAAACTCTGGGTGCCCCTATTTTGACACGGGCAGCTAGTAGTTTCGGTTTTGCAGATTTATATTCACAGGATCCTGGTTTACAGCTGGAACGATATCCGGAAAGCTTTGTATCCGTATATCTACTTCTAGTTGTGTATTGTATTACTTTCCGCTGCTATGTATTTAAATGTAATTTAAATCTCTGATATTTCTGTGTAATATTGTTTCATACTCTGTATATTCTTGTAATCTGATGCATTGTTGTAATATACAATGAAATGTTCTTCTGTATGCGTTCTGTTTTGTCGTGTTCTCAAACGATAGGGCGTTTCGAACGGTCTGGATCGGTTTAGCGACTGGTTCGGACCGAGCGAAATTCCTTCTCGTCACAGTTGGTATCAGAGCTTTGGTTTACAAAGCTAGAGAACAGGACACAGTAGAACCATACGAAAGAATTCATCAGATATTGGATTAGTAATATCCAATTAGAATGACTCGTTAGAGATGGGATCAGTAGTATCCTAGAACGAGTGTGAAGTGTACATTTTCAAGTGAAAACAAATTTTGTTTTGAAAGTTTAAATCAACTATTCGTATTTGATTATTTATTTATATTGATTTTGGACAGTCCAGTATATAAAGAATTTGCATATACGCCTTGCAAACGTATATTCAAAATTTTAATATATTGGATAGATATAGAATCACACTCTAGTCGCCCGGACCTGATTCTGACGATTGACGCGTCATCATTAGTAATTAGTTTCGTGTTTCGAAGGTGTGATTTTCTATATATTTCCTATTGACTGGTGTGAGAACCAAAACTAATATAGCTAGAATTCATTGTTGTGATTTGGCATCAAGAATCTGATTTTTGTGTATGTATCAAAATTACGAATTTGAAACTCTAATTCACTAATTGATTGATGTTTGTATTGTTTGTTTATTGGTTTGCTAATTTTTAGCCATTTAGCCTAACTGAATCAAATATTGAATTGTATTGAAAATTGGTCGCATTCGTTTGCATATACATATATATCATTGAACAGGTCATAGCAAGGAGGCTAGAGCCAGAGAATAAAATTTGTTTGCCCGACAAATAGGTACATGTTTACTACATAATTTCCTGTTTTGTTTGGGTGATGATGATTTTGTGAGCCTATTGGCTAGCCGCTTGGCTTTTTCTTTTTCTTTTTGAGATCTGAAGGACCGGGGAAGCTATTTGAAATTCCCCGATGCTCCCGGAGCAGGGGAGGTTATGGCGAAATTTTTCAAAAATTTAGGGTGTTAGCCAAATTTTTGAAATTTTAGAAATTCTCAGAAACTAAAGAGTTGGAGAATGGAAGCCAGATCGATCGTAGGGCTGAATAATCAAACCACTTTCGACTTTGTTCCTTTTCGGGGACGAAAAGTTTTAAGTGGGGGAGATTGTAACAACCCGTAAAATCTGGGCCAGTTTAAAATTTTTTATTTTGGCAATTTTATCGAATTTTGATTATTTAAAATGAATTATTTTAAATAATATCGACGAGAAATTTATTTTGAATATAATTAGAACGTATATATTATATACGTCGTCGTTAGAATATATAATAATTATATATAATTATAAAAGGAATTGAAAATGGCGCGGTAGTTCGAAAATTCGATTTCTAATTTCAAATGAATATACAGAATTCAATATAAGTCAGAATTGAACGAAACAAGAAATATTTGAATCTGTATAACTATATCTTTGTAACGAAGTTAACAAACTGAGATTTCATCTTAGGAATGATAAGATATGTCCAGTTTAAAATTAGAAATAGTCGCTGTGGAATTTATATATATTTTTATATATATAAGGCCCTTAAAAATGGACATTTTGCAAACGACCTCGGATTTCGACGAAATCAGTTTTGTTAGGTCCGGGATGTCAAGTTATCGCTAGGTTTCAAATTCCATAATTTTTCGAATCAGTATGTGAGCGTGGCAAAGGAAAACGCGTTTGACCAGTTTCAGTTGATTTTAATCGACTGGAAATTGACCATTTTTCTAACGGTCTCAGAATTCGACGAAACTAGTTTTGTTAGGACCGTATCGTCAATACGAAGCTAGAAAATATTTTTATGGGATTTTTAGAGTTAGTATGTGACCCCGGTATATTGAAATGTACGTTTAAAATTCAATATAATGATTTAAATGTAAATGCAACAGAAACTGATCGAAACGATCGAATCAGCTTGCGGTACATATCCCATTGTGTTCGGAATGGGGGTGAAACGCTATGGGCGACAGGCGGTGGACCTCGTATAGAGGTCGTATGTGAAAGTCAACTTTTTAATAATTAAATATAAAAAAAAAAAAAAAATCTCCCCCTCCCCTTTTATTGGTTCTGGCCCCCCTAAATCTCATTTCAAATCGGTTATATAAAAAAAAAAAAAAAAAAAACCCAGACCTAATCGCTCGTCGCCCAACCCCTCCAGCCGCCAACGATGGCCGCGCCACCAGCAAGGGCACCACCACACCCTCGTCTTCTCCCTCTCCTTATCGATCGAACCCCCAGATCCCACTTCCCAAAAAAAAATCGAGCCGCCCTCACCACGAACGAAGCCGCCGCCAGAGGCTAGCCCCACCTCTTGCATCGAAGGACGCAGCCGCACATCCCCTTCTTCATCGCCCCCCCCCTCCATCGACGAAGACCCGAAGCCCCCCCCCCCAGATCGCAACCGCCGACGACACCTTCTCCCCCCTCCTTTTTGCAGCTAATTCGGTGAGCATTCTTTTTTTTTTTTTTTTATTTTATTTTATTTTATTTACTCTGTAAAACTGTTTTATTTTTAAAAGTTAAAAACTGATTGGGTTAAAAATTTAAAACTGTTTTATTTTTAAAAGTTAAAAACTGATTGGGTTAAAAATTTAAAACTGTTTTATTTTTAAAAGTTAAAAACTGATTTTTAGAAAAGATTAAAACTGTTATTTTTAAAAGCAATTTAAAACTGAATTTTTAAAAAAAATTTTAAAACTGTTTTTTTTTTCTAAGAAGAAATTAAAACTGCAATTTATAAAAATAAAAACTGCATTTTCTATAAGGATAAAAACTGCATTTTTATAAAAGAGAAAAACTGATTTTATTTAAGATTGAAAACTGATTTTTAAAAAGTTAGAAAACTGATTTTATTTAAGATTGAAAACTGATTTTATTTAAGATTGAAAACTGATTTTTTAAAAAGTTAGAAAACTGATTTTATTTAAGATTGAAAACTGATTTTAAAAAAAGATTGAAAACTGAATTTGTAAAAGAAAAAGATTTGAAAAGGAAAATATAATCTTTTATAGTGTCGAAAGGAAAATATAATCTTTTATAGTGTCGAAAGGAAAATATAATCTTTTATAGTGTCGAAGGGAAAATATAATCTTTTATAGTGTCGAAAGGAAAATATAATCTTTTATAGTGTCGAAATAAAAATATGATTTTTATATATTGAACTTCGAAATAAAAATTCGATTTTTATATATTGAGAAGCAAAGTAAAAATTCGATTTTTATATATTGAATAGCGAAGTAAAAATTCGATTTTTACATATGTAGTGAAAGTGGACAACGAAGCTGACGAAGATGCGAAAACAATGAAGATTTCTACCAATGAAGTGCCGTGGAGCTAGGATAGCTATATGTGAGAATTCCTCACCTTTCGATTTCTTTTCTAGTTATATATATATACTAGGATGCGGACGGTGCTTAGTAGCACCCGACACAATCGTCCACAGACCATGGACTTGTTTGTTTGGCTGTTTGGTGATTGATTGCGATATTGGTTTGAATGTGGTTCGTGGTGTGAAAAATCGAATCGATAAATTGGTTAGGATTAGACGTGCGCCGTTATAAGGCGAAGGAGTAAGGCTAGGTTAGACTCTTACTCCAAAATCTTGTGGTTTGCATAACGAATTGAATATGATTGATGTGTGAATGGCGTGGGCCTTCACTAGACCGGGGATAAGGCTAGGCCTTGTCCCGTTTCTAGTATCGTGCCGTTATGCCGCCGAAATTTTCTAAAATGTGTTAGAAAAAAAAAAATATCATTTTATTTAAAGAATGAACTGAATAGAAATTCATATGTTGGAATAAAATGTTTTATCGTTAAAAATATAATTTTTAACGTGAAGTGAATAAAATAGAATATTCATTTACAAACCAGACGGTTTGTTTATGTATACCTATTTGAATGACATTGATTGGGACGATAAATTTTACACATCGCCCAACTGCACGAATAAAATATTTGTTTGATTGTTTGAAACCCCACACGGGTGTTGGGATGAAATTTGCAGTTCACTCATCCTGATTGATTAAATATGTCGATCGATTGATTGACAGGCTGTTATAAGCGTTGAATATCTATATTTGATGCTTTTACAGTGTAGTGCACTTTGGTTGATGGTTGATTATTTTCAATGTTATTATATACATGTGTTGTATGAAAATCCATATAATTAACTTTATATGGTGATTGATTGGGCCTCATTCCAATTTGAAAAATAAAGAATATTATAAAATAAAAGTTCATGTGTTGACAGTACTCATTCATTGAGATTGGTCATGTGTTGAACGAAATATTTTGATAATAACAACTATTTTGAAAAAGAAATATTTGAAATAGAATATTTGAAAATAGAAATTTATGAAGCCGTGTTGATTAGATTGACGCCATTTTGACGTGAACGATATTTATATCGATTTTATTCATCTTAAAAATGAATATTGAAAAGTGATTTCGAAATCGAATATTTTGAATTGAATTGAAAACGATTTCGAAATGAATTGAATTGAAAACGATTTCGAAATGAATTGAATTGAAAACGAATTCGAAATGAATTGAATTGAAAACGATTTCGAAATGAATTGAATTGAAAACGAATTCGAAATGAATTGAATTGAAAACGATTTCGAAATGAATTGAATTGAAAACGATTTCGAAATGAAATGAATTGAAAACGAATTCAAATTGAATTGAAAACGAATTCGAAATGAATTGAATTGAAAACGATTTCGAAATGAATTGAATTGAAAACGAATTCGAAATGAATTGAATTGAAAACGATTTCGAAATGAATTGAATTGAAAACGAATTCGAAATGAATTGAATTGAAAACGATTTCGAAATGAATTGAATTGAAAACGATTTCGAAATGGATTGAATTGAAAACGATTTCGAAATGAATTGAATTGAAAACGA
Source organism: Allium sativum (assembly GCA_030737875.1). Lineage (NCBI taxonomy): Eukaryota > Viridiplantae > Streptophyta > Magnoliopsida > Asparagales > Amaryllidaceae > Allium > Allium sativum. Next base: position 677,053,221 of record CM060920.1, read on the forward strand.
TTTCGAAATGAATTGAATTGAAAACGATTTCGAAATGAATTGAATTGAAAATGATTTCGAAATGAATTGAATTGAAAACGATTTCGAAATGAATTGAATATATAACGATTTCGAAATGAATTGAATTGAAAACGATTTCGAAATGAATTGAATTGAAAACGATTTCGAAATGAATTGAATTGAAAACGAATTTGAATTGAATTGAAAACGATTTCGAAATGAATTGAATTGAAAACGAATTTGAATTGAATTGAAATTTGAATTGAATAGGAATGAATTTTGAAACGAATTTATAAAGAAGAATTCAATTTTACTTTGAATTGAAATGGAAGTTGAAATAGATTTTGAAACGAATTTTAAAACCATTTATATAATTCGTTTTGAATAGAAAATCGACGAAATATATATTATATATATTATATATAATATAATGGCCTGAATAGAACGCGCCGCGTCGCGGCAGTTCGCGAATTTCGACCATTTATTTCGAACGGACATTACGGGAGATCCGACCGTCGGATTCTCCTAAAACCGGAACCGTTGGGTTCGTATCGAAAAGAGCTTTCTAATGAATGTTAGAAATTTGAAATATAATGGTTGGATTTGGAATTATGTCCAAATCAAATTCGAAAAAGGTCGCTGTAAGTGCAGTTCGATGGCCATTGTTGGAAATCGACTGTACGGGCCTTGATAAAATTATTAAAAATAGTAATAATTTGTGTAAAATCATAAGAAATGATTTGTGAAGAATTGGGATGAAAAACTCCATATTTGAAAAGATAAAAATAGATTTTTATCGAAATGAACTAGTTTTGAACTAGAATTATAATTCTATTTATTTTTAAATAAATAAATTGAATTCGAAAAGGGTTTTAAAAGTAACCAAAATTCCAATGATTGCATTGGAGTGGATTTGAATCGAAATTGTCTTCGGAATATTTCGATGTTGGAATTCGTGATTATACAGGTGTTGTTATGGAAATTTGAAAGATATATATTTGTATCGTTATTTCCAATACGACATTTGTTAGTCGTAGAATTCGATATTGAATATAAGCCGATATATTTTCTATTCAGGGCCTTGTATTGAATATCGAATGTGATTTGGGTTTGTCGTGAATGATGTCTTCACTAACACTGTTCTTGAACCCAGTTGAGAAAAGATTAAATCTTTTTATTTAGATTTAATGAAGTGTACCAATTAAATGATATTTAATTGGAATTGAATTGGTATTGATTTTTGGGTTTATCGTGAACAGTGTTTTAAATAACACTTGTTCTTTAACCCGATAATTAATGGAATGTGATTTTGGGTTTATCGTGAATCGTGTTTTAAATGACACTGATTCTTTAACCCAGATAATGATTAAAACTAAGTGGAGTTTTAATGAATCTTTAATTAGATTGAAAAGATCGAGAATGGAGTATCACCAGTTTTGCTCCAGGCGATAGTTAAATCTTTAATTAGATTTGAACGTGAAATTTAGAAACTAACTGTCGGTTAGCCAAGCAGAATGGTTTTCTGGATATTGATCTGATGTTGGTTTCGGCCTTCGGGGTTAATATTTGGGGAATTATTCTCTTGATTAATTTACGGTTAGTGACTAATGAATTGGAATGAGGCGTATGTTGTGTTTGTGTAACACTTTTATAAAATATACGCGAGTTATTCGGAAAGACCGGGTTTATCCCATTCTGGATAACTGATACGACGATAAGTCGAAGATGAAGACGATGGTCGAAGACCGGAAGTCTTCACGTCGTTTGGGTGATAACTGATGATCTTGATTGGGCTGTACACCCAAGAAGATGGAAACAGTTAGTGATCGTCCAGACGTACTTGGAGATCGATGGATATGCGGGGTACTAGGTGCCTCCGGTTTCGTTCAGACCCAGAACGGACTTGTAAATGGACTGTGTGTCTGACATCGGATTTCATTCTGTGTGACTGATATCGGTTGCATGGGATGGTTTGCCTGTGTGGCATGCTAAGATGCAAATGATCAGGGCTTCTGTTGAAAAACAAAGTCTTGTGGTGATGATCAAAGCACGGCCTTTGTGGCGTAGCTTTGTGTAACGTTTACCTCGCGTGTTTCACACCAGGTATGAACCAAAAACGGGAGACGGACGTCAGGGGGGACATGCGTTTTCTTTCTAGCTAGAAGTGGCGTCAGTGGTTTTACACGCCCTGACGAGTTTGACTTATGTGGTTGTTGCTGTTGCGAGGCGCCTCGGATTGATCGGTCGTTCTCGAACCGATGGAGTCATTTAGTTGGCTCACCTACGCCCCAAAGGGCGGAGAAACGTATTGTTCAGGCATTATAATCCACTTCGTGTGGACCGGCCCTGACGATCCAAGGTACGGTTGCGGCTGTGCCTGAGACACGGGCTAGAGCGTCTCGAATCGGTTGAGGACTATCTTTTGCCTCGGTTCATAGACGGAAATCCAATTTCCAAATACGTGATTTTGCGATTTTGATTGTATAACCTATATATGGCGACATAGTGGTATGGGGCATTCATGCCGCCTATGATTGATACTTATGATTTGAAGTTGTTTTATACACTATGCACTTATAATAGTATCAAATGATTTGTTTTAAACGTATCAAGCATTCTTTGGCCGTTATAAGGTAAAAACCCTATCCCCCGGCTTGCGTTGCATTGTGTGATAGGACCTGGGTCTTATAACAGCTTCATTTTTCTTCATTTAGCATTGCGCTGTTGTTTTATGCACTGGTGTTCTTGGGAGGAAACCCGTTCCGTGTTATACGGCGTGGTCCCTTGATTTACCTAATGATTTAAAATAAAGATTAATAACTGTTTTAGTTCTCACACCAGTCACATGACTGACCTGGAGTTTATTGTTTTAACCTAAACTCTGGGTGCCCCTATTTTGACACGGGCAGCTAGTAGTTTCGGTTTTGCAGATTTATATTCACAGGATCCTGGTTTACAGCTGGAACGATATCCGGAAAGCTTTGTATCCGTATATCTACTTCTAGTTGTGTATTGTATTATTTTCCGCTGCTATGTATTTAAATGTAATTTAAATCTCTGATATTTCTGTGTAATATTGTTTCATACTCTGTATATTCTTGTAATCTGATGCATTGTTGTAATATACAATGAAATGTTCTTCTGTATGCGTTCTGTTTTGTCGTGTTCTCAAACGATAGGGCGTTTCGAACGGTCTGGATCGGTTTAGCGACTGGTTCGGACCGAGCGAAATTCCTTCTCGTCACAGTTCTTCACTAAAGAGTTTTGGAAAAGTTTGCAAGAGGCGGTAGGGACTCAGTTGTATTTGAGTACCGCATATCATCCTCAGATAGACGGCCAGACCGAGAGGGTGAATCGTATTTTAGAAGACCTTTTGAGGCTATGTATCTTAATTTAGGAGGTACATGGGAAGAGCATCTTCCATTGGTGGGGTTGCCCGACAGACTTAGTGGTGTACATGATGTATTCCATGTGAGGAAGGGCCTACATAAGATCGTAGAGGCGATAGAGCCAAGCTTGCTTAAAGAAGTGGAAGTAGAGCGTGATGCGACTATTCGACGAGCTCCTACCCGCATCCTTGGGTCAGAGACTAGGAAGTTGAGAAACAGAGAGGTTCAACTAGTCAAAGTGCAATGGGGAGAAGAGGAGAGCAATGCAACTTGGGAGACGGAAGCGAAGATGCGTTCATTGTACCCATTTCTTTTTGAGGGTATGTCTTTACTTTCTCCTCTATCGTTGTCTAGTACTTATCTTATCTTTAGTATATCCTCTCGTTAGTACTGATTGACCTTTAGATAGGGTAAACCTATGGTTGAAACATGTGTTTGAGACATGTTATGGTTGATGGATGCAAGTGGATGCAAGTGTTTGCTAGTGGATGCTCGTGGATGCATATACACACACTCTAGGCACTAGATCGGCTCAATCACTTCATATTGCATATTGCATAAAATTGTATGTAGGAAGCTATATTTATGGATGTATAATGATTGTGTTATCATATGGATGATGCATTTTGGTGAATGATTGTGCACTCATGTAGATATTGTATGTGTCGATAGGGTTCTTTCGCATACATAATGGATGCATGGCACTATCATGGTTTGCATATGTTCATACATTAGGTAGGGAACATATACACACACTTTTTGCATATGCTCATACATCATTAGAAATTGTTTTAAGGACAATGGATGCCCGTGTTTGATGGATTGAGTAGATGGTTGTTTGGATGGTAGGATATGCATTCTCCTTAGCTTAGAGATTTCGGGGACGAAATCCTTTAAGGAGGGGAGAATGTAACACCCCGTATTTCAGTTAATGCTAAAATTCACTAATTGCAGAATAAATAATCTCAGATGTGAGAATTGGGGGAAACGGGCTGCGTCATTGCGTTCGTCTCGGAAAAATACGCAGAATAGAGTCCGAAATTTTGTAAATCGGAGTCCGTATGACCCAGTTATGGCCCAATGAAGTTGGCAGAAAATTCAAGTTAAAAACAGATTTAGAAATGCAAAACTAGATTTCGAAATTGGAGCCAGCAGGGGGCCAGGCGGGAAACTTCCCGCCCTACCCATGTCGACAGGGCTGTCGACAGGGCTGTCGACTGGGGAGTCGACTTGCCTGTCGACCTGGGCGCGGCGTCCAGAGAACCTGGGTGCACCAGGTTGGGTTTTAGGCTGGCTTGGAGGGCTGGGTTCTAGAGATTTCCTAAATCTAAGGGTCCTAATCTAACCTAGGGTTAATCTAAGGGCCTAAAACACTACCTAATCCTATAAATAAGACCCCAACCCTACCCTAATTCATTCATAATTAGATCTTGTAACTAAACTATGGCAAAATGAAACTTGATCATGGCCTCCACAAATCAATGAAGAGAGTTGCAAGCTAATCAACCTCTAATCAACATCTTCTTCAACTAAAGCAACTAATTCCACTTCATAAGTTTGCTAATCTTGGTTTTGGTGAGTTTCTATCACTTTGATGATCAATTGCTAAATTAAGTAGATGAGATATGATGAGATCTATGGTTTTGCATGAGGATTAATGGGTTTTCAAGTCATATGATATGATGTGAATATGCTAATCTATGTTTAATATTAATCCTATGTTTATGCATGTTGAATATGTGAGTTTATGCAAGTTGGATATGTGGGTTTATGCAAGTTGGGTATGTGGGTTTATGCAAGTTAAGTGGTGGGTTTATGCATAATAAGTAATTGATTTTATGCATGCTAAGTATGTGGTTTTATGCATGCTAAGTGTTTGGTATTGTGCATAAATCATGACATGCAAGTTTACCCTTTTAAATGTGATGCATACATATGCAAGATGACACCTTTATATGGTATGAATATATATATATATATATATATATATATATATATATATATATATATATATATATATATATATATGCATGGTTACCCTCCTTTAAGATGCAAGTCATATATGCAAGTTCAACATGTTATACAAGTTATGTGTATGCTTATATGCAAGTTCAACATGTTATACAAGTTATGTGTATGCTTATATGCAAGCTCAACATGTTATACAAGTTATGTGTATGCTTATATGCAAGCTCAACATGTTATGCAAGTTATGTGTATGATGTTATGTAAGTTATGTGCATGTTGTTATGCAAATTCATATGCAAGTTATGTGTATGATGTTATGCAAGTTATGTGCATGATGTTATGTAAGTTATGTGTATGTTGATATGCAAGTTATGTTTATAATATTATGCAAGTTATGTGTATGATGTTATGCAAGTTAACATGTAACATGTTGTGCAAGTTCACACCTTTAAGACACATGCAAGTTCACCTTTGTATAACCTATGAACACTTATGCAAGTTGCCTTTATACATGACATATGTATGTTCATGCAAGTTGGGTTATTTAGTAATGCTAGTTGGGTTAATGTCATGATGTAAGTGGACACCTTTTAACCCATGTTAATGCTAATGTATGCTAAATGAAACCCATGTTAATTGTGAAAGAATCTTCACTTGGAAATATGTCGTGTTAGCATAAGTACGTGGGGAAACGATGGGGTTAATAGACATGTTAATGAAATGGTGTGAAATGGTTATGATTAAGCATACCATAAAATGAATAAGCATAAGTGGGAATTTACCTATTGAGTTAGGTCTACCCCATGGGAATTTACCTATTGAGTTAGGTCTACCCATGTTATGAAAAACTTGATATTAATTAGGGATAATTAATATGGGGGTGAATAATTAGGTGTAATTAATCAACTAAGACACGAGGTTGGACCCTTTTGTAGCGGAAGTCTGCCCGGAACCGACCGGCCATCCAGTGGCTACAAATGATTGGCCCAATGTGAGAGGTCTTAGTCATAAATTAAATACATGATTAAAGTAAAGACACGAGGTTAGACCCTTTTGATGACAGAAGTCTGCCCGAAACCAACCGGCATATCCAGCAGTCATAAAAGACGGTCTAATGTGAGAGGTCTTTATGAGGTCATGATCTTAATTAATGAATTAAGAAACACTTAACCATATTAGCATGTAGTGGGAAATGAGGGGTTAAGTGGGTGCCTTGGGAGGCATGAGGAGACTAGTGGGTTGCCTTGGGTGGCAATAGAAAAATACGATTAGAATACTTAACCAAGGTGGAACATGTAATTAAACATGATTAAAGGGTTAAGTAAGTGCCATGGGTAGCATGTGAAAATCTAGTGGGTACCTTGTATGACAATTAGAATATGATTAAAGGACTTAACCAAAATTTATAACATGTAAGGGGGCATGGTTAAAGGGTTAAGTGGGACTCACTAGAAATAACAAGCTTAGGTGGTAGCTTGTGGGGGCCCGTTTCAACCAATATCCCAAACGTATCTTTGTGGGCTCGACTCTAGTCGAGTGACGGGACACGCATATTGGGCTTGACTATAAGAGGCCAAACCGGGTTAGCGATGGCAACGCGGGACCAACGGGTTTCATATGCGTGTGTGGACCCGGGCTGGTTGGTAAGTCGTTGTTGCATCGTGTAGATATAAAGCCGTGCACCGTTGATATTATCAGGTGGCCACTTTGGGGAATGATACACCCCATCGTGGGACCAGCACGGGTATCTACGTAGGGGAGCCGATCGCTTGGGGAGTAGTGGGTACACCTATGTAGTCAGATAGGGGTACACGAAACTACTAAATTACTAAGTACACTTAGTGGGATCAACCTTTAAGTAGGAATGACTGGTGTGGTGCAGTGTAGTAATTATCCTTGGGTGGGTGAATGCGTCTTTACAGTTATCTTAGTTTATCCTAAGTCTACCAAGCTGCTTAGTGTAGCCATTCATCCCCAGACGTTACCGTATATCAAGCTTATGTCTTCTCTGGTTACTTTAATGATTGTATTGTTAAAGTTATAGGACTCGCTCAGACTTATGTCTGACCCCGTTGTTTTTATCTTTTTCCCAACCCTCAGGTTATCAGAGTGGGCCCAGTACGAGTAGGGCTTTGATCAGGCTGCTTTATCCTCTTTTGGAGCTTGGACCATAGGTGTACAACTCAGCTTACCCTTTCTTTTATGGCTATCAGTTCATGTATTGGGATTATGTACTTTTATTTATCAGGATGGATATTTTGTACTTGACTCTTATTATGGTTTTGTGATGTAACCAAACATGTTTTACCTTCCGCTGCAATGAAATGATGTTTTAAAAAAGTTTCAAGTATTACTTATATCTGTCTTGTTGTAATTTTTCAGTTCAATATTCACTTAAAATACTCCACCGATGTTATGGCATTCCCTTAGAGAGTGACCATAGCGGGTGTGGGGTGTTACAGTGGATGACCTTCATACCGTGATATCCTGCCTCGAAGCAGGATGGGTATTAGTATGTTGACTAACGTCTGTGGATGCAGGAAAACAGGTTGGAGGAATCCGACTGGATTCCTCAAAAATATATTATCTGTTTGTTTATTTGTTTGCATATATACTGTCATATATGATGTATTAGAGAACCAGAAATAAATAATTGATTGTTTGGTGTTTAAATATCACGGGGCCTAAGTGATAATTTATAAAAATATCCTGAAAGGGATATTTGAGATTTAAAAGGGAAATTCTATTTTTTCTAAAATAGAAATTTGAATTTTTAAATAGATTTGAAATATAAACTTGTTTTAAAGAAATTAAACAAGCAGTTCCTTTATAAATGAAGTTTATAAATAGTTCTTTTATAAACGAAGTTTATAAATAAAGTGAAAAGAATTATCATTGGATAATTCAGAAATAAAAATACAAGTGTGAAATTGAAAATGGAAATCTATTTTCCAAAAGTAAAAATATCGATTTCAAAAGGAATTGAAATCGAGACTTGTTTAAAAAATGAATAAAGAAAGATTGAAATAGAATTTGAATATAGAAATTCAAATGAGATTTGAATAAAGAAGATTTAAACAAAGGGAATTTGAATATAGAAAATTCAAAGGGGATTTGAATATAGAAATTCAAATGGAATTTGAAATAGAATTTGAATAATAGAGTTGAAATGGAATTTAAAATAGAATTTGAATAATAGAGTTGAAATGGAAAATTGAATATAGAATTCATATAGAGTTAAAATGGAAAATTTGAATATACGATTCAAATAGAATCGAATATAGAAATTCAAATAGAATTCAAATATAGAATTTGAATATAGAAAATATAAAGGGATTCAAATATAGAATTTAAATATCGAAAGTAAAATGGAATTTAAACAATAGAATTTGAAATGGGAATTTGAATATAGAAATTCAAAAAGAGTTAATAGAGAATTTGAATATATAGAAATTCAAATAGAATTCAAATAGAGTTTGAATATTTGGAATTTAAATATAGAATTTAAATAGAGTTTGAATATTTGGAGATTAAATATAGAATTTGAATAGAGTTTGAATATATAGAAATTCAAATAGAATTTAAATGGAGTTTGAATAAGAGGGATTCAAATAGAATTAAAATGGAACTTGAATATAGAATTTGGACATAGAATTGAATATGAAGCGTAAGTTGAAAATGGAGTTCAAATTAGTTGTAAACAAGTTAATATATATTTGAACATGTTATGTTCAAATATAAATGTGAAATAGACTAAAGAGTTAATTATCAAATTTATTAACGAATTGAGTTAAAACGATCGGGTATAGTTGGACAGGTATAGACATACAGGAGATAGGTATGGGATAAGGATAATGTAGGTATATAAATAGAATGCTCGACAAAAAGGTATGTATTTAATTCATATATGAGATTTTATGCGCAGTATCGGCTAGCCGCTTGGCTTTTCTTTTTCTTTTTGGATTGGTGAGGGCCATGGGAGGCTATTTGAAATATCCCGATGCTCCCGATACAAAGGAGGTTATAGCGAATTTTTCCGGGAATTTAAGGAGTTAGAATATTTTTAAGATAGTTTGATAACTAGAATCTATATATCAATATATATAGAAGTCGATAAGGAAACGAACTTAGAAATAGAATAGTATAATCAAAAAAGAAGAATAGGAAAAAAAATCTAGTAAGAATAGAAAGAGAAAGCGTATACGTGTTTAAAAAAGTGAATAAGTAATTGTATGATATTGATTATTTGAGTAAGTAGTCTTATCTGTTTTGACGTTATAAATGATATTCAGTCAAGGTCTGAGTGGTACTTATACCCCAACTTGATTGATTTCATTATTAACAAATAAATAGTAAGATTCTAGGCTCGAAGATCAATGTTGGATAAGAGTTAGTTGAATATAGTATTTAGGTTGTCGTAACGATGTTTTACACGACATCCGTTTTGACCTAAATAAGTGTAAACTTGGAAATAGAATAATAAATATTTCCTAAATATAGAAATAAATGAGACTGGAAAAGAGATAAGTAATTGGAATATATTCCCATTATAAATAGCATATATTTTCTAAAGTTTAGAAAATAAAGGAAGGCGATATTCAGAAATGTTTTCCAAATAACGTAAAAGGCCAATATGGTTATTGAAAATATTTGGTTAACAAATATTGATAAAGAAATAGAGAAGTGATTTAATTAATGGAATATTAATTAAGGGCTCAGTGATTGTTTGATAATTGGATGAACACTTGTTTTCTTCGATAGTTAAATCATCGACTATCGAAACACTAGTTTTTATTCTATAGTTAAATAACAGACTATCAAAGTTTTGACCATCGTTGTCAATATGGAGAGACCGGTTGGATTATTATCCAAGGAACCACTCTGTATTGGCATAAGAGTTGTGAATCATATATGCCAAAGAAAATTGAAGATGGAGTAAAGTGCCTTCGGTTCATCCTGTTCCTGGATTACTTGTATGGATGAATGTCTGACAGAGTATTTCCAGAAAGGTCACGTACACTGATTTCTTCAACCGTACCAAGAGTGGAAGCGGAGAAGGAAACTTCTTTAGCTAACACGTAATGTACTGTTGTAGACGTCAATTAGTGATTTTCGATGGATCTGACAATGTGGCATTCGAAGTGAATCTGATGTGATGATAAAGTGTAACCTCAAGCCTCATCAACCGGTAAATGACAGAAATCAGGCAGGCAACATGGCTATGTAGGTCGCACCAATTAGGGTGTATAATCACCTAATCTAGAGTTTCATTTACTTCTAAAAATCTATTGTTGATGCTGTCCCATTCGGGAAACGGTTGTTGATCCCATCCGTTGGTGATATACATTCGATACACTCAAGCGAAATGAGTGGTCGGTCATGTGTGGCTGAGTTGCAAGATGTTCTTGTTGAACTCAGTGTATTATCCTCTAGAGATATACCAGCGGAAGGTGGTTTCATACCTTGTCATAGTTGGAAATCCATTACCCAATAAGTGTTTGCGGTTTTGATTGTATATTATATATGTGGAACGTGAGATGCAAACGTTCCACTAGATTGTTATCTACTTGATTTAGACATTATTATAATATCAAAAGAGTTTTGATATAAAGATTATCATTCCTTTCAAAAGGATTCTGAAAGTTAAATCAAGTGTTTGGATTCTCATACGGGAAAAACCCATTCTGTGTTATACGACGTGGTCTTATGAGATATCATTTAGTTTTCTGAAACTGTTTTAAACTGTTTACTCATACCAGTCCCATGATTGACCCGAAGTTTATTTTGTTTTGTTCTACCTAAACTCTTGGGTGCCTAAATTTGAACGGGCAGTCAAGTAGTTCAGGATTTTACAGATCTATCTAAAGGAGCTTGGAGCAGGAGGCTTCAGCGTTAGTTATATAGAGTTTTATTCCGCTGTGTTGTAAGTGTTGTACTCTGATATGTGTATACAGTACAAAATTTGTATTTCAAAAGATATGATATATTATATTTTGTTCCGCTGCGTTGTGAGATTCTGTGTTGTTATTTCTGTTCTTCTTCTAACCTTTTCTTCTAAAAAAAATGTTTCGTATTTTCATGATATTTGGGTTGGACGTATGATGTATATAGTAAACTTTGATGTTGCGGACTTTGCGGGTCATTACAGTTGGTATCAGAGCTTAGGTTGAGCGAATACCTAGGCTTGTGTGGTGATGTGCTCATTAGAGATAGGGTCAATAGCACCCTAGAATGAGTTGAGTGTATATATATACGAGAAAGCGTATTTGTTATTTGATATAAAAACTGTTTTATATTGTGTTGACTAGTCTGTTGAGTGAAATATGAGTTCTGATTGAATCGTGGGACGCCACGATGTCGATAGGAGTTTATAAACATTTGAACAGAAGATTGGACACGATATTGTTTTAAATAGTTGAGTTGATTGTTAGGATTATAATTGATAAGATTATAAGAAATGAAATAGTTATATATATAACCAATGGAATTTGTATATGAAATCAGATGTACAAATGAGATGAATCAAAATTGAATTCCAACCAGAATTCAGAATTTAAAATCCTGGGCCGTTGGAAAATATTTTCTGAATTTTATTATAATAATATAGCTTTACTTTGGAAGTATTTTTGAATGAAAATCATTTGAATGGATTTTGAATATGATAAAGCACTGAACTCACTTCAGTGGCTGGGAAATAATTCTGATGATGGTCGCAACATCATCAGTGTTCATTTTCAAGTTTCTAAGTGATGGATTGCTATCTTAGAAAAGTTTTCGATGGAAATTTGTTTGAAAAGAAATCAAGTTGTTTGAAAATTCAAATGTTTTGAGTTTGAGATGGATATAAATATATGTATATATTTATATTACTTCAAAGGAGTTTTGAAATAAAACCCTGGGAATTTGAATGATTGAAATTAAATTTAACTTAAGTAAGTTAAATGGATCGAAATGAATAAATTGAGTAAAATCAATGTGAATGAAATATGAATTGGGTAAAATAAAGGAAAAACAAATATAAAAGAAAATATATTTGTAAAACAAATATAAAGGAAATATTTGTAAAACAAATACAAAGGAAGTTGTGTGCAAACAAATAGAAGGAGAAATATTTGTAAAAACATTTACAAATAGAATTTAAAAGGAAATATTTGTAAAACATTTACAAATAGATTAAATGGAAATATTTATTTATAGAAAATAAATAGAATGTTATAGATAAGATATTTATTTGTTAAATAAATAGAATTTAATCAAAGGAATATTTAGAAGATGAATAGAAAATGGAAATCTATTTTTAATAGATAAATAGAAAAGATTTATTTATAAATAACAGTTTATAAATTAAATTAAATATTTATCATTCGATAAATGGAATATATAAGTCTGAACTTATATAGAGAAGAGATATTGGTTTGTAACACCGATAGTTTTAAATAGAAGGGGTACACAACACTTGTATAAGCGAAGTAACGTTATTAAAGAGAACATTTATAAAGTGAAGAACCGTTACTAAAAGTAAATCTTTATAAATGAATAAACGTTATCCAATAGGAGTTATTCGAATAGGAGAAGTCGACTAGAGTTAGAAATAATCGATTAGAGCTAGAATAAATTGATTAGAGTAAGAATTAACCAGTTAGAGTTAATCAGTTAGAGTTAATCCATAGAGTTAATTGAATATTTGTTATTCAATTAGAATTTATCGAATATTTGTTATTCAAATTTAGAGTTAACCAGATAGAGTTAATTGAACATAGTTAATCGAATTGGGATTTAACTGAATGTTAGTTATTCAATTAAAGTAGATCGAATATAGTTATTGAGATAGAGTTAGTCAAACATAGTTACTCAAGATCAGTTGCCATTTCGTACAACTGCTAGCGTAATTCGCAGGGTTGCAGATAGCCTAGGCGGTCGGATGTTTCTTGAGGGAATCAGGCGTAACCATTGTGATCACTGCGATCTAGAGTGAAGCGAATGAAGTTAAATCAAATATTAGTTATTCGAATAGAGTTAAAGGAGTTATCGAATATAGCTTATTCGGAAGGAGTTAAGTGAAAAGAGCTAATCAAATAGAGTTAATCGATAAGAGCTAATTAATTAGGGTTAATCGATAAGAGTTAAATCAAATAGAGTTAATTGATAAGAGTAAATTGAATAGAGTAAATCGAATATAGTTTGTTCGAAGAAAGGTTTTCGAATCTAGTTATTCAAAAGAGAGATTATCGAATATAGTTATTCGAAGGGAGGAGTTATCGAATAGGGATTTATTCGAAAGAGAGTTACGTAAGGAAGTTTTGAAATGTTGAGTATGAACATAAATAAGTTTTGAAAAGATAAATGGGTTTGTAGCACTTTTTCTACCTTAGCAATTTCGAGGACGAAATTATTTTAAGTGGGGAAGATTGTAATGACCCGGATTCTTATGGGTTAATTTTAAATATTTAAAATGGATTTAAATATTTAGTTGATTATATAAATGAATTTTTATATTTATGTTATCGATTTATAAATATCGATTTCGATTTAATATCATATATATTAAATTATCAAAATAAGGAATCGACGAATAACTGAATTCAAAGTTAAAACTGATTTGAAAACTGTTCAGATAATTAATTCAAACTCCTGTTTAAAATTTGAAGAATAATATTTAATTATTATCGAAGAACTTAATGGTTTGAAATTTAATATGTATCAATTTAAATTAATATCTGTCCCGGATGATTGAACTGGACTTCGATATTTATCCCAGTGGGTTCAGAATAGTGGTTTTACCCTAGAATTGACAGTTGTTGGGTTCAGAAAGGAGTTCGACATCATGGGTAGTTAATTTAAAGGATACCGGTTTAATTCAAAGGAAAATAGATAAATAAATAAAATCATTGGTACCTTATTAAACCATGTACCCCCTTCTCCTCCATAAATTAAAACAACCATGGTCTCCTTATAGTCCACAAAATAAAAACACACGGTGCTCCCTTTATTTCAACAGATCAAAAGCTCTACAAAGTATAAATCGAGATTGTGTTAAGGCTCAATGCAAGAATCAAAAGGAGGATTTGAAATCAAAATAAATGGCCGCACTCTCAAAGAAAGTCGAATTCGGTCAGAAAGAAGAAGAGGGGAAATCAAATTCGATTTGGATTTCGAATTCGCGTCTGGAGCTCGACTGCGAATCTAAGGCAGTTGCAACTGTGAGTGGTTCGAGCTAGGCATTCTGTTTGGGTTCAACACGAGGGAGAAGAGAGCGAATGTCAGTGGAGTTGGGGGGATCCGTTCGAGTGGAGTTGGTGCGATTAAAAGGAGGATCGCTGTCGTTACTGGAAGAACGTCGATGGCCTGCGGATTTCAGATACTGGGTGCGAGCAGTTTTCCCTGGAGCTCGACTTCGACAGTGACAGGTTGGAGGCGCGTGCCTTGTTGAGGAATGCTACGACTTTGTTTGTCAAACTAGAAGTAGTTCGAAGGTTCTGAGAAGCAGAGTTGTACTTAGGAATTCGATTTGGATGGTATGGGTAAGGATCGGAATTTGGTGACAGTAAATTTGCAAGAGGAGAAGATCAGTTAGGGGATCGATTCATGTATTATATCTTGATTTTAAAGGTAATCCAATTTTCATTTTTAAATTTAGTTAATAACGATTAATTTTAATAGAAGTATAACTTGCATACTTAATTTTTATATGAATATAATTTGGAGTTCGATAGTTGGAAGTGAGAGTTCAGTTTAGTGCAAATAATCCTGAACGAGAATTGAATGAAGAAGGGTTAAAATTTTAGTAAGGTAATTGATTTACAATAAAGTTAAATTTTTACTTTTACACAAATAGAAAAAAAAATACCCTAGCTTAAATTATAAGCTCTTCATGCAAAATTAGATCCGAACAATGAAATGGGTTGGAGTCGAATTGGTAAAAGCTTTGCATTGGAATTTATTCGAAGTGATTTGGAATGTTTTGGGTCTATCCAAATCAACTAAACGCGTATCAGATCTGCAAATGAAATAACTATGAGTAAATCTCACTCTGTTTTATTTAGAATTATTTTTATCAGTTAAAAATAATTGTTTTTTTGATTGTTGGATGCTTTAAATATTTATTTATTGCTGTTAAAAATAAACTATTTATCTAGGATTGGTTGACTATTATATATATATTGGGTTGATGATTGGTTGGATTCCCGCAGTCTCATTAGCGGATGCCCGCAGTTTCATAGCGGATGCCCGCAGTTTCATTGCGGATGATTTCCCTATGCGCCCCAAAAATATATATTAGTGGATGACCTTCATACTGTGATATCCTGCCTCGAAGCAGGATGGGTATTAGTATGTTGACTAATGTCTGTGGATGCAGGAAAATAGGTTGGAGGAATCCGACTGGGTTCCTCAAAAATATATTATCTGTTTGTTTATTTGTTTGCATATATACTGTCATATATGATGTATTAGAGAACCAGAAATAAATAATTGGTTGTTTGGTGTTTAAATATCACGGGGCCTAAGTGATAATTTATAAAAATATCCTGAAAGGGATATTTGAGATTTAAAAGGGAAATTCTATTTTTTTTCTTAAATAGAAATTTGAAATTTTAAATAGATTTGAAATATAAACATGTTTTAAAGAAATTAAACAAGTAGTTCCTTTATAAACGAAGTTTATAAATAGTTCTTTTATAAACGAAGTTTATAAATGAAGTGAAAAGAATTATCATTGGATAATTCAGAAATAAAAATACAAGTGTGAAATTGAAAATGGAAATCTATTTTCCAAAAGTAGAAATATCGATTTCAAAAGGAATTGAAATCGAGACTTGTTTAAAAAACGAATAAAGAAAGATTGAAATAGAATTTGAATATAGAAATTCAAAGGAGATTTGAATTAAGAAGATTTAAATAAAGGGAAATTGAATATAGAAAATTCAAAGGGGAATTGAATATAGAAATTCAAATGGAATTTGAAATAGAATTTGAATAATAGAGTTGAAATGGAATTTGAAATAGAATTTGAATAATAGAGTTGAAATGGAAAATTGAATATAGAATTCGTATAGAGTTAAAATGGAAAATTTGAATATAGGATTCAAATAGAATCGAATATAGAAATTCTAATAGAATTCAAATATAGAATTTGAATATAGAAAATATAAAGGGATTCAAATATAGAATTTAATATTGAAAGTAAAATGGAATTTAAACAATAGAATTTGAAATGGGAATTTGAATATAGAAATTCAAATAGAGTTAATAGAGAATTTGAATATATAGAAATTCAAATAGAATTTAAATAGAGTTTGAATATTTGGAATTTATATATAGAATTTAAATTGAGTTTGAATATTTGGAGATTAAATATAGAATTTAAATAGAGTTTGAATATATAGAAATTCAAATAGAATTTAAATGGAGTTTGAATAAGAGGGATTCAAATAGAACTGAAATGGAACTTGAATATAGAATTTGGACATAGAATTGAATATGAAGCGTAAGTTGAAAATGGAGTTCAAATTAGTTGTAAACAAGTTGATATATATTTGAACATGTTATGTTCAAATATAAAAGTGAAATAGACTAAAGAGTTAATTAACAAATTTATTAACGAATTGAGTTAAAACGATCGGGTATAGTTGGATAAGTATAGACATACAGGAGACAGGTATATGAAATAAGGATAATGCAGGTATATAAATAGAATGCTTGACAAAAAGGTACATATTTAATTCATACATGAGATTTTATGCGCCGTATCGGCTAGCCGCTTGGCTTTTCTTTTTCTTTTTGGATTGGTGAGAGCCATGGGAGGTTATTTGAAATATCCCGATGCTCCTGGTACAAAGGAGGTTATGACGAGTTTTTCCGGGAATTTAAGGAGTTATAATATTTTTAAGATAGTTTGATAACTAGAATCTATATATCAATATATATATAGAAGTCGATAAGGAAACGAACTTAGAAATAGAATAGTATAATCAAAAAAAGAAGATTAGGAAAAAAGTCTAGTAAGAATAGAAAGAGAAAGCGTATACGTGTTTAAAAAAGTGAATAAGTAATTGTATGATATTGATTATTCGAGTAAGTAGTCTTATCTGTTTTGACGTTATAATTTATATTCAGTCAAGGTCTGAGAGGTAGTTATACCCCAACTTGATTGATTTCATTATTAACAAATAAATAGTAAGATTCCAGGATTGAAGATCAATGTTGGATAAGAGTTAGTTGAATATAGTATTTGGGTTGTCGTAACGATGTTTTACACGACATCCGTTTTGACCTAAATAAGTGTAAACTTGGAAATAGAATGATAAATATTTCCTAAGTATAGAAATAAATGAGATCGGAAAAGAGATAATTAATTGGAATATTTTCCAATTATAAATAGCATATATTTTCTAAAGTTTAGAAAATAAAGGAAGGCGATATTCGGAAATGTTTTCCAAATAACGTAAAAGGCCAATATGGTTATTGAAAATATTTGGTTAACAGATATTGATAAAGAAATAGAGAAGTGATTTAATTAATGGAATATTAATTAAGGGCTCAGTGATTGTTTGATAATTGGATGAACACTTGTTTTCTTCAATATTTAAATCATCTACTATCGAAACACTTGTTTTTATTCGATAGTTAAATCACAGACTATCGAAGTTTTGACCATCGTTGTCAATATGGAGAGACCAGTTGGATTATTATCCAAAGAACCACTGTGTATTGGCATAAGAGTTGCGAATCATATATGACAAAGAAAATTGAAGATGGACTAAAGTGCCTTCGATTCATCCTATTCCTGGATGACTTGTATGGATGAATGTCTAACAGAGTATTTCTAGAAAGGTCACGTACATTGATTTCTTCAACCGTACCAAGAGTGGAAGCGTAGAAGGAAACATCTTTAGCTAACACGTAATGTACTGTTGTAGACATCAATTAGTGATTTTCGATGGATCTGACAATGTGGCATTCGAAGTGAATCTGATGTGATGATAAAGTGTAACCTCAAGCCTCATCAACTGGTAAATGACAAAATCGGGCAGGCAACATGGCTATGTAGGTCACACCTATTAGGGTGTATAATCACCTGATCTAGAGTTTCATTTACTTCTAAAAATCTATTGTTGATGCTGTCCCATTAGGGAAACGGTTGCTGATCCCAACCGTTGGTGATATACATTCGATACACTCAAACGAAATGAGTGGTCGGTCATGTGTGGCTGAGTTGCAAGATGTTCTTGTTGAACTCGTTGTATTCTCCTCTAGAGATATACCAATGGAAGGTGGTTCTATACCTTGTCATAGTTGGAAATCCATTACCCAATAAGTGTTTGCGGTTTTGACTGTATATTTTATATGTGGAACGTGAGATGCAAACGTTCCACTAGATTGTTATCTACTTGATTTAGACATTATTATAATATCAAAAGAGTTTTGATATAATGTAACGGCTGGAAATTTCCGACTCCTCGAGAGTCGGAAATTCCGAGAACGTTAGTGAAAGAATTTAGAAGGTGAGGAAGAAAAGATAGAACTAATAGAATAGAAGAAGAAGAAGCACATCAGAATCATCAGAGTAACACGAATCTCGCAGCGGAACGAATAACATATAATATATAACATATCTTTGAAACATAACAGTTATATATACAATAGCACTTTATCAGAGTACAACACTTACAACACAGCGGAAATAACTATAGCAATAGAATCTTGAAGTCTCCTGCTCCAAGCTCTCCAAGTATATCTGTAAATCCCGACTACTTGACTGCCCGTACAAATTTAGGCACCCAAGAGTTTAGGGAAAACAATAAAGTAAACTCCGGGTCAGTCATGGGACTGGTATGAGTAAAACAATTTAAAACAATTGAACAGGTATATGATATCTCATAAGACCACGCCGTGAATACGGAACGGGTTTTTCCTTATGAGTATCTAAACAACTTGACAAGCAATATCATTGTGATATTATAATAATGTCTAAGTACAAATAGGTATCAATCTAGCAGAAACGCTTGCATCTCACGTTCTACATACATAGTATAAAATCATAAACCGCAGGGCGCTTAACGGGGAATGGATTCCAACAGACAAGGTATGGGAGCACCTTCTGATCAGTGTACTCTAGAGGTGATACACTGCAGGTTCAACAAGAACGTCTTGCAACCCGGCCACACATGACCGCTCACTCATTTAGCTTGAGTGTCGCGAATATATTGCCACCACGGTTATAGGCCATCAAACCGTCATCCGAAGATACAGAATCAAAAAGAAGTATAAATATGAATATTCCCTAGATCGGTGACAATACACCCTGCTTGGGAATGACCCAACTAGCCATGCTGCCTAGCCCAACTTTTGTTACTTCCTGGTGTGAGGCTAGAAGCTACGTTTATCTTCAGAACATCTGATCACCATTCACTTTGAATGCCACATCGTCATACCCGCCAAATCACAAATTGACTTATTCAAAAATAGCACGGGTATACAGGTAAGAGAAACGAATTCCTCCGCCACCAAACGTGGATACGTTTGAACAGATCAACTTACGCGATCCATTGGATATACTCTGTCAGACCTTCTTCCATATACGTTGTCTTGGGACTGGACAAACCGAAGGCACTATTCAGTATATCCATCTTAGTCACTGTTATCTAAGACTTATACAACAACCCTTGCACTTTACTCCGTCTTCACTTTATCTTTGGCAGATATTGCTCGCAACGCTTATGCCAATACAGAGTGGTTCTTTGGATAATAATCCAACCGGTCTCTCCATATTAACAACGTTAAAATGGTAAAAACTTTGATAGTCTGTGATTCAACTATCAAATGAGAACATGTCGGTGTACAAACAACGATCTTATTTCCAAATGGAAATTCGATCGATCAATCATCATATGTTCATATTTCCTTATTTCATATATTTAGAAAATATATGTTATTAATCATTGGAAAACATTTCCATAGCTTATTTTCACATCACTATTATTTCGCAACTATCAGTCCCTAACTGTAACTAGTATGAGGACAATTATCTAAGTATCAATCCTGAAGGTCGAAACCAACATCAGATCGTCACTTAGAAAACCGTTCAACTTACCCTCTCCAGTTAGTTTCTGAATTTGCTTAACTCTATTTCTTAACTTCTTATCATGAAAACATTTCATTTTCTATGTTTAGAAAACATATCTGACTATATTTGGAAAACGTTTCCAAAACTCATTTACGGATTTCCAATGAACGTTGTATAAAACATCGTTACGCTTAATCCATTAATTGCTTATTACTTAACTATATTTCAAATCAACCTTTTAGATCAAACCACAACTATTCCTTTGTCAATTCTGAAGTCAATCAAGTTGGGGTATAATTACCTCACAGACCTTAATTGAACAACGTCCTTTACTGTGAAATAGATGAAGCTCATCACTCACTTTTTACAATCATATGTTTACGCAAATTCTCGGATTCAGGTTACGAATCCACTTCTTATATGACAGTGTTTGATTTTAACTATAACGTTATAATTCCTACTTCTGCAATGTCTAACCTAAATTATAACTTTATCTCCTAACTCGGATAATTTAACAGACACCTAATTTCTAAATCAATAACTAAATCTTGATTTAAACCCTGGAAAGTAAATAGTACTTTCCCGAATTCGCTATAATCAAATTCGACGTATAACTCTCTTTCGAGTAATCTCTATTTGATTAACTCTTCTTCGAATAACCTATATTCGATTATCTCTCTTCGAATAACTCATATTCGAAATCTCTCTCTTTCGAATAAACAATATTCGATCTCTTTCTTTCGAATATGCTATATTCGAAAATCTCCTTTCGATTTACTAATCGATAACTCCTTTCGATCAAACTAAAATCGTTAACTCCTTTAACTCTATTCGAATAAATAATATTCGACTAACTCCTTTGGATCAACTCATTTGATTAACTCCTTCGAATAACTAATTCGAATAACTTACCTTCGAATAACCAATATTCGATTTACTCTAACTCGATTAACCTGATTCTAATCGATTTACTCCATTTCGATTCAACTTAATTCAAATCGATTAACTTAACTCAAATTGATTAACTCCTTTCGAATAACTAAATTCGATTTAACTCTTCTCGAATAACTAAATTCGATTAACTCAAATTGAATAACTGATATTCAATTTACTCCTACGTGTTTAACTCTATTCGAATAACTAATTCGAATAACTTAATTGATGAATTATATTCACTTCTATCCTATCGAATAAACTGTATTCGATATCTCCTCCAACACTATTCGAATGAACTATATTCGATTAACTTCTCTAACTCTATTCGAATAAATTATATTTGATTAACTCTTTTAACTTTACTCGAATAACTATATTCGATTAACACTTTCTTTCGAATAACTATATTCGATTAACTCTTTCTTTCGAATAACTATATTCGATTAACTCTTCGACTAACTCCTTTGGATTAACTAACTTCAAATATCTCCTTTGGATTAGCTAACTTCGAATAACTCCTTTGGATTAGCTAACTTCGAATAACTCCTTTGGATTAACTAACTTCGAATAACTCATATTCGATAACTACTCTTTGAATAAATAATATTCGATAACTCTTCTTAAATAAATAACATTTGATTTCTCCACTCGAATAAACTATATTCGATTACTCTTCTCAAATGAATAACATTTGATTTCTCCACTCGAATAAACTATATTCGATTTCTCTTCTCTCGAATACACTATACTCGATAATTCTACTTCGGATAACTCTAACTGATCAACTCTAACTGGTCAATTCTAACTGGTCAACTCTAACTGGTCAACTCTAACTGGTCAACTTTAACTAGTCAACTCTAACTGGTCAACTTTAACTGGTCAACTCTAACTGGTTTAACCTAACTGGTTAACTCTAACTGGTTTAACCTAACTGATTAACTCTAACTGGTTAACTCAACTAGTTAACTCTACTGGTTTAACCTAACTGAGTTAACTCATCTTGATTAACTGAACAAATCCACTTAGTTTAACTTAGCTAATTCACGTTGATTAACTCTAACCGATTCACTTAGTTTAACTCAACTAATTTACTTCGATTAACCACTTAGTTAACTTAACTAATTCACTTCGATTAACCACTTAGTTTAACTTAACTAATTCACATCGATTAATCCTTTAGTTTAACTTAACTAATTCACATCGATTAATCCTTTAGTTTAACTTAACTAATTCACATCGATTAATCCTTTAGTTTAACTTAACTAATTCACATCGATTAATCACTTTAACTTAACTACTTTACTTTGATTAACCACTTAGTTTAACTTAACTAACTTGCTTTGATTTACTTAACCAATTACTTTGTTTACCTCGACTAACTTTGCTTTGGTTAACTTAACCAACTTCTTTGTTTAACTCGACTAACTTGCTTTGGTTAACCTAACCAATTACTTGGATTAACTCCTATTCATTTAACAAATAAATTTCTCCTTTAGTTTAATTCTATTTATTTATCAAATAAATATTCCTTTATTTTATTTATTCTATCCGATAAATATTCCTTTATACTTTTATTTATTCCCTAAATAAATACTTTTAACTCTTCATTTATTTCCTAAATAAATAATTCCTTTAATCCTTTATTTATTCCCTACATAAATAATTTCTTTTAATCCTTTATTTATTCCCTGAATAAATAATTCCTTTTATATTTGCTTTTAAATATATTTCATATATATTTGCTTAAATATATTTCCTTTATATTTGGTTTTCAAATATATTTCCTTTATATTTGGTTTTCAAATATATTTCCTTTATATTTGGTTTTTCAAATATATTTCCTTTATATTTGATTTCAAATCCCTTTTCTTTATATATATATATAAAATCTATCGATTTTATATAAATAAATGGTTTCAAAATATACTTTGAAAATCTCTTGTTCTACATTTTGGTATTTCTTATGGTATTTGACACACCATATGACAACGATAAATATCGTCCAAACACACATAATCACAACAGATTATATACATCACATTTTACATCACAACATATAAATCACAGTAAAATAACTGTTGAGGAATCCAGTTGGATTCCTCCAACCTGTTTCCCTGCATCCACAGATGTTAAACAACAACAACAGTATAATATTCTGATAAGCAGAATCAACATATAAATATTTAACGGTTTATATATATATACATATATATGTATGTATATATATATATATATAGTTTCTACTAACTGACTAGCAGTTCAATCAAACAGTCAACACACAGTCAAACAGTCAAACATATAATATTTTAACAGTTCTAAGAATACAACGTGAAAATAAGACTGTTTAGAGTTTGTGAGATTTACTCACATTTGGACGATCATCTTCAATGATGATAACCATCGCTTGATTCAAACAATTTATTTTGCTATAAATTGTAACGAGCTCGGATGGACTTCCAGTCAGTCTCATTGCGTAGTGCTCGTCAATACGATCCCAACGCAACTTACGGTTCGTGATTCTGATTTCATATGACCACGATATCTCGTTAACAAGTTAGATTACTATTTAAATAAAACTAAACTTTAATTAACAAAAGAACGGGCCTCACACTTTCAACTTTGGCCCAAGCCCAACTCCATCCATATAAACCCGCTTCTCATTGTCTTCCCCAAACCAAACTATCGGCTCCAGAAACACAATAATCACCCGTTGACCGCCATTTTGACCTCCAATACCTCCTCCTTCGGCCATCTACTCCGAGCGCCGCCTCCACCAGAGAACTTGCCACCAAAATCCGCACCTCCCTGTCCTACCTGCTTCGACTTCGACCCCTCCGACGAGAATCCGTCGCCCCCCCATCTTGTACAGGTATCGAACAAGAATAACTCGGAATCACTCTAAAGTCGAGCGCAAGATGCTACACTACATCCTAATCCCAGAAACGCACATCAATCGAGCTCCAAGCCCCTTAGTTCGACGAAGAACGGAACCCTAGTGCTGCTGTGTTCCTTTCGCCCATACCAGAAACGATGTCGCACCCTTCAAAAACATACGAAAGCGTAGGAAATTGCTTCAGAAATCCAAATACAGTAGTCTTAATATTTATAGGATTTTAGTTGGATTGTTTGTGGTTTTTTCTTTCTGAAATCTCTTGCTGTATGGGTTTGTGATGCAGTTATATAGGCTGTTCTTAGTTGGTAAGCTTTGTGGCTGAGGAGAGAGGTCGCGTGGCCTATCTCGGATCATAGAAAAATGGGGGAGATATTTTTAATTTGATTTTTATGTTTTATTTTCTCGATTATATGCTTGTCTCTCGTCTTTAAAAATCCCTGCGACCATATACGATCTCCTAAAATCACCAAACTGGATGTGCACCTTCAGTTCGACATTACGGTCCCAACGAAACTGGTTTCGTCGAATTCCGACTCCGTATGCTCACACAGCGTATTTTTAACTGTCAGAAAACTGTCTGTTTCTCACTCTAAAAATCCGTACGACCACACAGTGACTCTAAAAATCACGAAACTTAACATCTAGCAAATACTTGATATTGCGGATCCAACAAAACTGGTTTCGTCGAATTCCGACTTCGTTTGCAAAAGTGGCTATTTTTAACGCTCTAAATAGTCTATTTAAATATATAAATATATTTAAATAAAATTAAATTAATTATCTAAAATTAATTATTATCGTCTATATTCACAGTGGCATACCATACAGCTCCAGAATATTCCTGTATATATTTACAGCTCGATATTACATCGTCAGAGTTATATCGATGGTCGATTTCTATTTAAATTCTTATTTAAGATATATTTAAATCGTTATGGTCAGGGTGCTGCATCTTTGAGAATTTGATTTGGACATAACTCAAAATCTACATGACGAAATCCCGATCTCTCTCTTCCACTAGAAAGATATACTCCACCAGCTCCACACGTTTCTTGTTTCACAGAAATCCGGCTTATAACGAATCTTGTATCCTCAGTTGAAGTTCAAATCGCCAAACAGCGAACTGCCGCGTCGTTACGGGCTTGATTATAATTATTATTATAATTTATCTGTTCAACTATCGTTTATTTAATCTATTCGTTATTTAAATAATTAAATAACTTAATTATTATACCTTTCAAAACGCGCCATTACAGACTTCCCCCCTTAAAATAATTTCGTCCTCGAAATTGCTAAGTTAGAGGACGACCCTATCTATTGGAACTCCTAAGATTTGTTTACTTCTCAACTTCAGTTTCAACTGAACCAATTAATATCGACTAAATATTAATTCCTTCCGATTAACTAAAATTTCAAAATTTTGAAAATTTTCTAACACTTTAAATTTTCGAAAAATTTCGCCATAACCTCCTTTGTACAGCCCTATCGGTAAAACCACAACTCGCCTCTCTAGGCCTTCTCCAACCCAAAAGAAAATCAAACAGCCAAGCGGCTTGCCAATTCGGCTCATAAATCTCATGCTTATATCAAAAATAAACTTGTACCTTTTTGTCGGGCATATCAACTCTTATCACTTTCACCTGTTATCAACCCAACATATACCAATGTCATCTCAATCCAACCTTCAACTCGAACACTTGGTGCTATCCAAGTCAAATTCTATTCAAACTCCAATATCAGATTCCAAACTCTTAACCCATCAACTTAATTCCAATCCAGATTATTCTCTAACCAAATCCCGATTTATTTAACTTGGTTCAAGTTAAATTTTAATCTACTTATTTGTTTTTACCATCTTGATTCATTCAACTTAACAAGTTAAATTTTAAATTTCAAGATTTAAATTCCTGGGTTTTATTTCAAATTCCATTTTGAAATCATACTAACAATTCAAAACCTTTGAATTTCTAAACAACTTGTTTTCTCAAAACAATTTGAAAACAAAATCCTTGGTAGTAATCCGCCACTTAGAAACTCGAAAATCACACCGACGATGTATCGATCCATCCTCGGAATTATTTTCCATTCATCCAGGTGAGTTAGATACTATATTTATTTCAAATTGAAAAACATTTTCAAAATCTCCCAGGAACTTAAAATTTCCTTATTTTAATTCCTGATTTTGATTTAAATTCGGATTTACTTCAACTAATTCCATGTATTTTACTTATAGGAATTCTTATTGGTTATATATATAACCATTTCACTATATAATCTTACTCAATTATAATAACAACCAATTTATCTAATATATTATAATTTTGATATATATATATATCTCTATATCAAAATATACTTTGAGTAAAGTTAAATTCACTTACCCTCTTTCAAAACATATCATGACGACCCATCGTATTCAAGTGTTTATTAACTCCTACCGATACAGTGGATCAAACTGATCGACCAGAACTCATAAACAACTCAGCCAATGAATCTCCACAATATAAAACAAATTTTTTATATCAAATACAAATACGCACTCGTATATATACACTCAAACTCAATCTAGGATATTACTAATCCCAACTCTATCGAGTTATGCCACAGAGCCAAGGTAATCACTTAACTTAAGCTCCGATACCAACTGTAACGACTAGAAATTTCCGACTCCTCGAGAGTCGGAAATTCCGAGAACGTTAGTGAAAGAATTTAGAAGGTGAGGAAGAAAAGATAGAACTAATAGAATAGAAGAAGAAGAAGCACATCAGAATCATCAGAGTAACACGAATCTCGCAGCGGAACGAATAACATATAATATATAACATATCTTTGAAACATAACAGTTATATATACAATAGCACTTTATCAGAGTACAACACTTACAACACAGCGGAAATAACTATAGCAATAGAATCTTGAAGTCTCCTGCTCCAAGCTCTCCAAGTATATCTGTAAATCCCGACTACTTGACTGCCCGTACAAATTTAGGCACCCAAGAGTTTAGGGAAAACAATAAAGTAAACTCTGGGTCAGTCATGGGACTGGTATGAGTAAAACAATTTAAAACAATTGAACAGGTATATGATATCTCATAAGACCACGCCGTGAATACGGAACGGGTTTTTCCTTATGAGTATCTAAACAACTTGACAAGCAATATCATTGTGATATTATAATAATGTCTAAGTACAAATAGGTATCAATCTAGCAGAAACGCTTGCATCTCACGTTCTACATACATAGTATAAAATCATAAACCGCAGGGCGCTTAACGGGGAATGGATTCCAACAGACAAGGTATGGGAGCACCTTCTGATCAGTGTACTCTAGAGGTGATACACTGCAGGTTCAACAAGAACGTCTTGCAACCCGGCCACACATGACCGCTCACTCATTTAGCTTGAGTGTCGCGAATATATTGCCACCACGGTTATAGGCCATCAAACCGTCATCCGAAGATACAGAATCAAAAAGAAGTATAAATATGAATATTCCCTAGATCGGTGACAATACACCCTGCTTGGGAATGACCCAACTAGCCATGCTGCCTAGCCCAAATTTTGTTACTTCCTGGTGTGAGGCTAGAAGCTACGTTTATCTTCAGAACATCTGATCACCATTCACTTTGAATGCCACATCGTCATACCCGCCAAATCACAAATTGACTTATTCAAAAATAGCACGGGTATACAGCTAAGAGAAACGAATTCCTCCGCCACCAAACGTGGATACGTTTGAACAGATCAACTTACGCGATCCATTGGATATACTCTGTCAGACCTTCTTCCATATACGTTGTCCTGGGACTGGACAAACCGAAGGCACTATTCAGTATATCCATCTTAGTCACTGTTATCTAAGACTTATACAACAGCCCTTGCACTTTATTCCGTCTTCACTTTATCTTTGGCAGATATTGCTCGCAACGCTTATGCCAATACAGAGTGGTTCTTTGGATAATAATCCAACCGGTCTCTCCATATTAACAACGTTAAAATGGTAAAAACTTTGATAGTCTATGATTCAACTATCAAATGAGAACATGTCGGTGTACAAACAACGATCTTATTTCCAAATGGAAATTCGATCGATCAATCATCATATGTTCATATTTCCTTATTTCATATATTTAGAAAATATATGTTATTAATCATTGGAAAACATTTCCATAGCTTATTTTCACATCACTATTATTTCGCAACTATCAGTCCCTAACTGTAACTAGTATGAGGACAATTATCTAAGTATCAATCCTGAAGGTCGAAACCAACATCAGATCGTCACTTAGAAAACCATTCAACTTACCCTCTCCAGTTAGTTTCTGAATTTGCTTAACTCTATTTCTTAACTTCTTATCATGAAAACATTTCATTTTCTATGTTTAGAAAACATATCTGACTATATTTGGAAAACGTTTCCAAAACTCATTTACGGATTTCCAATGAACGTTGTATAAAACATCGTTACGCTTAATCCATTAATTGCTTATTACTTAACTATATTTCAAATCAACCTTTTAGATCGAACCACAACTATTCCTTTGTCAATTCTGAAGTCAATCAAGTTGGGGTATAATTACCTCACAGACCTTAATTGAACAACGTCCTTTACTGTGAAATAGATGAAGCTCATCACTCACTTTTTACAATCATATGTTTACGCAAATTCTCGGATTCAGGTTACGAATCCACTTCTTATATGACAGTGTTTGATTTTAACTATAACGTTATAATTCCTACTTCTGCAATGTCTAACCTAAATTATAACTTTATCTCCTAACTCGGATAATTTAACAGACACCTAATTTCTAAATCAATAACTAAATCTTGATTTAAACCCTGGAAAGTAAATAGTACTTTCCTGAATTCGCTATAATCAAATTCGACGTATAACTCTCTTTCGAGTAATCTCTATTTGATTAACTCTTCTTCGAATAACCTATATTCGATTATCTCTCTTCGAATAACTCATATTCGAAATCTCTCTCTTTCGAATAAACAATATTCGATCTCTTTCTTTCGAATATGCTATATTCGAAAATCTCCTTTCGATTTACTAATCGATAACTCCTTTCGATCAAACTAAAATCGTTAACTCCTTTAACTCTATTCGAATAAATAATATTCGACTAACTCCTTTGGATCAACTCATTTGATTAACTCCTTCGAATAACTAATTCGAATAACTTACCTTCGAATAACCAATATTTGATTTACTCTAACTCGATTAACCTGATTCTAATCGATTTACTCCATTTCGATTCAACTTAATTCAAATCGATTAACTTAACTCAAATTGATTAACTCCTTTCGAATAACTAAATTCGATTTAACTCTTCTCGAATAACTAAATTCGATTAACTCAAATTGAATAACTGATATTCAATTTACTCCTACGTGTTTAACTCTATTCGAATAACTAATTTGAATAACTTAATTGATGAATTATATTCACTTCTATCCTATCGAATAAACTGTATTCGATATCTCCTCCAACACTATTCGAATGAACTATATTCGATTAACTTCTCTAACTCTATTCGAATAAATTATATTTGATTAACTCTTTTAACTTTACTCGAATAACTATATTCGATTAACACTTTCTTTCGAATAACTATATTCGATTAACTCTTTCTTTCGAATAACTATATTCGATTAACTCTTCGACTAACTCCTTTGGATTAACTAACTTCGAATATCTCCTTTGGATTAGCTAACTTCGAATAACTCCTTTGGATTAGCTAACTTCGAATAACTCCTTTGGATTAACTAACTTCGAATAACTCATATTCGATAACTACTCTTTGAATAAATAATATTCGATAACTCTTCTTAAATAAATAACATTTGATTTCTCCACTCGAATAAACTATATTCGATTACTCTTCTCAAATGAATAACATTTGATTTCTCCACTCGAATAAACTATATTCGATTTCTCTTCTCTCGAATACACTATACTCGATAATTCTACTTCGGATAACTCTAACTGATCAACTCTAACTGGTCAATTCTAACTGGTCAACTCTAACTGGTCAACTCTAACTGGTCAACTTTAACTAGTCAACTCTAACTGGTCAACTTTAACTGGTCAACTCTAACTGGTTTAACCTAACTGGTTAACTCTAACTGGTTTAACCTAACTGATTAACTCTAACTGGTTAACTCAACTAGTTAACTCTACTGGTTTAACCTAACTGAGTTAACTCATCTTGATTAACTGAACAAATCCACTTAGTTTAACTTAGCTAATTCACGTTGATTAACTCTAACCGATTCACTTAGTTTAACTCAACTAATTTACTTCGATTAACCACTTAGTTAACTTAACTAATTCACTTCGATTAACCACTTAGTTTAACTTAACTAATTCACATCGATTAATCCTTTAGTTTAACTTAACTAATTCACATCGATTAATCCTTTAGTTTAACTTAACTAATTCACATCGATTAATCCTTTAGTTTAACTTAACTAATTCACATCGATTAATCACTTTAACTTAACTACTTTACTTTGATTAACCACTTAGTTTAACTTAACTAACTTGCTTTGATTTACTTAACCAATTACTTTGTTTACCTCGACTAACTTTGCTTTGGTTAACTTAACCAACTTCTTTGTTTAACTCGACTAACTTGCTCTGGTTAACCTAACCAATTACTTGGATTAACTCCTATTCATTTAACAAATAAATTTCTCCTTTAGTTTAATTCTATTTATTTATCAAATAAATATTCCTTTATTTTATTTATTCTATCCGATAAATATTCCTTTATACTTTTATTTATTCCCTAAATAAATACTTTTAACTCTTCATTTATTTCCTAAATAAATAATTCCTTTAATCCTTTATTTATTCCCTACATAAATAATTTCTTTTAATCCTTTATTTATTCCCTGAATAAATAATTCCTTTTATATTTGCTTTTAAATATATTTCCTATATATTTGCTTAAATATATTTCCTTTATATTTGGTTTTCAAATATATTTCCTTTATATTTGGTTTTCAAATATATTTCCTTTATATTTGGTTTTTCAAATATATTTCCTTTATATTTGATTTCAAATCCCTTTTCTTTATATATATATATAAAATCTATCGATTTTATATAAATAAATGGTTTCAAAATATACTTTGAAAATCTCTTGTTCTACATTTTGGTATTTCTTATGGTATTTGACACACCATATGACAACGATAAATATCGTCCAAACACACATAATCACAACAGATTATATACATCACATTTTACATCACAACATATAAATCACAGTAAAATAACTGTTGAGGAATCCAGTTGGATTCCTCCAACCTGTTTCCCTGCATCCACAGATGTTAAACAACAACAACAGTATAATATTCTGATAAGCAGAATCAACATATAAATATTTAACGGTTTATATATATATATACATATATATGTATGTATATATATATATATATAGTTTCTACTAACTGACTAGCAGTTCAATCAAACAGTCAACACACAGTCAAACAGTCAAACAGATAATATTTTAACAGTTCTAAGAATACAACGTGAAAATAAGACTGTTTAGAGTTTGTGAGATTTACTCACATTTGGACGATCATCTTCAATGATGATAACCATCGCTTGATTCAAACAATTTATTTTGCTATAAATTGTAACGAGCTCGGATGGACTTCCAGTCAGTCTCATTGCGTAGTGCTCGTCAATACGATCCCAACGCAACTTACGGTTCGTGATTCTGATTTCATATGACCACGATATCTCGTTAACAAGTTAGATTACTATTTAAATAAAACTAAACTTTAATTAACAAAAGAACGGGCCTCACACTTTCAACTTTGGCCCAAGCCCAACTCCATCCATATAAACCCGTTTCTCATTGTCTTCCCCAAACCAAACTATCGACTCCAGAAACACAATAATCACCCGTTGACCGCCATTTTGACCTCCAATACCTCCTCCTTCGGCCATCTACTCCGAGCGCCGCCTCCACCAGAGAACTTGCCACCAAAATCCGCACCTCCCTGTCCTACCTGCTTCGACTTCGACCCCTCCGACGAGAATCCGTCGCCCCCCCATCTCGTACAGGTATCGAACAAGAATAACTCGGAATCACTCTAAAGTCGAGCGCAAGATGCTACACTACATCCTAATCCCAGAAACGCACATACATCGAGCTCCAAGCCCCTTAGTTCGACGAAGAACGGAACCCTAGTGCTGCTGTGTTCCTTTCGCCCATACCAGAAACGATGTCTCACCCTTCAGAAACATAAAAAAGCGTAGGAAATTGCTTCAGAAATCCAAATACAGTAGTCTTAATATTTATAGGATTTTAGTTGGATTGTTTGTGGTTTTTTCTTTCTGAAATCTCTTGCTGTATGGGTTTGTGATGCAGTTATATAGGCTGTTCTTAGTTGGTAAGCTTTGTGGCTGAGGAGAGAGGTCGCGTGGCCTGTCTCGGATCATAGAAAAATGGGGGAGATATTTTTAATTTGATTTTTATGTTTTATTTTCTCGATTATATGCTTGTCTCTCGTCTTTAAAAATCCCTGCGACCATATACGATCTCCTAAAATCACCAAACTGGACGTGCACCTTCAGTTCGACATTACGGTCCCAACGAAACTGGTTTCGTCGAATTCCGACTCCGTATGCTCACACAACGTATTTTTAACTGTCAGAAAACTGTCTGTTTCTCACTCTAAAAATCAGTACGACCACACAGTGACTCTAAAAATCACGAAACTTAACATCTAGCAAATACTTGATATTGCGGATCCAACAAAACTGGTTTCGTCGAATTCCGACTTCGTTTGCAAAAGTGGCTATTTTTAACGCTCTAAATAGTCTATTTAAATATATAAATATATTTAAATAAAATTAAATTAATTATCTAAAATTAATTATTATCGTCTATATTCACAGTGGCATACCATACAGCTCCAGAATATTCCTGTATATATTTACAGCTCGATATTACATCGTCAGAGTTATATCGATGGTCGATTTCTATTTAAATTCTTATTTAAGATATATTTAAATCGTTATGGTCAGGGCGCTGCATCTTTGAGAATTTGATTTGGACATAACTCAAAATCTACATGACGAAATCCCGATCTCTCTCTTCCACTAGAAAGATATACTCCACCAGCTCCACACGTTTCTTGTTTCACAGAAATCCGGCTTATAACGAATCTTGTATCCTCAGTTGAAGTTCAAATCGCCAAACAGCGAACTGCCGCGTCGTTACGGGCTTGATTATAATTATTATTATAATTTATCTGTTCAACTATCGTTTATTTAATCTATTCATTATTTAAATAATTAAATAACTTAATTATTATACCTTTCAAAACGCGCCATTACATATAAAGATTATCATTCCCTTCAAAAGGATTCTGAAAGTTAAATCAAGTGTTTGGATTCTCATAAGGAAAAACCCGTTCCATGTTATACGGCGTGGTATTATGAGATATCATTTAGTTTTCTGAAACTGTTTTAAACTGTTTACTCATACCAGTCCCATGACTGACCCGGAGTTTATTTTGTTTTGTTCTACCTAAACTCTTGGGTGCCTAAATTTGTACGGGCAGTCAAGTAGTTCAGGATTTTATAGATCTATCTAAAGGAGCTTGGAGCAGGAGGCTTCAGCATTAGTTATATAGAGTTTTGTTCCGCTGTGTTGTAAGTGTTGTACTCTGATATGTGTACACAGTACAAAGTTTGTATTTCAAAAGATATGATATATTATATTTTGTTCCGCTGCCATGTGAGATTCTATGTTGTTATTTCTGTTCTTCTTCTACCCTTTTCTTGTAAAAAAAATGTTTTGTATTTCGTGATATTTGGGTTGGACGTATGATGTATATAGTTAACTGTGATGTTGTGGACTTTGCGGGTCATTACACTTTGATGGTTTTAATAGAAGGTACATCTATTTTAAGTTACTATATTTCATCCCTTCCACTGTGTGAGATTCAGATTTCGTTATAGTATGCTCTGTTATATCTGTTAAACCATTTCCATATAGGAACCAATGATCCATTTAGAATGGCTCTAAGTTTCGATTAACCTGTTTAGATAGAAATTTAGGCTTATTCCGGGTGGGTTATTATATAGTTTGTGGTTATGTGCATTACTTCTTATCACTCTAGGTGCTCTTAAATGAGCATATTAGCAACAAGATAGCTGCGCACGAGCAGTTTAGGCAGAGGACAAGCATGAGGCTATTCTACATATTGCTATATTATATACCATGTTTACTTCTATCTTTCACTACATTATGCATAGTGTAGGTTCTAGATTAACCCTACAGGGGGTGAATAGGGTTTATTGTAGTTTTACGAGACATAAAAAATTATCATAGCGCAGATAATAGCTGAGTAAATAAATGCGGAAAGTAAATAACACAGATTTTGTCCAGCTTTGGCAAACCCTGCCTACTGCTGCATTCCCCAAGGTTTCTACTAGAATTAAAATAGTCTCCACGCTTACAAAATCCTTGTATACTCGCGACTCCTTCTCCCAACTGTTCTAATCATATGCTCAAAATGCTATACTGATGTTTATCCCCAAGATCGGATTTTACCCGAATTACAAACATGTTACTCGTAAACCCTAGTTTAAAGTAAACTAGAAAACTATAGATTGTTTACGAAAAGTAAAAAAAAAAAACTACTTAAAAAAATGACTCGAAACGCTCATAACACATAATTAAGTGTTGGCCTCCCCATATATCTTTTATCACTTGAAAGAAAATAATGCCAGCTTCTTTTATTTTCTCCAATGGCCGATTAACAAAAAAATATGGTTTTGAGTTATCCCCAAATCGCTACGCCTGTATTCTCTGATAAGATTGATTCTCTAATGCTTAGATGAATTGCTTGATCTTGGTTGATCTATTTGGCCTTACGATCGAAACTTTCTATTAATTATGAGTATTTTGAAATTTGTTTCTCTCTTGTTTGCTTGTGATTTCGATGGTTTATCGACGATGAATGCGTGTATATTTATAGGGTACAGAAACCCTAATCAACCTCGGATTTCACTACTATGACTTGGTCTTGATTTTGCTTGATTGTTCAATTGATTTCCATGGCATTGATACTGCGTTCATCCTTGCATGATAAAATTGTTTGATAATTCTACTGTGAATAGCCCACTTGATTTCTGGAAACATATAAGGTTCTTGCCAAGTTTGATTGGTTGATGTAACGACCCAGAAAATCTGAACCAATTTTTTTTTTTAATTGGCTAAAATAATGGATTTTGAATATTTAAAATAAATATTTTAAATAGTAGCAATGAAAAGTGAGTTTGAATCGACGTTTGAAAACGAATATAATTAATTCTAATTATAAACAAGGCCTGAAATGGCGCTGCAGTTTCAAAAATTGAATTCAAACTTTGTCGGACTGTACCGGGTGCAAAACAAAACGGATTTAGTGAAACCAAAAATATTCAGAACTGGAAGCTGCCCGGTACCCCTACTGAAGTCCGCAGTTTTCTCAGATTGGCTATCTATTACCGGAAGTTAATAAATCTGGTCATTTAACGAAGCTTACAAAGAAGCACTCTAAATTCAAATGGACTCCAGAAAGTGAGGAGGCTTTTGAAGAGCTAAAGTTAAGACTAACGACTGCTCCAGTGTTAACCATCATCGATGGCAACCAGGATTTAAAAGTCTGGAC
Organism: Allium sativum; assembly: GCA_030737875.1. NCBI lineage: Eukaryota > Viridiplantae > Streptophyta > Magnoliopsida > Asparagales > Amaryllidaceae > Allium > Allium sativum. The sequence continues at coordinate 677,089,158 of CM060920.1, forward strand.
TAATGCTTCTAGAGAAGGCCTTGGCGTAGTGTTAATGCAAAGGGGTCAAGTGATTGCTTATGCTGGCCGTCAGCTGAAGCCGCACGAGAAAAACTACGTAACTCATGATCTTGAGTTGTTGGCTATCGTATTCACCTTGAAAATCTGGAGACACTATCTTCTGGGTGAGAGATTTGAACTGTTTACAGATTACCCTTGTCTCCGTCAGTACGGGAAATGGGGTCGTCAAAGTTGATTTCAGGAAACTCTCGATTTGATTTTTATTCCCCAGAAACAAATATATGAGAATTTTTGGAAAGGTTTCAACATCTGAATTTGGTGCATTTATTTTTGCAATATTATCTTGCTAATTTTGCTATGCCACAAAATCAAAGATATTCCTTTCTAGTTTTTTAAGCCAGTGATTTTTGAAAGAGATTTCTTTATATTTGAACCCATTCGAACCACCTTTTGTTTGCATGTATGTGTGTACTGCCTTGAATCTATTGACTTTGTACACCTATGTTCCTGCTACACTTCATAACCCATGTTTTGGCCAGCACTCATTCTTCATACTGATATACATATATATACATGTATATATATATATATATATATATGTGTGTGTGTGTGTGTGTGTGTGTATGTATATATATATAGGGGCAGGCTATTTGGACACAAATTAGACACAAACAAAGAGACGCAAAGCCTTAACTGTTTGATCCTTTTGTCTTCATATAGAGAGGTGGAATTCATTGGGTGATCCAATGGTGCAAATCAATTGTCTCATCATTTGTGTCAAAATTTTGTGTCTAAATAGACTTTCTCATATATATATATATATATATATTCATAAATATATATACATACATCCTGATGTGCGTGTGTACATATATATATGTCTATATAACAATATTCACTACCTGACCATATTGATATTTACATGTTGCCATGCTGGAATATTCTCGAACCTAAAAGCATTCTCCACTTCTTTGAGGCTTGCCATTGTGCTCCTTGTTCATGAGCGCTAGTTTGACTATTGCTTGTAGTAATAATGTATTTGAAGCTACCAATGCATATATGTGCATATGACCACCCTTATTCAAATGCTTGTACTTGTGTAATATCCTGCTGTCTTGTACCTGTTTTGTCTACCTTGTATGATTGTGTTCTTAAGTGTCATGTTTCTTATTTTTACTTGTTGCTGAATTCATGGCTGGTGCCATCTTGATCCACTTTGACCTGCTGCTGTGCAGTTTTACCTCATTGATATGCACTTGTTTGCATACATGGCATTGTGTATTTTTGGTGTTGAGTACAACTCAAGTATTCATGTATACTACCTCTATCACACACACACACACAAATATATATATATATATATATATATATATATATATATATATATATATATATATATATATTAACCCGTATATGTGTGTGCAGGTACTTGCTTGTACACTAATCTGGACCATGTCTTTGTCCTATTTTATTGATGATTGCATCTCCTTGTAAAAGTGGAGTTGACCTGCTTGTTCATTTGTATATTACCCCTGAACTTGAAATGTTTATGTTGTACATGTTTGCACTTTGCCATGCATTGTTTCATTTGGTTGATTGCTCTAATTTGCCTTTGTGTATGAATACACCTCTTTTTCATGACTTGAGCCATTTGGTATATGTGCAAACATTTGTCCTATATGTGCATCATGCATGTACATGCATATGTACATTGCTTTGCTGCATAGATCATGTTGTGCTTAGGCCGCTTTGATTTGCATGTCCATCTTGTTTTTGTCACTGGCTTGTTGTACATTGGCTTTTGTTACTAGTCATGTACATATATATTATATATATATACACAGTGATGTGTGTATATGTATGGTATTATTGTAAATGCCATGTCCTTGCTTTGTCGTCTGCTTTGTTGCAAGTGCTTGCAAATGAAAAACTTGTGCACTTGAAATTTTTGTCCATGCCACTTGTCTTGGTTTGAGTCTCAGGCCATAAATGATTTTCCATGTAGTACTTGTACCATGTGTTATTAGCTATGCTAAACCATGTTGCACATACTTGTTTTTTTTTCATTTCTCTTGACATGTTTGGCTTAAGCTGTGCACACACTGATATTTGGCCATATTTCCCCTACACATTATATATATATATGATACATACATATGTGTGTATATACATGTATCATGCATATGCAATTATATTTTCCTATTTACATCAGCAAAGCACCATACGATGAGTCGTGGCTAGTCAAGATCAACATATCACAATTCTAAGTTGAGGCTGGTCTTGATCAGTAGACCACTATAGCTTTGTTGAGGCTGATCTGCTGGCACAAGATAAATTTTCTACCTTGTGGTATTTACAGTGAATCACTATGAATATCACAAGCAGTCTAGACACGGATAGATGTATATACATATAATACCAAGTCAAGAAATATAATGAGAAACACATCAAAATTCCTAGGTAAATAAATTTATATATGCTAGAATGTAAATAAAATTTTGTTCTAGTTTACTGTGTGTGTTTCTGTTGCAAGCACGCAGGTGACTGGACCAACTCTGAAGCATACTGAAGAGAAATGAGTGTGAGTGAGAATTTGTATATGAGTTTGTATGTACATACACTTGAGTGAAATGTAACTGAAAGAAATGTAACTGACTGAGTTCAGAGTGTTGTAGTGAGAAACCAATGTAAATATGAATTTGTACAGATGTGTTATATGACAGTGAAATGTACAATAATGGAGTTAGAAGTTTGTACTATTCAAATGTTGAAACAAAATATCTATGTAGAAATAAAAACACTGTTTGAATATTTAAATTCTTGTGCAATAGTATTCTGTTCAAATATAGATATTTATTTCTGTATGTGATGTAGTATAGAATAATACAGTTACAAACACATTTATATAATAATATATATGTTTGTTATCATTAAAAAAAATCATATTGTTATATACAACACATAGTAGTCTTTTATGTAGAGACAGTTACTTAGAGTGATCACTGTGTATGACTTAATTAATGTTATGTTGTATTATGGATTTGTTACTCTGATGGCTATGATTCATTATAAGCTTACACTATCTTGCATATTTTATATTTAAATTCTATCATTACACTTCATTCCATGCGCTATGAGATATGCGACAGGTTATTTGGGTTATTGTAACCTTGATGAACATTTAACATTGGCCGAACACCACTGTAGTGCATTATTAGGTATTGGTAGTATAGGGCAGTCAACGCATTTGGTATCAAAGCTTAGGTTAAATAGTTTAACCTAAGTGGGAAGTACTTGGAGGAGTGTTTAATTATATGAAAGCGCGTACAGGTTGTATTTTGGGTTTCAAAACTGTATTTATACTATTCGTATACGTAAGAATGAAGTCGCACTACACACATGCATTGCTAAGTAGGAAACGTAGGGAATGTGATTAATCGTCTTCATTACAGATTGAATGACGAATCGTTAGACTCGGAACACTATTTTGGGATCTCCAATTATGGAGTTGACGAAGAAGCAGGCTCGTTGGCCAACGTTGCTAATACTCATAATATTAAGACCATGTTTACCACTTTCAAGAGGAACATGCTAAGAAATACTTAACGAGCTTCTCCCAGTTTCATTGACGGTGGTGGTGCGCTAGTGCAGGCACCCAAATCTGACTTTGCTAAGATTAATAAGGACTTTACCAGTTTGGGTTGTAAACCATTCCAAGGAACGGAGATGGCTATAGAAGTTCAAGATTATCTTGATACATGTTAGCGCATCTTCGAGGATCTTGATGATGCTATGAAGAGGAGAGTGGCCTCACAACACTTTAAGGCAAGTCTGTGAATCGGATGAATGTCATCAAAGCTACTTGTAAGGACCCAGTTTTTGGACTAATTTTATAATCTATAATAGATAGATTATATTAATGATATAATTTAAATTAAATTAATTAAGACATATATCTGGAGAATATTATAATTATATTAAATTGATTGTATATTTGGAAAAAATATCAGGGAAATTTCAAATAAATCTATTGGTTGATGATTTAAATTAGATCTTTTACTTGGAAGTTAAAATATAATTTATGTAAGTAAAATTTTGATTACTTCATAAGAAAAGAAAACAAAAGAATATTTCTTATGTAAAATATTGGATTTTTTTGCATGTAAAAGGGAACACAAGTACATATAAATTAAACACAAGATATGTGTCAAATGCAAGTTATTCATTTGGTTTATAAGATCAAACTCAGTTAGTTAACCTATGTACATCTTAACTCGTTACATACATATACCATTGACAGATGCTTGTTGTTTTTAATTACATCTTTGTTTACACATTATTTTGCCTTTAAGTCATAAATATGAAGATACCTAGTGTAATTAAAATACTTAATGTAATATATTTATTTACTTCATAGATAAGTAAAAAAAGAGACTTGCATTTTATGAGATTTAATTCGGCTGTTTGTCTTTGATGTTATTCAAAGTAGTGAGCACATATTGTACAGGCTAGAACTTGGATGTTTAATATGATGCCAAGTTAATTTGTATATAGTACATATGCATGTACCTGTTTTATAGCACGTGGGTGTTGGCATAACACATGAATTAAAGTGTACCGAGCATTTGTGTCCAAATCAGAATATTTATATACAAATTGCTTGTGCAGCTAGTACCATGGCTATTGTTTAGCATGAAAGCATCTACTCATATTATACAAACATCACACATCATTAACTTTGCTGCAGCATCATACATCACCTCTTTTCAATAGCTATTGCATATGCGCACTTCACACCACCCTTCCATTTTCAGTAGGCAGCAGTATGTGCATCCTATCATCCATATAGAACCGGTCAGGATTACACATATAAATCTAGTTTTAGGGGCTTAGGCACATGGAATTTGTACACTAATTCACAGCTTGGCCATAACATGTAGTCCGGGAAAATTTAGTAGAAATGACCGTACAATACTTTCCTTTCATTCAGTTGTTGGCAACATACATCACCTCATCAATAAGGTTGCAAGCTATACCCTTCCTACCTTAGTAGCTAGCTGACTTTAGCCTCAGTTTCCCTTCTATAAATACACTACACCACCATGCATATTCACACACTTCACTAGAACTAATGGCAGCAGCAAGCCTGGGAGGTAAATGGCAAAACCAATGAACAAATGCATTAGCAGAGCACATCAATTTTGGTGAGTAAACACCTCACAATATTTACTGTTTTTTTAGTACATTAAATTGAATACTTGTTGATGTATGCCCATCATCTATGATTTAAATATTGAAGTATAATTAGTGAATATAGTTAGATTAGGATTAGAAAGTTGGGAAACATAAGAAAGAAAAGAAAAAAAGAACATAGCAATATATGTTTAGGAGTAAACACTTTAAGATCTGTTTGTTGTTTATAACTAATCCTAGTAGATCCCAATCATATGTATGCTGCTATTATATGTGATTTGAGTATTTAAGTTATTTAAGGAGTTAATCTCGGAATTTTGTTTAATTGGGACTAGGGTGTTGTGAAAACATGAGAAAAACAAACCAAAGATGTAATGCAATAGTTTATATATATGCGTATATACACATTAGCAAAGCACTTGTTAGATTTAAGCCTACCTATTAGGTATATATCTTTATGCATTCACATACATAAATTCCTTGTCAAAAGTTTTAAGTCTAACTATGAAAGGGGAAAGAAAATTTAGACATGCTAGGAACAAAAGCCAGACATTTAATAATATTGTGTAAGCAGACTATAACCTTTCCCTAGTAAAAATATATTCCATCGTTGCACACACACACACACACACACATATATATATATATATATATATATATATATATATATATAATTGATTCTAACGTATGCTATTCAGGTGATAGTTAGTGAGGTTATAACATTATACACTGACCATGTTTTGATTGGTCATAGAAAGAACTTTGTAAACCCTATCTATATGTTTAACAGTAGGATATTTCCACCATCCTATAAATTAAAAATCAAGAAAAAATATATATTATATGTTTATAAGAACCGATATCAACATAAAAGATGGTTGTCTATGTCTTGAGTATATCTTAAAATATGTTTTAATCCAAACAATAAAGTATATCATCAGAAATAATCAAAGTACAAGAGAAAGGCAATATAACTCAAATTTTCAAACATCGTTATATATAAATTCAGGTATATGGATGGAATTAATTTTAAAAACCATGATTTTTGATGTCAAAATTAGAATTTTTAGTGGCTTAGTAAATGTGAACTTCTGTAGTGCATTCTGACCAAATTATGGCGATCTGGGGGATTGTAGGCGATGGTGCGGGAGTCAAAGGATCGGGGTGGATGGGGGATCATGGGACAAATATGGGTGTAATTTTTAAATAAGTAATTGAAGAGATCAAGATAGAAGTAGTTTGTCACTCCTGTGTTATGTAGCTCAGGTTTAGGGTTAGATGATGTCACCATTGTAACACCCCGTATTTTCTGTTAACGTTATAATAATGAATTAAACAATACTTAATTTCAAATATGAGAATTAAGGGAAATGGGTTACGCCATTGTGTTCATCTTGGAATTCTGGTAGAGATAGAGTCCGAGTTTGCGTGAATTGGACTTCGTATGAAGAAGTTATGGCTTTCAAAAGTTTCAGAAATTCAAATAAATTCAAACAGCTTGAAACCAAATTCAAAATTCAAAACACAAGTCAGAAGCGGGCTAGGCGGGAAAATTCCCGCCCAGGACCCAGGTCGACCAAGGGGTCGACCCTAGTGTCGACCTCCCCCTACAGGTCGACCTGGGGGTTGACCTGCCGCCCGGCCAGATCTGAATTTTGATGACTTATGACTGGTTGCTGAGTCACTAGGTTTTCTGGATAGTTCCGATCTGGTCTGAATGGTTGTTGTTAACTCTAGGTTCATCCGACGGTTCTAATTAAATTGAAATTATATATAAACAACCTAATACTCAACCTAAAATCACACAAAAATAATCTTGGAACTGTCATGCCGTCAATGGAGAACTTGGAGTAGCTGTCACCGCTTTCAATTCAAAGACGAGATAAAAGCCTACATCAAAATCAAATTAAAACTAATCTAATTCAATGATCTACATCAAAGGCGAGCATTTCCACTTAAGAACTTAGATTCCAGAAATCAAGAATTCCTTTTAGTTTGTAAGTTGGTTATCATATAGATTTAAACGTTCTTTTAAATGAAATCATGACATGTTGTAACTTGAATATAGAACGATGCTTGTGTATAAGATAAATAATGTTTGATTCTCATTTATCCAAAAGTACCGTTGCGATTGATTATGCCTATATATGTTGTGGTTATGGACATACCAAATTGTATGGTATTATTGGAATCTATTGGACGATGAACTTATTATGCCAACTTAGTGATGAACATGTCATGTTATAATGTGATGGTTACTTGCAAGTTTATGATCTAATTCGCATGCCTACATGTTTAGATCAACATTTATGTATATTTAGAACTTTGTTAAGTTGAATCTATTTATGTTGCAAGTTGGATTTATAGCCCTCTTATGTTTTAACACACATAAGTTATCATGCTAAGTTGTGATTTAAATATGTGTATAGTAGCTTTCTTATGTTTTCACATACATAAGTTAATATGCTAAGTTGTGGTTTAAAATTGTGTTTATATGTTAAACCTCCATGTTAGACTTATATCAAGTTTACATGATAAATTAGATCCAACTTAGTCACAAGTTCACCCTTACCTGTTTAATTTAGTTAGTGATGCTTCTATGCCAAGTTACACATGACAAGTTAAAAGTATGTTATTGTATGCTTATTTCATGTCCCTTGTTTGTTACCCTTTTTGTTTATGAGTTTTGGCTAATTTACTAGCCCAACATTTTATGTAACTTATGCGAACTTACCACGGGGGTAGCGTTGGGAAAACATGAAAATTATGGCATAGATTTGTTCATGAAATGGTATATTTGGTATATCATTTATTGTCAGCATAATCAAAAGGATATTATGGCATGATTAAATTAAGATTAATTTACATTTAAAATTAGACATATATAGAAAATATGTGAATTTAGAAAAGACGAATATGCCTAACCCGAGGTTAGACTGAGTTGTGGTGTAAAACTGCCCGGAACCGACCGGCACATCCAGTGACCACAACAAGACCTGTCTAATGTAGGTGGTTAGTGCATCAAGCCCAAAAAGGAACCGAGGTTAGATTGAGTTGTGGTGTAAAACTGCCCGGAACCAACTGGCACATCCAGTGACCACAACAAGGCCTGTCTAACGTGAGTGGTTGATGCTTTAATGAATAAATCAAGGCTAAGTCAAGATTGGCAGGGTTAAGTCAATTAAGGAAACAGTTAACTGATCCAACATGTTAACTAAACTGATGGGTGGGGTTAGGTAAACTTAGACAGTTAACCTAATAAACATCTTGATTAGAAAACCCTAGTAACGGGGACCCATTTCAGCATAACCCACATAGATGTATCATGGTACCCTGAACTAGGCAGGGCGGGGCACGATTACTGGGCTGATTATAAGCGGTCAAAAACGTCAGCAGTTGGTGCGTCGGTGTAGGTTTCGACGGAGTACGGGCGTGCACGTACTCCAGAGTGGAAAAATCAGGCACTGGGCATCAGTAGTATACACTGTGCATCTTGAATCGTGTCGGGTTGCCACCAGAGGGACTGATACCCCCCGTGGTGGGACCGACACAGGTATCTATAGTCAAGTGGGCCGAATGACACAGGATATGAATGCATGCGAGTAGGAGCCGATTGTTAAGGAGATCGTTCGTTATGAACACGTGAGGCTGGTTAAACCAATGGTTAGTAGGTGTAGAGACTATAGTAATGGGTGCGGTCACATGTTCATCTTATCTTATATTAGGGTATTGTCCTATGTTCTGTTATTACTGTCATGATCCCTTTTCTTGTTTAAATACTAGTAATAACTGAACTTACCAGACTTATTGTCTGACCCATTTTCTTTCGTCCTCTTTTCTTCCGTCCCCCACCCCTCCAGGTCCACAGGGAGGGAATACTCCAGCTTAGTCGGACTCTTTACAAGCTTCAAGAAAGTAGATATATGATTGGGACTCTCTTACCTTAGCTATGGCTTTTGGACACTACACTTGGGGATTTATGCAGTTTTATTTATGGTTTATGCTTCTTTATTAAATATTCAAGACAGAAATTATGATATAATGTTTTGGAAGTTATTTTGTGACAATTTGCTGTAATGCTTTTGTATTGAACCACGTATGCAATAAATGTTTGATTTTCCACTGCTTATATTTATCTGTCTTTTAAATTTTTCTGTGTCTTGTACCTATAACCCTCCACCAAAGTTAAGGCATTTCCTTTGTGAGTGACCTTAACGGAGGTGGGGTGTTTCACTTGGTATCAGAGCAAAGGTTTACCAGACCAGATAATTTCTTTTGAAAAACTATTTTCAAAAAGAAGTATAAAGAAGCAATTTTCAAGGAAAAGTGTTATTTTATTTTAAAGGCATAATCTCCCAAAGTCATATGCCCTATCTTTCTATCCTTTGTTTTGAATCTTTTCTTTTTCGTTTCAGCATGTCTGGGAATCTTAACCTTCCAGAGGGTGTGCCGATACCTAGTTGGTTTAGGAGGTACTTAGAGGCTAGGCCAACGATGCGGGCCCAGCGGATATTTCTCCTCCTCCAGCTGCAGCGGTTCCTCCTCCTCCTCCTCGTGCAAATGCTTTCTCAAAGATTTGTAGAGACATTAGGGCCATGGGTGGAAAGGATTTCAAGGGAACTGAATCATTCGTAGAAGCAAGGAAATGGCTCAAAGAAACTGAGGATTTATTCATTATCTTTGAGGTGGACGATAGGCAGAAGATACAGTTGGCTATATGGTTGCTCAAAGACGAAGCTTCCTATTGGTGGGAAGTCACTAACGCTGAAAGACCAGTTGAAACATGGATGGATTTCAGAATAAGGTTTGAGATGAAATTCCTCTCACAAGCTGAACGAAGCTTACAAGTGGAGAAGTTCTTATCTCTTAAGCAAGGAAGTATGACGGTCAAGGAATACGTCAACCAATTCAATCAGCTGACCCGATTTGGAGTGGACTTAGTGAATACTCCTCATAAGAAGGCTCTCCGTTTTGTCAAGGGATTAAATGATCCACTTCACAGCTTGGCTATGACCCATGTACCTATGGGGGCTACTTATAAGAGGTTGGTGGACAGGGCACTCTTATATGAGGAAGACAAGTGCAAGAAAGAGGCAAAAGTGGAAGTGCCTCAAGATAAGAAGGTTGATGGGTCACATAACAAGAAGACTGATTCTAAGAAAGGCGGGAAGAACAACAAACCCCATGACAAGAGAAAGTGTAATTTCTGTGGCATTCCTGGACATCTAGTCAAAGATCGCAGGAAGAAGAAAAGGAAGATGGGTGGTTGTTTCCATTATGGAGAAACAGGACACATGGTTAGGACTGCCCAAGGATGCAAGGGCAGAGAGCTGGACCTTCTTCTGGAGGACAAGTTCACGCTCTTACAGTACCTCCGCAAGAACGAGGTAGAAATATTTCTGCTGAGAGTTTAGTTTATTTGTTTTATCGTCCTGTTCGTACACTATTTGATTCTGGCGCATCGCACTCATTTGTATCTGCTGCTTTAGTTGAATCTCTGCACCTAGACACTAGTTTAGTAGAGGATCCCTTGGTTGTTTCAAATCCAATTGGGGGCTCAACTTATTTGTCAATGATTTGCTTGGATTTGAAAATTTCTATACTAAGTTTGGGGTTTAGATGCGATGCCTATGTTTTGGGCTTCACGGGCTATGGGCTGATTCTAAGCATGGACTGGCTATCCAGTAATGGTGCCGTCCTCGATTGTGAAAATAGAGTGGTTAGACCTCGCCTTGGTAACACTCTCGAAATCTCTTGTAATCCCATGAACTCTGTTATGTTTAGTTATCTAGAATCTCTTGATGCGTCTGTTGAGAACTTGCAGTCTGTAAAGGTAGTCCATGAATACTCAGATGTGTTTGAAGAGCTAAAGGGCATAACTCCGAAGCGGGAGAGAGACCTCCACATATATCTTGTTGACAATGAAAAACTCATTGCTTTACCAGTTAGGCACATGGCTCCAAGGGAGAGGAAAGAACTCAGCAAGCAAGTTAAAGAGTTGCTTCAGAAGGGGTTTATAAGTCGGAGTATTTCTGAATGGGGTGCTTCAGTAGTTTTCGCAACTAAAGCGGACGGTTCACTTTGCATGTGCGTTGATTATAGGGAGCTAAACAAGATGACCAAGAAGAATAGGCACCCACTCCCCAGAATAGACGATTTGTTCGATCAACTTGTAGGTGCATCGATTTTCTCCCAATTAGATCTAGCTACCGGGTTTCATCACCTGAGAGTGGATGAAGACAGCATTGATAAGACCGCATTTAGAACTCCAGATGGTTTCTTCGAGTGGCTTGTCATGCCTTTCGGCTTGACAAATGCACCCGCTTACTTCATTGATTTGATGAGAAGGGTGTTTAGGGAGTTCCTCAATAAGTTCGTGGTGGTCTTCATATACGATATTTTGATCTTCTCAATGAATGAGGAAGAGCATGCTCAGCATCTAAAGGAAGTCATGGATACTCTCCGTGCACATCACTTGAAAGCCAAATTCTCCAAGTGCCATTTCTAGAGAGAAGAAGTTAGGTTCCTTGGACATGTGGTGTCCAAAGAGGGGTTAGCTGTGGACCCCGCAAAAGTGGTTGCTTTGCAAGATTGGAAGGTTCCGTGGAACGCAACCGAAGTCCGAAGCTTTCTCGGGCTGGCAGGCTTTTATCGAAAATTCATCAAAGATTTTGCGAAAATCTCAGCTCCACTTACAAGGTTGACAAAGAAGAACCTAGTTTTCGCTTGGGATTTGGATTGCGATATTGCTTTCCAATGTTTGAAACGGGCTTTGACAACAGCCCTAGTTCTGACATTGCCTGATGGAAGCAAGACGTTTACAGTATACACAGATGCATGTGGCATGGGACTAGGCGCTGTTCTGATGCAAGAAGGGAAGGTAGTGGCTTATGGTGGAAGGCAATTGAAAGGACATGAGAAAAACTACCCAACCCACAATCTAGAGTTGGCAACCATTGTTTTTGCGCTTAAGTCTTGGCGCCATTTTCTCTTTGTTGAGAAGTTTGAATTGTTTAATAACCATAAATCATTGAAATACCTTTTCTCGGAGAAAGACCTCAACTTGAGGCAGCAAAGATGGATGGAGTTTCTTAACTCGTATGATTTTGAGATTTCCTGCACTCCTGGCAATGGCAATGTAGTAGCAGACGCCTTGAGTAGAAAGAAACTAACCTTAATCCCTCTCTTTGTAGAAAGACAAAGCTTGGAGTACATAGCCAACTTTGACTTTAGGCCCTCCTCTGAATTTGTACCTGGCCTATTAGTAACATTGGAAGTGCGGCCTACGCTTTTGGACTCAATAGGGACCGCGTAACGTGAAGACCCTCAGCTAGTTGATATAATAGCTAAGCTGATTAGGGGTGAGACTTCTAGTCACCTCAATAGATAATCCATCGATGATAAGGTATGGTTGAGACGGGATGGAAGACTATACGTCCCACAAGCAAGGGATTTGGTGAAGAAGGTTCTCGAAGAGGCACACCATTCCAAGTTCACCATACACCCAGATGGAGACAAAATGTACAAAGACATAAAGAGGGTTTTCTTTTGGAGTGGCATGAAAAGAGATGTAGCTGAATTCGTCTCCAAGTGCATGATATGCCAGCAAGTCAAGGCAGAACAGAAGAAGCCTGGAGGTTTGCTTCATCCTCTAGAGGTCCCACGGTCGAAATGGGATAGCATTTCAATGGACTTTGTTGATGGGTTGCCTAGTTCAAGGAAGGGCAATACCAGTATTTAGGGTAATAGCGGACAGGCACACCAAAAGTGCCCACTTTATACCCATCAAGAGTAGTAGGACTGCCTCATCTCTAGCATCCATATATCTTAAAGAGATAGTTTGACTCCATGGGATACCCTCTAGCATAGTGTGTAACCGAGATCCTATCTTCATGAGCTAGTTTTGGAAGATTTTACAAGAGGCTGTAGGCACGCAGCTATGTCTAAGCACGGCCTGTCACCCCCAAATCGATGGTCAGACGGAAAGGGTGAACATAGTACTAGAAGACCTCTTGAGACTGTGAATTCTTGACTTTGGAGGTACATGGGAAGATCATTTACCTTTGGTGGAGTTCGCTTACAACAATAGTTACTAAGCCACCATAGGCATGGCACCCTTCTAGGCTTTATATGGAAGACCATGCCGGTCACCAACTTGCTGGTGGGAGTCCACAGACAAGCTCATACTTGGACCAGACATGATTAGAGAAACTTAAGAGAAAGTGGACTTGATACGAAGAAGAATGAATACTGCACAAGATAAACAGAAGTCCTACGCAGACAAAAGAAGAACCAACCTTGAGTTCAAAGTTGGAGACAAGGTGTTCCTTAAAGTATCTCCTTTGAGAAACGTCGTTCGCTTTGGATCCGCGGGAAAGTTAGCACCAAGATTTGTGGGGCCATTTCCTATCATTGAGAAGGTTGGGAAGATGGCTTATAGGGTACAGCTGCCCGAAAGATTGGCTGGGGTTCATAATGTCCTTCATGTCTCTCACCTGCGGAAGTGCTTACATGAGTCTGCGGAAATGGTGGAACCAAACATGCTAGAGGAAGTGGAAGTTTAACGAGAAGCAACTGTGAGGAGAGTTCCAACACATATCTTAGGAACCGAAGTCAAAAATCTATGCAACCACGAAGTTAAACTCATCAAAGTTCAGTGGAGTGACGCCGAGCAAGACGCGACTTGGGAAACTGAGGACAGAATACGTGCAGCCTACCCTTTTCTTTTTTAGGGTACATCTTTGGCCTCTTTTTCCTTAAGTTTATGCTTGTATCTATCTTTTTAGGTATATCTCCTCGACCTCATCTTTATCCTTAGGTAGAAACCTATTTGGATGTAAACATGTAATTGAAACATGTTATGGTTTATGGTTGCAAGTGGATTGCTAGTGGTTGCTCGTGGATGCATACACACACATTAGGAATTAGATCGGCTCAGTTACTTTCATATTGCATACGCATATATGTGTTTGTATAAGGATTGAAACTTGATGTGCTATCATATGGATGTTGCATTTGTATGAATGGATGTGCACTCATATAGGAAATTTTGAGTTGGAAAAAAATTGCATATATAATGGACTCATGGCACTGACATAATTTGCATTAAGGAGGTCAACTGAATTAGCAGACCGCCTGATTTTGCATTAGATAAGGACATGTACACACATTTTGCATATGATCATGAAGCATTAGAAGTTTATAAGGACAATGGAAGCCTGTGTTTGATGGTTGAGTAGATGGGTGACTGGATGGTATGATATAAGTTCTTCTCGACTTGAAGATTTCGGGGACGAAATCCTAAAAGGAGGGGAGAATGTAACACCTTGTATTTTCTATTAATGTTATAACAACAAAGTAAACAATACTTAATTTCAAATATGAGAATTAAGGGAAATGGGTTACGCCATTGCATTCGTCTCGGAATTCTGCTTGAGATAGAGTCCGAGTTTGCGTGAATTGGACTTCGTATGAAGAAGTTATGGCTTTTAGAAGTTTCAGAAATTCAAATAAATTCAAACAGCTCGAAACCGGATTCAAAATTCAAAACAGAAGTCAGAAGCGGGCTGGGCGGGAAAATTCCCGCCCAGGACCCAGGTCGACCCTAGTGTCGACCTCCCCCTTAGAGGTCGACCTGAGGGTCGATCTGCCCCCTCGGCCAGATCTGAATTTTGATGACTTATGACTGGTTGCTGAGTTACTAGGGTTTCTGGATAGTTCTGATCTGGTCTGAATGGTTGTGGTTAACTCTAGGTTCATTCGACGGTTCTAATTAAATTGAAATTCTATATAAACAACCTAATACTCAACCTAAAATCACACAAAAATAATCTTGGGACTGTCATGCCGTCAATAGAGAACTTGGAGTAGTCGTCCCCGCTTTCAATTCAAAGACGAGATAAAAGCCTACATCAAAATCAAATTAAAACTAATCTAATTCAATGATCTACATCAAGGGCGAGCATTTCAACTTTAGAACTCAGATTCCAGAAATCAAGATTTCCTTTTAGTTTATAAGTTGGTTATTACGTAGATTTAAACGTTCTTTTAAATGAAATCATGACATGATGTAACTCGAATATAGAATGATGCTTGTGTATAAGATAAATAAAGTTTGATTCTCATTTATCCAAAAGTACCGCTGCTATTTATTATGCCTATATATGTTGTGGTGATGGACATACCAAATTGTATGGTATTATTGGAACCTATTGGACGATGAACTTATTATGCCAACTTAGTGATGAATATGTCATGTTATAATGTGGTGGTTACTTGCAAGTTTATGATCTAATTCACATGCCTACATGTTTAGATCAACAATTATGTATATTTAGAACTTTGTTAAGTTGAATCTATTTATGTTGCAAGTTGGATTTGTGGCCCTCTTATGTTTTAACTCACATAAGTTATCATGCTCAGTTGTGATTTAAATATGTGTATAGTAGCTTTCTTATGTTTTCACGTACACAAGTTAATATGCTAAGTTGTGGTTTAAAATTGTGTTTATATGTTAGACTTATATCAAGTTTGCATGATAAATTAGATCCAACTTAGCCACAAGTCCACCCTTACCTATTTAATTTAGTCAGTGATGCTTCTATGCCAAGCTACACATGATAAGTTAAAAGTATGTTATTGTATGCTTATTTCATGTCCCTTGTTTGTTACCCTTTTTGTTTATGGGTTTGGGCTAATTTACTAGCCTAATATTTTATGTAACTTATGCGAACTTACCACAGGGGTAGCGTTGGGAAAACATGAAAATTATGGCATAGATTTGTTCATGAAATAGTATATTTGGTGTACCATTTATTGTGAGCATAATCAAAAGGATAATTATGGCATGATTAAATTAAGATTAATTTACATTTAAAATTAGACGTATAGAGAAAATATGTGAATTTAGAAAAGACGAATATGCTTAACCCGAGGTTAGATTGAGTTGTGGTGTAAAACTGCCTGGAACCGACCGGCACATCCAGTGACTACAACAAGATCTGTCTAATGTGGGTGGTTAGTGCATGAAGCCCAAAAAGGACCTGAGGTTAGATTGAGTTGTGGTGTAAAACTGCCCGGAACCAACTGGCACATCCAGTGACCACAACAAGACCTGTCTAATGTGAGTGGTTGGTGCTTTAATGAATAAATTAAAGCTAAATCCAGATTGGTAGGGTTAAGCCAATTAAGGAGACACTTAACCGATTCAACATATTAACTAAACTGATGGGTAGGGTTAGGTAAACTTGGACACTTGACCAAATAAACATGTTGATTAGAAAACCCTAGTAACGGGGACCAATTTCAGCAGCAACCCACTTAGATGTATCATGGTACCCTGAACTAGGTAGGGTGGGGCACGATTACTGGGTTGATTATAAGCGGTCAAAAACGTCAGCGGTTGGTGCGTCAGTGCAGGTTCCGACGGAGTACGGGCGTGCACATACTCCGGAGTGGAAAAAGCTGGCACTGGGCATCAGTAGTATACACTGTGCATCTTGAATCATGTCGGGTTGCCACCAGGGAGACTGATACACCCCATGGTGGGACCAACACAGGTATCTACAGTCAAACGGGGCCGAATGACACAGGATATAAATGCAAGCGAGTAGGAGCCGATCGTTAAGGGGATCGTTCTTTATGAACACGTGAGGCTAGTTGAACCAATGGTTAGTAGGTGTAGAGACTATAGTAATGGGTGCGATCACATGTTCATCTTATCTTATATTAGGGTATTGTCTTATGTTCTGTTATTACTGTCATGATCCCTTTTCTTGTTTAAATACTAGTAATCATTGAACTTACCAGACTTATTGTCTGACTCATTTTCTTTCGTCCTCTTTTCCTCCGTTCCCCCCGGTCCACAGGGAGGGAATACTCCAGCTTAGTCGGACTCTTTTCAAGCTTCAAGAAAGTAGATGTATGATTGGGACTCTCTTACCTTGGCCATGGCTTTTGGACACTACACTTGGGGATTTATGCAGTTTTATTTATGGTTTATGCTTCTTTATTAAATAATCAAGACAGAAATTATGATGTAATGTTTTGGAAGTTATTTTGAGACAATTTGCTGTAAGGAGCTTTTGTGTTGAACCTTGTATGCAATAAATGTTTGATTTTCCGCTGCTTATATTTATCTGTCTTGTAAATTTTTCTGTGTCTTGTACCTATAACCCTCCACCAAAGTAAAGGCATTCCCTTTGTGAGTGACCTTAACGGAGTTGGGGTGTTTCAACCATGGTGGCAATACAGTGTTGCACAGTAGGTGAAGTAGGTAGATAGGCTTGTCAACGATCTTGTTATGGAGTTTCATGATGATCAGAATAGTAGGGTGGCTGTGAGAGGGGTTCCCTAAAGGTTGTTTAGTTTAATGCTTTAGTGGAAGTTCAAAAATTGATTGGGTCGAAGGAGATTCTCATGAGAGGAGTTGTTTTTGGCGTTGAATTGTGGTTTGCAGTAATGGAAATGGGGGCAAGATGGTTGAGTAGGAGATGGTGCACATATACGGTGCATGAGGTGCACGTATACGGTGCACGAGGTGCACAGAATTGGTTATGGATAGAAAACTAGGAAAATTTGTTGATAGCCTAGGTGGATTCGATAGTTATGTTGCTAGAACTATTGTTCAATCATGGGTGAAGCAAGAGAAATAAAAGGGGAAGGAAAATAGGATCATCCTGATGTGATCCATAATTTCATTGAGCCAGAGCCATGTTCTTTTTGCATTATTTCGATCGGAAGAAGAAGAGAAGAAAGGGCAGTGTTGGTTTGGGCTGATGCGATGCAAATGGGCTTTTCGGGCCTGAAGATTTAAATAAAGAAATATTTGTTTAAAATGGTAAGGCTTCCTTCTTAAATTTTAAAACATTTATATATGTATAATTTTAGAAGTGGGAGTTCAACTAAATGATACATAGGAAATGACATATTAATTTAAGGTACATACGTGGAAATTAAGCCATAATAGGCCAAGGAAATTCACGTTATTTAAATTAATCAATTTTTGATTTTTACAAAAGTAGATGATAAGTAGATGTGTGTATATATAATAATAAGTAACTAAGAATAAGGATCGGGAATTTATTACATAATTGTAGAAATAGACATCGTCGTGTAACTTAAGTTCATATCCCCAATATTCAATATCTGTATTTATTGAGAACAGAATAAATATTTTAAATTAATTCAATGTTTTTATTTCCAAAGAATTTGGAATAAATATGTTGTGAAATTAGTTACTGCCCGAAATCTCATAATTTTAAACCGTTATTAAGTTTGAAATTAAACATTAAATCGTTGTTGATTACTATGGTTGTGATGAATAATGATTGTTAATTATTTGTTATGCTATGAAGTGATAAATCAACTTTGAATTAGTTGACATGTTTTATTATATTTTAAATCGTCTTATGACTTAGAAATGAGATTGTATAAGTTAATTAAATTTAATCGGCATGTTATGAAAATGTTATGTATATGAAATGAAATAATCGGAATAAATATTTTACTTATCTACATTGTATAAATTTGGCAGTTAAAGAACTGACTATCAATGAAATATCCCCTACATGTTAGTTCGAAGAGATAGGGATGGGAACCGGAACAAAAACCACTTCGAACTAACTTCATGATTTTTAAACTAACTTGCAGGGATGCTTATTGGTGAAATTGAAGATCGTAGATTTTCACAAGCGAAAGAACTACATGTTAAAATTCTCTGGTTAAGCTCCTAGAGATATTTTAGTAGCAATTCTGTTGTGATTGTAATCTTCAAATTGTAAGGACTACTCGCTACTGACCCATGGGGTGATTCCTATATTGGATGCAGTAGGAGAGTACCTTCGGTTCATCCTGTTCCTGGATGACTTGTATGGACGAATGTCTGACAGAGTATTTCCTAAAAACCACGTACATTTATTTTTACAAATATACCGAGTTGGTGGCAAAGAAGGGCACTTCTTTTACATCCAGAGTATATTTGTGGACGTCAACTAGTGATTTAACGGATCTGACAATGTGGCATTCAAAGTTAATGTTGGGCAGATGTTCTAAAGGTAAATTCTAACCTCAAGCCTCATCAACCGGGAAATAACAAAAATCGGGTAGGCAGCATGGCTAAGTGGGTCGCCCCCAATTAAGGTGTATTATCACCTATCTAGAGAAATTCCCTTTGCTTCTTTATTCTATTCGATGTCGTCCCTTTCGGGAAACGGTTGCTGATCCCAACCGTTGGTGATATACATTCGATACACTCAAGAAAAATGAGTGTTTGGTCATGTGTAGCCGGGTTGCAAGATGTTCTTGTTGAACCCAGTGTATTCCCCTCTATAGATACATTATCATAAGGTGGTTCAATATCTTGTCATAGTCAAAATCCATTATCCAATAAGCGCCCACGGTTCTGATTGTATACAATGTATGTAGAGCATGAGATGCAAGCGTTCCACTAGATTATTTATTTATTTGATTTAGACACTATTATAATATCAGAATAGTTTTAATATCAAGAATGTTTTGGGTTATCATAAGGTAAAAGCCATCCATATTTATGTGTGGATCGGTCTTAAGATTATCTTTTATTTTAAAAGGATTTTTGAATGTTAAATCAAGCTGTTTAAAATCGTTTAGTCACACCAGTCCATGACTAACCCAGAGTTCATTTATGTGTGTTTTTTCTAAACTCTTGGATGCCCAAATTTGTAAGGGCGTCAAGTGGTTTCAAGATTTTACAGATTCATTTGGAGGAGCTTGGAGCAAGGAGTTTAACGTTAGATATATAGAGCTTATTTACGCTGTATTGTATATGTTGTACTCAGATGATGCATGTAAGTTCAAATATAGTTTTGTATTTCAAGATGTTATATAATATTTAATTCATTCCACTGTTTGATTTGCATTCACTCTGATTCTGTTGTGTTCAGTTCTTGTTTTTCTTCTTTTCTAACTTTCTTTCTTTCTATTTCTCACTCTCTAACTTCTTTATATTAACGATCTGTAAATTTCGTAAGGTTGATTACTCAGTATGTGATACATGATATGTATTAGAATCGATAATTAGTATTGGAACTTTCCAAGTCATTATACTACTACTCCTGAAGATCAGCTTACTTGTGATCAGTTCTAGGTCTGTTTTTGCGAAAACGTTATCCGAGCTCCTTGTAAGTCATAATTGTTTTAAGATTTTTCGAGCTTAAGCAAAGAGATAAAACTGTCTCCAAATATATTACTGAATTCGGTGCTTTGTCGAAATATATGCAGTTAAAGCGCTCAGCTGATCCAATGCAGGAGAGATGTAAAAAGTTATAACAGAGGTAAATCGAGCAAATAGAGGGATATACAAGATGAGTCAAAAATAACATATAAAACTCGTATTTATTGCTTTTACAAATATATAAATGAAAGATTAACATTCAACCTAATTATAATTAGTACAATATTATTTTAAATAAATGCTTAATCATATATATGTAAATAAATGTATACTTTTATTTAACATGATTAAATTTAATAGAATATTATAGTATTTTATGTTTGGAAAAATATATCTTAAATAATTATACCAAAAACCAAATTTGATAAAATTTATAATGTATAAATGTCATTTTTAAATTCATTTCTTTTATAAAAGATATAGCGGAAATAACGGAATATAGCTGAAATAATGGGATATATCGGGAATATCAGAATATAGCGGGGATTAAAGCAGGAAGGTTGTTTCAGAGGCTAATTGGAAATAGCGCAGCGACAGAAATCTGCTACATGATATAGCAAGGATATGGAAGGGTGATAGCAAGGCATTAACTGAACAGGTCGAAATATGGAATGTCATTCATTGACACTACGGAGAAGAAGAACGAGAAGTTTATCACTAGCTTGGAGGATAACTTAGGCGAAAAACTTATTAACCATATTGATGAGAATTATGAGTCCATAGTTGGAAATGACCTGAGGTCTAAAAGAAATAACCACAATCCAAAAACCAAAGTCGTGGTTGTGTAACACCCCACCTCCGCCAAGGCCACACTCACGAGTGCTGGCGCTAGCTTTGGCGGGATGTTGTCTAAGTAAACATGCACAGAGATATCACAAGACAGAACATAAATAAATAAATAAGTAAAGCAGCGGTAGAGATTTAAAAACCATGATTAACCATTTCAAAACCAAATAGTCAACTTACATCAAAGTACTTAGTCATTATTTTCCAACTACCACAAGTCTAGAAAACATAAACTGAAAATAACATAAAGTAAAACTATCCCCAAGATAGATGTGGTGAAGCCATAGCAAGCTCAAGTCCAAACCGTACATGAGCTGTCAAGAAAGCAAGCCAAATGCCCAAGCTAAGCACTAGTGTTCCCTCCCTGAGAACCTTGGGGGGGGGGGGGGAAGAAAAGAGGCGAAAGTAAAAGGGTCAGTCATAAGACTGGTAAGTCCTACATACTATTAGTATAAAAACTAATGAAGTTAACTAAACATGAGAAACTGAGATGAAACATAAAGATGGTAACTAATTGGCATGATAAATAGATAACAAGGTAGATCAAGTGTGGCATCGCATATACAAGGTTTAGTTTTTGCACCAATAGTAATAGTAATCCAACCCATGTCAAGTATAAACAAGAAATGATCCCTTGGCCCAATATCATGAGATGACCCAAGTCGGGGTCCAACTACACGGTCTAGTCGATCGGCCTCCTATAAGCCTAACTCGTCAAGTGTCGGTGTCATACGGCCCAATCACGGAATGTAGTCAAACTGTGCTAGGTCTACCCTAGGGTGTATCAAGTCCTAGGATGCCAACCACTGACATGAATCAGGCACGCACAGTCTAAACCTACTGGTGCCCGTGCCTGCTTTTTCAACTCCGGACTATGTGCACGACCATAGTCCGCTTGAACCTACACCGGCACACTAACTCAACCGTCGTTCTGGTCGCTTACAATCAGCCCAGTAATCGTGCCCCACCCTAGCCTAGTCCCTAGGGTATTGTTGACACATCCAAGAGGGTTACTGCTTAAGAGGACCACGAAATTAGGGTTTCTAACGGGTTAAGTATTGTTAACCCTATCCAATCATGTATCAAATTGGTTAAGTGTACCCAAGTGGTTCATGACTTAATCCCATCCAATCATATATCAAGTTGGTTAAGTATTTCCAAGTGGTTCATGACTTAACCCTAACATGTGGCATTAATTAATATAAAGCACCCAACCTCTCACATTAGACATTGTTGTGGTTACTGGATATGCCGGGCGGGTCCGGGCAGCTTTACACCACAACCTAGTCTAACCTCGGGTTTCAAGCGCGATATGACCAACTTCTCATTGGGTCCTATTGTTTGTAGCCACTGGAATTGCCGGGCGGTTCCGGGCAGATTTACGCTACAAACTCAACCCAACCTCGAGTTGGCCACTTTATGGTTTTCTACATGTCATGACCATATTCAAGTTTTTCATAATAAAATTTCATGTCACACTTCAAGTCATGTTTTTCATGTCATTTCAAGTTTGCCTAGCTACCCATAACGTATCCCCATCGCACGTAAATTCGCATCAACACAAGTGAATCAAGAAACATAAAAATATGACCAAGATGGGCATAAGGTTGGTAGAGTTGGCCATAAGTTAAACATGATGATATTTGAGGCAAAGGTGTTCATCACAACTAGCATATAGGATTATTGGCCTCAAAACATGCATGACATCAAACTTAGCAAATAAACTAGCATGTAATTCAACATCATAGGCAAAGGTGAAACATGATAATAGTTGACATAGGGTGATAAACTTGTGGGTAGCATGTAGTTCAACATTATATGCAAGTTAACATCAAGGTTATGAGAGGTTCTATGTTGCATTATGCATAATCCTCAAATAAAGCTCATAGCTTTCTACCCAAAAATCAAGGTAAATGGTACTAGGTTCATGATAGTGCCACAATCATAGATCAAAAGAGTCATAAATGGATCTATGCATACAAATATAGCCCCAAGACAAGTATTATACCAAAAGTCCCATTTCAACTTGCTACATGATCATATTAACTTCATAGTTTAAATCTAAGAGTAGAGTGGGGCTTACAAAGCGTGGCTATGAGAACTAGGACCAAACAAAACAAGAAAGAGGCGTTATATAAGCTCTAGGAATGATGTAGCAACACTAATAGCCTTGAGAATAAGTAGCTCCTTTGATTTGATGAAGAAAGATGGCTCCTTTTTGCCTTAGAAGCTCTCAAGATGAAGATGGAGGCCATGATTAGGGAGCATTTTGGCAGAATTTAGTTGTTAGGATGATTTGTGATGGTTTAGGCTAGGTATTAGGGTGTTTTTATAGGTGTAGAGACTAGTTTAGGCCATAGGATTAACCCTAGTTTAGATCTGAACCATCAAATCCCATCACAGGCCAACTGACCAGACCAAAGGAGCAAACTGGTGCACCAGACCAACAGGGTACGACCAGGGGAGGTCGACGCCCAGGTCGACACCCAGGTCAACACCCCAGTCGACCTGGGGGGGGGTGCAGGTTGACTCCCCAGTCGACCTCCCTGTAGACCTGGGGTAGGTCGGCAAATTTTCCTGCCCAATCTTCTTCTGGCTGAATTTGAACTTCGGGCTGAATTTTAAATTTTTTGAAATCTTCTATGGGCCATAACTTGGTTATACGGACTCCGATTTACGAAATTTCGGACTCGTTTTCAAGTAGAATTTCGAGATGAACGCAATGACGTAACCCGTTCCCATTGATTCTTAACTTATGATTTAATTCTTCCCTGATTTCTTGTTTTAACATGTTATAAAAATTCGGGTTGTTACATTCTCCCCACCTTAAAGGATTTCGTCCCCGAAATCTCCAAGTTAGGAAGAATGTATCCTACCATCCATCATCCATCTACTCAAACATCATCCACAAGTAATCCTTGTTCTTAAAAGATTTCTAATGCTGTATGAACATATGAAAAAGTGTGTGTGTATGCACCTATCTAATGCGAAAATCAGGTGGTTACTGACTTAGTAAACCTCCTTAATGCAGAATATGTTAGTGCAATGAGTCCAAATGTATGCAAATTCCTAACATAATTTATAATCTCTACATGAGTGCACATAACATTCAATCATATGCAACATCCACGTGATATCATAACAAGTTTCATCCATGAATAAGCATAAACACCCATGCATATGCAATATGAAAGTGTGTGAGCCGATCTTAGTGCCCTACGTGTATCATGCATCCACGAGTAACCACTTGCAAACATTTGCAACCATTTGCAACCATCAAGCATAAAATGTTTCAAATACATGTTTCATCCAAAGGGTTTCTACCTAAGGTTCTCATGACAAGATTAACGAGATAACAAGATAAACATGGATAGCAAAAGAAAGATATGCTAACTGGGAAAAGAGATTGAGAATGTACCCTCAAAAAGGAATGGATAAAGCCCACGCATCTTCTCCTCGGTTTCCCAAGTTGCATCTTCATCGGCTTCACTCCACTGAACCTTTACTAACTTGACTTCTCGATTCCTCAGTTTCTTGATCTCCGTTTCCGAGATATGAATCGAAGCTCGCCTCAGGGTTGCCTCTTTCTCTACCTCTACGTCTTCAAGAATACTAGGCTCAACTACTTCGGCTGACTCATGTAGGAATTTTCGAAGATGCGAGACATGAAAAACATTGTGCACTCCAGCCAGCTTCTCGGGCAATTCCACCCTATAAGCCATTTTCCCAATCTTCTCGATGATAGGGAAGGGTCCAACGAACCTTGGTGCTTGCTTTCCAACTGTTCCAAAACGAACCACATTTCGCAAAGGAGAAACCTTCACAAAGACCATATCTCCAACTTCAAACTCTAAGTCTATCCTTCGCTTGTCTGCATAAGATTTCTGTCTCTCTTGGGCCGCTTTCATCCACCTTCGAATCAACTCAACCTTCTCGGATGTGTCCCTTATCATGTCGGGCCCAAGTATAAGCTTATGCGTCGTCTCCCACCAATATGTTGGTGACTTGCACGGCCTCCCATACAAAGCTTCGAATGGTGCCATCTCTATGCTTGCTTGGTAGCTGTTATTATAAGCAAACTCTACAAGAGGAAGGTGGTCTTCCCAAGTACCACCGAAGTCAAGAATGCATAGCCTCAACAGATCTTCTAGTACCCTATTCACCCTTTCGGTCTGGCCATCCGTCTGTGGGTGATAGGCTGTACTTAGATTCAATCGCGTACCCATCGCTTCTTGTAAACTATTCCAAAATTGGCTAGTGAAGATCGGGTCACGATCGCTCACTATGCTAGAAGGAACTCCATGCAATCGCACTATCTCTCGAAGATAAACATATGCTAGCCATGATGCGGTCCTCTTGCTCTTCACTGGAATGAATTGAGCGCTCTTCGTGAGTCTATCCACTATGACCCATATGCTAGTATTCCCCTTCCTTGATCTCGGCAATCCATCCACAAAATCCATAGAGATACTTTCCCACTTCCATAGAGGGACCTCTAACGGATGCAGTAGCCCACCGGGCTTCTTTGACTCGGCCTTTACTTGTTGGCAAACAATGCATCTAGAAACAAACTCTGCCACATCCTTTTACATCCCATCCCAAAAGAAAATGTGCTTCATATCCCGGTACATCTTATCCCCTCCGGGATGTATGGTCATCCTCGAGTGATGCGCCTCCTCAAGAACTTTATTTACTAAGTTTCCCACTCGTGGGACACATAGTCTTCCATCACGCCTTATCCATCCCTTGTCATCAATAGTATATCTAGCGAGGTGACTTGACGTCTCTCCACGAATCAGCTTGTCCATGATCTCGACTATCTGCGGGTTTCCCCTATGTGAAGCCCCAACTTGATCAAGAAGTGTAGGTCTAAGCTCAAGGGATGCTAAGGAACCAGTCATCGACTCAACAGCAGGTGTGAAATCAAAGGTTGCCAAGAACTTTAGGCTTTTCATCTCAACAAACAAGGGACTCAAAGTCAACCTTCTTCTACTTAGCGCATCCGCCACAACATTACCCTTGCCAGGGGTATAAGCTATATCGAAGTCATATGATGCCAAGAATTCCATCCACTTTTGCTGCCTTAGATTCAAATCTTTCTACGAGAAGAGGTACTTGAGTGACTTGTGATCAGTATATAACTCAAACCTTTCTCCTAGAAGATATTGGCGCCAGGATTTGAGTGCAAAGACGATCGCCGCCAACTCCAAATCATGAGTGGGATAGTTCTTCTCATGAACTTTGAGTTGCCTACTCCCAAAGCATATCACTCTCCCTTCTTGCATCAGGACAACGCCTAATCCTGTGCCACATGCATCAATGTACACGGTAAACAACTTCCCTCCATCAGGTAATGCTAGAACTGGAGCTGTGGTGAGGACTTTCTTAAGCCTTTGGAAAGCAAGCTCACACTCTAAGTCCCATGCAAAGACTAAGTTCTTCTTCGTTAACTTAGTAAGAGGGGCTAAAATCCTAGCGAAGTCCTTAACGAACTTCCTATAAAATCCTGCCAGGCCGAGAAAGCTTCTCACTTCAGTTGCATTCTCCGGAACTTTCCAGTCTTGTACCGCCACCACTTTAGCGGGATCCACAACTATGCCCTACTTAGAAACTATATGCCCAAGGAACCGAAATTCCCTTCTCCAGAAATGGCATTTGGAGAACTTGGCTTTTAACTGATGAGCTCTAAGCGTATCCATAACCTCCTTGAGGTATGTAGCGTGCTCTTCCTCGTCCTTAGAGAAGACCAGAATATCATCCACGAAGACAACCACAAACTTGTTAAGGAACTCCCTAAACACCCTACTCATCAAATCAACAAAGTATGAGGATGCATTAGTCAAACTGAACGGCATGACTAGCCATTCAAAGAATCCATCTGGAGTCCTAAATGCAGTCTTGTCAATACTATCCTCAGCCACTCTAAGCTGATGGAATCCGGTGGCAAGATCGAGCTGAGAGAAAACAGAAGCACCTACAAGCTGGTCAAAGAGATCATCAATCCTCGGTAACAGGTGCCTATTCTTCTTTGTCAGCTTGTTTAACTCACGATAATCAACACATAGACGAAGCAAACCATCCGCCTTAGTAGCGAATACCACAGGAGCACCCCATTCAGAAATGCTTCGCCTAATGAAATTTTTCTCAAGCAACTCCTTGATTTGCTTGCTAAGCTCTCTTCTTTCTCGTGGGGCCATGTGCCTAACAGGCAATGAAACTGGCTTGGTATTATCAACAAGATAAATACGGAAGTCTATCTCGCGTTTAGGGGGTAACCCCTTCACCTCATCAAAAACATCAGGATATTCTCGGACCACCCTCATAGATTGAAGATTGTCAATAGACGAGTTGAGGGATTCCAGATAACACAACATGACGGGATCCAGAGGGTTACAAGAAATCTCTAGGGTATTGCCAAGGCGAGTCATAAGCCACACTAACCTATGCTCACAATCGAGAATGGCTCCATAACTGGACAACCAATCCATGCCCAAAATCAACTCGTATCCCATGAACCCGAGAACATAAGCATTACATATGAATTCTACGGTCAAGATAGAAATCCTCAAATCCATACAAATCATAGATAGATGGGCGGAACCCCCAATTGGATTTGAAACGCTAACGGGATCCTCAACTAGACTAGTACTTAGGTGCAAACTTTCAACAATGTCAGAAGAAATAAAGGTATGCGATGCGCCAAAATCAAATAAAGTTCGAACAGGAAAACCGGAAATGTAAACAAGGCTTTCTACAGAAATACTACCTCGGTCCGGAGCTGGAGTAGTGTTGAGAGCATGCATCTGCCCTCCAGAAGGTCATGCTCGCTGAGTCTGTCCTTACCCTTGCCCTTTCTTCTTTGGGCAATCCTTACTGAAGTGTCCAGACTCTCCGCAATGAAAGCATTCTCCCAACTTCCTCTTCTTCTTCCTACAATCTTTGGCTATGTGTCCAGTGATCCCACAGAAGTTGCACTTCCTTGTCTCCTTTGGCTTGCTGTTGTTGGCCTTGTTACCCTTGTTGTTCTTGTTGTTCTTGTTGCTCTGATTGTTCTGATTGCCTCCCCACTTGGAGTCCACCTTCTTGGTTTGAGTCTCATTAGGCTTGACTTCTTTCTTGCCATTCTTATCATCTCCTTGAAGCAAGGCCACATCCACTAAGCTCTCAAAAGTGATCCCTATGGGTATATGAGACATGGCCAAACCTTGTAATGGCTCGTTCAATCCTCGAGCAAAGCATAGAGCCTTCTTCTGAGGTGTGTTAACCATGTCTAAACCGAATCGAGCAAGCTGGTTAAACTTATTCACATACTCCCTCACGGTCATGTCCCCTTGCTTCAAAGATATAAACTTCTTCATTTGCAGATTCTCCTCAGCAGATGATAGAAACTTAAGCCCAAACCTCATCCTAAAGTCGGCCCAAATCTCTATAGGCCTAGTAGCGTTGGTGACTTCCCACCAATAAGCAGCTTCCTCTTTCAATAGCCATACTGCCAACAGAACTTTCCTACGGTCTTCTACTTCAAAGATAGCAAAAATATCTTCAGTTTCCTTTAACCAGTTTCTTGCCTCAACATAAGTCTTTGTCCCTACAAAATTCTTGCCACCCATCGCCTTAAAGTCCTTACAAATCTTCGCGAAATCCGCTTGTGGACGCTGAGGAGGACGAGGAGGAGGAGGAACCTCTGGTACGGGAGGAGGAGTGGGAGTGTTTGCTGGGCCCGCATCGTTGGCCCTAGCTTCCAAGTACCTTCGGAACCATCCGGGTATGGGTACTCCCTCGGGAAGGTTAAGATCGGCCATGCTGAAAAAGGAAAAGATAGATTCAGAACGAGGAAACAAAGGAAAGTGCTAACGGATTTTGGGGAATAGCGTTTTAAAATAAACTAGACTTTTCTTGGAAAAATACTTAATTGGTCTTGAAAATAGTTTTTCAAAAGGGTTTTTAAAACTTTTGTCCGGTCTAGTAAAACCTTATGCTCTGATACCAAATGTAACACCCCACCTCCGCCAGGGCCACACTCATGAGTGCTGGCGCTAGCTTTGGAGGGATGTTGTCTAGGTAAACATGCACAGAGATATCACAAGACAGAACATAAATAAATAAATAAATAAGTAAAGCTGCGGTAGAGATTTAAAAACATTGATTAACCATTTCAAAACCAAATAGTCAACTTACATCAAAGTACTTAGTCATTATTTTCCAACTACCACAAGTCTAGAAAACATAAGCTGAAAATAACATAATGTAAAACTATCCCCAAGATAGATGTGGTGAAGCCATAGCAAGCTCAAGTCCAAACCGTACATGAGCTGTCAAGAAAGCAAGCCAAATGTCCAAGCTAAGCACTAGTGTTCCCTCCCTGAGAACCTGGGGGGAGGGGGGAACGAAAGAAAAGAGACGAAAGAAAAAGGGTCAGTCATAAGACTGGTAAGTCCTACCTACTATTAGTATAAAAACTAATGAAGTTAACTAAACATGAGAAACTGAGATGAAACATAAAGATGGTAACTAATTGGCATGATAAATAGATAACAAGGTAGATCAAGTGTGGCATCGCATATACAAGGTTTAGTTTTCGCACCAATAGTACTAGTAATCCAACCCATGTCAAGTATAAACAAGAAATGATCCCTTGGCCCAATATCATGAGATGACCCAAGTCGGGGTCCAACTACACGGTCTAGTCGATCGGCCCCCTATAAGCCTAACTCGTCAAGTGTCGGTGTCATACGGCCCAATCACGGAATGTAGTCAAACTGTTCTAGGTCCACCCTAGGGTGTATCAAGTCCTAGGGTGTCAACCACTGACACGAATCAAGCACGCACAGTCTAAACCTACTGGTGCCCGTGCCTGCTTTTTCAACTCCGGACTATGTGCACGACCATAGTCCGCCTGAACCTACATCGGCGCACCAACTCAGCCGTCGTTCTGGTCGCTTACAATCAGCCCTGTAATCGTGCCCCACCCTAGCCTAGTCCCTAGGGTATCGTTGATACATCCAAGAGGGTTACTGCTGAAAAGGACCACGTAACTAGGGTTTCTAACGGGTTAAGTATGGTTAACCCTATCCAATCATGTATCAAGTTGGTTAAGTATACCCAAGTGGTTCATGACTTAACCCCATCCAATCATATATCAAGTTGGTTAAGTATTTCCAAGTGGTTCATGACTTAACCCTAACATGTGGCATTAATTAATTTAATGCACCCAACCTCTCACATTAGACTTTGTTGTGGTTACTGGATATGCCGGGCGGGTCCGGGCAGCTTTACACCACAACTTAGTCTAACCTCGGGTTTCAAGCGCGATATGACCAACTTCTCACATTGTGTCCTATTGTTTGTAGCCACTGGATTTGTCGGGCGGTTCCGGGCAGATTTACGCTACAAACTCAACCCAACCTTGAGTTGGCCACTTTATCGTTTTCTACATGTCATGACCATATTCAAGTTTTTCATAATAAAGTTTCATGTCACACTTCAAGTCATGTTTTTCATGTCATTTCAAGTTTGCCTAGCTACCCATAACGTATCCCCATCGCACGTAAATTCGCATCAACACAAGTGAATCAAGAAACATAAAAATATGACAAAGATGGGCATAAGGTTGGTAGAGTTGGCCATAAGTTAAACATGATGATATTTGAGGCAAAGGTGTTCATCACAACTAGCATATAGGATTATTGGCCTCAAAACATGCATGACATCAAACTTAGCAAATAAACTAGCATGTAATTCAACATCATAGGCAAAGGTGAAACATGATAATAGTTGACATAGGGTGATAAACTTGTGGGTAGCATGTAGTTCAACATCATATGCAAGTTAGCATCAAGGTTATGAGAGATTCTATGTTGCATTATGCATAATCCTCAAATAAAGCTCATAGCTTTCTAACCAAAAATCAAGGTAAATGTTACTAGGTTCATGATAGTGCCACAATCATAGATCAAAAGAGTCATAAATGGATCTAAGCATACAAATATAGCCCCAAGACAAGTATTATACCAAAAGTCCCATTTCAACTTGCTACATGATCATATTAACTTCATAGTTTAAATCTAAGAGTAGAGTGGGGCTTACAAAGCGTGGCTATGAGAACTAGGACCAAACAGAACAAGAAAGAGGCGTTATAGAAGCTCTAGGAATGATGTAGCAACACTAAAAGCCTTGAGAATAAGTAGTTCCTTTTATTTGATGAAGAAAGATGGCTCCTTCTTGCCTTGGAAGCTCTCAAGATGAAGATGGAGGCCATGATTAGGGAGCATTTTGGCAGAATTTAGTTGTTAGGATGATTTGTGATGGTTTAGGCTAGGTATTAGGTTGTTTTTATAGGTGTAGAGACTAGTTTAGGCCATAAGATTAACCCTAGTTTAGATCTGAACCATCAAATCCCGTCACATGCCAACTGACCAGACCAAAGGAGCAAACTGGTGCACCAGACCAACAGGGTCCGACCAGGGGAGGTCGACGCCCAGGTCGACACCCCAGTCGACTGGGGGGGGGGAGGGCAGGTCGACTCCCCAGTCGACCCCCCTGTCGACCTGGGGTAGGGCGGGAAATTTTCCCGCCCAATCTTCTTCTGGTTGAATTTGAACTTCGGGCTGAATTTTAAATTTTCTGAAATCTTCTATGGGCCATAACTTGGTCATACGGACTCCGATTTACGAAATTTCGGATTCGTTTTCAAGTAGAATTTCGAGACGAAAGCAACGGCGTAACCCGTTCCCATTGATTCTTAACATATGATTTAATTCTGCCCTGATTTCTTGTTTTAACATATTATAAAAATTCGGGTTGTTACAGGTTGTTACAAAGGAAGAGCCGAAATCATAAGTGGGAGGAGGAGGCAAGAAAAAGTGGAACGATAAGAAGAAGCAATTCCAGGCCAAAAATGGGTAGAAGAGGAAACTTATGTTTGATTTGACTTGCATCAACTGTAGGGAGAAGGGCCACTTTAGTAATATATGCAAAGATAATAAAAAGAGGTGCATATTTGCCAAAAATCTGGGTGCATAAGGGGAACTGTCCTGAAGCAACCAATCATAAGTAAATTGCGAAAGCATATGCTATTAATGTTGTTCCTACCAATAGAGGCTGAGAAAGGAAAGGGTATTGTTGTCTTAGGTATGCTTTCCATTTATCATATGTCTATTCGAGTTTTATTTGATATTGGGTTTCCCATTCCTTCGTATCTAGTGACCTAGTTGATAAGTTGGAATTGGAATCTAAAATTGTTGACCGAACATTTGATATTGTCTTTGCTTGATTTGTCATAGGTTGGTCTTATTGAGTCATGGATGCACTTTTGGTTGTGATTGCTTTATTTGGGATTTATTGGGTTTGGTATAATCCTTCTGTCGATTGTGTAACAATTCAACATTTTTCCAATTTAAAAAATTAAGTTTAAGGTAATTTTATATGATTTTTGGGAATAATAGATATAATTTTAAAAGTTGAAAATTATTTCAATTTTCAAAAAAATAAAATAGTTATTTTGAATTATTATATTTAATCGGGGAATCGATGAAATACATGTATTTGTTTGAATAGTTGTTTGGATGCTATGATTGCTGAATTTTCCTCGGTTAAATAGGTAACATGGTATTTTACAACACAAATAAGTGTTGCAAATTGATAACACAAATAAGTATTAGAAAAAGTGTTATAAATTCAGTACATATTGAAAAGGAGGAGCATGTCATGTGTCCTCTTAAGTGGCATCACCTAAAGCCTCCCCTTTTCCTATATAAACCCCACTTTCTCCATTCATCTCCACTAGTTTATCCTTCCTCCTTTCCTTCTCTTCTGCTTTGGTCATGGCTTACTAAGTCATCATTTTCCCCCTCATTCTTCTCTATTTTCGCCCAAGGCCTCCTCCTCCTCCCCTTTTCCCATTTTCGAACACTTCTCCTCCTTCCTCCCCTCCGCTCTCAACCCAACTTCATCCACCTTCCTCCTTACGACCACATCCCTACGACATCTCCACCACCCACGTGCACCACTACCCCACAGCCAACACCCCCTCCTCCTAGTTCCACCACCTCCCTTGGTCACCTCTCCTCCATTATGATATATATATATAGTATTTTGGTGGAAGAAACTCCAAAGTACGGTGCGCGGTAGCATTGTCCGAGTTCGCTGTCAGTGTCCACAATCTATACTCTACAGTAAAAGATTAATGGAATAAAACTATTGATGAGAAACTCTTCAATTTACACATATCTAGTTAATTATATGCTATTTGATTGATATGTGTGTGAATTAGTTGAATGATTTTTAGTTTAGTCCCATATAAACCTTAAGCATTTATTACCAACGCTTATACAGTAGAGACAGTAATTGACATTGTTAATGGTTGCCATGGATGGTTATATGCTTACTATTGGATGTTACTTTTGTTTGTATGTCACCTTGCACATATGTACCCTAAATTATGGAATTATATAGGTATTAGTTAAGTCTCATCTAAATTGATGAATACAAATTAATATTTTATTCAGCTAAAGTAGAAAAAAGGAGAACAACTGGAAGTTGGAATTTTATATCATAAACTAGTTAGAAATTAAATTAATCTATTTATAAGAAACTTTTGAAAAGGTGGAAATGATTTTGAAAAATATTTTGATAAAATATGACTTGTTCAACTCTCAAATGAGTAGCAAAACAATTTGAAATTTCAATTTCAAATTTGAATTCGTGTTAGCTATTTAAACGGTGTTTTAAACTCAATTTAAATGTCCTAATAAGATTATATGATGTTTATCTGAGTTTTGCCAAGTTTGAAATTCAAAAGTTTAAATTTGAAAAATATTAATGTTATAACATTTAATTATGGTAAATAATTGAATAAAATATGTAAATATTAGAATATTGTTTTGAAATATTTTATATATGGTTTTAAAGATATACAAATATATAAAAAGCAATTTAGATTCATTTCGACATATAATCGTAATTTTGTCCGAGTAGAGCTTGTCGCGCTATGGCGGTTCGCGAATTTCGACCATAAACTTCAAACGGTTATATTGACTGCAATCAAAATCGAATTTTCCCAAAATGAAAAATATTTGGTTTCAAATGATAATAGTTTTCAAACAGAAAAGAAAGTTTCAGTTTTGCATGAATGGACTGGGAGTTAAGTTCAAATCAATTTTTAAATAAAATTGCGGTTTTGCAATTCAGTGACCGAACTTGGAAATCGCTGAAATGACTATTTAAAATGGTTAAAAATATGATTTTTTTGATAAATCATAATAAATGATTTTAAATTGGTTTGAATGCGAAATACGAAGTTTTGGATATTGATTTGAAATTGGGTTTTCAGCCTAATTAAAAACATACCGAATACTACAGAAGCGTTGTTTTAGAAATATAACTTTAATGAGAAATAAGGTTTTCCAATTTTAAGTTCACTAGAGTTTTTTGTGAATAATCTTCGAATATTCGATATTAAAACCCATAGATAAAACTTACACTATTCGAGGAATTTGAAAGGTAAATACACCGTTATTCCATTTATAATATCTGTTGAATACTAGAATTGATGTTGAATATAAAGTGACATAAATTCTGTACAAACCTTATATTTAATATCAATTGGTTTGGGTTTGTTGTGAATAATGTCTTAAGTAACATCATCTTTAACCCATTTAAGATTAAAGTTATGTTTTGAATCAAATCTTGGTTATGATTAAATGAATCTTTATTTTAAAGATAAATAAGTTTGGAAATTTAGGAGGATTAAAATATTTTAATTAAAGGTTAATAAAAATGTTATTAATTATTTTTGATTAAGATATTTGTTTTAAAAGGGAAAGCTAAGGGATAAAGAGTTAATGAATCTTTGTTAAAGATAAATGAATGATTTATTTGAAATAATTCCTAATTTTGGAATGGAAGATTAAGGAATCAATTCAAGAAAAAAAGTTTAAATAGGTTGGTTTAATGTAAGTAAAGGTATGGGAGTGATTATTAAGATTAATGAGGCTTAATTATCTTTGGATTAAAAGAGATGCTCTAAAATGGGAAATTTATGGAATTTATCTTTTAATTAAGATTTAATAAATAAGATTGGAATATGATATTTTAAAAAATTGTTTAAGGTTAATAAATCTTGGTTTAAAGATTTAAAGGAATGAATTTTTGGATTAAAGCGTTTAACAATTGTGGATTTTGTTAAAACCAAAGTAAGGTAATGATGGAAATAAATCTTTAATGAATGATTTGGTAATGAAGATTAAAGGAAAGCATTTTTATACTAAGTTAAAGCAATTGAGAATTGTTTTAAAAAGGTTTTGATTTACCAAATTTAAGAAGAAAGAAGACTTAATTAAAATCCTACGTAGTCCATATTGTTTTTCATAACCACAATAATTATTCAAAGAGATCGTAGTCGAATAAGGGGAATGTCTATCCAAAAACTACTTTGAATATTATTACGGTGTATTGGAGAAACTAAAGATATTGAAGACGATGGTGGAAGACCAGAGATCTTCACATAGAAGAGATTGCTTGTTGATGTCTCGGTTGGGCGGCCGCTCAAACGAGACTACTTATAGCAGTGGTCCCGACGGAGTAAAACGGGTTACCCATTTATAATCCCTTTAGAAATCAGTCAACCCTTTTATGACTCATTTAATTAAAAAAAATCATAAATGCATTGATCCAACAAGGTTTTTAGGAGTGTAAATGGGTTGGGTAAATGGGTATTAAGTTTTAACCTGTCTAACTGCCATGATATACTTCAGAATTCCAGTTTGGTACTTCTACTCTTAATATATTCATCCTTTTTATCTATGTTGTGTTGGATTAATGAATAATTTTGTTTTAGATCAATTTCCTTCTATTATTTCTGTAAACACGTACGTGCTTTGTATTTAATACATAGAAATAAGCCAAGCAACCATTCACTTCATATAAGTAAATACCTTATGACAAATTTATATTTTTGTGCTAATAAACACTACTTATAATTCATAATACGTGCTTCACAAACTAAGGCATCTACAACACAATTGAGAAATTGCACACCACCATTGTTGTGTACCCCCTCTAGACGAGTTACATCACAGTATTCAACCAAAGTATACAATACACCGACCTAACCCTTCTCGAAGCGAAAAAATCAACCGCAATGGACCTCAAAACAAGTAAGCACCTAAATTCACAAAATTACAACCATCCATCATTAGGAAAAAAGTTAAACTGCAAAAATTTAGTTCGTGATAAACGAATAGGGGCAAGAAGGCTCAGGAAAACTAATGACTAGATCTAAACAAACAAATGAGAACTAAATATTCAATTCTATGATTATAATGTTGATTTACACTGTTTATGTAGTTGTAGGTAACGATACACAAAAGAATAAAGGTAAAACAGGATGAAGAAAAGTAAGGTCCAAAAGAAAAGAATAAAAATGAAGGTCAATTTCAATATGCTTCGTTCTCGAATGATAAATCTGGTTGCGGGAAAGTGAGACTGGGCTTAGTTTATTGCACCAAATGACTGGAATCTTTAGAAGATGAAACCCTAGCTCCTTAATGAGAGATTTTATTTAAATGGGTTTAGCTGTTGTGTTGGCAATGGATCTATATTCATCTTTCGTGCTGGATCAAAAGATGGTGGTCTGCTTTTTCGCACACCATGATATTGGGTTTGACCCTAGGTCTACGATCATTAGGATCGCTGGCCCAATCAACATCACTGTAAGCCTTTAAACTCATTTTATTTCACAGTTTTAAAGATAGCCCATAGTTTATGTTACTTGTAAGTATCCGAGAACGTTCTTAAAAGGTTTCCAATGCTCACTAAGGGCGTTTTGCATGTGCTGGTACACTTCGTTGACACTAAAACTGTTTTCTGTTCTTGTTACAGTAAAATACTGCAAGACCCCCACTATGTTTCTATAATACTTTATGTTTTCTATAGGTTCTCCATTAAATTTAGATAACTGTAGGCTATTGACCATAGGGGTAGGTAGTGACTTATCCTGGTCCATCTTGGCCCTGACAAGTATCTCATGAATATAATTTTTCTATTGTAAAATTAGTTCTGAGTTAGACCTCCTTTAAACATGCTATTTCACCCAGATTCTTAATAACAAAATCTTGATCTAGAAGTTGAATGACCCTGTTGATTTCAAAATTGTTGTTTCTAGAGATTAAAATGTCATCTACATGCACTAATATTTAAATGATCTTTTGCTCATTTGCCTGGATGTATAATGAATTGTCTGACTTGGTTGCATTATAATGAACTATTTGACTTGGTTGCATTGAATCCCTCTTGGTTAGGGTGAGTTTGAAGTTTGAGTTTATATTGTCATGCCTTGAATGCTTGCTTTAGGCTATATATGGCTTTATGTAATCTGCAAACTTGTTTTTTGTTTTCTCCAATACTACACCCTTTTGGCTGTTGCAAGTAAACTTCTTCAGGCTATTGCATGTGAACTTCTTCTTGCAATTCCCCATTTAATGCATTATGAGCATCCAACGTCCTTATTCCCCACCGTTTATGTGCGGCTATAGTCAAGATTATCCTTATAGCAGTATGCTTGCCTATAAGAGAAAAAGCCCATTAAAATCGAATCCATACCGGTATATCCATTTGTAATGTCCCGATTTTTCATATAGTCTTTGTTAATTATAAATAATGATTTAATCAGGTAATTAAATCATAAATTATGTTTAAAACAATTATAAATATAGGTGTAAAGGTATAAGTATGTGTCTACACTAATAATATGAATATTTGGTTATGTTTTAAATTTGAAAACCTAATATAAGTGTAACAAAAATCATATAAGAGGCATTTTATCATTTTAGGAATGAAAGGGGTTTGAAACAAATAGGGACAACAAAGTAAGAAGCTAAAGGTATAGCTAATATAGGCGTTGAATAGTGATACACATAATATGATTAAACAATAAATAATATAGCTAAAATATAGGTATAAGACATAACCTAAGAAGCCTCATGCAACTTGCAATTATAAAATAATTGTTAGCAAAATATCTCAATAGTTAAGGGATAAGAAAACCATTGTTTATTGCTAAAGAGTAGGGAGTAGGCGCAGGCAATTAAATGAAGCATGGAGTGATATGACATGTTTCTAGAAGAAATAACATAGGATAAATGATTGGCTAAAATATCTAGTAAAATATTATTTCTTCCATGAGAGTATCCCTTGAAACATGCCATAGAAACTATGACAAAGGAGTGATGCTATTGGGAGAAAAACACTGTAGGAACATACGAGGAAAATGGTTTTTAGACTCATGAGAGTTGGCTATAAGTACACACAAGAACAAGCATTTTCTTTCACAGCAAAACACTTAAGTTCACACAAAAACTGAAGTTCTTATTCTCTGGAAATTGGCAAGCTTTAAGGTGAGTAAACCTAACTTTCAAGTCTTCCATTTTTTTATTATCATTTGATCATGATATTGTCAGTGTTTTGTATAATAACTACTCATGATTTTTCTGTTGACTTACTGTAAACATGTTAAACTAGTTCCTGTGAAAAACAAATACAGAACAGTGAGTAAACTTCCCTTTTAGTTATTAATATTACACTTACGATGTAGGCGCATACCTGTATGAATGTTTGACGGGTTAGAATATTAGATAATATATCTTTGCAAAAACTTGTAAGTAAATAACATGAAAACAGTGAAATCATTAGCAAGTAAACCCTTGTTTTCCATTGAACTATATAAAGAAGCATATGTACGTGCATCTGAATATGGGGTGAATTAATCTTCATCTAAAGTAAATGAGAAATCTGAAGGGAGAAATATAGAGCTTATGTACCTGTAGACAAAGAGATAAAACTCTGCACCTATATATATAAGTGTGTGAAAGAAGGAAATCCCTGAACACCAATACAAGTAAATACTTGGAATTTACACATGTATGAAAGCAGATCACATATATTTGGAGGTTGGTGTAGAGAAAAGAATAAAACAAGTTCCACTTTAATAAGAACACACAACAGGATATAGGTGTATATAACAGTAAAAGAGGGATCTTCGCTCAAATTTTCAATCATTTGAAATTATTATTTCAGACATGCGAATCAATTCACACTAGTGAAGGATGATTTTTAAAATGGAAAAACATGATTTTTAATAGACTAAAATCCGTTTTAAGGTTATTATTCAGTTTGTAATAAAAAAAATCGTGAGATTGGATTGATGAATTGGGAAACTGTTTTTGGTAGAGCAACGATGGAGGTAGAGGAAGACATGGCCGAAGTTTGGGTGGTGCCGGTGAACTGGGGAGGCAGATCGAGATCGATTTGTGTTTGGAGTTAAGGTTTGGGTTCAGGTTTTAAATCAAGTCGCATGAGCTAGTGGAGAGATCGAGCGCGACATGGTTCAGGGGGGAGGTGCGCGTGGGGTCATAGAAGAGATCGGAGGTGGCGGCAGTCCTCCTGGTGGTCGGAGCTGAGTGGGAGCGTCGAAGTTTTAGGGTCAACCTGGAATGTTATTTTAGGAACAGTGCGTTGAACACCCATATTTTTAGTTGATCGGAGAAATAGGATTGCTGGATCAAGAATGGGTTAAGAGGGATGGAGCTCGTTTGTGGCGACTGATAGAGGGCTAAGATCATCGGAGATTGGACTGTGCACGTGTACAGAGGTGCATGTTGTGCACTGGTAAATGGAAATGGCAGCAAGGGAAAAGGAGGAGTTTGGTACTTTGGCAAGGATGGGGAATCAAGGTAACAGAACGGTTGTGGCAAGTAGTTTTTGGAGTGGTACTTTGGGTAAGTACCAGGGTGGTACTTTGGGAAGGAGATTTGGTACTTGGTAAAAGGGGTGATCAAGGACTGGCGCATGGAGTCTGGAGTGATCGGGCAAGTAAAACGTGTGGGTTTGGTGGATCGGGCGCACAACATGGGGATTGGAAAAGTGGTACTTTTGAAAGTGGCACTTTCATATTTCTGGTAAACTGGCACTTTGGCACTTCCGAAAAATCTGGCATTTTGGTACTTTAGCTAAAACACGGGTGCTGAAGCGATTTTCACATGCGCGACATGGAAATTTGAAGTGATACTTTGGCAAAAACAAAACAAAAGGATATTCTAAACGAAGTGTTAACTAAAATCAGTTTTAATTCAAATAAAAATAAAATAGATTAAAGAAGAAATTAATAAATAAATAAAAAGAGAATTTTTATTTAGATATCGTAGGCAAGTGGAAGGGAGACAACGGCAGAAGATCGAAGTACAGAAGCTCGACTATTGAAGATTGACGAGTTTGGAAAATAAAAATATAAAAGGGACAATTAAAATAATTTATTTATTTATTTATTATAATTTAGGAGTAAGAAAACAATTTATAAGGACAACTGGAATATTAAACACCGTATACACATAGTCAACAAACGAAGTAAAATACCATGTGTGATGCACACGCTTTATCTGTTAATTTCTAAATGATGATCAAAACTGAATAAAATACCGTTTGTGATGCGCACACTTTAACTGTTCATTTATAAAGGATAATTAAATTATCCAGATATGAACAATGCAAACATATACTGTTTGTTTGAAAATAAGCATGTGTAAACTAAACTATAATCATGATAGGCCGATAATTATTTATCGACTGTAAAAGACATTACGTACATCGTTTCGAAGAGACCGAAATAAATATTCCACTTCGATCTGAATTATACAATGCATGTCAGAAATATTGAAGACGGGGAGATATGCAAGGTCTATTTTAAATAGTATCTTCAGTCTGTTCAGTCCCAGGACAAACCAGAATGGATGGGTGTCTGACAACGTATATCTATTAGATTCTACACGCAGAATTTACGAAAGTATATTACGTTGGTGGCAGAGAAATTCGTTTCTCTTAGCTTTATTTCCCGCAATACATTTTGGAAATCGAATGAGTGTTCTGGAAGATACGACGATGTGGCATTCAATGTAATTGAAGAAATAATCTGTCAAAAGAATAAACGTAACCTCTAGCCTCACAACCAGGAAATGAAAAAAAATCGGGCAAGGCAGCATGGCTAGTTGGGTCATACCTAAATAGGGTGTAATATCACCATCTGGAGTAATTCCTTTTG
Source organism: Allium sativum (assembly GCA_030737875.1). Lineage (NCBI taxonomy): Eukaryota > Viridiplantae > Streptophyta > Magnoliopsida > Asparagales > Amaryllidaceae > Allium > Allium sativum. The sequence continues at coordinate 677,130,437 of CM060920.1, forward strand.
TTTTCTCATCTCTTTTTCATTGCTGCAGGATTCTGTAGCAGTTGCTGATCCCAACCGTGGAGGTGGTAATATATTCGTTACACTCAAGCTAAATGAGTGGACGGTCATGTGAGGCCGGGTTGCAAGAAGTTCTTGTTGAACCCCAATGTATCCTCTCTAGAGTACACTGATCGGCAAGCGCTCCTTTACCTTATCTGTTGGAATCCAATCTCTAATAAGTGTTTTACGGTTTTAGATTTTATACTATATACGTGAACGTGAGATGCAAGCATTTCACTAGATGATTATTTATTTGACAAAAACTATCGTAATATCAAATGTTTTGATATAAAATAATTGGGTCATCATCCATATATTAATTATGGATTGGTCTAAAGATTTCTAAAGTTAAATGAATCTGTCCAATGTGAAAAACCTTATTCCTTGTTTTCTAATCTATTTAACTGTGTTTACTCACACCAGTCCCATGACTGGCCCAGAGTTTATTTTCTATGTTTCTTAAACTCTTGGGTACTCATAACAATTGTTATTGGTAGACAAGTGATCCAGGTGATGAATGGAAATCCTTTGAAGTATTTTGGACTAGGAAGTCATGGAGTCAGCTTATCAGTTACATCTATATCTAAGTATCAAGATTAATGTTTGTGTTGGGCTAGTATCCATGTAAGATGTATGAAGTATTCTATGATGTAACAAACTCTGATATGCAGTATATGATATGATATTTTATTTGTTAAATTCCGCTGTGAGATTCTGATGTTCTTCTTACTCTTCTATTCTATTAGTTCTATCTTTTCTATCTCATCTTCTAAATTCTTTCAATAATGACACGACTTTCGAGGCATCGAAAATCGCACTGTTATAGTTGGTATCAGAGCTATTGGTTGAGTAGTAGCCTTGGCTCTGTGGCATAACTCAGTAGAGATAGGGTTAGTAACACCCTAGATTGAGTTTGGGTAAGTGTTGAGAGAGCATATTTTTATAAAAACTAGTATAGGATGACCCTATTTATTGACTTAAGTTATCCCTGAGAATATCTTCCGATTGAGTATTGATTATCAGACTATTATACTCAGAAAGTAGAAAATGAGTTCACAAGGAAGAAGACACCGAGGAGCAAGTGTGATAACCACCACAGCTAATGGAAGGAGTCAAAGGATTTGGGTCAACCTCGGGATGAGTCAAATAGAGTAAAAAGGAATCGTGAAAAGTAACTTAAATTTTAGAAAAAATAGTTAAAGTGATTAGGGTCAACCTCAGGATAAGTTCAACAACGTTGATTAGATTTAGAATCATCCAGTGAATAAAATTTGTATTCCCGTTAGTAAAAACTAGACCGGAGTTATTAGTGGATATAAACCCATATGAGCTAAGTAAACTGATTTTGTAATAAAATCACGAATTCCAAATAGATGAGGAACCTGTTCGGAAGTACGAACGTGTAAGAATTTGACATTGATTAAAAATTTGAATATACTCAATTTCGGGGACAAAATTCTTTTAAGGGGGTGGACTGTAATGTCCCAGTTTTTTAGCTAGTCTTTGTTAATTATAAATAATGATTTAATCAGGTAATTAAATCATAAATTATGTTTAAAACTATTGTAAATATAGGTGTAAAGGTATAAGTATGTGTCTACACTAATAATATGAATATTTGGTTATGTTTTAAATTTGAAAACATAATATAAGTGTAACAAAAATCATATACATATATAAAGAGGCATTTTATCATTTTAGGAATGAAAGGGGTTTGAAACAAATAGGGACAACAAAGTAAGAAGCTAAACGTATAGCTAATATAGGCGTTGAATAGTGATACACATAATATGATCAAACAGTAAATTGTATAGCTAAAACATAGGTATAAGACATCACCTAAGAAGCCTCATGAAACTTGCAATTATAAAACAATTGTTAGCAAAATATCTCAATACTTAAGGGATAAGAAAACCATTGTTTATTGCTAAAGAGTAGGGAGTAGGCACAAGCAATTAAATGAAGCATGGAGTGATATGACATGTTTTTAGAAGAAATAACGTAGTACAAATTATTGGCTAAAATATCTAGTAAAATATTATTTCTTACATGAGAGCATCCCTTGAAAAATGCCGTAGAAACTATGACAAAGGAGCGAGGCTATTGGGAGAAAAACACTATAGAAACATGTGAGGAAAATGGTTTTTAAATTCATGAGAGTTGGCTATAAATACACACAAGAACATGCATTTTCTTTCATAGCAAAACACTTAAGTTCACACAAAAACTGAAGTTCTTATTCTCTGGAAATTGGAAAGCTTTAAGGTGAGTAAACCTAACTTTCAAGTCTTCCATTTTTTATTATCATTTGTTCATGATATTGTCAGTGTTTTGTATAATAACTACTCAAGATTTTTCTGTTGACTTACTGTAAACATATTAAACTAGTTCCTGTGAAAAACTAATATAGAACAGCGAGTAAACTTCCCTTTTAGTTATTAATATTACACATTATGATGTAGGCGCATACCTGTATGAATGTTTGACGGGTTAGAATATTAGATAATATATCTTCGCAAAAATCTGTAAGTAAATAACATGAAAACAGTGAAATCATTAGCAAGTAAACCCTTGTTTTCCATTGAACTATATAATGAAGCATATGTATATGTGCATCTAAATATGGTGTGAATTAATCCTCATCTAAAGTAAATGAGAAATCTGAAGGGAGAAATCTAGAGCTTATGTACCTGTAGACAGAGAGATAAAACTCCGTACATATATATATAAGTGTGTGAAAGAAAGAAATCCCTAAACACCAATACAAGTAAATACTAGGAATTTACACATGTATGAAAGCAGATCACATATATCTGGAGGTTGGTGTAGAGAAAAAAATAAAACAAGTTCCACTTCAATAAGAACATATAACATGATATATGTGTATATAACAGTGAAAGAGGGATCTTTGATCAAATTTTCAATCATTTGAAATTATTATTTCAGACATGCGAATCAATTCACACTGGTGAAGGATGATTTTCAAAATGGAAAAACATGATTTTTAATGTAGTAAAATTCGTTTTAAGGTTTATTATTCAGTTTGTAATAAAAAAAATAGCGAGATTGGATTGATGAATTGGGAAACTGTTTTTGGTAGAGCAAAGATGGAGGTAGAGGAAGACATGGCCGGAGTTTGGGTGGCGCCGGTGAACTGGGGAGGCAGATCGAGATCGATTTGTGTTTGGAGTTATGGTTTGGGTTCAGGTTTTAAATCAAGTCACATTAGTTAGTAGGGAGATCGAGTGCAATATGGTTCAGACAGGAGGTGCGCGTGGGGTCAGAGAAGAGGTCGGAGGTGGCGGCAGTACTCCCGGTAGTCGGAGCTGAGTGGGAGCATCGAAGTTTTAGGGTCAACCTGGAACGTTATTTTGGGAACAGTGCTTTGAATACCCATATTTTTAGTTGATCGGAGAAATAGGATTGCTGGATCAAGAATAGATTAAGAGGGATGGAGCTCGTTTGCGGCGACTGTTAGAGGGCCAAGATCATCGGAGATTGGACTGTGCACGTGTACGGTGGTGTATGTTGTGCAATGGTAAATGGAAATGTTAGCAAGGGAAAAGGAGGAGTTCGGTACTTTAGCAAGGATGGGGAATCAAGGTGACAGAACGGTTGTGGCAAGTAGTTTTTGGGGTGGTACTTTGGGTGAGTACCAGGGTGGTACTTTGGCAAGGAGATTTGGTATTTAGTAAAAGGGGTGATAAAGTGCTGGCGCATGGAGTCTGGAGTGATCGGGCAAGTAAAATGTGTGAGTTTGGTGGATCGGGCGCACAACATGGGGATTGGAAAATTGGTACTTCCGAAAGTGGCACTTTCGGTAAACTGGCACTTTGGTATTTCAGGTAAACTGGCGCTTTGGCACTTCCGAAAAATCAGGCATTTTGGTACTTTAGCTAAAACACGGGTGCTGAAGCGAATTTCACATGCGCGGCATGGAAATTTGAAGTGATACTTTGGCAAAAACGAAACCAAAAGAGATTCTAAACCAAGTGTTAACTAAAATCAGTTTTAATTAAAATAAAAATAAAATAGAATAAAGAAGAAATTAATAAATAAATAAAAAGAGAATTTTTATTTAAATATCGTAGGCAAGTGGAAGGGAGACAACAGCAGAAGATCGAAGTACAGAAGCTCGACTGTTGAAGATTGACTAGTTTGGAAAATAAAAATATAAAAGGGATAATTAAATAATTAAATAATTAAATAATTTATTTATTTATGATAAATTAGGAGTAAGAAAATAATTTATAAGGACAACTGGAGTATTAAACACCGTATATACATAGTCAACAAACGAAGTAATATACCAAGTGCGATGCGCATGCTTTATCTGTTCATTTCTAAATGATGATCAAAACTGAATAAAATACCATGTGCGACGCACACACTTTAACTGTTCGTTTATAAAAGATAATTAAATTATCCAGATATGAACAATGTAAACATAAACTGTCTGTTTGAAAATAAAGAATGTGTAAACTAAACTATAATCATGATAGGCCGATAATTATTTATCGACTGTAAAAGACATTACGTACATCGTTTCGAAGAGACCGGAATAAATATTCCACTTCGATCCGAATTATACAATGCATGTCAGAAATATTGTAGACGGAGATATGAAAGGGCTATTTTAAATAGTACCTTCGGTCTGTTCTGTCCCAGGACAAACCAGAATGGACGGGAGTCTGGCAACGTATATCTATTAGATTCTACACATCGAATTTACGAAAGTATATTACGTTGGTGGCAGAGAAATTCGTTTCTCTTAGCTTTATTTCCCGCAATATATTTTGGAAATCGAATGAGTGTTCTGACAGATATAACGATGTGGCATTCAAAGTAATTGAAGAAATAATCTGTCAAAAGAATAAACGTAACCTCTAGCCTCACAACGAGGAAATGACAAAAAATCGGGCAAGGCAGCATAGCTAGTTGGGTCATACCCAAGTAGGGTGTATTATCACCATCTAGATTAATTCCTTTTATTTTCTCATCTCTTTTTCACTGCTGCAGGATTCAGTAGCGGTTGCTGATCCCAACCGTGGAGGTGGTAATATATTTGTTACACTCAAGCTAAATGAGTGGACGGTCATGTGAGGCCGGGTTGCAAGACGTTCTTGTTGAACCCCAGTGTATCCTCTCTAGAGTACACTGATCGGCAGGTGCTCCCCCACCTTGTCTGTTGGAATCCAATTTCCAATAAGCGCTTTACAGTTTTAGATTTTACACTATATACGTGAACGTGAGATATAAGCATTTCACTAGATGATTATTTATTTGACAAAAACTATCGTAAAATCAAATGTTTTGATATAAAATAATTGGGTCATCATCCATATATTAGTTATGGATTGGTCTAAAGATTTCTAAAGTTAAATGAATCTGTCCAATGTGAAAAACCTTATTCCTTGTTTTCTAATCTATTTAACTGTGTTTACTCACACCAGTCCCCTAACTGACCCAGAGTTTATTTTTTGTGTTTCTTAAACTCTTGGGTACTCATAACAATTGTTATTGGTAGACAAGTGATCCAGGTGATGAATGGAAATCCTTTGAAGTATTTTGGACCAGGAAGTCATGGAGTCAACTTATCAGTTATATCTATATCTAAGTATCAAGATGAATGTTTGTGTCAGGCCAGTATCGATGTAAGATGTATGAAGTATTTTATGATGTAACAAACTCTGATATGTAATATGTAATGTGATATTATATTTGTTAAATTCCGCTGTGAGATTCTGATGTTCTTCTTTATCTTCTATTCTATTAGTTCTATCTTTTCTATCTCATCTTCTAAATTCTTTCAATAATGACACGACTTTTGAGGCATCGAAAATCGCGCCATTACAGTTGGTATCAGAGCTATTGGTTGAGTAGTAACCTTGGCCCTGTGGCGTAACTCAGTAGAGATAGGGTTAGTAACACCCTAGATTGAGTTTGGGTAAGTGTTGAGAGAGCATATTTTTTATAAATACTAGTATAGGACAACCCTAGTTATTGACTTAAGTTATCCCTGAGAATATCTTCCGATTGAGTATTGATTATCAGACTATTATACTCAGAAAGTAGAAAATGAGTTCACAAGGAAGCAGATACTGAGGAGCAAGTGTGATAACCACCAAAACTAATGGATGGAGTCAAAGGATTTGGGTCAACCTCGGGATGAGTCAAATAGAGTAAAAAAGGAATCGTGAAATGTGCCTTAAATTTAAGACAAAATAGTTAAAGTGATTAGGGTCAACCTTAGGATAAGTTGTTCAGCGTTGATTAGATTTAGAAATATCCAGTGAATAAAATTGGTATTCCTGGTAGTAAAAACTAGACTGGAGTTATTAGTGGTTATAGACCCACATGAGCTAAGTAAACTATTTTGTAATAAAAATCATGAATTCCAAATAGATAAGGAGTCTGTTCGATAGGTACGAACATGTAAGAATTTGACTTTGATTAAAAATTTGAATATACTCAATTTCGGGGACGAAATTCTTTTAAGGGGGGTGGACTGTAATGTCCCGGTTTTTTAGCTAGTCTTTGTTAATTGTAAATAATGATTTAATCAGTTAATTAAATCATAAATTATGTTTAAAACAATTATAAATATAGGTGTAAAGGTATAAGTATGTGTCTAAACTAATAATATGAATATTTGGTTATGTTTTAAATTTGAAAAAATAATATAAGTGTAACAAAAATCGTATACATATATAAAGAGGCATTTTATCATTTTAGGAATGAAAGGGGTTTGAAACAAATAGGGACAACAAAGTAAGAAGCTAAAGGTATAGCTAATATAGGCGTTGAATAGTGATACACATAATATGATTAAACAATAAATAATATAGCTAAAATATAGGTATAAGACATAACCTAAGAAGCCTCATGCAACTTGCAATTATAAAATAATTGTTAGCAAAATATCTCAATAGTTAAGGGATAAGAAAACCATTGTTTATTGCTAAAGAGTAGGGAGTAAGCGCAGGCAATTAAATGAAGCATGGAGTGATATGACATGTTTCTAGAAGAAATAACATAGGACAAATAATTGGCTAAAATATCTAGTAAATATTATTTCTTACATGAGAGTATCCCTTGAAACATGCCGTAGAAACTATGACAAAGGAGTGAGGCTATTAGGAGAAAAACACTGTAGAAACATGTGAGGAAAATGGGTTTTAAACTCATGAGAGCTGGCTTTAAATACACACAAGAACATGCATTTTCTTTCACAGCAAAACACTTAAGTTCACACAAAAACTGAAGTTCTTATTCTCTGGAAATTGGAAAGCTTTAAGGTGAATAAACCTAACTTTCAAGTCTTCCTTTTTTTTATTATCATTTGATCATGATATTTTCAGTGTTTTGTATAATAACTACTCATGATTTTTCTATTGACTTACTTTAAACAAGTTAAACTAGTTCTTATGAAAAACAAATATAGAACAGTGAGTAAACTTTCCTGTTAGTTATTAATATTACAAATTATGATGTAGGCGCATACCTGTATGAATGTTTGACGGGTTAGAATATTAGATAATATATCTTTGCAAAAACCTGTAAGTAAATAACACAAAAACAGTGATATCATTAGAAAGTAAACCCTTGTTTTCCATTGAACTATATAATGAAGAATATGTATATGTGCATCTGAATATGGTGTGAATTAATCCTCATCTAAAGTAAATGAGAAATCTAAAGGTAGAAATCTAGAGCTTATGTACCTGTAGACAAAGAGATAAAACACATTACGATGTAGGCGCATACCTGTATGAATGTTTGACAGGTTAGAATATTAGATAATATATCTTTGAAAAAACCTATAAGTAAATAACACGAAAACAGTGAAATCATTAGAAAGTAAACCCTTGTTTTCCATTGAACTATATAATGAAGAATATGTATATGTGCATCTGAATATGGTGTGAATTAATCCTCATCTAAAGTAAATGAGAAATCTAAAGGTAGAAATCTAAAGCTTATGTACCTGTAGACAAAGAGATAAAACTCTGCACCTATATATATATATATATATATATATATATATATATATATATATATATAAGTGTGTGAAAGAAAGAAATCCCTAAACACCAACACAAGTAAATACTAGGAATTTACACATGTATGAAAGCAGATCACATATATCTGGAGGTTGGTGTAGAGAAAAAAATAAAACAAGTTCCACTTCAATAAGAACATATAACAGGTGTATATAACAGTGAAAGAGGGATCTTTGATCAAATTTTCAATCACTTGAAATTATTATTTCAGACATGCGAATCAATTCACACTGGTGAAGGATGATTTTCAAAATGGAAAAACATGATTTTTAATGTAGTAAAATCCGTTTTAAGGTTTATTATTCAGTTTGTAATAAAAAAAATAGCGAGATTGGATTGATGAATTAGGAAACTGTATTTGGTAGAGCAAAGATGGAGGTAGAGGAAGACATGGCCGGAGTTTGGGTGGCGCCGGTGAACTGGGGAGGCAGATCGAGATCGATTTGTGTTTGGAGTTAAGGTTTGGGTTCAGGTTTTAAATCAAGTCACATGAGCTAGTAGAGAGATCGAGCGCAACATGGTTCTGAGGGTAGGTGCGCATGGGGTCAGAGAAGAGGTCGGAGGTGGCGGCAGTTCCACGGTGGTCGGAGCTGAGTGGGAGCGTCGAAGTTTTAGGGTCAACCTGGAACGTTATTTTGGGAAAAGTGCATTGAACACCCATATTTTTAGTTGATCGGAGAAATAGGATTGCTGGATCAAGAATAGATTGAGAGGGATGGAGCTCGTTTGTGGCGACTGTTAGAGCGCCAAGATCATCGGAGATTGGACTGTGCACGTGTACGGTGGTGTATGTTATGCAATGGTAAATGGAAATGGCAGCAAGGGAAAAGGAGGAGTTTGGTACTTTGGCAAGGATGGGAAATTAAGGGGACAGAACGGTTGTGGCAAGTTCTTTTTGGGGGTACTTTGGGTAAGTACCAAGGTGGTACTTTGGTAAGGAGATTTGGTTGATCAAGGGCTGGAGCAAGGAGTCTGGAGTGATCAGGCAAGCAAAACGTGTGGGTTTGGTGGATCGGGCGCGCAGCATGGGGTTTGGAAAAGCGGTACTTCCGAAAGTGGCACTTTCGGTAAACTGGCACTTTGGCACTTCCGCAAAATCTGGCACTTTGGTACTTTAGCTAAAACACGGGTGCTGAAGCGATTTTCACATGTGCGGCATGGAAATTTGAAGTGATACTTTGGCAAAAACGAAACCAAAGGATACTCTGAACGAAGTGTTAATCAAAATCAAATTTAATTAAAATAAAAATAAAATAGAATAAAGAATAAATTAATAAATAAATAAAAAGAGAATTTTTATTTAAATATCTTAGGCAAGTGGAAGGGAGACAACAACAGAAGATCGAAGTACAGAAGCTCGACTGTTGAAGATTGACGAGTTTGGAAAATAGAAATATAAAAGGGACAATTAAAATAATTTATTAATTTAATTTATTTATGATAAATTAGGAGTAGAAAAATAATTTATAAGGACAACTGGAGTATTAAACATCGTATACACATAATCAATAGATGAAGCAAAATAACGTGTGCGACGCACACGCTTTATCTATTCATTTCTAAATGATGATCAAAACTGAATAAAATACCGTGTGCGACGCACACACTTTAACTGTCCATTTATAAAGGGTAATTAAATTATCCAGATATGAACAATGTAAACATATACGGTTTGTTTGAAAATAAAGAGTGTGTAAACTAAACTATAATCATGATAGGCCGATAATTATTTATCGACTGTAAAAGACATTACGTACATCGTTTCGAAGAGACCAGAATAAATATTCAACTTCGATCCGAATTATACGATGCATGTCAGAAATGTTGAAGACGGAGATATGCAAGGGCTATTTTAAATAGTACCTTCAGTCAGTTCAGTTCCAGGACAAACCAGAATGGCCGGGTGTCTGACAATGTATATCTATTAGATTCTACACATCGAATTTATGAAAGTATATTACGTTGGTGGTGGAGAAATTGGTTTCTCTTAGCTTTATTGCCCGCAATATATTTGGGAAATCAAATGAGTGTTCTGACAGATTTGACGTTGTGGCATTCAAAGTAATTGAAGAAATGATCTGTCAAAAGAGTTAACGTAACCTCTAGACTCACAACTAGGAAATGACAAAAAATCGGGCAAGGCAGCATGGCTAGTTGGGTCATACCCAAGCAGGGTGTATTATCACCATCTAGAGTAATTCCTTTTGTTTTCTCATCTCTTTTTCACTGCTGCAGCATTCGGTAGCGGTTGCTGATCCCAACCGTGGAGGTGGTAATATATTCGTTACACTCAAGCAAAATGAGTGGTCGGTCATGTGAGGCCAGGTTGCAAGTCGTTCTTGTTGAACCCTAGTGTATCCTCTTTAGAGTACACTGATCAGCATGTGCTCCCCTACCTTGTCTGTTGGAATCCAATCTCCAATAAGTGTTCTACGGTTTTAGATTTTATACTATATACGTGAACGTGAGATGCAAGCATTTCACTAGAGGATCATTTATTTGGCAAAAACTATCGTAATATCAAATGTTTTGATATAAAATAATTGGTTCATCATCCATATATTAGTTATGGATTGGTCTAAAGATTTCTAAAGTTAAATGAATCTGTCCAATGTGAAAAACCTTATTTCCTTGTTTTCTAATCTATTTCACTGTGTTTACTCACATCAGTCCTTTGACTGACCCAGAGTTTATTTTCTGTGTTTCCTAAACTCTTGGGTACTCATAACAATTGTTATGGGTAGACAAGTGATCCAAGTGATGAATGGAAATCCTTTGAAGTATGTTGGACCAGGAAGTCATGGAGTTAGCTTATCAGTTATATTTATATCTAAGTATCAAGATGAATGTTTGTGTTGGGCCATCCATGTAAGATGTATGAAGTGTTCTATGATGTAACAAACTCTAATATGTAATATATGATGTGATAATATATTTGCTGAATTCCGCTGTGAGATTCTAATGTTCTTCTTACTCTTCTATTCTATTAATTCTATCTTTTCTATCTCATCTTCTAATTTTTTTCAATAATGACATGACTTTCGAGGCATCGAAAATCGCGCCGTTACACCTTTGGCTAACCATTTTCCCTTGTATTTTGATATAATTCCTTCTGCATTTCTTTTAATTTTAATAGTCCACTTGCATCCTACAATATTTTTGCGCTTTTGTTGAGTGACTTCGCTCCCATGTTTTGTTTTTGATCAATGCATCATGTTGTTCATCTATACCTCTTCTCCACTTTTCGTCACTAGTAACCGACTCATATGATATTGGTTCAGTATTGGAGTAACAGTGTAAACCTTAAGTTTAATAATACCACTTTTTGATCTGGTAGTCATGTAATGCCCAGTTCTTGTGACACCCCACGTCCGTTAATGTCACTCACAAAGGGAATGCATTAAGTTTCGTGAATCACTGTAGGTAAAAAGACACAGAATATTACAAGACGGATATAAATAAGATAGCAGCGGAAATTCAATTTTTTTTTATTTTAGACACAAATCATACATTGTGGTCTCCTGACTTGTACCATCAGAGTACACAAATAAAAAAAGCATAACATAATTCCCCAAGAAAAAGAGCTAAGCAATAGTAGAGATAAGAACTTGAGCCATACTTCGAAAGCAGCTCTAGCAAGACGATAACTGAGTCCTGCGTAAGCCTGAGTGTTTCCTCCCTTAGAACTTGGGGGGGGGGGAACGGAAGAAAGAAGAGGAAACAAAAGGGTCAGACTTAAAGTCTGGCGAGTTTAGTTACTTTTAGCAAGTAAATAAATAAAAGTAGCATGACAGGCATATAAAAGTGGATAAGAGAGATCACTACATAAATGGCAGGTGTAACAAGGTAGACAGGATAAGGTGTATACGCTTCTCTATTGATTACACTATTTATTCTCTGCACCAACACCAGTATAACAGATATGTAACAGGATTACATACTCCCTAATTGCTTAACAGAAACAAGATGATCCCAACAGAAATATAATGGTAGCTTTAGGCATACTCTAGTAATGGGTTTTAACCCAAACAGAATTACCCAGTACCTCAACTGAATTAACGGGTGTTAGCCCAGACAGAAACACAGGTACCCCACAGAAACAAGCAGGACTAGATGTATCTTATTTACTATCCTAATGGAATTGCTCCCTACTCCGTAGATACCCTATGCTGGCCCCACAGTAGGATATACCACTTCCTAAAGTGGCAACCCTTCATTTTCAACATGTGCACAACCATATCTACAGATGTAACGGTGTCTTATTTTCCGGGCAGGCGGAGTCATACATGCACATGACCCCGATGGAACGCGTAGTCAGGACACCATCCACCACGTTTGGATCTCTAATATTCAACCCAGTAAGCGTGCCCCACTCCAACCTACTTTGGAGTACTCGTTTGGTACCTATTTAAGGGTTACTGACTGAAATGGGTCACACACAAGATGATGCAAGCTCTCCCCTTCGTCTTGCATCCCCATTACAAGGTTTTCCACAGATTATGCCTACCTACTGGTGTCATGGAATTGCATAATCCTAACGGGTTAAGTTTGTGGGCCTATATATACAAATATTACCTACCAACCAAAGATGTACTTAACCTTCCCACTGTTTCAAGCATGTTTATTTAATGGTTAAGTTTGTGGGCCTATACATACTAATATTACCCACCTACCCAAGATGTACTTAACCCTCCGACTGTTTCAAGCATGTTTATTAACGGTTAAGTTTGTGGGTCTATATATATACTAATAGTACCTACCTACCAAAGATGTACTTAACCCTCCCACTGTTTCAAGCTTGTTTATTTAACGGTTAAGAGTTTAGGCCTATACATACCTATATTACCCAAGATGTACTTAACCCTCCCACTGTTTCAAGAATGTTTATTTAATGGTTAAGTTTGTGGGCATATAGATACTAATATTACACACCTAACCAAGATGTACTTAACCCTCCCACTGTTTCAAGCATGATTATTTAACGGTTAAGTTTGTGGGCATATATATACTAATATTACCCACCTACCCAAGATGTACTTAACCCTCCCACTATTACAAGCATGTTTCTTTAACAGTTAAGTTTGTGGGCCTATATATACTAATATTACCCACCTACCCAAGATGTACTTAACCCTCCCACTGTTTTAAGCATGGTTATTTAACGGTTAAGTTTGTGGGCCTATGTATACTAATATTACCCACCTACCCAAGATGTATTTAACCCTTCCACTGTTTCAAGCATGTTTACTTAACCCCTACTCGTGTTTATGTTCACGCAATCCCTATGGATTCAACTAGGTTATGTATTTCAATTTGGTACCATATTTTCATTTATGGTTATAATGGGCTAGACCTCGCACATTAGGCCTGCAGCTTATGGATGTTGGATATGACGGTCGGGTCCGGGAAGACTTCTTCCACAAGTTGGGCCTAACCTCGTATCTTAGACCGATTCATATTTGTGCACTTAGGCCTCTCACATTAGGTTCAACATTAGTGGCTGCTGGATATGTCGGTTGGGTCCGAGTAGACTTCCACCACTAATGCGACCTAACCTTATGCCATAAGTACAATTATGATTCCTAATTGTAATTCTAGGCATTCATTATTATCTAAATTCTCACCTATGTCATTATAGGTTATATGCTCCTTTTTCCCGATTTTGTACAAAGTGAATTATATGTCCATGTTCAAATCCATTAACCATGTTATGCCAATTCTAATATTTTCACCTATTCCTAAACTAGCGTATTCGCATAATTTTGGCAGTATACCTAGGCTAGAAAGTATCCTAGCCATACAATAAAGGAAAGGCAATGGGAAAAATAACAATAATGATTATTCTAAAAAAGGTGACATAAACATACACTGGCATAGGTATAATAATAAGATGGACATAAAACAGATCTAGTAACAAGGGTAATGATAAACTAGATCTAACATAATTAGGATATGATGACAGTCATGAATAGATCTAACAAGGGTTCATATGTCCAATAATGACAGATCTCAGTTAATCACAACTTGATGATCTAGATCTAATGAAAGATCTAACTTCCCGAATAATAATAATTCCAAATTAAACATAATCCTAGACAAAGATTCAGATCCATAAAGGTGACATGATAATTTTACCATAAATAATTAAATCTACAAAAATAGATCTTACATACTAAACATTAAGATCCAAGAATAGTACAGATTCACAAATTATGATAGATCCAACATGCATGAATATCCAAATCACAGACGTATCACAAATTACATTTAATTATTTAAATCTAAAAGTAACTAACTCACAATGTTTGGATTAAAAGAAAAAGGTAGAAAATGCCAGAGGTTGGATCTAGACTTGAATCCCTAAATTTGATTTACTTTAGTTAAAGAAGATAACGGGTATAGATTAGTTTAGATACCGGTAGAGTTTGGCCACCATGAATACTAAATGAAGAAAACAAGGGAAATGACCACGTATATTTAGCTGCCAGACCCTCTGAAACATACTGCCATGTCATTCCTAGGGGTGTCGACACCCCTGTGGGTGGGTCGACCCTGGTGTCGACACCCCTTAAGGGGGCTTGACCCCGTTGTCAACACCCCTCTAAGGGGATCGACCCCCTAGAACGAGAATTCTGCCACCACTTTTTATTTCTCAAATTCGAACTATTTTGGATAAGATTTTGACTCATCTTTGACTCAGGTGTATATATATAATCTTTCTACGTGTATACAAACTTAAAACCCTCATAACTTCTTCATACGGAGTCCTTTTTACGCAAATCAAATGTCTATCTTGACCAGAATTTCGTGGCGGATGCAATGGCGTAGTCCGTTTTCCTTAATTCTGAATAGTAAATTAATTATAAATTAATTTATCCTATTTTAGTATCGTTAATAATACGAGGTGTTACATTATCCCCTACTCAAAGGATTTATTCCTCGAAATCTCTAATTTGAGAAGAATGCATATCCTACCATCCATCATCTATCTGCTCATACATCAATCGCTGGCATCCATTGTCCTTAAAGATTTCTAATGCTTATATGAGTCTATGCAAGGATGTGTGTACATGTCTCAACACTAATGCGGAAATCAGGCGGTCTACTGATTCAGTTGACCTCCTTAATGCAATGTATGTTAGTGCCATGAATCCAATATGTATGCAGATAATCTTATTATAACATGTAAGTTCTATATGTGTGCACACTCATTCAACTAAATGCAACATCCATATGCTAATACATCCATTTCCATCCATAAAAGAAAAGAAAATGCACACACATCCATATGCAGTATGAGAGTGATTGAGACGATCTAGTGCCTAATGTGTGTGTATATGCATTCACAGGCAGCCATTAGCAAACAGTTGCACCCATTTGCATCCACCAAACATAACATGTCTCAAACACATGTTTACAATCATGGGATTTCTGACCTAAAGGTCAAAGATTTGATCGATAGGATATACTCAGATGATAGAAACAAATGCAAATAAAAGCTTTGGAAAAAGGAGTTAAGAACATAGTTCCAAAAAGGGTATGAAGCACGATCCTTGTCTTCAGTCTTCCAAGTCGCATCCGCGCTGTCTTCTCCCCATTGCACTTTCATTAACTTTACCTCTCTGTTGTGCAGTTTCTTAATCCCTGATCCGAGTATACGGGTAGGAACTCATCTAATTGTCGCTTCTCGTTCCATCTTTACTTCCTCAAGCATGTTCGGCTCAACTACCCCTGCTGTATCGTACAGACACTTCCATAAATAAGAAATATGGAAAAACATCATGAATATCCACACATAAGCAAAGAAAGTTGTATGCCTTATTTGCAAAAACAATCAGAGCACCCTATTCAAAAATGCTTCGCCTAATAAATCTTTTCTCAAGCAGCTCCCTACTTGCTTACTCAACTCCCTTCTTTCCCTCGGAGCCATATGGCGCACTGGTAATGCAACTAGCTTTGCTTTGTCCACCAGATATATATGAAAATCTATCTCACGCCTCGGAGGTAAGCCCCTTAGCTCATTAAAAACATCGGAATAATCAAAGACTACTGGAAAAGATTGCAGATCATCAATAGATGCATTAAGATACTCTAGGAAACTAAGCATAACCAACCCTTGTGGGTCACAAGAAATCTCGAGGGTCCTCCCATGATAAGTTAGAAGCCTAACGACCCTCTTCTCATAATCCAGAATGGCACCATACGTGTTAAGCCAATCCATTCCTAGAATCAACCCATAACCCATAAATCCGAGCACATACGCGTCACATTCAAACTCGACGCCTAACATAGATATCCTCAAACCTTGACAAATCATAGATAAATGAGACAAACCACCAATAGGGTTTGAAACAACTACGGGATCCACTACTATACTAGTAATTAAGTGCAGCGATTCAACCACAGAACTAGATATAAATGAATGTGAAGCGCCAGAATCAAAAAGTGTTCTAACAGGATGTTCAGAAAGAGAAATCAAACATTCAACAGAAACTTTCATACCTCTGTTCGGTACATCAGCCGCAAGAGCATGCACTTGCCCTCCAGAAGATCCTGCCCTTTGGCCCTTCCCTTGCTTCTACGGGTACTCCCTAGTTGGGCATCCAACTTCACCACAGTTGAAGCAAACATTCTTCCTTTTACTGCAGTCTTTGACCAAATGGCCCACATTCCCACAACAATGGAATTTCTTTTTGCCTTGAGCTTTGTCGTGCTTTCCGCCCTTTTGTTTTTGTTCTTTCTTGGTCCATACCTTCTTGTTCTACGTTGTTTCCTCAGCCTTGACTTCCTTCTTTTCTCATTTGTCTTCCTCATGCATTAGGGCCGTATCAACAAGTTTTTCAAAAGTGGCTCCCATTAGAATATGGGACATGGCAAACCCATGAAGGGATTAATTTAGCCCTTTAGCAAATCGCAACGCCTTCTTATGCGAAGTGTCAACCAATTCCAATCTGAACCTTGCTAGCTTGTTGAATTTGTTCACATACTCTTTCATTGTCAAGTTTCCTTGTTTGAGTTCTAGGAATCTCTCCATCTACATGCTTCTCCCAGCTTGGGAAAGAAATTTCATTTTGAACCTCTGTCTAAAATCCTCCCAAGTTTCCACCGGACGTCCAGCTTAGGTGACTTCCCACTAAAATGAGGCTTCGTCTTTCAGTAGCCAGGCAGCTAGCTAAACCTTCCTTCTATCCTCTACTTCAAAGATTACGAATAAGTCCTTGGTCTCCTTGAGCCAATTCCACGCTTCTATAAATGTCTCGTTCCCATGGAACGACTTCCCTCCCATAGCACGAAAGTCCTTGTAGATCTTAGTGAAATTATCTACTCTTGGAGGAGGAGGAGGAGGAGGAGGAGGAATGATTGGTGCAGCTGGGGGAGGAACACTTCCTTGGCCATCGGCAAGCGTCATGGCCTACAAATATCTACGGAACCATCTGGATATTGCGACGCCCACTGGGATATTAGGAATGTTTTGTTCCCCAAACACGCTGAAAAAGGAAAGGAAGAGATTTAAACAAAGGACTGAAGGATATTACATATGGATTTTTGGGGAATGTTTTTCAAAACTAACTTTTCTTTTTGAAAATGCTTTCTTTTGAGATCTCTTTGAAAATCATTTTCAAAAACTTTTATTAATATGGTTATTATTAGCTTTGATACCAAGTGTGACACCCCACGTCCATTAATGTCACTCACAAGGGGAATGCATTAAGTTTCGTGAAGCATTGTAGGTAAACAGACACAGAATATTACAAGATAGATATAAATAAGATAGCAGTGGCATTTCAAATTTTTATTTAAAACACAAATCATACATCGTGGTCTTCTGTCTTGTACCATCAGAGTTCATAGATATAAAAAGCATAACATAATTCCCCAATAAAAAGAGCTACGACATAGTAGAGATAAGAATTTGAGCCATACTTCGAAAGCAACTCTAGCAAGATGATAACCGAGTCCTGACTAAGCCTGAGTGTTTCCTTCCTTAGAACCTAGAGGGTGGGGGGAACAGAAGAAAGAAGAGGAAACAACATGAAGTCTGGCGAGTCTAGTTACTTTTAGCATGTAAATAAATAAAAGTAGAATGACAGACATATAAATTGGATAAGAGAGATCACTACATAAATGGTAGGTGTGACAAGGTAGACAGGATAAGCTGTACATGCTTCTCTAATGATTACTCTGTTTATTCTTTGCACCAATACTAGTATAACATACATGTAATAGGATTACATACTCCCTAATTTCTTAACAGAAACAGGATGATCCCAATAGAAATATAATGGTAGTTTTAGGTGTATTCTAATAACGGGTTTTAACCCAAACGGAATTAGCCGGTACCAAGACAGTATTAACGAGTGTTTGCCCAAACAGAAAAACAGGTACCCCACAAAAACAGACAAGACTAGATGTACCCTATTTACTACCATAATTGATCAGCTCCCTACTCTGTAGATACCTTGTGCTGGCCCCACAGTAGGATGTATCACTTTCTAAAGTGGCAACCCTTCATTTTCAAGATGTGCACAACCATATCTACCGATGTCACAGCGTCTTATTTTCCCGAGCAGGCAGAATCATGCATGCACATAACCCTGATGGAATGCACCATCAGGACACCATCCCCCACATTTGGATATCTTATATTAAACCCAGTAAGTGTGCCCCACTCCGACCTAGTTCGGAGTGACCGTTTGATACCTATTTAAGGATTACTGACTGAAACGGGCCCACACAAAAGATGATGTAAGCTCTCCCCTTCGTCTTGCATCCCCACTACTAGGTTTTCCACAGATTATGCCTACCTACTGGTGTCATAAAATATCATAATCCCAACAGGTTAAGTTTGTGGGCCTATATATACAAATATTACCCACCAACCCAAGATGTACTTAATCCACCCACTGTTTCAAGCATGTTTATTTAACGGTTAAGTTTGCGGGCCTATACATACTAATACTTTCCACCTACCCAAAACGTACTTTACCCAGCCATTGTTTTAAGCATGTTTATTTAACGGTTAAGTTTGAAGGCGTATTGTAACACCCCGTAATTTTGTAACACTAGGATTCACAAATCAAGGAAGAATTAAATTTTAAAATCAAAATCAGGGGAAACGGGCTGCGCCCTTGCGTTCGTCGCGGAATTCTTCATGAAAACGAGTCTGAGTTTGCGAGAATTGGAAACCGTATGAAGGAGATATGACCCTCCAAAGTTTCAGGAAATTTCAGAATTGAAAACAGCTCGAAATTCGAATTCAAACCCAGAAGCAAGCGGGGGGGGGGGGGGGGGAAGGTAATTTCCCGCCCAAGCCCAGGTCGACTGGGTAGTCGACCCCCCCCCCCCCCCCCCCCGACCAGGTCGACTGCGCAGTCGACCTGGGGGTCGACCTGGGTGCAAAACCCACTTTTGGGCCTGGGTGCATTCTGATGTAGCTGGTCTCGTTTTCTGCCTAGATTCGTCCGCCTAATCCTATATAAACAGCCCCTAGTCTCCTTCACTATTCACAATTCTTCTCTAACCTTATGTTGCAAAGATTCTTGGTGGACATGGCTTCTTCTCCTCCTCTAAATTAAATAATAAATAAAATAATATGTAAAATAAATCAACATGAGGAAATGCTGCTCAAGACTTTCAAGAGGGGATTCAAAACAAGCTAGGATTCAAGTGAAGTTTCAAACGACTTCAACGACTGTTTTTCTATGAATCTAATATAATCTCTGTAAGTCGGTTACTTTTTAGATTTGAACGTTTTCTCTATTCGTGACATGAAATTAAAGGAATAAAAGAATATGCCAAATCTTTCTGTTCGAATCAGTGCTTATATCCTTGGGCCTAATTAAGAACTGTTATGATTCGATGACCAATAAGACTGTGACTATGAAACTATGGACCTTAAAACCATATGCCTCTTTGACTATGAACATTGCCTATGAAAATTGCCTATGTCTGTGACTCATGACTGTGAGAATTATTTTTCTTTGACTATGAACATCGCCTATGACTGTGATTCATTAACTGTGAGGATTTATTGCCTATGAATATGGATTTAACGCCCATGACACTGTAGTTACAAAACCATGTTGTACCCCAAACTGGCATTATATTGGATCTAGGCTTGATTTTCTATTTCTAGTTATCCTTGGATCTTGATCTTGGGAATTTACCTATTAAGTTAGGTCTACCCATGTTCTTGAACCTATACTATTCAACCATTTTCATGTCGTAATATTACCATATCTATATGCCTGTGAATTATCATCTTATGCCGGTTATTATGTCTATTCTTTCATGGCATTTTCGTTCATTCCCTTTTATCCATGAATCTAGATTTATTTATAATCTAGGTTGAATCACGATTTTACGAACGATGGGAATACGTTTTGGGAAAAACATGAAATTGACTAAACTTGGAAATTAGAATAACAAGTTTAGTTTTGACATGAACTGAAATTAGAATATTAAATCAGAATTGGGTGGCTAAATCAAGCATGATAAGTATATTAGCATAATTGTGAATAATTTACATACATTGGGCGTAAATGGTAAATGGTTAAATGGGTCACAAAGTAGGTAGTTGGTATGCAAATTAAGTTTTGGGCATAAACGGTGAACTAGAATATGAAATCTAGTTTGACATAAACTGTAAACTAGAATTTAAAATCTAGTTTTTAGCATGAACTGTAAATGAGGATGTTGGATCTAAATTTCTATAAACTGTAAGGTAGGCAAATCAAGATTTGGGCCTAGAATATAAGTCCATTAGTGGGCATGGCAAATGTATATGGTATAGGCCAAATTTATTTAAAAAGGGAAAATGGACTTTGAGGATAAGTGGTTAAACATTGAGGATAAATTGTTAACAATTTATATATATACAAAAGAACGGTTTATTAGTGACATCTCTTTTAATAATACATACACCAGAAAGTTCTAGGGTGACAGAGAGGATAGTGTCTAGGCTTGGGTTTGGAAAATACAAGTTTCCTGCTCTACCTGGCTATCCCTAACTGATTCGACGGACAGGATGGTTACTTTCAAAACCTGATTTGAAAATTAATCAAAACCCTTTGAACTTAGAAAACACGAATATACCTAACTCGAGGTTAGACTGAGTTGCAATGTAAACCTGCCCGGAACCAACCGGCACATCCAGTAATCGCAACAATATCTGTCTAATGTGAGTGGACGCGGCTTTAATTTATTTAGTTAAAGCTACAACAAGAATGGTAGGGTTAAGTTAACTAAGACACTTAACCAATTCAACATGATAACCAAACCGATGGGTGGGGTTAGGTTCATACAGACACTTAACACAGTTAAGCTAAAATGGGAGGGTTAAGTCCATAGGGACACTTAACCAAACTTAACATCGTAACAAGACAAGATTTGTAGGGGTTAAGTAACTAAGAAAACAGTTATCCAAATTAACATGTTAACTAGACTAGAAGGTAGGGTTAAGTAAAGTTAATACACTTAGCCAAATTAACATGTTAACTAGACTAGAGGTTGGGGTTAAGTAAAATTTAATACACTTAGCCAATTTGATAGGTTAGCTGGACTAGACCGTATGGTTAAGTAAACTTGAACACTTAACTATTATATTGTGATGAATGAATAGGGTTAAGTCTAAAACATGAAGGGATAATACTTAACCATTAATAAAATGTTAGTTAAAACAGATGGGCAAGGTTAAGTTAAAAAGGAACACTTAACCAATACAGGATGAATGAATAGGGTTAAGTAATAAGAAATACTTAACCAAGATAACTTGGTTTGTGGTAGGGTTAAGTCAACATGAATTACTGATAACACTTAACCAGTTTAACAGGATAAATGAAGAGGGTTAAGTTAGTTTGAATTGACTAATGACACTTAACAAATCAAAATTGACGAGAAAGAGAAATAAGTAGTAAACCTTAGTTAAATGGAGCTAAATAGTAAACCTTAGTTAAGAAAACAACGATTCTGGAAACTAAGTGGTAAACCTTAGTTAGCAAAACTAAGTAGTAATACTTAGTATAACACGGGAAGGAGCAAACGTCCGTCTGATTAAAAAGAAGGCTCCAACAAATTGGGTCACGAAGCCCGAGGCTTCGAGGGGACGTGAGGGTACTCTAGTTATCACTCTGTGTGGTGACAGATGATCCTCCTGCGCTCACAGAGGTTAAGGTCTGCGGTAGAAGAACCAAGGGTATGCCTGGGTTGCAATACAAGGCAACCTAAAGACTAGGATGGACCGGCGTGATTCGGCGAGACCAGTAGCCCTGTGATAGCAACTCGTCGTCTACCTACCATCTTTAGTCAATCGTTGCACGTATGCGGAAAGGCAGAGAACTCCCAACAGACCATATACTTGCTATCTAGTTATGGGTGAGGATAGCCAGTAGGAAAGTAGGGCATAGGGTGGAAAAAGTACTGTTCTCGCCCTTGACTTTCTTGGAATGCCTTTCATTAGTTGAAGGAGGGGTCACGTGGGACCATAATCACTGGTAGAAAAACAGACCTTAGCATCTGCACCGGCAGATATCTGAAATGCTCCCGACCGAGTTCCGTGTTTCTAGAGTAGCCCTGCCACGGGACTCGGGTCGCACATTTCGGGACATGTGCATCTAGACAGCGATAAACGATTCGCGACACATACATGGGGAAAGTCTAGGAACATATACCACTCTAGGTAGTGTGTCCTAGACTTGGGGCATCGTTCGACAGGTAGTGTAATCCCTAGTGGACCTAGGTGGCATAAACCCTGAATCTGTAAAGCATTAGACAAGTCGCGTAAACCCTGGTTGAATCTAGGAAGCAATCAATAGAAAACCCTAGATTAGATCTAGGTAATAGATAATAAATGTATGCCTGAAGGCAACCGAAATTACAGGGATTGGGATCACGTTACTAGTTGGAACACTAGTTAGGTAGTGCAGGGATATAAAAACCCGTATAACAAGGAAATAGCGAAGCGGCGAAAGTATTAGATTATATCCAGTTTATCTTATCTTAGCATATCTTGTGTTAATCTTGTCTAATCTTGCTGATCCTATCATCATGGTGTTATCTTGTATTCAGTTAATTCATGTCGTTTTGTTTTTCCATGTTCACATGCTAGAAGTAACTGAACTTACTCAGGCTTTATGTCTGACTCTGTTTTTCTTTTGTCTTCTTTTCTTCCGTTCCCCCCCCCCTCAGGTAGTAAAGGAGGGAATAGTATAGATTAGGTTAAGTTGGACTGTCACTCTTTCACAGCTTGAAGATTTGTCGAAGTTTTGCTTGGATTCTCTTTTCAGATGCTATGGTTGGCTCTTGCTACATTGGGGAATATAAGTGTTGTTTTATGCTTCTTTATTTTGTAGGACAGATGATACTCTCATATTGTAAAGAAATCGTTGTACAAACTATTTTATCAATAAAGCAAAGTTTTATTTTCCGCTGTTTTAATTTTTGTCTGTCTTGTGATTCATCTGCATCTTTTACCTTAAAATGCTCCACAGAACTTAGTGCATTCCATTTGTGAGTGACACTAACGGATGTGGGGTGTTACACGTTGTATCAGAGCTGAAGGTTACCGGATCAGATAAAGGATTTGAAAAATTATTTTCAAAATGGTTTTAAAATAAGCATTTTCAAGAGAAAAGATTTGTTTAAAAGGCATATTCCCCAAAGCCATACGCACTATCTTCTCTTCCTCTGTTTGAATTCTTGTCTCCTTCTTTCTTGAGTCTCTGGGGCTCCTGGCTTTCTGGGAGGTAACCTCATCGATGGGCGAAGTAGTGCCTGGCTTCCATCCATAGCCGAGTTGTTTCACCTACGGCCAATTTTCTTTCAAGCTTATAGGGTTTTCTGTACGATGGAAGCAGCTTTCGAGAGATTTGTCAACATGACTACACACGGAAGAGGATGAGGAATTCATGGATGTAGATTTAGCTCACAAAGGAGGAAGGAATTATAAAACCTAAGACAAGAGGAAGTATCTTTACTATGGTGTAATAGGGCATGTAATTAAGGGCAAAGGACAAGATTTTCAGAAGGGCAAGTACCTACTTTCGCCACCAAGCGTACCTAGGAGAAAGGTAGTAAAGTTCTGTTGGAAGAGTCTAGTTTTGCCGTTCGTACTCTTTCCTTTGGTTTTAGCGCTTCGCATTTGTTCATATCCACTTCCATGGTTGAGTCTCTGCACCATAGTACTTGTATAGTAGAAAGATCCCACTAGAGTCTCAAATCCAATTGGTGGTCCGACCAGTTTATTTTTGGTTAGTAGGGATTTGATAATAACTATCGAGTTTGCTTATATCATCTCATGTAGATCGTCTAAATTCGGAGGAGATATTCCTTGGGTGCTTGTCTAATATTGGTTTAGGCCTTTAGGGCTTGTACTTGAGGAATGTCGAGTTCGACTAGAATGGTTTGCGTGAGAGATGAATAGTTGTGGCAGGCACTCTAAAAAGCACGTAGTGACCTTTCGACCCTTATAGTTATGGCATGGTGGATAAGAGGGAGATCTCTAATCATCTTAATACATACATTTGGTACTGTGATTGACATCTGTTTATTTTGGAAATGGAGGTCAGAAACTTCACAATCGTGAAGTTAAATTAGTTAAGATACAATGGAGTAAAGCTCAAGATGGCTAGATATTAGCATCATACCCGTTTCCTTAAGGGTGCATCCTTGATTTCTTTTTTTGTAGGAGCTTTACGCATAATTGTTTCTCTCTTTCCAAAGTATATCCTCTAGGTCGTATCTTCGATCCTTAGGTAGAAACTCTTTTGGATGTAAACATGTATTTGAAACATGTTATGGCTGATGGTTGTGAGTGATTGCTAATGGTTGCTCGTGAATGCATATACATACGTATTAGGCACTAGATCAGTTCGGACGCTTTCATATTGCATTTACAGATATGTATTTGTTTGTAAGTTGAACTTGATATGTTATCATATGGATGTTGCATATGGATGAATGGCTATGCACACATGTAGTATTTACATAACTAGGGGTGCTTGCATACATGATTGGACGCATGGCACTGACTTGATTCGCATTAAGGAGATCAACTAAATCAGTAGACCGCCTGATTTTGCACTAGATAAAGACATATATACACACTATGGATATGAACATGAAAGCATTAAAAATCTTTTTAAGGACAATGAAAGCCTGTGATTGAATGGTTGATTAGATGGATGATGGGATGCTAGGACACATTCTTCCTAACTTAAAGATTTCGGGGACGAAATCCTTTTAAGAGGGGGAGAATGTAACACCCCGTAATTTTGTAACACTAGGATTCACAAATCAAGGCAGAATTAAATTTAAAATCAAAATCAAGGGAAACGGGCTGCGCCCTTGCGTTCTTCTCGGAATTCTGCATGAAAACGAGTCCGAGTTTGCGAGAATCGGAGTCCGTATGAAGGAGATATGACCCGCCGAAGTTTCAGGAAATTTCAGAACGGAAAACAGCTCGAAATTCGAATTCAAAATTCGAATTCAAACCCAGAAGCAGGCGGGGGGAAGGGGGGGAATTTCCCGCCTAAGCCCAGGTCGACTGGGTAGTCGACCCCCCCCCCCCGACCAGGTCGACTGCGCAGTCGACCTGGGTGCAAAACCCACTTTTGGGCCTGGGTGCATTCTGATGTACATGGTCTCATTTTCTGCCTAGATTCATCCGCCTAATCCTATATAAACAGCCCCTAGTCTCCTTCACTACTCACAATTCTTCTCTAACCTTATACTGCAAAGATTCTTGGTGGACATGGTTTCTTATCCTCCTCTAAATTAAATAATAAATAAAATAATATGTAAAATAAATCAAGACGAGGAAATGCTGCTCAAGACTTTCAAGAGGAGATTCAAAACAAGCTAGGATTCAAGTGAAGATTCAAACGACTTCAATGACTGTTTTTCTACGAATCTAATATAATCTCTGTAAGTCGGTTACTTTTTAGATTTGAACGTTTTCTCTATTCGTGACATGAAATTAAAGGAATAAAAGAATATGCCAAATCTTTCTATTCGAATCAGTGCTTATATCCTTGGGCCTAATTAAGAACTGTTATGATTCGATGACCAATAAGACTGTGACTATGAAACTATAGGCCTTAAAACTATATGCCTCTTTAACTATGAACATAGCCTATGACTGTGACTCATGACTGTGAGAATTATTTTCCTTTGACTATGAACATCGCCTATGACTGTGATTCGTTAACTGTGAGCATTTATTGCCTATGACTATGGATATAAGGTTATCATTTACGCCCATGACACTGTAGTTACAAAACCATGTTGTACCCCAAACTGGCATTATATTGGATCTAGACTTGACTTTCTATTTCTAGTTATCCTTGGATCTTGATCTTGGGAATTTACCTATTAAGTTAGGTCTACCCATGTTCTTGAACCTATACTATTCAACCCTTTTCATGTCGTAATATTACCAGATCTATATGCCTGTGAATTATCATCTTATGGCGGTTATTATGTCTATTCTTTGATGGCATTTTGGTTCATTCCCTTTTATCCACAAATCTGGATTTATTTATTATATAGGTTGAATCACGATTTTAAGAACGATGGGAATACGTTTTGGGAAAAACATGAAATTGACTAAACTTGGAAATTGGCATAATTTGGGAATATGCATTATAGCATGACTATTAAGATGAAAATTAAAATAACAAGTCTAGTTTTGACATTAACTGAAATTAGAATATTAAATCAGAATTGGGTGGCTAAATCAAGCATGATAAGTATATTAGCATAATTGTGAACAATTTACATACATTGGGCGTAAATGGTAAATGGTTAAATGGGTCACAAAGTAGGTAGTTGGTATGCAAATTAAGTTTTGGGCATAAACGGTGAACTAGAATATGAAATCTATTTTGACATAAACTGTAAACTACAATATAAAATCTAGTTTTTGGCATGAACTGTAAACGAGGATGTTAGATCTAAATTGCTATAAACTGTAAGGTAGGCAAATCAAGATTTGGGCCTAGAATATAAGTCCATTAGTGGGTAGGGTAAATGTATATGGTATAGGCCAAATTTATTTAAAAAGGGAAAATGGACTTTGAGGATAAATGGTTAAACATTGAGGATAAATTGTTAACAATTTATATATATACAAAAGAAAGGTTTATTAATGACATCTCTTTTAATAATACATACACCAGAAAGTTCTAGGGTGACAGAGAGGATAGTGTCTAGGCTTGGGTTTGGAAAATACAAGTTTCCTGCTCTACCTGGCTATCCCTAACTGATCCGACAGACGGGATGGTTACTTTCAAAACCTGATTTGAAAATTAATCAAAACCCTTTGAACTTAGAAAACACGAATATGCCTAACCCGAGGTTAGACTGAGTTGCGATGTAAACCTGCCCGGAACCAACCAGCACATCCAGTAATCGCAACAATATCTGTCTAATGTGAGTGGATGCGGCTTTAATTTATTTAGTTAAAGCTACAACAAGAATGGTAGGGTTAAGTTAACTAAGACACTTAACCAATTCAACATGATAACCAAACCGATGGGTGGGGTTAGGTTCATACAGACACTTAACACAGTTAAGCTAGAATGGGAGGGTTAAGTCCATAGGGACACTTAACCAAACTTAACATCGTAACAAGACAAGATTTGTAGGGGTTAAGTAACTAAGAAAACACTTATCCAAATTAACATGTTAACCAGACTAGAAGGTGGGGTTAAGTAAAGTTAATACACTTAGCCAAATTAACATGTTAACTAGACTAGAGGTTGGGGTTAAGTAAAATTTAATACACTTAGCCAATTTGATATGTTAGCTGGATTAGACCGTAGGGTTTAGTAAACTTGAACACTTAACTATCAGATTGTGATAAATGAATAGGGTTAAGTCTAAAACATGAAGGGATAATACTTAACCATTAATAAAATGTTAGTTAAAATAGATGGGCAAGGTTAAGTTAAAAAGGAACACTTAACCAATACAGGATGAATGAATAGGGTTAAGTAATAAGAAATACTTAACCAATATAACTTGGTTTGTGGTAGGATTAAGTCAACATGAATTACTGATAACACTTAACCAGTTTAACAGGATAAATGAAGAGGGTTAAGTTAGTTCGAATTGACTAATGACACTTAACCAATCTAAATTGACGAGAAACAGAAATAAGTAGTAAACCTTAGTTAAAAGGAGCTAAGTAGTAAACTTTAGTTAAGAAAACAACGATTCTGGAAACTAAGTGGTAAACCTTAGTTAGCAAAACTAAGTAGTAATGCTTAGTATAACACGGGAAGGAGCGAACGTCCGTCTGATTAAAAAGAAGGCTCCAACAAATTGGGTTACGAAGCCCGAGGCTTCGAGGGAACGTGAGGGTACTCTTGGTATCCCTCTGTGAGGTGGCAGATGATCCTCCTGGGCTCACAGAGGTTAAGGTCTGCGGTAGAAGAACCAAGGGTATGCCTGGGTTGCAATACAAGGCAACCTAAAGACTAGGATAGACCAGCGTGATTCGGCGAGACCAGTAGCCCTGTGATAGCAACTCGTCGTCTACCTACCATCTTTAGTCAATCTTTGCACGTATGCGGAAAGGCAGAGAACTCCCAACAGACCATATACTTGCTATCTAGTTATGGGTGAGGCTGGCCAATAGGAAAGTAGGGCATAGGGTGGAAAAAGTACAGTTCTCACGCTTGATTTTCTTAGATTGCCTTTCATTAGTTGAGGGAGGGGTCACGTGGGACCATAACCACTAGTAGAAAATCAGAACTTAGCATCTGCACCGGCAGATATCTGAAAAGCTCCTGACCAAGTTCCGTGTTTCTAGAGTAGCCCTGCCACGGGACTCGGGTCGCACATTTCAGGACATGTGCATCTAGACAGCGATAAACGATTCGCGACACATACGTGGGGAAAGTCTAGGAACATATACCACTCTAGGTAGTGTGTCCTAGACGAGGGGCATCGTTCGACAGGTAGCGTAATCCCTAGTGGACCTAGGTCGCATAAACCCTGAATCTGTAAAGCATTAGACAAGTCGCGTAAACCCTGGTTGAATCTAGGAAGCACTCAATAGAAAACCCTAAATTAGATCTAGGTAATAGATAATAAATGTATGCCTGAAGGCAACCGAAATTACCGGGATTGGGATCACGTTACTAGTTGGGACACTAGTTAGGTAGTGCAGAGATATAGAAACCAGTATAACAAGGAAATAGCGAAGCGTCAAAAGTATTAGAGCATATCCAGTTTATCTTATCTTAGCATATCTTGTGTTAATCTTGTCTAATCTTGCTGACCCTATCATCATGGTGTTATCTTGTATTCAGTTAATTCATGTCCTTTTGTTTTTCCATGTTCACATGCTAGAAGTAACTGAACTTACTCAGGCTTTATGTATGACTCTGTTTTTCTTTCGTCTTCTTTTCTTCCGTCCCCCCCCCCCCCAGGTAGTAAAGGAGGGAACAGTATAGCTCCGGTTGAGTTGGACTGTCACTCTTTCCCAGCTTGAATATTTGTCAAAGTTTTGCTTGGATTCTCTTTTCAGATGCTATGGCTGGCTCTTGCTACATTGGGGAATATAAGTGTTGTTTTATGCTTCTTTATTTTGTAGGATAGATGATACTCTGATATTGTAAAGAAATCGTTGTACAAACTATTTTACCAATAAAGCAAAGTTTTATTTTCCGCTGTTTTAATTTTTGTCTGTCTTGTAATTCATCTGCATCTTTTACCTTAAAATGCTCCATAGAACTTAGTGCATTCCCTTTGTGAGTGACACTAACGGATGTGGGGTGTTACACGTGGTATCAGAGCTGAAGGTTACCGGATCAGATAAGGATTTGAAAAATTATTTTCAAAGCGGTTTTAAAAGAAGCATTTTCAAGAGAAAAGATTTGTTTAAAAGGCGTATTCCCCAAAGCCATACGCACTATCTTCTCTTCCTCTGTTTGAATTCTTGTCTCCTTTCTTGAGTCTCTAGGGCTCCTGGCTTTCTGGGAGGTAACCTCATCGATGGGCGAAGTAGTGCCTGGCTTCCATCCATAGCCGTAGTTGTTTCACCTACGGCCAGTTTTCTTTCAAGCTTATAGGGTTTTCTGTACGATGGAAGCAGCTTTCGAGAGATTTGTCAACATGACTACACACGGAAGAGGATGAGGAATTCATGGATGTAGATTTAGCTCACAAAGGAGGGAGGAATTATAAAACCTAAGACAAGAGGAAGTATCTTTACTATGGTGTAATAGGGCATGTAATTAAGTGCAAAGGACAAGATTTTCAGAAGGGCAAGTACCTACTTTCGCCACCAAGCATACCTAGGAGAAAGGTAGTAAAGTTCTGTTGGAAGAGTCTAGTTTTGCTGTTCGTACTCTTTCCTTTGGTTTTAGCGCTTCGCATTTGTTCATATCCACTTCCATAGTCGATTCTCTGCACCATTGTACTTGTATAGTAGAAAGATCCCACTAGAGTCTCAAATCCAATTGGTGGTCCGACCAGTTTATTTTTGGTTACACTACAAGAAAATATGATATAGATAGCATTACATTATAGCCTTACATTAAAGTGCTATAATAAAATAGTTAAAGAACATAAAATAATGCATTAATTATGCTATATAAAGAAGTAAATAAAATAACAAAATAATTATGCTATATTAATGTATGTTCCGCTATGTAACGTTGATGATACAAAGAGCGGGAGCGAAAACCCAGCGCCAGACTTAAATGAAATGTGAGGCGCGAAACTAAAAAATTCCCTCCGTCCCCTTCAAACTTTATCCCCAAAAATTATCTTTTTTCGTTTTAGTAAAATTCATCCAATCTCTGATTTAATCCAACATCAATTCCTTCATCTCCAACCCAGTCAACGATAAATCGAGAGCATCTCCCCCCGATTCTTCCAAATCAACTCCGACTCTTCCAAATCAACTGTGAGTTTTTTCGAAATAGTTAACAGTAGTACTTTCTTTTTTTATAACTCGTTGTTTGGTGGACTTTTTAATGCGCAGGTTCATATTTGTTTTTATGTAAGTGCGTTGAATTTCTTTATTGTTCAGTTTTTTCTCTTGGATAAAGCGTGTTCTTGTTTCTGGTACGTAAAGATATAAACTTTTTATGCACTTACGCTATACTACTTGGTTAAACATCATTGAAAGCTTAATTTTCATAATCATTTAATGTTCAACTTGATATAAAGACAAATAGAAGTTTGCATAGCAATATAATTGTTCATATATAAACATAAATAGAAGTCTGTTGTCATCCATCTCTTTTACACCAGTATTGAGATCGGTGACTTGCTTGTTTACTTTATTGTTCATTTGTTTCTACCAGTTCTAGGTTTTGATGTCAATTTTTATTGGTGGGTTGATACGGTTGTTTTGGCTTTTGGTACATGTTCGGTGGCGAATTTGTAACTTGTATGCCAATGTTCTCGTTGAATGCATGATTATAGTTTGTTGGTGTTGCTTTTCAGATTTTCAACCATTTGTCTGCAATTAAAAATTATAGCTGACATTGAGCTTACATAAAGTCTAGAATTTGTGGTTTTTGAAGTATGAGTACTTTTTAACATATACATATTGTGTATGTGTATCAGGCATAGTAGAATGACGTGTGTGTATTACCTGTTTCTTATAATCCTCTAAACTCAGCAAATGGTAACTAAAATAAATAAACAGTTTGATAGCTAAACCTGCACTTTCTAGATATATAAGAAGAATAGCTAAAACCCGCACTTTCTAGTATTCACAAAATTCGATTTTAGCACTGAGCCCTGTATTACACAGTTTTTGCAATCTATTTTGGAAGATTTTGAAGCGAACTACTTCTAAATGTATATTCCTTCAAAATACATGAATTTAACTGTGAAGTTTTAATTGGTTGAATCATGTTGGAGATTAAGTCATGATTGGTTGAAAATTTTGCATTTAGGTTTCAGTTTTAACTGAGATAAAAACATTACATTTAGTACTAACTGTGAGTATCAAATCTGCATTCATTGATAGACAATAATATTAAATGATTATAAAACTTGATGGTGGTTCATTTTCTTGCTATACTTACTGATTTACTTGCGACTGTCTAATTTTATGTAATTGCACTGCCTAATTATTATTTCTCAGCTTCTTCAGAATTCATTATTTAGGATCTTAGTCTTAGACCATTCGTTGCATGCATTTGTTGTTTGCCACCTAAACTGTGAAGATGAGAAAGTAATTGTAACAGGTCTTCTTTCAAATTTGCAACCCCCCACGCCCCCTCCCCGAGCTCTCTTTCTTACACATGCAGACACATATAAGAGAAAGGGAGATTTCCATTCCCGTGCGTTTTGTTGAACTGTTCTATTTTAGGTTTTGAGCAAAGACGATCCTCCACGCAAAACATATGTATATAAGTAATGTGTGACTGAACATACGGTAACTTTAAAATATAGACAATCAAGAACAAGGAAAATAAACACTTCTCTGTACAAGAGAAGTAGAATGAGTTCTTAAAATTATTATGAAAATGAATTTATATTAGTCATCATAACTTGGTTGATTAAGGAGGAAAAAAAAACCCTGCACATAAAGCAAAACAAATCAGTTATGCTGTTTCAAAAGGTTGCTTGTTATTCAAGGTTTTGGGAAGTCATTACCCAATGATTCTAGGCACATATAACATTTCTAAGTTAATATATGGCTAGCTTAGGTTTTTTTTCTTCTTTTTCTGGGGTATATTGTCGTAACTGTCTATTGGATGCCATATGATGTTGCAAGGTACAGTGCAAGTGGTTATTAATTGTAGAAACATGTGGCCGAAGAAGATGCTTGATTGCATCTAAGTTTCTGAAGCCAGTATAGTTCTATCTTTTGTTAATACTATATAATATTTTATCTCTTCATTTCATTTTTATTAGGCTTAGTTATACTTGGTCGAATACATCGGTTGTTTGACTGTTTGTCAGTTTAAAATACTGTCTAGGTATAACTTGGGTTATATGGACGTTCTTGGCACCTAATGTTATGCATCAATCATAATATCATGGATAAATAGTGACTAATATAGTAAACAAGTATTAATATATATGACTATGTTTAGCAAAAAAAAAAGATGTTGTCTTTTCAACACCAAAGGTAGATGCTTTTAGATGAGTAGATGTTGAGTAGGATACATGTACTTTACGTAGTAAAGTTTAAAGTTTCACTTCTCTTTATCCTCCTTTTATGAGATACGATGAGGAGAAATAGCACGGATGACAGACTTAAAATAAGCTTAAATTTTTAACCAATATAGGAAGTGCGATTTGAACTGAATGTTAACAAATGAAATTTGCTAACAACCTGTTTTGAGAAACCTATAATCAAGGGTTGTGTGTTAATAATGTAAGAAATGAAAGCAATACATGGTTGGATTTTGATGAATATCCACACCTACTACAGTAACTAGCTTTGCCATAAATATTTGACTACATGAGATCGGTTACTGGAACAATATTGCATGTAAAAAGAAAAAAAATTGATCCTTGTACACTTACTTGCATGTTAAACTGCATTTTTACATCTATTGAAATTGAAGTTAGATTTGAAGGGCTTAGATTGCTGGAACTTGGATTCCTTCTAACCATTGATGGTATTTTATGGGCTCACACTATATGGATTACTGTGCATAGCGATTGAGCTATCGTCAGGTTAAAAGCCCAATAGATGTCCTATTTAACCGAAAAGCTAGTAGTTTGTACCGGTAGAAGTTTTGTATAAAAAACAAGATAGCTGTGATGTGTAAAGATTGAACTTAGGGACTTTGTTTATTTTGAGAATTGAAACTATACATTGAAGCATTCATGGTTATGGTGGAAATAAAAATGCATTCGCCCAGTTTGTTATCTATTTTTATTTTTATTTGTCCTTTTTTTACAAAATGTTTAGACTGTTTATTCTTGTGTCGAAATCTTTACTAACTATATAGTTTATGATCAACCATTATACATGATCAGACATACACATGTATTGAAAATGAGAAATTTGGAGTTTATTAACACATGTATTGCCCATTGCTTTTAAGCAAATGGTTTTGTTATCAAAGGTTAGTAGTATAGTTCAACCTAGCTAAAAGTAATAGCATCCCACACTTTACCCATGTCATTCAATTTTCCACCACACTCATGTGTATACCATCCTTCTAGTGCTTGTACTATTCCAGCTACCCTCCATGCACTTATTACCCGTCGTGGAAGCCAATTCTGTGTGCATAATAGAAGCAGTTCATAACTAACTACTAAATATTTCATCTACACTAAGATAAAAGCAATGAACAAAGATAGTAGAACTAGTATTATCTTCATTTATATTAGGGGAAAATGTTTGTTTTGTTTGTTGATGTTTTCTTCTGTATATGAGCATCAGTGAAAAAATATCAAATATTTACCTCACATGTATGTAGGTTCTCAAAATCTTTGGGAGCCATCATTACTGGAGTGCTATGATTGCAATCATTTTGGATTTTCTTTGATGGAAATTGGGAAAAAGGGATAAAATGTGTTCCTTTCTTTGCTCTTTTTTGGTCTTGTGCGCTTAAGTTATCCCTGACCAGCCAAACCTGCAAACAGTAGGATATCTAATAAGAGAGGAGATAACTAACTATTCATCCGTGTATAGCTTTGTGTAGTTTGCGCACACAGTAGATACACAATCAAGGCACACAGTGGATACACAGTCAGGATTGTATTTAAAAGAATTTGTTTTGTTTATGTCCGAAGCATACAAGACCAAATTAATTTGGATATTTCAAGCAAAAGTAGCTTAAGTTAAGTAAGAAAAAAGGTCAGGGTGTATATTGCATGATTTTTGAGTGAATAAATTGTTTCTTAATTTTGGTTTGAAGCTCTAATTTTCGTAATAAAAATAAAATGGGAAGGCTTATGGGTTTTACACTGGCATTATAATCATCGAGAGCACAAGATGGCATGTTAACTCCGTTGGAAGATTCATTTTTAGTAACTCAAAGTCTTCTCTCATAGGTACTGCAACCTATTAGAAACCAAAACATGCAAGTAGATATCGGTTACTTTGACAAGAACAAAATGTAACCGAAGTTAACATGAAAATATTATTTCAAATTTTACCTTATACCCTCTTTGACATACTGTTATGGTTATTGCACCAAAAATTTTGGATATCTTTCCCATGAGAACTTGATTTGTCCCCTGTGGAATACTTCTGATCACTACTGCAACAACTAAACTACTTCCATCTGTTATTTTGATTTGAAGTTTTGGATGTTTTTGAATGTAAAGTTCTCCACTTCTTTTTAGTTCTTCTTTTAGCAAAATCAGCCAGTAATTTGTAGAATAACCGAATAAGGTCTAATCTGTATTTCCTATAAAGAAGAACTTCCGATTCTGATCTATAGATAACACTTACCGAATAAGGTCTGATCTGTATTTATTATGGGGTTTTTATTTCCTTTGTTTGTTTGTGCGGACTGGTTTGATGTCTCGGTCTTTCCTTGCATTTTGTGAGTGATAGTTTTTGGTGACTGTAAAAAAGTAAATATATAGATCTACTAATGTATATCTAAAGTAGAAACTATCATGAATCATATATATGTCTTCTATGCAAAGAATAGATGTAGAAATATATGAGCATGTGTAAATAGTGTTTTCTTGGGCAGTTATACTGTACAATTTTTTGAATTTAATGTTCGGTTTGAATATGCTTTTTTAAATTAGCAGAATAATGGCAAAGAAGAAGAAAGTAAACGGCAGACAAAAAGAAAAAGAAGCACTAAAGTAGTGGTTAGCCAGGGAAGAGCGTATCGAGCGTAGCAATTTGAATGCGATGGAAGATGAAACATGAGCTAATGCATTTGAAGGCAACATGTAAGCTATGTAGAAAACTATGTAGCTAATTTATTTAGAAAACTATGTATTGGTTGACTGGTTTAGTCGCCCCCTTGCTGTGTATATGTCAATCCTTCTTCCCCTTTCTTAGCTTAAGCTTCTAGTTCTAAAGTGTGTGGGGATTATGTTTAGTATTAGTTCTAAAATGTTGTGCATTTTGAAACTTAACAACGACCTTATCCAAACTGTCTAATTTTTTATTGTACGTTAGATTTTTAATTACTTTACATGTTGTAGAATAATCTCTATTAAATTATAAACTAATACTAAACATGTTTAACTAAAAAAGAACCAATACGCTATGTTTTTAAAATAATGTAACCAAAAGGGGACTCATGAAGGCTGTAGTGGAGGATCCAATCAGGATTGGTATAATTAGCAGTTTTTTGCATAAGGGCAGAACAATTTTTTTGCTTGAATTGCGAGAACATGAAGATTATGTTCTTGAACGATTTCTTTGCACTGCTTTTGTTTGATTTCATAGTGGGCACCCGTAGTATTCCAAATGCCTATGTTCTGCATCATTGATTAAACCCTTCTGCGTTCAATAAATCACTTTTCATGCCTCTAGGCGTTTTATTCTGTATATAATCAAGGATAGGAGTTGGAAGCAAGGAAGATGCATTTAATTATGTATCATGAAGAGATTTCTTGACTTTGTTTGAAGTATTAGATGATGTTTTGGCTATGATAGTATCAACAACCAAAGTGTATGACATATGTCTACAGTGATGTGAAGTTATGGTCGTTCATTATTCCATCCATCACGAGCAGCGATGTGGTCGTGTATAAAGTCAGTGGATGAATTTCAGTTACTATTTGAGTGTTTTGGTTTTGGTCGGGAGAGAGAGAGTTTGGGATAATAGTTTGCAAGGGAAAATCATGAGTAGGTATGGTGCTGAAAGCTGTTGGTTTGCGAAATGCGGTCGAGAGAGGTGACGAGCCATGGTTATGAACTTGTTTAACATTTGGTGAGTGATGATCATCAAGAAGGACCCAACTGAATTGAATTAGTTTTGATAGGAAAATAAGAATGGCGGAATTGATAATTTGTGCATTCTCATCATGTGTACATCTATGTAGTAACTGGAATGCATTATAGAAAATTGATATATCTTGTTCCTTTAAGCTTATTCATAATTTGACACTTCTAAACACTCATTGGTTCACAACATCTTCTTCTAAATGTTAGATGTTCGACAATGGTTGCTGTTGTAGAAGCTTGTTAGTTTTAAAAGCCCATACCTCCTTATTTAGGCTCAGTAACATTTTTGTTTGTGTGTGCACATAGCCTGACATCTTAAAAGATTTGGTATCAGTTCGATAACTATTATGTTCTAGATGTTCGGAACCTTAGGCTTCTTTGAGTTCAATTCGATACCTTCTTGCTATGTCCATGTTTAATGTCTTTTATGTTTCCTGATTGCTTGGAAGTCAACATTTCGAAAACCTCGTTGTCCCTTACAAGCGCTCAACACCCTTGATTATAGAGGTTCAATATGTAATTTCCGAGGAGTTTGAATTCCGCTGCCCTTTATTGAGTGCTTGATTGATTTTCCTTCTTCACGTTCGATGTCTGCTATTTTCTGTGAATTTCAACAAGTTTTCCTTTGGTGTACAACATCTTCCAATTGCAAAAATAAATAGATTGCAATTAGAATAAAAGATGGCAGTAGCTTCATGTGATGATGAACAAGCGATACTTCAAACTGACGAGGAAATAAATGGCAATTGAATGAAAATATTGAAGTTGTAGAAAATTGAAGGATGATTTTCGTTTTTTATATCCGTCGAATACATAAAGCGAATAGGAGGGGAGGTTGTAGAAAATATCACCACTGGATGACATTTCAAATAACGTCTCAAAAGTCGCTCATGCATTTCCATGCCATAATGTAGTTTCTGACTTTTATAAAGTTGTCAACTATGATTTAAAAAAATTGAACATTCAGTTTTTAAATAGTTGTCCACACGCTTTTAGCCAGTGTAATACTGAGTTGGCCAAAAGAGTTGTATTTTCATAATTAGTTTAAAGACAATTTATTTGCATAATAAGTTAGCAAAAGTGTCCAAGCAAAAAAATAAAAACAAAAAATAAAAAATCTTTCAGTAGAATGAAGACAGAAAAGGCCATTTACACAACTTAAGGTAAAATCCAAGCCTGAAAAGAAAGTTTACAACCTGAGCTAGAATTAAATTCGAATAAATGCATGCGTGCGTGATAAAAATAATATATATATGAGAAAAAAAAAGTGGGAAACAAAGCAAAAACACTCATAATGCTGAAAAAGATCTTTCTATTTCATGTTATTGTAAGTGCATTGTAAGGGCTTCATCATAACTTAATTTGTGCATCGATCAAGTTACTTGCTTTAAATTTGGCACTTCCCTTAAATACACGGCCGAAGTGGTGCCAGTATTTGTCAGTTGATCACTTGCTTTATCATAAATTTGTAATGATGTTTAAATACATGCGGAGAAACTGGGGAAAGTACAAGTAAACATTTGCAAACACATGATACTACAGAGCATGAAAACTGTCAGTTATTTGTTATTTCTGTCATGGTGTGTAAATACATGTAGAGAAATTAGGGAAGTACTTGTCACTTGATCACTTGCTTTATCATAAATTTGTCATGCTTTATCATCCCTAGCTTAAGGCAATTTTTTTGAAGATATGTGATATATCAACATAAATTTGTCATGCGGAGAAATTGACAGTATCAACAGCCAAATGTTTATAAATTATTAGCTTTCATTATTTACAACCAA
The DNA here is from genome assembly GCA_030737875.1 of Allium sativum. Classification (NCBI taxonomy): domain Eukaryota; kingdom Viridiplantae; phylum Streptophyta; class Magnoliopsida; order Asparagales; family Amaryllidaceae; genus Allium; species Allium sativum. Next base: position 677,169,178 of record CM060920.1, read on the forward strand.
ATTTGGTTGTTTATTCACAAGATTTCATTTACGCGAGACTGACAGTATCATAAATTTGCTTGAGGTGAAATGTTAAGATTTTATCATTACTTTAAGTTTCATTATTTACAACTTGAGGCGAAATCCCGTACAAGATAGAAAAGGCCATTTACACAAGACAGAAAAGCCAATTTTTTTCATTATAAACAATCAGATTGAATATTATTTTAGGTTAAACTTGTTTAATTTATATATTTATCGGTTGTCAGCAAATGTGATCAGTATATAATATCTGTTCTGGCAACTTTTATTTCATTAAATCTACAAAGTTACAAGAGCATTGATCCACATAGGCGTCAAACAGTAGTATGACTAATGCTCTCTGTATATTCAACTTTTCAGGTTCAGTCAACAGGGAACTGTGGAGCAGGAGTTGTTTTCAGGTGTGATTCTTATCATCCGCAATTTATATAAATTAAATACTTAAATAGTCTATGGTCACATATTTGTAAATACTTAAATAGTCTATGGCGTGGATAGAAACTACAACAAGATATTGAAACCGAGCCTGAGAAATATGGTTGTGTTCATATAAGCTAATAATATTGAGATGACATCAAACTGTTACATTTTTGCAATTTAATTGTGTTTCTTGCATTTAGCTTTGTTACAAGACTGTAACTTGTGCTTGTGAATTGCAGGCAAGTTGGAGGAGCATACAAGTTGAAGAAGTGATTTTTCATGTAATATTGTTCTGAAACAATGTTTGAACATGTATGATGACTTATTTCTATATGTACTTGTAGATCTATTAACTATGACTTTGTAATTGAAATCAAAATTTCTTTTAGTATTAATTTTTTGTTATTGACAGTTTTGTCTTGTGAATTTACTACTTAACTATTTGAACTGTGCACAAATTAAATAAGAGATTTGCTATATAAAGATCATACCTGAAATATGTCCTATATATATTGGAAGTATTAATAGCAGAAAATTGCACTTATGGAAATAAAAGGTGAAATTCTATGTAAAAAGATAAATAGTGTGGAAAACCTTTTCATATCATTAAATGTGTGCTATAAAAACAGTGAAAATGCTATGTCTACAACAAATATTCATAGCGGAAAACTTCACTTATGGAATCATAATGTGAAATGCTATTAAACCATGTGGAAAACTTTTTATATCACCGAATATGAGCTATGAAAACAGTGATAATGCTATAAAAAGGGGCAAGTAGAATGCTATCAATGGAGAATTCAATAATAGTGGATTTTAAAAAAAAAAACAAATGGAAAACATTTTTCATAGCAATGAATATATGCTATGAAATTATTGATAATGCTATAAAAAAATAAGTTAAGATTTTAGTAAGCAAATATAATTGCAAGGTACAAAAGCTATGTAAAATATTTCATGATGGTGAAAGTGCGCTACAAAATGTATGATACTATAGCATTTAGATTTGAGCTATAAGATATAACAAAGCTATTATTGTATGTCGTTATATAGCGTCATTACTAATGCTATGGTAACCTATTATAGCGTTTTTCACGTGCTATTAAAAGGTAAATCTGTTGTAGTGTTAGTAGGGATTTGAGAATAGCTATTGAGTTTGCTTATATCATCTCATGTAGATCGTCTAAATTCGGAGGAGATATTCCTTGGGTGCTTGTCTGATATTGGTTTAGGCCTTTGGGGCTTGTACTTGAGGAATGTCGAGTTCGACTAGAATGGTTTGCGTGAGAGATGAATAGTTGTGGCAGGCACTCTAAAAAGCACGTAGTGACCTTTCGACCCTTATAGTTATGGCATGGTGGATAAGAGGGAGACCTCTAATCATCTTAGTACATACACTTGGTACCGTGATTGACATCTGTTTATTTTGGAAATGGAGGTCAGAAACTTCACAATCGTGAAGTTAAATTAGTTAAGATACAATGGAGTAAAGCTCAAGACGGCTAGATACTAGCAGCATACCCTTTTCCTTAAGGGTACATCCTTGATTTCTTTTTCTTTTTTGTAGGAGCTTTACGCGTACTTGTTTCTCTCTTTCCAAAGTATATCCTCTAGGTTGTATCTTCGATCCTTTGATAGAAACTCTTTTGGATGTAAACATGTATTTGAAACATGTTATGGTTGTTGGTGGCAAGTGGTTGCTAATGGTTGCTTGTGAATGCATATACATACGTATTAGGCACTAGATCAGTTGGGACGCTTTCATATTGCATTTACAGATATGTATTTGTTTGTAAGTTGAACTTGATATGTTATCATATGGATGTTGCATATGGATGAATGGCTATGCACACATGTAGTATTTACATAACTAGGGGTGCTTGCATACATGATTGGACGCATGGCACTGACACGATTCACATTAAGGAGGTCAACTGAATCAGTAGACCGCCTGATTTTGCATTAGATAAAGACATATACACACACACACTATGAATATGAACATGAAAGCATTAGAAATCCTTTTAAGGACAATGAATGCCTGTGATTGAATGGTTGATTAGATGGATGATGGGATGCTAGGACACATTCTTCCTAACTTAAAGATTTCGGGGGCGAAATCCTTTTAAGAGGGGGAGAATGTAACACCCCGTAATTTTGTGACACTAGGATTCACAAATCAAGGCAGAAATAAATTTTAAAATCAAAATCAAGGGAAACGGGTTGTGCCCTTGCGTTCATCCCAGAATTCTGCATGAAAACGAGTCTGAGTTTGCGAGAATCGGAGTTCGTATGAAGGAGATATGACCCTCCGAAGTTTCAAGAAATTTCAGAATTGAAAACAGCTCGAAATTCGAATTCAAAATTCGAATTCAAACCTAGAAGCAGGTGGGGGGGGAGGGGGGAATTTCCCGCCCAAGCCCAGGTCGACTAGGGAGTCGACTGGGTAGTCGACCCCCCCTGACCAGGTTGACTGCGCAGTCGACCTGGGGGTCGACCTGGGTGCAAAACCCACTTTTGGGCCTGGGTGCATTCTGATGTACCTGGTCTCGTTTTCTGCCTAGATTCGTCTGCCTAATCCTATATAAACAGCCCCTAGTCTCCTTCACTATTCACAATTCTTCTCTAACCTTATGCTGCAAAGATTCTTGGTGGACATGGCTTCTTCTCCTCCTCTAAATAAAATAATAAATAAAATAATATGTAAAATAAATCAAGACGAGGAAATGCTGCTCAAGACTTTCAAGAGGAGATTCAAAACAAGCTAGGATTCAAGTGAAGATTCAAATGACTTCAACGAATGTTTTTCTACGAATCTAATATAATCTCTGTAAGTCGGTTACTTTTTAGATTTGAACGTTTTCTCTATTCGTGACATGAAATTAAATGAATAAAAGAATATGCCAAATCTTTCTGTTCGAATCAGTGCTTATATCCTTGGGCTTAATTAAGAACTGTTATGATTTGATGACCAATAAGACTGTGACTATGAAACTATGGACCTTAAAACCATATGCCTCTTTGACTATGAACATTGCCTATGAACATTGCCTATGACTATGACTCATGACTGTGAGAATTATTTTCCTTTGACTATGAACATCGCCTATGACTGTGATTCATTAACTGTGAGGATTTATTGCCTATGACTATGGATATAAGGTTATCATTTATGCCCGTGACACTGTAGATACAAAACCATGTTGTACCCCAAACTGGCATTATATTGGATCTAGGATTGACTTTCTATTTTTAGTTATCCTTGGATCTTGATCTTGGGAATTTACCTATTAAGTAAGGTTTACCCATGTTCTTTAACCTATACTATTCAACCCTTTTCATGTCGTAATATTACCAGATCTATATGCCTGTGAATTATCGTCTTATGCCGGTTATTATGTCTATTCTTTCATGGCATTTTGGTTCATTCCCTTTTATCAACGAATCTAGATTTATTTATAATCTAGGTTGAATCACGATTTTACGAACAATGGGAATACGTTTTGGGAAAAACATGAAATTGACTAAACTTGGAAATTGGCATAATTTGGGAACATGCATTATAACATGACTATTAAGATGAAAATTAGATTAACAAGTCTAGTTTTGACATGAACTGAAATTAGAATATTAAATCAGAATTGGGTGGCTAAATCAAGCATGATAAGTATATTAGCATAATTGTGAATAATTTACATACATTGGGCGTAAATGGTAAATGGTTAAATGGGTCACAAAGTAGGTAGTTGGTATGCAAATTAAGTTTTGGGCATAAACGGTGAACTAGAATATGAAATCTAGTTTGACATGAACTGTAAACTAGAATATAAAATCTAGTTTTTGGCATGAACTGTAAATGAGGATGTTGGATCTAAATTGCTATAAACTGTAAGGTACGCAAATCAAGATTTGGGCCTAGAATATAAGTCCATTAGTGGGCATGGCAAATGTATATGGTATAGGCCAAATTTATTTAAAAAGGGAAAATGGACTTTGAGGATAAATGGTTAAACTTTGAGGATAAATTGTTAACAATTTATATATATACAAAAGAAAGGTTTATTTATGACATCTCTTTTAATAATACATACACCAGAAAGTTCTAGGGTGACAGAGAGGATAGTGTCTAGGCTTGGGTTTGGAAAATACAAGTTTCCTGCTCTCCCTGGCTATCCCTAACTGATCCGACAGACGGGATGGTTACTTTCAAAACCTGTTTAGAAAATTAATCAAAACCCTTTGAACTTAGAAAACACGAATATGCCTAACCCGAGGTTAGACTGAGTTGCGATGTAAACGTGCCTGGAACCAACCGGCACATCCAGTAATCACAACAATATCTGTCTAATGTGAGTGGTCGCAGCTTTAATTTATAGTTAAAGCTAGAACAAGAATGGTAGGGTTAAGTTAACTAAGACACTTAACCAATTCAACATGATAACCAAACCGATGGGTGGGGTTAGGTTCATACAGACACTTAACACAGTTAAGCTAGAATGGGAGGGTTAAGTCCATAGGGACACTTAACCAAACTTAACATCGTAACAAGACAAGATTTGTAGGGGTTAAGTAACTAAGAAAACACTTATCCAAATTAACATGTTAACTAGACTAGAAGGTGGGGTTAAGTAAAGTTAATACACTTAGCCAAATTAACATGTTAACTAGACTAGAGGTTGAGGTTAAGTAAAATTTAATACACTTAGCCAATTTGATATGTTAGTTGGACTAGACCGTAGGGTTAAGTAAACTTGAACACTTAACTATCAGATTGTGATAAATGAATAGGGTTAAGTCTAAAACATGAAGGGATAATACTTAACCATTAATAAAATATTAGTTAAAACAGATGGGCAAGGTTAAGTTAAAAAGGAACACTTAACCAATATAGGATGAATGAATAGGGTTAAGTAATAAGAAATACTTAACCAATATAACTTGGTTTGTGGTAGGGTTAAGTCAACATGAATTACTGATAACACTTAACCAGTTTAACAGGATAAATGAAGAGGGTTAAGTTAGTTTGAATTGACTAATGACACTTAACCAATCCAAATTGACGAGAAAGAGAACTAAGTAGTAAACCTTAGTTAAAAGGAGCTAAGTAGTAAACCTTAGTTAAGAAAACGACTATTCTGGAAACTAAGTGGTAAACCTTAGTTAGCAAAACTAAGTAGTAATTCTTAGTATAACACGGGAAGGAGCGAACGTCCGTCTGATTAAAAAGAAGGCTCCAACAAATTGGGTTACGAAGCCCGGGGCTTCAAGGGGACATGAGGGTACTCTTGGTATCCCTCTGTGAGGTGGCAGATGATCCTCCTGGGCTCACAGAGGTTAAGGTCTGTGGTAGAAGAACCAAGGGTATGCCTTGGTTGCAATACAAGGCAACCTAAAGACTAGGATGGACCAGCGTGATTCGGCGAGACCAGTAGCCCTGTGATAGCAACTCGTCGTCTACCTACCATCTTTAGTCAATCCTTGCACTTATGCGGAAAGGCAGAGAACTCCCAACAGACCATATACTTGCTATCTAGTTATGAGTGAGGCTGGCCAATAGGAATGTAGGGCATAGGGTGGCAAAAGTACAGTTCCCGCGCTTGATTTTCTTGGATTGCCTTTCATTAGTTGAGGGAGGGGTTGCGTGGGACCATAACCACTGGTAGAAAAATAGACCTTAGCATCTGCACCGGTAGATATCTGAAAAGCTCCCGACCGAGTTCCGTGTTTCTAGAGTAGCCCTGCCACGGGACTCGGGTCGCACATTTCAGGACATGTGCATCTAGACAGCGATAAACGATTCGCGACACATACGGGGGGAAAGTCTAGGAACATATACCACTTTAGGTAGTGTGTCCTAGACTAGGGGCATCGTTCGACAGGTAGCGTAATCCCTAGTGGACCTAGGTAGCATAAACCCTGAATCTGTAAAGCATTAGACAAGTCGCGTAATCCCTGGTTGAATCTAGGAAGCACTCAATAGAAAACCCTAGATTAGATCTAGGTAATAGATAATAAATGTATGCCTGAAGGCAACCGAAATTACCGGGATTGGGATCACGTTACTAGTTGTGACACTAGTTAGGTAGTGCAGAGATATAGAAACCAGTATAACAAGGAAATAGCGAAGCGGCGAAAGCATTAGAGCATATCCAATTTATCTTATCTTAGCTTATCTTGTGTTAATCTTGTCTAATCTTGCTGACCCTATCATCATGGTGTTATCTTGTATTCAGTTAATTCATGTCGTTTTGTTTTTCCATGTTCACATGCTAGAAGTAACTGAACTTACTCAGGCTTTATGTCTGACTGTGTATTTCTTTCGTCTTCTTTTCTTCCGTCCCCCCCCCCCCCCCAGGTAGTAAAGGAGGGAATAACATAGCTCAGGTTAAGTTGGACTGTCACTCTTTCCCAGCTTGAAGATTTGTCGAAGTTTTGCTTGGATTCTCTTTTCAGATGTTATGGCTGGCTCTTGCTACATTGGGGAATATAAGTGTTGTTTTATGCTTCTTTATTTTGTAGGACAGATGATACTCTGATATTGTAAAGAAATCGTTGTACAAACTATTTTATCAATAAAGCAAAGTTTTATTTTCCGCTGTTTTAATTTTTGTCTGTCTTGTAATTCATCTGCATCTTTTACCTTAAAATGCTCCACAGAACTTAGTGCATTCCCTTTGTGAGTGACACCAATGGATGTGGGGTGTTACACTTATATATACTAATATTACCCACCTACTCAAGATGCACTTAACCCTCGCACTGTTTCAAGCATGTTTATTTAACAGTTAAGTTTGTGGGCCTAAACATACTAATATTACCCACCTACCCAAGATGTACTTAACCCTCCCATTGTTTCAAGCATGTTTATTTGATGGTTAAGTTTGCAGGCCTATTCATACTAATATTACCCACCTACCCAATATGTACTTAACCCTCCCACTGTTTCAAGCATGTTTATTTAATGGTTAAGTTTGTGGGCCTATATGTACTAATATTACCCACCTACCCAAGATGTACTTACCCTCCCACTGTTTCAAGCATGTTTATTTAACAGCTTAGTTTGTGGACCTATATATACTAATAATACCCACCTACCCAAGATGTACAAAACCCTCCCACTGTTTGAAGCATGTTTATTTAACGATTAAGTTTGTGGGCCTATATATACTAATATTGCCCACCTACCCAAGATGTATTTAACCCTCCCACTATTTCAAGCATGTTTACTTAACCCCTACTCATGTTTATGTTCACACAATCCGTATGGATTCAACTAGGTTAAGTATTTTAATTTGTTACCATATTTTCATTTACGGTTATAATGGGCTAGACCTCCCACATTAGGCCTACAACTTGTGAATGTTGGATATGTCGGTCGGGTCCGGGCAGACTTCTTCCACAAGTTGGGCCTAACGTCATGTCTAAGCTCGATTCATATTTGTGTACTTAGGCCTCTCACATTAGGTTCAACATTAGTGGCTGATGGATATGTCGGTCAGGTCGGGCAGACTTCCACCACTAATGCAACCTAACCTTGTGCCACAAGTACAATTACAATTCCTAATTGTAATTCTAGGCACTCATTATTATCCAAATTCTCACCTAAGTCATTATAGGTTATATGCCCCTTTTTCCCTTATTTTGTACAAAGTGAATCATATGTCCATATTCATATCCATTAACCAAGTTATGCCAATTCTAATATTTTCCCTTGTTCCTAAACTAGCATATTCGCATAATTTTGGTGGTATGCCTAGGCTAGAAAATAGCCTAGCCATACAATAAAGGAAAGGTGATGGGAAAAACAACAATAATGATTATTCTAACAAAGGTGACATAAATATACACTGGCATAGGCATAATAATAAGATGGACATAAAACAGTTCTAGTAACATGGGTAATGATAAAACTAGATCTAACATAATTAGGATATGATGATAGTCATGAATAGATCTAACAAGGGTTCATATGTCCAATAATGACAGATCTCAGTTAATCACAACTTGATGATCTAGATCTAAACAAAGATCTAACTGCCCAAATAATAACAATTCCAAATTAACCACAATCCTAGACAAAGGTTCAGATACACAAAGGTGACATGATAATTTTACCATAAAGAATTAGATCTGCAAAAATAAATCTAGCATACTAAAGTTTAAGATCCAAGAATAGTATAGATTCACAAATTATGATAGATCCAACAGGCATGAATATCCAAATCACAAACGTATCACAAATTACTTTTATTTATTTAAATCTAAAAGTAACTAACTCACAGTATTTGGATTAAAAGAAAAAGGTAGAAAATAGCAGAGGTTGGATCTAGACTCGAGTCTCTAAATTTGATTTGATTTGCTTTAGCTGAAGATGATAATGGGTCCAGATCAGTTCAAATACCAGTAGAGTTTGGCCTCCATGAATTCCCAATGAGGAAATCAAGATAAATGACCACGTATATATAGCTGCCAGGCCCTCTGAAACCGACTGCCACGTTAGCCCTAGGGGTGTCGATACCCCTGTGTGTGGGTCGACCCCGGTGTCGGCACCCTTTAAGGGGGGTTGACCCCAGTGTCGACACACCTCTAGTGGTTCGACCCCTTAGAGCGGGAATTCTACCGCCGCATTTTATTTTTCAAATTCGAACTGTTTTGGTTAAGATTTTGACCCGTCTCTGACTCATGTGTATATATATAATTTTTCTACGTGTATACATGTAACAACCCGTATTTTCAATAACCTGTAATAACATAAATCGAGGCAGAATTTAATTCTAAAATGGGAATCAAGGGAAACGGGCTATGCCATTGTGTTCGTCTCGGAAAAATACGCGAAATAGAGTCCGAGTTTTCAAAAATCGGAGTCCGTATGACCAAGATATGGCCTCGCGAAGTTTCACGAAAATTCCCAAATTAAAGTATACTTAATTAAGTGAAATGGGTTGTGTAGATATATATATATATATATATATATTGATATATATATATATATATATATAATTGAAAATTTAATAAATAAATATGCAAAAATGCTCAAAACAGCGAATTGGGAGAGGGGAATAACCGAACCGGCCGATTTTTGAAGTCGACCCGAGCCCGCTGGGTCGACTAGGGGTTAATCCAGGGTGTTTGGCTGTCAACCCGTGGGCCGATTCGCTCAAGTGCAGATTTTGCATTTGAATGGTTCTCATGGTCCATCTTTAATCTAAAGGCCCTAGATGGTTCCTACACTTGACTTCTTCCCCAAGACATGCTTTGATGGCTTGGATTGAATCTAGGGTTAATCCTATGGCCTAAAACACTTGCCTAATCTATAAATAAGACCCTAACCTACCCTAATTCATTCATAATTAAATCTAGTGACTAAACTATGGCAAAATGCTAGCTCTCATGGCCTCCACTAATTTTATGAAGAGGGTTGCATACTAATCACTCTCTAATCAACTTCTAATCCCTTCTTAGCATCTTAATCTTCTTCATTTGGTGTTCAAAGTTGCTAGTTGTGAGTTTCTATCACTTTGATGATCTTTTGGTAAACTAATTAGATGAGATGTGATGAGATTTATGGTTTTGTATGTGGGTTAATGAGCTTTGAATCATATGATATGATGTTAGCATTAATCTTATGTTTATGCATGTTGAGTATGTAAGCTTATGCAAGTTTAATATGATGTATGTTATGTTTGCATGATGCTAAATATGCAAGTTGTGGGCTATGTAATCATATGCATGTTATGCAAGTTCATGGTAATATGCTATGCAAGTTACATGTTTGTTAATATGCAAGTTACATGTTTGTTAATATACAAGTTACATGTATGTAAATATGCAAGTTACATGTTTGTTAATATGCAAGTTACATGTTTGTTAATATGCAAGTTACATGTATGTAAATATGCAAGTTACATGTTTCTTTATATGCAAGTTACATGTTTGTTAATATGCGAGTTACATGTATGTAAATATGCAAGTTACATGTTTATTAATATGCAAGTTCATGATGACACATTATGCAAGTCTATAAGCTAATATGCAAGTTTGTTATGCAAAATGAATATGTAAGTTATGTGACATATTATATGCAAGTTATGTGACATGTTATGCAAGTTCATATGCAAGTTATGTGTTTGTTAATATGCAAGATGGCACCTTTGAAACATGTTCATTCATATGCAAGTTGACACCTTTTATATGTGTTATATCATGAACGAAATTACGTGGGAACGATGGGGTAATTAAATGCATAAGTTAATAAGATTGTGTGAAATTAATATAATTATGCATAACACAAAATAAATAAACATAGTATGGGAATTTGCCTATTTGGTTAGGTGTACCCATACTATGTGTTGGGAATTTACCTATTGAGTTAGGTCTACCCCATGGGAATTTACCTATTAAGTTAGGTCTACCCATGTTAAGAAAACTTGATTAATTAGGGATAATTAATATAAAATTATGAGGGTGATTAATTAGGTGTAATTAATTGACTAAGTCACGAGGTTGGACTCAGTTGTAGCGTAAAACTGCCCGGACCCAACCGGCTTAACCAGTTGCTACAAATGTTAGCCCAATGTGAGAGGTCTTAGGCACAAACTAAATACGTAATTAATGTAAAGACACGAGGTTAGACTCTGTTATGACATAAGGCTGCCCGGACCCAACCGGCTTAACCAGCGGTCATAAAAGACAGTCTAATGTGAGAGGTCTTTACAAAGGTTACGTTCTTAATTAATTAATTAAGAAACACTTAACCACATTAGCATGTAGAGGGACATGAGGGGTTAAGTGGGTGCCTCGGGTGGCATGAGAAAATCTAGTGGTTGCCTTGGGTGGCAATAGAAAATACGATTAGAATACTTAACCAAAATAGAACATGTAATTAAAACATGATTAAAGGGTTAAGTGGGATATACTAGAAAAAGGGACAAGCTTAGGTGGGTAGCTTGTGGAGGCCCATTTCAACCAGTAACCCATACGTATCTTTGTGGGCTCGACCCATGTCGAGGGCGGGACACGCATACTGGGCTTGACTGTAAGAGGCAAACGGGTTAGCGGTGGCAACGCAAGTCCAACGGGCTTCATATGCGTGAGTGGGCCCGGGCTGGTAGGTAAGCCGTTGTTGCATCGTGTAGATATAAGCCGTGCACTGTTAGTTTTATCAGGTTGCCACGTTGGGGAATGGTACACCCCACGGTGGGGCCAGCACGGGTATCTACGTTAGGGAGCCGATCGAATGGGGAGTAGTGTGTACATCTGGTGGATTGTAGGGCCCCGTGGCGCCTACTTGGTCACCTAGGGGTACGAAAGTACTATTAGGTTAATTTTAAAAGTCCTTGGGTGGGATCAACCTTTAAGTTAGGAACGACTGGTGTGGTGCAGTTTAGTAATTTACCTTAGGAAGGGTAGATGCGTCTTTATCTTTTATCTTGGTTTAGTTAACTGCTTAGTATAGCCGTTCATCCCTATATGTTACCGTATATCAAGTTATGTCTTCTCTGGTTACTTTAACGATTGTATTGTTAAAGTTATAGGACTCACTCAGACTTATGTCTGACCCCGTTGTTTTTACCTTTTTCCCAACCCTCAGGTCCTACGGTGGATCCTAGCAGTAGTGGAGCTTGATCGGATTGCTGTCCCAGTCTTTAGGAGCTTGGATAGATGTAAAGCTCCAGTTATCCAGTTATCTTTTCTTTTGTTTTGGCTATTGTGTGAGAGTGGGATTATGTACTTCTTTATTTTGATGGATATTGTACTTGACTTTTATTTTGGTTTTATGATGTAACCAGACATGTTTTACTTCCGCTGTTATGAGAAGATGTTTTAAAATTTCAAGTACTGTTTATATCTGTCTTGTTGTAATTTTTCTGTTCTATATTCACTAAAATACTCCACCGATGCTATGGCATTCCCTTAGTGAGTGACCCTAGCGGGAGTGGGGTGTTACACGTGGTATCAGAGCTTAAGGTTACCAGAACAGATAAATTTTTTGAGAAAAACTACTTTCTAAGAGTATTTTCGAAGAAAGTATTTTTAAAAGCATGTCTTCTAAGAGAAAAAGTTTTTGAAAAAAAAAAGCATAATCCCCAATAGCCATATCTTTATCTTTCGGAATCTCCTTTTTGAATCTTTCCTCTTTCGTTTCAGCATGGCTGAAGATCTTAACATCCCGGAGGGTTTAGTTATACCACTATGGTATAGGAGGTTGCAAGAGGCTAGGGCCGCGGCTGCGGGTCCGGCCAATGCTACTACACCAGAGACAACCGCTCCTCCTCCTCAGCCTAGAGTGGATAATTTTGCTAAGGTTTGCAAGGAGTTCAAGGCTATAGGAGGAAAACCTTTTCTTGGGTCAGAGACTTTCGTAGAGGCTAGAGATTGGCTTAAGGAAGTGGAAGAGTTGCTAGATATCTTTGAAGTGGAAGAGGGAAAGAAAGTCAAGTTGGCGGCTTGGTTAATGAAGGGAGAGGCCTCATTCTGGTGGGAGGTCACTAATGGAGAACGCCCTGTTGACTCTTGGGCAGATTTTAAGCAAAGGTTTGGGGCTAAGTTTCTCTCAAGGGCGGAAGAGAATCTGTTTATGGAGAAGTTCTTGAATTTGAAGCAAGGGAATCTCACGGTGAAAGAATATGTCAACAAATTCAATCAATTAGCAAGGTTTGGCATAGAGTTGGTGAATACACCGGAGAAGAAGGCTTTGAGGTTCGTTAGAGGCTTGAACGAACCATTGCAAGGAATAGCTATGACTCACATTCCTATGGGGGCCACTTTTGAGAAGCTTGTCTACATGGCACTTATGCATGAGGATGATAAGAATTCTAAGGCACCAGAGAAAAAGGGGGATCAGAAGAAACCGCAACAGCAACAACAAGGCAAGGGCGGAAAAGGCAATGGTGACAAAAAGAAGACGAAGAAGAAGTGCTTCAATTGTGGAACACCAGGACACCTCAGTAAGGATTGTCGCAAAAAGAAGAAGACCGGTTGCTTTCATTGTGGTGAAGCAGGGCATCTTGTGAAAAACTGCCCAAAGAAGGGGCAGAAGACGGGGTCTACCTCAGGAGGCCAGGTGCAAGCTCTTATAGCACCACCTCAGTCAGGGGGGCAAGTTCAGGTTCTCTCAGTTCCACCGATTCAGCAGAGAGGTAGAACTATTTCCGTTGAAAGTCTGGTTTTTCTATTTGATCATCCAGTTCGTACTTTGTTTGACTCTGGCGCATCGCATTCTTTTATCTCATCATCGTTAGTTGAGTCACTGCACTTAGACACCAGTCTAGTTGATGATCCCTTGGTTGTCTCAAACCCAATTGGGGGCTCCATATATCTGTCTATGATATGTTTGGGTTTGAAGATTTCTATACTTAGCGTTGAGTTTAGATGAGATGCTTTTGTATTGGGCTTCACGGGCTATGGGTTGATCTTGGGCATGGACTGGTTATCCAGTAATGGTGCCGTTCTTGATTGCGAAAGGAGAGTTGTCAGGCTCATGACCCGCTTGGGTAACACTCTCGAGATCTCTTGCAATCCCATGGAATCTGTTTTGCTAAGTTATCTTGAATCGCTCGATGCTTCGGTCGAAAGTTTGTGTTCTGTCAGAGTAGTCCGGGAATATCCGGATGTGTTTGAAGAAGTAAAGGGTTTGCCTCCGAAGCGGGAGATAGATTTCCGAATTTATTTGGTGGATAATGCCAAACCAGTGTCTTTGCCAGTACGCCACATGGCTCCTCGTGAGAGAAGAGAACTTCATAAGCAAGTAGGGGAGTTGCTTGAGAAGGGGTTCATAAGGCGAAGTATATCGGAGTGGGGAGCTCCAGTAGTGTTTGCCACGAAGGCGGATGGGTCCCTCAGACTTTGTGTGGATTATAGGGAACTTAATAAGCTCACGAAGAAGAATAGACACCCATTACCGAGGATAGATGATCTCTTTGATCAGTTGGTTGGCGCGTCAGTATTTTCGCAGATGGACTTAGCTACAGGGTTTCATCAGTTAAGAGTGGCGGAGGACAGTATAGAGAAGACTGCTTTCCGGACTCCGGATGGTTTTTATGAGTGGCTAGTGATGCCATTTGGGTTGACAAACGCCCCCGCATACTTTGTTGATCTCATGAGTAGAGTGTTCAGAGAGTATCTGAATAAGTTTGTAGTAGTTTTTGTGGATGACATCTTGGTCTTTTCCAAGAATGAAGAAGAGCATGCCTTACATCTCAAGGAAGTGTTGGAGACTCTTCGAGCGCATAGTCTTAAAGCTAAATTCTCTAAATGCCATTTTTGGAGAAGAGAAGTGCGATTCTTAGGGCATGTGGTCTCTAAGGAAGGGATAGCTGTGGATCCCGCAAAGATAGTATCTATCCAGGATTGGAAAGTTCCTAGAAATGCTACCGAGGTAAGAAGTTTCTTGGGGTTGGCAGGATATTATAGGAAGTTCATCAAAGACTTCGCGAAGATATCAGCCCCATTAACCCGCTTGACGAAGAAGAATCTGGTTTTCTCATGGGATGTAGATTGTGATGATGCTTTCCGACGGTTAAAGAGAGCTTTGACCACCGCTCCAGTTTTAGTGCTTCCAGATGGGAGTAAGCCGTTTGTTGTTTATACCGATGCTTGTGGAACAGGATTAGGCGCAGTCTTGATGCAGGAGGGAAGGGTAATAGCCTATGGAGGGAGACAATTGAGAGTGCATGAGAAGAATTACCCTACCCATGATCTAGAGTTGGCCGCGATTGTTTTCGCACTTAAGTCTTGGCGCCATTATCTTCTTGGTGAGAGATTCGAGTTGTTCACCGACCATAAATCATTGAAGTACTTATTCTCTCAGAAGGATTTAAACTTAAGACAGCAAAGGTGGATGGAGTTCTTAGCATCCTATGATTTCGAGATAGCGTATACCCCTGGTAAGGGTAACGTGGTGGCAGACGCCTTAAGTAGAAAAAGGCTATCTTTGAGTCCATTGTTCGTGGAACGACGAAGCTTGGAGTTTCTTTCTTTGTTTGACTTCAGACCTTCTGTTGATTTTGTACCTGGTTTGTTGGCATCCTTGGAGGTTAGACCTACTCTTTTGAGACGGATTGGCGAGGCTCAGCGAGACGACCCACAGTTGGTTGTGTTGGTAGAGAAGCTTATAAGAGGGGAGTCGTCCAGCCATTTGGGTAGATACACCATAGATGATAAGGGATGGTTGCATAGAGACGGTAGACTTTGTGTACCGCAAGATGAGGGTTTGAAGAAGGCTATTTTGGATGATGCACATCGTTCAAGAATGACTATTCATCCCGGTGGAGACAAAATGTACCAAGACATGAAGAGAGTTTTCTTTTGGGCCGGTATGAAGAAAGATGTGGCCGAGTATGTGGCTAAATGCTTAGTGTGCCAACAAGTTAAAGTGGAGCAAAGGAAACCTGGTGGGTTGCTACACCCATTGGAAGTTCCACAGTGGAAGTGGGATAGTGTCTCGATGGATTTCATCGACGGGTTACCGAGATCGAGGAAGGGCAATACGGGAATTTGGGTTGTGGTAGACAGACTTACAAAGAGTGCCCATTTTATACCCGTAAAGAGTAAGAGGACCGCTCCATGGCTTGCTTCAGTCTATGTTAGAGAGATTGTTAGATTGCATGGCGTACCATCCAGCATTGTGAGTGATCGAGATCCTATTTTCACTAGTGAGTTTTGGAGAAGTTTGCAAGAGGCGGTAGGGACTCAGTTGTGTTTGAGCACCGCATATCATCCTCAGACGGACGGTCAGACCGAGAGGGTGAACCGTATCTTAGAAGATCTTTTGAGGCTTTGTATCTTGGATTTTGGAGGTACATGGGAAGAACATCTTCCTTTGGTGGAGTTCGCATATAATAACAGCTTTCAGTCCAGTATTGGTATGGCTCCTTTCGAAGCTCTTTATGGAAGGCCTTGTCGATCTCCTACATGTTGGTGGGAATCTACGGATAGGATCTTGCTTGGGCCGGATATGGTTAGAGAGACTTCAGAGAAGATTGATTTAATTCGAAAAAGGATGAAAGCAGCGCAAGATAGACAGAAATCTTATGCGGATCGGAGAAGGACGGATCTTGAGTTTGAGGTTGGGGACATGGTTTTTGTCAAAGTATCTCCTTTGAGAAATGTTGTTCGCTTTGGGTCCGTAGGGAAGTTAGCACCGAGATTTGTTGGGCCGTTTCCTATTAAGGAAAGGATTGGACGGATGGCATATAGGGTGGAGTTGCCCGACAGACTTAGTGGTGTTCATGATGTATTCCATGTATCACATTTGAGGAAGTGCTTACATGAGACCGCGGAGGTGGTAGAGCCGAGCTTGCTTAGAGATGTAGAGGTAGAGCGTGATGCGACGATTCGACGAGCTCCTACTCGCATCCTTGGGTCAGAAACTAGGAAGTTGAGGAACAGAGAAGTTCAGCTAGTTAAAGTGCAATGGGGAGATGACGAAAGCAATGCTACTTGGGAGACGGAAGCAAAGATGCGTTCTTTGTATCCATTTCTTTTTGAGAGTATGTCTTTTAACTTCTCCTTTATTGCTTGTCTAGTACTTATCTTATCTTTAGTATATCCTCTCGCTAATACCTATGACCTTTAGATAGGGTAAAACCTATGGTTGAGACATGTGTTTGAAACATGTTATGGTTGATGGATGCATATGGATGCAATTGTTTGCTAGTGGTTGCTCGTGGATGCATATACACACACATTAGGCACTAGATCGGCTCAGTCACTTCATGTTGCATATTGCATAAATGGATGTGGTAGTTAGATTGATGGATGTATCATGGCTGTGTTATCATATGGATGATGCATTTTTGTGTATGGTTGTGCACGCATGTAGAAATTTGTATGTGTCAATAGGGTTTCGCATACATATTGGATGCATGGCACTATCATGGTTTGCATTAAGGAGGTTTACTGTATCAGTAACCGCCTGATTTTCGCATTAGGTAAGTACATATACACACACTTTTGCATATATCCATCCAGCATTTAGAATCTTGTAAGGACAATGATTGCTCGTGGATGATGCTTTGAGTAGATGGATGATTGGATGGTAGGATACGTTCTTCCTAACTTGAAGATTTCGGGGACGAAATCCTTTAAGGAGGGGAGAATGTAACAACCCGTATTTTCAATAACCTGTAATAACATAAATCGAGGCAGAATTTAATTCTAAAATGGGAATCAAGGGAAACGGGCTATGCCATTGTGTTCGTCTCGGAAAAATACGCGAAATAGAGTCCGAGTTTTCGAAAATCGGAGTCCGTATGACCAAGATATGGCCTCGCGAAGTTTCACGAAAATTCCCAAATTAAAGTATACTTAATTAAGTGAAATGGGTTGTGTAGATATATATATATATATATATATATATATATATATATATATATATTGATATATATATATATATATATAATTGAAAATTTAATAAATAAATATGCAAAAATGCTCAAAACAGCGAATTGGGAGAGGGGAATAACCGAACCGGCCGATTTTTGAAGTCGACCCGAGCCTGCTGGGTCGACTAGGGGTTAATCCAGGGTGTTTGGCTGTCAACCCGTGGGCCGATTCGCTCAAGTGCAGATTTTGCATTTGAATGGTTCTCATGGTCCATCTTTAATCTAAAGGCCCTAGATGGTTCCTACACTTGACTTCTTCCCCAAGACATGCTTTGATGGCTTGGATTGAATCTAGGGTTAATCCTATGGCCTAAAACACTTGCCTAATCTATAAATAAGACCCTAACCTACCCTAATTCATTCATAATTAAATCTAGTGACTAAACTATGGCAAAATGCTAGCTCTCATGGCCTCCACTAATTTTATGAAGAGGGTTGCATACTAATCACTCTCTAATCAACTTCTAATCCCTTCTTAGCATCTTAATCTTCTTCATTTGGTGTTCAAAGTTGCTAGTTGTGAGTTTCTATCACTTTGATGATCTTTTGGTAAACTAATTAGATGAGATGTGATGAGATTTATGGTTTTGTATGTGGGTTAATGAGCTTTGAATCATATGATATGATGTTAGCATTAATCTTATGTTTATGCATGTTGAGTATGTAAGCTTATGCAAGTTTAATATGATGTATGTTATGTTTGCATGATGCTAAATATGCAAGTTGTGGGCTATGTAATCATATGCATGTTATGCAAGTTCATGGTAATATGCTATGCAAGTTACATGTTTGTTAATATGCAAGTTACATGTTTGTTAATATACAAGTTACATGTATGTAAATATGCAAGTTACATGTTTGTTAATATGCAAGTTACATGTTTGTTAATATGCAAGTTACATGTATGTAAATATGCAAGTTACATGTTTCTTTATATGCAAGTTACATGTTTGTTAATATGCGAGTTACATGTATGTAAATATGCAAGTTACATGTTTATTAATATGCAAGTTCATGATGACACATTATGCAAGTCTATAAGCTAATATGCAAGTTTGTTATGCAAAATGAATATGTAAGTTATGTGACATATTATATGCAAGTTATGTGACATGTTATGCAAGTTCATATGCAAGTTATGTGTTTGTTAATATGCAAGATGGCACCTTTGAAACATGTTCATTCATATGCAAGTTGACACCTTTTATATGTGTTATATCATGAACGAAATTACGTGGGAACGATGGGGTAATTAAATGCATAAGTTAATAAGATTGTGTGAAATTAATATAATTATGCATAACACAAAATAAATAAACATAGTATGGGAATTTGCCTATTTGGTTAGGTGTACCCATACTATGTGTTGGGAATTTACCTATTGAGTTAGGTCTACCCCATGGGAATTTACCTATTAAGTTAGGTCTACCCATGTTAAGAAAACTTGATTAATTAGGGATAATTAATATAAAATTATGAGGGTGATTAATTAGGTGTAATTAATTGACTAAGACACGAGGTTGGACTCAGTTGTAGCGTAAAACTGCCCGGACCCAACCGGCTTAACCAGTTGCTACAAATGTTAGCCCAATGTGAGAGGTCTTAGGCACAAACTAAATACGTAATTAATGTAAAGACACGAGGTTAGACTCTGTTATGACATAAGGCTGCCCGGACCCAACCGGCTTAACCAGCGGTCATAAAAGACAGTCTAATGTGAGAGGTCTTTACAAAGGTTACGTTCTTAATTAATTAATTAAGAAACACTTAACCACATTAGCATGTAGAGGGACATGAGGGGTTAAGTGGGTGCCTCGGGTGGCATGAGAAAATCTAGTGGTTGCCTTGGGTGGCAATAGAAAATACGATTAGAATACTTAACCAAAATAGAACATGTAATTAAAACATGATTAAAGGGTTAAGTGGGATATACTAGAAAAAGGGACAAGCTTAGGTGGGTAGCTTGTGGAGGCCCATTTCAACCAGTAACCCATACGTATCTTTGTGGGCTCGACCCATGTCGAGGACGGGACACGCATACTGGGCTTGACTGTAAGAGGCAAACGGGTTAGCGGTGGCAACGCAAGTCCAACGGGCTTCATATGCGTGAGTGGGCCCGGGCTGGTAGGTAAGCCGTTGTTGCATCGTGTAGATATAAGCCGTGCACTGTTAGTTTTATCAGGTTGCCACGTTGGGGAATGGTACACCCCACGGTGGGGCCAGCACGGGTATCTACGTTAGGGAGCCGATCGAATGGGGAGTAGTGTGTACATCTGGTGGATTGTAGGGCCCCGTGGCGCCTACTTGGTCACCTAGGGGTACGAAAGTACTATTAGGTTAATTTTAAAAGTCCTTGGGTGGGATCAACCTTTAAGTTAGGAACGACTGGTGTGGTGCAGTTTAGTAATTTACCTTAGGAAGGGTAGATGCGTCTTTATCTTTTATCTTGGTTTAGTTAACTGCTTAGTATAGCCGTTCATCCCTATATGTTACCGTATATCAAGTTATGTCTTCTCTGGTTACTTTAACGATTGTATTGTTAAAGTTATAGGACTCACTCAGACTTATGTCTGACCCCGTTGTTTTTACCTTTTTCCCAACCCTCAGGTCCTACGGTGGATCCTAGCAGTAGTGGAGCTTGATCGGATTGCTGTCCCAGTCTTTAGGAGCTTGGATAGATGTAAAGCTCCAGTTATCCAGTTATCTTTTCTTTTGTTTTGGCTATTGTGTGAGAGTGGGATTATGTACTTCTTTATTTTGATGGATATTGTACTTGACTTTTATTTTGGTTTTATGATGTAACCAGACATGTTTTACTTCCGCTGTTATGAGAAGATGTTTTAAAATTTCAAGTACTGTTTATATCTGTCTTGTTGTAATTTTTCTGTTCTATATTCACTAAAATACTCCACCGATGCTATGGCATTCCCTTAGTGAGTGACCCTAGCGGGAGTGGGGTGTTACAATACAAATTTAAAACCCTTATAACTACTTCGTACGGTGTCCGTTTTACGCAAATCAAATGTTTATCTTGACAATAATTTTGAGACGGACGCAATGGCGCAGTCCATCTTCCTTAATTCTAAATATTAAATTAATTATAATTTAATTTATCCTCTTCTAGTATCATTAAGAATACAGGGTGTTATAGTTCTTATTTCATGATGATTCTTATCCTTACCATGATCATTAGTTTCTTTATCATTGAATGTGTCTTCCATATTGTTATTGTTATCTGCATGTGTTTGTTGACCATACTCCTCTCACTGACTAGAAGTGCTTGTTTGTATGTTGCTGCAATTAAAACCTGATCTTGTGCTGCAAACAACAACATGATCATGATTTGCTTCATCGCCAACACTATCAGCTTCCTCTGATAGTGTTAGTGGTGATTATATATTGATCTAAGTATCATAGCTCCTTTTTCCTACGAATGGTAAAATGTAAACATTAAAACTCACATGTTTAGATATGAATATTTTCTCTCTGCCAACCATGCATTTATGACCATTTCGATTTCCAATATATCCTAAAAAGGTGAATGGCCTAGATTTGGGCTTGGCTTATGCTTGTTGTATGGTCTTAGACAAGGGAAGCATAAGCATCTAAATATTTTTAATTGATTGTAATCAGGCTTAATCCCAAAAATTCTTTCGTAGGGACTGCTATGATTTACAACCCTAGTTGAAATCCTATTAATGAGATAAACTGCTGTGGCAAATGCCTCATAGCACTATCTCATTGGCAGGTGTCCTTGTGTTAAAAGTGTAAAGCATGTATCTATAATACTTCGATGATTTCTTTCCACTAAGCCATTTTGCTCAGATACGTATGGGCATATTATTTTGTGTAATGCCCCTTTCTTATAAAGAAATGATTTCATAGGCACTAACTCAGTACACTCATCCATCTGTATAATTTTAACATTACTGTTTATCAACCTTTCTACAAGATTGAAAAATTGTATTGTTATACTACAAGCATCTGATTTAGACATAGGGAAAAATATCCATGTATATCTACAAATGATAGTTAATACCTATGCCATTGAGTAAAATTCATGGGTGCGGATTGCAGATCCCCAAAAGTCTGCTGCTACTAATTCTAAAGGGACAATTTCAGAATCAATGACAGTTAATTTGTGACTCTTTCCTACTTGGCACGATGTGCAAAACTGAAAAGCATGTGAGTTTTCAAAATAAATTTTGTTATCAGTTAAAATTTGCTTTACAATTTCAATATGGGGATGCCCCAATTTACAGTGCCAAAAATCAAGGACATTTTTATCATTCGTACCACATGTGTTAACATAGTTGCACCACATTCCAAAATTAGTAGCATAATTTATCCTTATACTAGAGCATTTGTAAAGTAATTTATGTAAAATACCCTACAGCAATGTGTTATTACTTAGTAAATCTTTAACAAGGCAGAATTTAGGGTGAAACTCGAAGTAAACCTTGTTATCATTGGCCAACTATGATACACTAATTAAGTTTTTTTTTTTGGACGCTCTTAGCAATAATTTTCTTATACCCCTAGTTGTACCTTTGCCAATATGAGAAATACTTACAGTTTCACCATTCTCCATGTGAACTGCTTGCATACCTGTGTAGTTCTTATTTCAAAGGTTGGGATTTTGCAAATCGTTAGTGATGTGGTTCATGGCACTTGTGCCACTCACCAAGGTTGATATCATCACTTTTTTGCAGAATCATCCATCCCACCTAGTTGATTGGTTGTACTATTTGTATTGCTTTTGCTTTGAACATTTAACTGAATAATGTTTACACAAGAATTTCTCTAAACACCTTGGTTTTGCTATGTTGCATTGTACTAAATTGAATTTGAAATAACAAACCAACTTGCTAGATGTCCAAACTTTTCGCATATCTAACATTTAATTCTATTTCTATTGTTGTTCCTGCCCCAGCCTCTTCCTCTCTACATAGTACCACCTCTCTGGTTTTGACCTTCTTACTTATATTGATTTGCTTGATTTTTCTGTTGATTTTTGACTTTAGGACTTGAGGAAAAATAGACTGAGTAAACACCTTACATTATCTTTCTTTGTTCGGATCTGCCTTCATGGGCAAGAATGGCTAAGTGGAAAAATTGCATGTCTTGCAGGTCGGACATGGACAAATTGTATCTCTGGCAGCGTGGGTCGTGCGACAATGTATGTCACTAGGGACTCATATTCTTAGTCTATACCATTGGTGATAACCAACACTTACTCACTGTCAAAAATTTGTCCCACGACACTTACTATCGTAGAGATTCTTGATCTTTACCAGGTACTCCCACATTGGCATGCCATCTTTTCTTGAACTTTGTAGTCCTCTTCTTACTGAATATTGAGAGTTGAATATTTTTTCAACAGTAAACCAGATCTGAAGTGAGGCATTATGACACGACCCAAACTTCCCTGTAAAGGAAAACCCGGATTGAGTTGAGATCACGACAAATCAGAACACAAACAGAAGAATATTTCATTGCTTATTTCAACAATTTACATCAGAGTACAAGAATATAACAGAGTATGAATAAATATTATACATTTGATAAACATCAGAGATTTAAATTACATTTAAATACATAGCAGCAGAAAACTAATACAAAACACAGCTGAAAGAATTACACGGATACAGAGCTTTCCGAATATCCCTTCAGCTATAAACCAGGATCCTGTGAATAAAAATCTGCAAAACCAAAACTACTAGCTGCCCATGTGGAAAATATGGGCACCCATAGTTTAGGTTAAAACATTAAAATCCAGGTTAGTCATATGACTGGTGTGAGAACTAAAACAGTTATTTAAAAGCTTACTTTAGAAATAAGGTAAATCAACGGACCACGCCGTATAACACGGAATGGGTCCTAATAATACCAGTGCAAAGAAAAAACAGCGCAATGCTTTTTGGAAAATTGAAGCTATTATAAGATTCAGGTCCCATCACACAATGCAACGCAAGCCGGAGGATAGGGTTTTCCCTTATATAGCCAAACATGCTTGGTACGTTTAAAACAAATCATTTTGACACTATTATTGTGTGAAGTGTATGAAAACAACTTCTAATATAAATGTATCAATCATAGACGGCATAGTGCCCCACACCACTATGTCGCCATAATAGGCTCTATAAATAAAACTGAATGTCACGTATTGGAAATTGGATTTCTGTCACGAGTCTAGGCAAGGGATATACTTCTTTCTGCTTCGAGACACTCTAGCAAGTGCCTCAGGACTACACACTCTAGGCAACCCTGGATCCTGCAGTGCCGGTCCGCACTTACGTTAGTGGATTAGTTATTCCTGAACACACGTTTCCCGGTCCTATAGGACCTATCCATCGGCTCCGTAGAGACTGACATATCCGAGGCTCCTCGCATTCCAACAACCACATAGGTAAAAATATAACAATGTCAGGGCGTGCCAAACCCTGACACTACCCATAGCTAGAAAGAAACATCATGTTCTCACTGCGTTCCCTTATCCCGTTTTTGACTCATACCGAGGTGTGAGGCCCGCGAATTAATGCTATATACAAAGCTATGCTATATTAAAGTCATGCTTTGATCATCAACCACAAGATTCTGCTTTTCAACAGAAGCCTTGATCATTTGCATCTCAACATGCCACACAGGCTATTCATACCATGCGACTGATATCTATCGATATATAACCTCTGAGCTCATACGTCTCAGAGAAGGGCGTTAAGCAAGAGAATAAGTTCTCCGCCGCCAAACAGATATATATTTAATAAAGATCGATCAACACAGAATAAAATCCAATGTCAGACACACATCCATTTACAAGTTCGTTCTGGGTCTGAACGAAACCGGTGGCACCTTGTTCCTCATCCCATATGTCCAATACAGGAGAGAGGTCCTCGCATATCCGGACGATCTCCAAGTATGTCTGGATGATCACCACGTATTACCTCGTCTTGGGTCTATAGCCCAATCAAGACGTCAGTA
Organism: Allium sativum; assembly: GCA_030737875.1. NCBI lineage: Eukaryota > Viridiplantae > Streptophyta > Magnoliopsida > Asparagales > Amaryllidaceae > Allium > Allium sativum. The sequence goes on from CM060920.1 coordinate 677,193,984, forward strand.
ATCATCTTCATCGTTGACTTATCGTCGAATCATTTATTCAGAATGGGTATATACCTAGCCTTTCCGAATAACCAGCGTATATAATAAACAAGTGTTACAAAAACACAATATATGCCTCATTCCAATCCAGAATATTCTTTTATTCAAATACTCATATCATTTAGGAAAGGTTCCCATTAATTTTATCAAAGATAAAGACTTTAAATTTATTCTTTAATTTAACTTTGGATATCAATTCAAACCATATTAAGGTTTTCCAAACTAGTCGGGATTAACGCACCTTACCGAAGCAATCATTTGTTTAATTTCCCTTTCCCAATCCCAACCTATTCATCCAATGGAGCAAAACTAGTCATACCCCATATCTAGCACCATGGTTTTATCGGTAAATTTAATTACCATTTCCCGCTCAAATCTAATTAAAGATTCATTAAAACTCCACTTAGTTTATTCTTCCCAAAAATCAATATTAATGATTATATAACTTGACAAATCATATCCTATTTTTAACTGGGTTAAAGAACTAATGTCATTCAAAACACAGTTCATGAAAAACCCAATTCACATTCCATTAATTATGGAATCCCCACGGAAAAACAAATCAATATATAATCGATATCAATTTCCGTATCCAACTAATAATATAAATGGAATAACGGCAAAGCTTTTTAAATTCCATAGGTATTAACATTATCCCTCCACAGAAGTTCACTTCGATATTATCAAACCGAATTCCATTAAATTCCAATTTAATATATTAATTGGAAAACTTTACTTTGGAAAATTCCCGTTAAATCTTAATAAAAAGATTTATAAATTCCAAATCCCACTTCACTGTAAATCGGGTTAAAGAATGAATGTCGTTAAAAACACATTTCACTTCACATTCAATTTTCAGTTCCAACTAAATGTTAATTAATTGGTAATTCTTCTTTAAATCTTAATTAAAAGATTTATTCTTTTCACACGGGGTTTAAGAAGAGTGTTACTGAAGACCCCATCCCATCAGTCTCTAATAGTAATTTAGTAAGAGAACAATTCCCTAAGTATTAATCCCGAAGGCCGAAACAACATCAGATCAATACCCAGGAAACCATTCAACTTAGCTAATCTCCAGTTAGTTTCTAATTTTCTTAACTCCATTGGGTTTAAGAATAGTATTATTAAAGACACCATTCATGACAAACCCAAAATCTCATTCCATTGTTAATGGGTTAAAGAACAAGTGTTATTTAAATCACCGTTCACGATAAACCCAAAACCAATTTCAATTCAATTCCTATTAAATATCAATTAATTGGAAAACTCCTTTAAATCTTATTTAAAAGGTTTATTCTTTTCTCATTTGGTTTTAAGAATAGTATAATGAAGACAACGTTCACAACAAACCCAAAATCCAATTTGATATTAAATACAAGGCTCTGAATAGAAAATATATCGGCTTATATTCAATATCAAATTCTCAAATGAACAAATATCGTATTGGAATAACGATACATATATCTTCCAAATTCCTCCACAATACCTGTATAATCACGGAATCGAATATCGAAATATTCCGAAGATAATTTCGATTCAAATCCATTCCAATTCATATATTGGAAATTCTGGTTATTTTTAAAAACATTTCAAATCCAATTTATTTATTTAAAAATATTGGATTTATAATTCTAGTTCAAAACTAGTTCATTTCGATAAAAATATATTTTTATTTTTTCAAATATGGAATTTTTCATCCCAATTCTTTCGAAATCATTTATTATGATTTTACACAAATTATTGACATTTTTAATAATTTTCTCAAGGCACGTACAGTCGATTTCCAAAAACGGTCATCGAACTGCACTTACAACAACCTTTTCCAAATTTGATATGGACATAATTCCAAATCCACCCGTTAGATTTCAAATCTCTCTTATTCGTTAGAAAGCTCTTTTCGATATGAACCTAAGGTTCTGGTTTTAGGAGAATCCGACAGTCAGATCTCCCGTAATGTCCGTTCAAAGTCAATGTCGAAATTCGCGAACTGCCGCGGCGCGGCGCATTCTATTCGGGCCACTAAATATATATAATATATATATTATATATATATATAATATATATATTATATATATTTCGTCGATTTCCATTCAAATCATACTTTATAAATCGTTTTAAATTCGTTTTCAAAACGATTTCAACTTCATATTCAATTTCAAATCAAAATTGAATGCTCCATATCATCGATATATAAATGATAGTATTTTCAAACATTAGATTTTCAAATCACTTCCTTTTCGATATTCATTATAAAAATGAATAAAATCGATATAAATACCGTTCACGTCCAAATGGCGTTAATCTAATCAACACGGCTTTATATATTTAAATAAATTCGTATTCATCCTAAATCGTACACCAAAATCACATTTTGATCCATTGCTGAATATTATTTTAAAATATTCATTATTTTAAAATATTCATTATTTTAAAATATTCCTTCTTTCTGAACTGGAATCTTACACAGTCAATTATCATATAATGTTGATTATATGGATTCCATACAACACATGTATCGGACAACAATGATAAACAATCAACCATCATTCAGAGCGCATTCTACACTGCATAAGCATTAAATATAAATATTTAACGCTTACAACATCTGTCAACCAATCGATCGACATAAAACTAAACAATTGGGATTAGTGTACGCCAAATATCATCCCAATACCCGCTTCGGGTTTCAACCAACAAATACCGAATATTATTTGGGCAGTTGGTCGATGTGTAAAATTTATCGTTCCAATCCATATCAGCCAAATGTGTGTACATAAACAAATAATCCGATTTGTAAATGAATATTTATTTCAACTCATGAATATTTTTATACAATTCATTTATAAAATAAAAATGATATTTTTATTGTTCTAACACTTTATTCTACACATGAATATTTTATATTCTTCATTTCACGTCACAATCATCAACCACAATGCAATACAATCAAACAAGTCGTCCATGGTTTGTGGACGACGGTGTCGGATGCTGCTAAGCACCGTCCACATCCTACTATATATTTTAACTAGAAAATAAAATTAAAGTGAGAAGTTTTCACCTTTTGGATCCACTACGTAATTCTTTAACTGGCGGATTTTTTCGTTGCGCTCCGTTTTGTCGCTTTCTCGTACTTAAATTCGCCTCTTTAGCTCTAGAATTTGCATACGGCCTCCAATCATCACCAAACTTTGTCACTAGCCTAAACTCATCATTCCGGACAAATTTTTCCTAGTGAACTTTCTTCCAAAATTGCACCAATTTGCCAGAAATTGCGAAAAACAGCAGCAGGTCTGTTAACTTCGGACACGATTTCCGGACAGCTACGCAATCCAAAATAGGACTTCCATATACTAAATCGAAGAGAAAATCATGCTCTTCGATTTTGGTACTGTAGATTTTTGGTCAAAAGCGCACCGTTTGAGAGTTATTGGCGAAATAGTGACAGGGTGTTTTATGCAAAACGGGATTTTTGGAGAAAAATGAGTTTTTGGACTTGGCGGGGCCCACGGCCAAGAGGAGGGTGGCCATAGGCGGCGCCGGACCTGAATCAGGAGGGGGAGGCGGCGGCAAGGTGGTGGTGGCAGTGGAGGGGCGCGTGGAGGCGGGTTGGGCTGATTTGGGGGTTTAGAGATTCCAATTCGAAGAGAGAAAGAGGAGGAGAGAGAGGAGAGGAAGAAGAGGAGGAGAAGGGGAGGAGGAGGAGGAAGAAGTGGCAGCGGTGCTGACATGAGGGGGGTGCTGGTTTCAGCCGCGCCTTTTTTTTATTTCCATCGAGAGCGACGAGAGAGAAAGAGGAAGAAGGGGAGAGGGTTTGACCAATATATATAATTAATTTTATTCAAAAAAGTTAATTTTTCATTCGAACTCCAAATGGAACCCAACAACTATTGCCCCTAGCTAAATACCCCTATTTTGGATACAATGGGATATGTCTCGTTTAACAGTTCGACTGTTTCGATTAGTTTTTCTTTAAATTAAAATATAAATCAATATATGAATTTAAACGTACATTTTAATTTACCGGGGCCACATACTGGCTCCAAAAATTCCAGAAAAATAAATCTAGCTTTGTTTTGACGATACGGTCCTAACAAAACTAATTTAATCGAATTTGGAGACCTTTTGAAAAATGGTCATTTTCAAGTCGATTAAATTCCAACTGAAATTACCAAACACATTTTCTTTTGCCACGCTCACATGTTAATTCCAAAAATTATGAAAATTGGAATCTAGCAATAATTTAAAATTCCGAATCCAACAAAAGTGGTCTCATTGAAAACGGAGGTCATTTGCAAAATCTCTATTTTTAAGGGCTAAAATTCCATAGCGACTATTCTGAATTTTCAACTGGGCATAACTTTTTATTCCCGCTATGAAATTTCAATTTTTCAGATTCGTTGGAAAGGTATTTTCAATGGATTCTAATATTTTTTGTTTCACTAAAATCCAGTTTATTTTGAATCCTGCACATTCGTTTGAAATTTGAAATTGAATTTTCAAACAACCGCGCCATTTACATTTCCTTTTATAACTGAAATAAATAATTATATTCTAACTTCAATTTTAATAAATATATACGTACTAATTCTATTCAAAAATTAATTTCTCGTCATTATTATTTAAAATAAATCATTTTAAATACTCCAAATTCATTAAAATTGCTAAAATAAAAAATTTAAATTGATTCTGATTTTTCGGGTTGTTACAATCTCCCCCACTTAAAATCTTTACGCCCTCGAAAAGGAACGGAGCTGAAATTTGTTTAACAAATCAACTCAACTTTCATTTTGACTTTCATTCTTCAACTTTTCAGTTTCTAAGAATTTCTAGTTTTTCAAAAATTTGGCTAACACACTAAATTTTCGAAAAATTTCGCCATAACCTCCTTTGTACGGGGAGTACCAGGAAAATCCCCAAACCGCCACAAAGGCCCTCTCATCTCAACAAGAAAAAGAAAAAGCCGAGCGGCTAGCCAATCGGCTCATAAAATCATCCAAATCCAATAAATTTGTAAACATGCACCTATTTGTCGAGCATACAATTTTATTCCTCTTCTCTAGCCTCCTTGTTATGACTTGTTCACACATATATATGTACATACATGCAATTTCAAACAATTTTCAATTCGGTTCAATATTTTGATTTGATTTAGCTAATGGTTCAAAATTTACAAACAAATAATCAAACAACACAATCAACAATCAATTAGTTGATTAGTTTTTCAAATGCATAACTTTAATATATCTTCAAAAGTCATATTTTTGATGCCAAATCACAACAATAACCTATCTAGTTTTGGTTCTCACACCAGTCAATTGGAAATATATAGACATCCCACTTTCAAAACTCGAATATAAATTCTGATGATGTACATACTATAGTGATCATCAGAACCATCGTCGGGCGGCTAGATTGTGATTCTATATATATCCAGTATATTAAAACTTCGAATATACGTTTGCAAGGTGTATATGCAAAATCTTTGTATATTGGATTGTCCAAATTCAGTACAAATAAATATTCAAATACGTTGAATAAGGTTTGAATTTTCAAAACAATATTTGTTTTTAATTTTAATTTTAAAACACTACTCGTGACACCCGTTCTAGGATACTACTGATCCTATCTCTAACGAGTCATTCCCATTGGATATTACTGATCCAATCTCTGATGAATTATTTCATTTGGTTCTAATGTGTCTTCTTCTCGAGCTCTGTAAACCAAAGCTCCGATACCAAACTGACGCAATCCAAACTTCCCCGTAAAGGAAAGCCCGGATTGAGTTGAGAACAGGACAAATCAGAACACAAACAGAAGAACATTTCATTGCTTATTACAACAATTTACATCGGAGTACAAGAACATAACAAAGTATGAATAAATATTATATATTTGATAAACATCAGAGATTTAAATTATATTTAAATACATAGAAGCGGAAAAATAATACAAAACACAACTGAAAGAAATGCACGGACACAGAGCTTTCTGAATATCCCTTCGGCTATAAACCAGGATCCTGTGAATATAAATCTGCAAAAACAAAACTACTAGTTGTCCGTGTGGAAAATATGGGCACCCAGAGTTTAGGTTAAAATAATAAACTCTAGGTCAGTCATGTAACTGGTGTGAGAACTAAAACAGTTATTTAAAACTTTCCTTTAGAAATAAGGTAAATCAAGGGACCATGTCGTATAATACGGAACGGGTTTCCTCCCAAGAATACCAGTGCATAGAATAAAGGGCGCAATGATTTTTGGAAAATGAAGCTATTATAAGACCCATGTCCCATCACACAATGCAACGCAAGCCGGAGGATAGGGTTTTCCCTCATAATAGCCAAACATGCTTGGTACGTTTAAAACAAATCATTTTGATACCATTATAGTGTAAAGTGTATGAAAACAACTTCAAATATAAATGTATCAATCATAGACGGCATAGTTCCCCATACCACTATGTCGCTATGCTAGGCTCTACAAATAAAACCGAATGTCACGTATTGGAAATTGTATTTTCGTCATGAGTCTAGGCAAGGGATGTACTCCTTTCCGCTTCGAGACACTCTAGCAAGTGCCTCAGGACTACACACTTTGGGAAACCCTGGATCCTGCAGTGTCGGTCCACACTTACATTAGTGGATTAGTTATTCCTGAACATACGTTTTCCGGTCCTATAGGACCTATCCATCGGCTCCGTAGAGACCGATATATCTGAGGCGCATCGCATTCCAACAACCACATAGGTAAAAATATAACAATGTCAGGGCGTCCAAAACCCTGACACCACCCACAGCTAGAAAGAAACGTCATGTTCTCTCTGCGTTCCCTTATCCCGTTTTAGACTCATACCGAGGTGTGAGGTCCGCAAACTAACGCTATACACAAAGCTATGTTGTATTAAAGTCGTGTTTTGACCATCAACCACAAGACTCTGCTTTTTAATAGAAGCCTTGATCATTTGCATCTCAACATGCCACACAGGCAATTCATGCCATGCGACTGATAACTATCAATACATAACCTCTGAGCTCGTGCGTCTCAGAGAAGGGCGTTAAGCAAGAGAATAAATTCTCCACCGCCAAACAGATATATATTCACACAGAATAAAATCCAATGCCAGACACACATCCATTTACAAGTTCATTCTGGGTCTGAACGAAACCGGAGGCACCTTATTCCTCGTCCCATACGTCCAATACAGGAGAGAGGTCCTTGCATATACGGTCGATCCCCAAGTATGTCTGGACGATAACCACTTATTACCTCATCTTAGGTGTACAGCCCAATCAAGACATCATTAATCATTCAAACGATGTGAAGACCTCCGGTCTTCAACCACCGTCTTCATCGTCGATTTATCGTCGAATCAGTTACTCAGAATGGGTATAAACCAGGCCTTTCTGAATAATCCGCGTATATAATAAACAAGTGTTATAGAAACACAACATACGCCTCATTCCAATCCAGAATATTTTTTATTCAAATATTCATATCATTGGGGAAAAGTTCCCATTAATTTTATCAAAGATAAATTCTTTAAATTTATTCTTTAATCTTCCTTTGGATATCAATTCAAACCATATTGAGGTTTTCCAAACTAGTCGGGATTAACGCACCTTACCAAAGTAATCATTTGTTTAATTTCCCAATCCCACCTATCGTCCCATGGAGAAAAACTGGTCATACCCCATATCTAACACCATAGTTTTATCGGTAAATTTAATTACCATTTCCCGTTCAAATCTAATTAAAGATTCATTGAAACTCCACTTAATTTTAATCTTCCCAAAACTCAATATTAATGATTATATAACTTGGGAAATCATATCCTGTCTTTAACTGAGTTAAAGAACTAATGTCATTTAAAACATGGTTCACAATAAACCCAATTCACATTCCATTAATTATGGAATCTCCATGGAAAAACAAATCAATATATAATCGATATCAATTTCCGTATCCGACTAATAATATAAATGGAATAACCGCAAAGCCTTTTAAATTCCTTATGTATTAACAGTCTTCCTTAACAGAAGTTCCCTTCGATTATTATCAAATCGAATTCCATTCAGTTCCAATTTAATATATTGAAATGGAAAACTTTGCTTTGGAAAATTCCCATTAAATCTTAATAAAAAGATTATTAGATTCCAAATCCCATTTCACTGTAAATCGGATTAAAGAACAAATGTCCTTAAAAACACAGTTCACAATAAGCCCAATTCACATTCCATTTTCAGTTCCAATTAAATGTTAATTAATTGGTAATTCTTCTTTAAATCTTAATTAAAAGATTTATTCTTTTCACACGGGTTTAAGAACAGTGTTACTGAAGACCCCATCGCATCAGTCTCTAAACGTAAATTAGTAAGAGAATAATTTCCTAAGTACTAATCCCGAAGGCCGAAACCAACATCGGATCAATACCTAGGAAACCATTCAACTTAGCTAATCTCCAGTTAGTTTCTAATTTTCTTAACTCCATTGGGTTTAAGAACAATATTATTAAAGATACCACTCACGACAAACCCAAAATCTCATTCCATTGTTAATTGGGTTAAAGAACAAGTGTTATTTAAAACACCGTCCATGATAAACCCAAAACCAATTTCAATTCAGTTCGAATTAAATATCATTTAATTGGTAAACTCCTTTAAATCTTATTTAAAAGATTTATTCTTTTCTCATTTGGGTTTAAGAACAGTGTCAATGAAGACACCATTCATGACAAACCCAAAATCCAATTTGATATTAAATACAAGGCTCTGAACAGAAAATACATCGGCTTATATTCAATATCAAATTCTCAAATCAACAAATATCGTATTGGAATAACGATATATATATCTTCCAAATTCCTCCACAATATCCATATAATAAAGGAATCCAATATCGAAATAGTCCGAAGATAATTTCGATTCAAATCCATTCCAATTCATATATTGGAAATTCTGGTTATTTTTAAAAACATTTCAAATGCAATTTATTTATTTAAAAATATTGGATTTATAATTCTAGTTCATAGCTAGTTCATTTCGATAAAAATATATTTTTATCTTTTCAAATATGTAGTTTTTCATCCTAATTCTTTCGAAATCATTTATTATGATTTTACACAAATTATTGATATTTTTAATAATTTTCTCAAGCCCATACAGTCGATTTCCGTAAACAATCATCGAACTGCACTTACAACGACCTTTTACAAATTTGATTTGGACATAATTCCAAATCCAACCTTTAGATTTCAAATCTCTCATATTCTTTAGAAAGCTCTTTTCGATACGAACCCAAGGGTTCCAGTTTTAGGAGAATCCGATGGTCGGATCTCCCGTAATGTCTGTTCGAAGATAATGGTCGAAATTCGCAAACTGCCGCGGCGCGACGCATTCTATTCAATCCATTAAATATATATATATATAATATATACATTATATATATTTCGTCGATTTCCATTTAAATTGTATTTTATAAATCGTTTTAAATTCGTTTTCAAAAACGATTTCAACTTCATATTCAATTTCAAATCAAAATTGAATACTTCATATCATTGATATATAAATGATAGTATTTTCAAATATTAGATTTTGAAATCACTACCTTTTCGATATTCATTATAAAAATGAATAAAATCGATATAAATACCGTTCACGTCCAAATAGCGTTAATCTAATCAACACGGCTTTATATATTTAAATATATTCGTGTCCATCATAAATCGGATCAAAATCACATTTTGATCCATTATTGAATATTATTTTAAAACATTCATTATTTTAAAATATTCGTTATTTTAAAATATTCCTTCTTTCTAAACTGGAATCAGACACAGTCAATTACCATATAATGTTGATTATATGGATTGCATACAGCACATGTATCGAACAATAATGATAAACAATCAACCATCATCCAGAGTGCATTCTACACTGCATAAGCATTAAATATAAATATTTAACGCTTACAGTAGTTGTCAACCAATTGATTGACATACAACTAAACAATTGGGATTAGCATACGTCAAATATCATCCCAATACCCATGTGCGGTTTCAACCAACAAATACTGAATATTATTTGTGCAGTTGGGCGATGTGTAATATTTATCGTCCCAGTCCATATCAGTCAAATGTGTTTACATAAAATAATCGTCTGATTTGTAAATGAATATTTGTTTCAACTCATGAATATTTTATACAATTCATTTATACAATAAAAACAATATTTTTATTGTTCTAACACTTTATTCAACACGTGAATATTTTATATTCTTCATTTCACATCACAATCATTGTAATGGATGGGATTTTCGACCCAGAAAATCAACATAAATACACTGTCAATTTCTCGAGCATCGAAAATACCAGAACATTAATAGAAGAATTAAGAGGATGAGATAGAAAAGATAGAACTAATAGAATAGAAGAAGAAGAAGAACACACTGAACAGAATCACAGTAAACACGAAAACTCACAGCGGAATAAAATGTATTATATAACACTTTGAATTACAAATCTGAATTTGTACTTACATATCATATCAGAGACTACTCATATACATCACAGCGGAAATAATCTCTATATAACTAATGGTGAAGTCTCCTGCTTTGAGCTCCTCCAAGTGTATCTGTAAAAGCCTGAAACACTTGACTGCTCGAACAAATTTAGGCACCCAAGAGTTTAGGGAAAACAAACAAAATAAACTCTAGGTTAGTCATGGGACTGGTGTGAGTAAATTCCAACAATACTGTTTAACTTTGAAAACCCTTACTATAATCCAAAATATCTTTGATATCAAATCCAGTGATATTATGATAATGTCTAAGCAAATAAATATCCAAGTAGCAGAACGCTTGCATCTCACGTTCCATATATATAGTATAAAATCATAAACCGCAGGGCGCTTATTGGAGATTGGATTCCAACAGACAAGGTATGGGAGCACCTTTCGAATAGTGTACTCTAGAGGGGATACACTCAGGGTTCAACAAGAACGTCTTGCAACCCGGCCACACATGACCGCTCACTCATTTAGCTTGAGTGTCACGAATATATTACCACCACGGTTGTAGGCCATCCAACCGTCATCCGAAGATACAGAATTGAAAAGAAGATAAATTATGAATTTTCTCTTGATCGGTGACAATACACCACGCTTGGGGATGACCCAACTATCCATGTTGCCTAGCCCAACTTTTGTTACTTCCTGGTTGTGAGGCAAGAGGCTACGTCTATCTTCAGAACATCTGATCACCATTCACTTTGAATGCCACATCGTCAAATCCGTAATCACATATTGATTACACAAATGCACACTGGGTGTAGAATAAAGAGAAGTTACCTTCCCCCCACCAACTTGGTATATTCGTACAAATCAACGGCGTGACCGTTGGAAATACTCTGTCAGACACTCATCCATACAAGTTGTCCTGGGACTGGAAAAACAGAAAACACCATTCTGGAACTGGACGACCCTTGCATTTATCTTCGTCTTCAATTAACTTCAGCATATCTAATTCGCAGCGCTTATTCCTATACGGAGTGGTTTCCGGATAATATATCCAACCGGTCTCTCCATATCGACAACGATGGTCAAAACACTTCGATAGTCGGTTATTTAACTATCGAAGTAAAAACAAGCATCCATTCAGAAACACTGGCCCTTTTATTTAATACTAACTTTCTAGTTTCCCATATTTTTATAAACTCTTCCTTACTTCCCTTCACTTCTACTCTATTAGTTCCTCGTTATAAATCGGTAAGTGAATAAATTTCTAAGTATCAACCCCGAAGGCCGAAACCAACATCAGATTGACGCCTCGAAAGTTACTCAACTCAACCAACGTACAACGGGTTCTAATTTCTTTAAAACTATATCACTTTCCTTATCATGCTCAGTATATCTTTTTAAAACATTATAACTTATCGACTCACTTTAAAACCGTTATATTTTAACTAATGCAATACACTGCTATATTTTCCTTTATAACTAATGCAATACGCTGCTATATTTCCCTTTATACCTAATGCAATACGCTGCTATATTCTCTTTTATAACTACTGCAATATGCTGTTATATTCTCTTTTATAACTACTGCAATACGCTACTATATTCTCTTTTATAACTACTGCAATATGCTGTTATATTCACTTTTATAACTACTGCAATATGCTGCTATATTCTCTTTTATAACTACTGTAATACGCTGCCATATTCCCATTTCATTTGATATACTCTGTTTCTAAGTCAGGTTCTTATTAAATCAATATCAAGTTTATAACTAAATATTGATTTCATATCCTATTATAATTTGCCGTTTTAAATCTAAATATCAGCTATCCTATCAGATTTTAATAATTTACTTTATTACGTTCGACATCATCGAATTTTAGTTCTAATTCCTAATAATGTTATTTAGGTTTAGACCGTGTATATATAAATAATATAAACAACCAATACATACAAATATTGAGGAATCCGGTTTGATTCCTCTAACCAGTTTCCTATATCCACAGCTGTTAGCCATAATAAATATCATCAATTTCATATCATTATGAAATATCAGTGTTCAATCATCAGTTTAGATATATAACGGTGTATATTATTTCAACCAACTTAATCGTAATCTACCTAAACGGCAATCACACAACATTCAATCAATATTAAAATATAATTAGAATAATTTAAAATAGATCAGAGTCAGTGAATTTACTCACCTTCGCGCGTTAACCGTTAAGCAACGATTTGCGTCAGTCCAGTATCGCACATTCAACCCCATTACAGTGTGTTTAAACCATCTTCTCTAGTAAATATTTCGAACACCGCATTCATTCACCGACAAGCTCCACGTCCATTACCTCATGTCTATTTCCTCCATTCACGAATACAACTGTTCCCCTAGATTGCCAGTGACCATCAACGCAAGCATGATCACTTCGTTAGTCACCCTCACTGTCTCGCACACCCCCACGCCCAGACAACTCCTTCATCACACACTAACAGGTCACTCTGCACTTACTTCCACCGCGTCTGTCCATGCACACTACAACATTTCTTTCTTCCCAATCATCAAAACATTCGCTCCCACTCTTCACCATTCTTCTTTTAGTCACTCCTTTTCACAGTTGCACACATGTCCAGATCTTTCACTCCCCTTTCACCTTTCACCTTTCTACAAAATATCGCCCTTACTTTTCTCCCCTCAAACTTACTCATCAACGTCCTCACCATTTTCAGCGGTCATCCCCTTTTTGAACTCATGTGTGCCCTTCTCTTCAGTAAGTTCAAGTCCATGAAACTGCATATTACTAATACTTAGGCCCACGCAAGCTGCTAATCTTCACACCTCTTTCTTCGAACACCGCCCTCCTCTCTTTAACTCCATCGAACGAAGACAGAACCCCCGCCTCAACCGCGCATGTACTCCTCCTCCAAGCATCTTCCTTCCCAAACCTTTATACTGCATCCAGTTCCTTGATATATTTTAGTTTTTAGGATTTACAGAAAGAAAGAAGGGGAAGAAGAGCGGTTTGATGAAGGGGAAATTGATGAGGCGGTGAGCTTTACTTATAGTTGAGAAGACTTAGGACTGAAGGTATTACGGTATAGGTAGCCATGTTCGTAGGCATTACTTACGTACTGTTTTAGTTCGAGTTTTCACATCACTTTTAGTCTGTAGTCTTTGGTAAGGTAGGCAGTACGAATAGAAACTTAATGGCAAAGTATGAGTATTAAATTTACTTGATTTGTCCTGTGTAGCCTTCGTGAAAACATATAGTTGGTAGCAGGCATGAACACAGGGTAGGCATGTTCTTTAGTTAGTAGAGTAGCTACTATTTACCGTATGCCTACATTACTTGATGGCTAAGAAGCTAGAACGTGCTACATCATAGGGTATGGGTTTGTGGTTGGATTTAATGTAAGGGTATGGTCTGATGAAGCTAAAACGTGGGTGTGCCATAGCAAACGAGAAAGGTAGATGATAGGGTAGATGGTTGGTTAGGGTAAAAATGTTGTTTGCTTTTGTCTGTTTAATTTCCCATTTCAGATGGAAAGGTGACAATTCCCTTAAATGCAGTGTACCTCATCACATAACATTTTATTCACGTCTAAGCTGCTACGGACTGAAGTAAGAGTGCAGTCGTGCTCAATGAGGTGTCACGGTCCCAAAAATATAATAATACCGGTAGATCCGCTCATATTTTGAAAATCCCGAAATACCGATACAGGGTGCACAATTCTCCAAATAAAAAGTTGCATACTTAATTAATTAAAAATTACAGTAAAATTCTAAAAATTAAATTATCGCTGTGTCTCAAAAGAACCTCGTCCCGATTTGCAACCGATATCAAGTTATATTCAAATAACCATTACGGTCGATATACGATTTCACATCGACTTTTTGAATATTTGATTTGGACATATCTTGCAGTCTGTATGACAAAATCATGATTTTTCACTTCTGTTTGAGAAATATAGTTCAGCAGATTCCAACGCTTCTCGTTCCAAAGAAATCCGATTCAAAATGAGTCCGGTACACTCAGTTGAAGTTCAGAACGTTAAATTACGAACTGCAGGGTCGTTCTGAGCTCGATTATAATTAATATATATATTTATATATACGTTCAACTTCGTTTTAATTAATATATAAATCCATTTATATTCAGCATTCAATATTTAAACTGATTTAAATATTCAAATACACACCGACAAAATGCGGGACGTTACAGTCCTTCCCCCTTAAAATAATGTGGATATTTGTTTCAAGGACACATTTTAAAATAAAATTAGATCTAAGGACAAGCTACTTTCGTAATGTAAATCAAGGACAACTTTCATGATTTAATTGAAAAATGTCCAAATATTTTAAACTAAGGACACACATTACATTTAACAAATAATAAAAACTAATACAAAAACCCTTTTCTTTGATTATAAGATTAAAAACTAATAAAAATTAATTATGAAATGTTTTTGGTATCATAAATATAGGAGAAAATGAGTATAAAAAAATGCAGGACGGAAAGCTATATGCATATAGCTTCGTTATTTACGATATAGCTTTTCTCTGGTGCAAATGTGATTAGCTTTAAAATGACTTAATTTTGTATTTGAGTGATACAATATAAAGCTATATTTTTAAGTAATAAAGCTATATTCACTTAGCTTTCCGAGTTGAATATTTATATACGTTTATAATAACATCAATAAACTAAAATAATTTTGAAATCACTTTTTTTTCTTTCAATTTTAAGGTAAATCATTTATTTTTTAATTAATTTAGTAATCATGATAAAATTAAAGTGAACTTCATGTTGATATAATACAACTTGGTCTTTGTCCTTCATTTAATTATCAAACTTAGTTGTCCTTTGATCTAATTTTTTTGAGGAATGTGTCCTTAAAACCAAATACCCCTAAAATAATTTTGTCCTCGAAATTGCTAAGATAGAGAAAATGCTACAATCTCTGTTGTAAACAGGTTAAAAATCTTTTTGGTTTACTTCAAAATTTCAATTTCAATTGAATTGATTAATTCCAATTAAAATATTAATTCCTTCTTATTTTGAATATTTTCAAAATTCTGAAAATTTCCTAACAGCTCAAAATTTTCAGAGGATCTTGCCAGCATCTCCTCTGCACAACTCACTCGGCACAACTACAACTCGCCTCTCTGGACTTTTCCTTCTCTGTTGGGCATTCAACTCTATTTCTGTCATCTGTTATCAAACCATCATATACCCAACATCTCCAATCAATTTATTCTTCATTCCAATCATTTGCATATTCCAAGCCAAATTTCTGTTTCAACTCCAGTTCTATTCACTGATTTATTTCTCAAATCAGTTATCTTCATCTCCAAGTTTAAAATTCGATTCTTATTCTCCAAGAATCAATTCATTTTTATAACTCGAATTTCCAATATTTCTCTTTTACAATCTCCATTTTGGATTGTTCCAAATTCAGTCCAGTTTTGTTTATCTTAGTTTAAATTCCACTTTTACCCTTTTAACTTCATAGGTTAAATCTTTATTTCAGAATTCAAATTCCTGGGTTTTATTTCAAATCAGTTTGAAATAATATATTTGCATATAATAATGGTAATTCAAAACATTTGAATTCTTGACACTTGTTTCCTTAAAATAATTCAAACAAAGTTTTGGGTAGTAATCCGTCACTTACCAGCTCGAAAATGAACACCGATAATGTCGCGATCATCATCGGAATTTATTTTCCAATCATCGAAGTGAGGTGAATACTATATTACTTTAAAAACTCATTTATAATCATTATATTTTTGAAACTACTTCAAAATATCTTTCACAGCACTTGGAAAACAAATTTTCAAATCTCCCAGGATTTTAAAATTCACATATATTTAATTCCAAACATTATTTCCAGCTCTTTACCAAGTTTCTAGAGTTTTATTTCAATTCTAGTTTTAAATTCAGATTTAGTTCTTCTAATTTTTCATATTATACTTATATAATATTTCGATTTGGTTATTTATATAACCAACTCAGTTATAATCCTTATTCGATCATAATTTTACCCAACTTATTCCATATATATTAGATAATTTCAAATATATATGCTTTCTTTATATCAAAATATATTTTTGGGAAAAATTATTTTATGTAACAACCCGAAAATCTGAGCCAGTTTAAATTTTTTGTTTTGGCAACTTCGACGAATTTTGAAGATTTAAAATGAATTATTTTAAATAATATCAATGAGAAATTTATTTTGAATATAAGTAGAATGTATATATTATATACGTCGTCGTTAGAATATAAATATTTATTTATATATATAAAAGGAATTGAAAATGGCGCGGTAGTTCGATAATTCGATTTCAAACTTCAATTGAATGTACCGGGTGCAAAATAAACCGGATTTTAGCGAAACC
The DNA here is from genome assembly GCA_030737875.1 of Allium sativum. Lineage (NCBI taxonomy): Eukaryota > Viridiplantae > Streptophyta > Magnoliopsida > Asparagales > Amaryllidaceae > Allium > Allium sativum. The sequence continues at coordinate 677,210,933 of CM060920.1, forward strand.
AAAAACATTAGGATCTAATTTAGAATATCTTTCCAACGAATCAGAAATAACAAATTTTCATAGCGGGAATCAAAAGATATGTCCATTTGAAAATTCTGAATAGTCGCTATGGAATTCAGGCCCTTAAAAATGGAAATTTTGCAAACGACCTCGGATTTTGACGAAACCACTTTTGTTGGATCCGTGATGTCAAATTATTGTTAGATTCCAAATTTCGTAATTTTTTGAATTAATATGTGAGCGTGGCAAAGGAAAACGCGTTTGACCAGTTTTAGTTGATTTTAATCGACTGGAAAATGGCCGTTTTTCCAACGGTCTCAGAATTCGACGAAACTAGTTTTGTTAGGACCGTATGGTCAATACAAAGCTAGAAAATATTTTTCTGGGATTTTTCGAGTTAGTATGTGACCTCAGTAAATTGAAATGCGCGTTCAAATTCAATATATAGAGTTATATGTTGATTTTGATGAAAACTGATAGAAATGATCGAGTCAGCTTATGATACATATCCCATTGTGTTCGGAATGGGGGCAATTAGCTAGAGGCGAAATCCATGTCGTTACATATGGTATCAGAGCTTTGGTTTAACTCAAATCTTTGGGGTACAACTCGTTTGAGCTGAACAAAAGACTCATCAGAGGTAGGATTAATAATGTCCTATAAAAGAATCCTTATTAGAGATAGAATCAGTAGCATTCTAGAATGAGTGACTCGTTAGAGATGGGGTTAGAAATGCCTTAGAATGAGTCGAGAGTTATTTGTTTATAAATAACGTATTTGTGATTATATATATAATCTGGTTTTAGGAAATATGATTTTTAAATATATAAAGTTATATATTTGAAAAATCTAATCAATTAATTGATTGTTGGTTGTGTTGTTTGATTATTAGTTAACTAATAAAATCAACATTTGAATTGAAGGAACCAATTAGGCCAAATTGTATACAAAGTGAACCAAATAGTAAACTGTATTGAAATTTTGTTGCAAATGCATGCATATACATGTACTTACATTGAACATGTCATAGCAAGGAGGCTAGAGCAGAGAATAAAATTTGTTTGCCCGACAAATAGGTACATATTTACTATAATTTACTGTTTTGTTTGGGTGATGATGATTTTATGAGCCTATTGGCTAGCCGCTTGGCTTTTTCTTTTTCTTTTTGAGATCAGAAGGCCTGTATGGCAATTTCGAGATTTTCTCATGGCTCCCGGTGTAGGGGAGGTTATGGCGAAACTTTTCAAAAATTCCGGGTGTTAGCCAAATTTTTGAAAATTCTCAGAAACTGAAAAGTTGGAGAATGGAAGCCAGATCGAACGTAGAGTTGATTGATCAAACCACTTTCGACTTTATTCCTTTTCGGGGACGAAAAGTTTTAAGTGGGGGATATTGTAACAACTCGAAAATCTGAGCCAGTTTAATTTTTTTTTTTTTTTTTGGCAACTTCGACGAATTTTGAAGATTTAAAATGAATTATTTTAAATAATATCGACGAGAAATTTATTTTGAATATAAGTAGAACGTATATATTATATACGTCATCGTTAGAATATAAATATTTATTTATATATAAAAGGAATTGAAAATGGCGCGGTGGTTCGATAATTCGATTTCAAACTTCAATTGAATGTACCGGGTGCAAAATAAACCGGATTTTAGCGAAACCAAAAACATTAGGATCTAATTTAGAATATATTTCCAACGAATCCGAAAAATCAAATTTTCATAGCGGGAATCAAAAGATATGTCCAGTTGAAAATTCTTAATAGTCGCTATGGAGGTCAGGCCCTTAAAAATGGAAATTTTGCAAACGACCTCGGATTTTGACGAAACCACTTTTGTTGGATCCGTGATGTCAAATTATTGTTAGATTCCAAATTTCGTAATTTTTCGAATCAATATGTGAGCGTGGCAAAGGAAAACGCGTTTGACTAGTTTTAGTTGATTTTAATCGTTGGGAAAATGGCCATTTTCCCAACGGTCTCAGAATTCGACGAAACTCGTTTTGTTAGGATCGTATGGTCAATACGAAGCTATAAAATATTTTTTTGGGATTTTTCGAGTTAGTATGTGACCTCAGTAAATTGAAATGCGCGTTCAAATTCAATATATAGAGTTATATGTTGATTTTGATGAAAACTGATCGAAACGATCGAGTCAGCTTATGATACATAACCCATTGTGTTCGGAATGGGGGCAATTAGCTAGGGGCGAGATCCGTGTCGTTACATTTTATTTACCCTTTTTTAAAACATACCATGTCGAATTACTCTGTTCAAGAGTTTAGAAACACCTATCGACGCAATTTGCATTACTGCTTTGACCAGAATTCATAAACCACTTGACTGACTAGTCAACCCAATATAAAACAGTTTTTATATTAGTTTACAAATACGCGCTCATATATATACACTCATACTCAATCTAGAGTATTACTAACTCCATCTCTATTGAGTTACGCCATAGAGCCAAGGTAATCACTTAACCTTCAGCTCTGATACCAACTGTAATGGATGGAATTTTCGACCCAGAAAATCAACATAAATACATTGTCAATTTCTCAAGCATCGAAAATACCGGAACATTAATAGAAGAATTAAGAGGATGAGATAGAAAAGATAGAACTAATAGAATAGAAGAAGAAGAAGAAACACTGAACAGAATCAGAGTAAACACGAAAACTCACAGCGGAATAAAATGTATTATATAACACTTTGAATTACAAATCTGAATTTGTACTTACATATCATATCAGAGATTACTCATATACATCACAGCGGAAATAATCTCTATATAACTAATGGTGAATTCTCCTGCTTGGAGCTCCTCCAAGTGTATCTGTAAAAGCCTAAAACACTTGACTTCCCGTACAAATTCGAGCACCCAAGAGTTTAGGGAAAACAAACAAAATAAACTCTAGGTCAGTCATGGGACTGGTGTGAGTAAATTCCAACTATGCTGTTTAACTTTGAAAACCCTTACTATAATCCAAAATATCTTTGATATCAATTCCAGTGATATTATGATAATGTCTAAGCAAATAAATATCCAAGTAGCGGAACGCTTGCATCTCATGTTCCATATATATAGTATAAAATCATAAACCGCAGGGCGCTTATTGGAGATTGGATTCCAACAGACAAGGTATGGGAGCACCTTCCTAATAGTGTACTCTAGAGGGGATACACTCAGGGTTCAACAAGAAAGTCTTGCAACCCGGCCACACATGACCGCTTACTCATTTAGCATGAGTGTCGCGAATATATTACCACCACGGTTGTAGGCCATCCAACCGTCATCCGAAGATACAGAATCGAAAAGAAGAACAAATATGAATTTTCTTTTGATCAGTGACAATACACCCTGCTTGGGGATGACCCAACTAGCCATGTTGCCTAGCCCAACTTTTGTTACTTCCTGGTTGTGAGGCTAGAGGCTACGTCTATCTTCAGAACATCTGATCACCATTCACTTTGAATGCCAAATCGTCAAATCCGTAATCACATATTGATTACACAAATGCACACTGGGTGTAGAATAAAGAGAAGTTACCCTCTCCCCACCAACTTGGTATATTCGTACAAAACAACGGCGTGACCATTGGAAATACTCTGTCAGACACTCGTCCATACAAGTTGTCCTGGGACTGGACAAACAGAAAACACCATTCTGGAACTGGACGACCCTTGCATTTATCTCCGTCTTCAATTAACTTCAGCATATCTAATTCGCAGCGCTTATTCCTATACGGAGTGGTTTCCGGATAATATATCCAACCGGTCTCTCCATATTGACAACGATGGTCAAAACACTTCGATAGTCGGTTATTTAACTATCGAAGTAAAAACAAGCATCCATTCACAAAGACTGGCCCTTTTATTTAATACTAACTTTCTAGTTTCCCATATTTTTATAAACTCTTCCTTACTTCCCTTTACTTCTACTCTATTAGTTCCTCGTTATAAATCGGTAAGTGAATAAATTTCTAAGTATCAACCCCGAAGGCCGAAACCAACATCAGAATGATGCCTCGAAAGTTACTCAACTCAACCAACGTACAACCGGTTCTAATTTCTTTAAAATTATATCACTTTCCTTATCATGCCCAGTATATCTTTTTAAAACATTATAACTTATCGACTCACTTTAAAACCTTTATATTTTAACTAATGCAATACACTGCTATATTTTCCTTTATAACTAATGCAATACGCTGCTATATTTCCCTTTATACCTAATGCAATACGCTGCTATATTCTCTTTTATAACTACTGCAATATGCTGTTATATTCTCTTTTATAACTACTGCAATACGCTACTATATTCTCTTTTATAACTACTGCAATATGTTGTTATATTCTCTTTTATAACTACTGCAATATGCTGCTATATTCTCTTTTATAACTATTGTAATACGCTGCCATATTCCCATTTCATTTGATATACTCTGTTTACAGGTTCTTATTAAATCAATATCAAGTTTATAACTAAATATTGATTTCATATCCTATTATAATTTGTCGTTTTAAATCTAAATATCAGCTATCCTATCAGATTTTAACAATTTACTTTATTACGTTCGACATCATCGAATTTTAGTTCTAATTCCTAATAATGTTATTTAGGTTTAGACCGTGTATATATAAATAATATAAACAACCAATACATACAAATATTGAGGAATCCGGTTTGATTCCTCTAACCGGTTTCCTATATCCACAGCTGTTAGCCATAATAAATATCATCAATTTCATATCATTATGAAATATCAGTGTTAAATCATCAGTTTAGATATATAACGGTGTATATTATTTCAACCAACTTAATCGTAATCTACCTAAACGACAATCACACAACATTCAATCAATATTAAAATATAATTAGAATAATTTAAAATAGATCAGAGTGAGTGAATTTACTCACCTTCGCGCGTTAACCGTTAAACAACGATTTGCGTCAGTCCAGTGTCGCACGTTCAACCCCACTACAGTGTGTTTAAACCATCTTCTCTAGTAAATATTTTGAACACCGCATTCATTCACCGACAAGCTCTACGTCCATTACCTCATGTCTATTTCCTCCATTCACGAATACAACTGTTCCCCTAGATTGCCAGTGACCATGAAAGCAAGCATGATCACTTCGTTAGTCACCCTCACTGTCTCGCACACCCCCCACGCCCAGACAACTCCTTCATTACACACTAACTGGTCACTCTGCACTTACTTCCACCACGTCTGTCCATGCACACTACAACATTTCTTTCTTCCCAATCATCAAAAAATCCGCTCCCACTCTTCACCGTTCTTCTTCTTTTACTCACTCCTTTTCCCAGTTGCACGCATGTCCAGATCTTTCACTCCCCTTTCACCTTTCACCTTTCTACAAAATATCGCCCTTACTTTTCTCCCCTCAAACTTACTCATCAACGTCCTCACCATTTTCAGCGGTCATCCCCTTTTTAAACTCACATGTGCCCTTCTCTTCAGTAAGTTCACGTCCATGAAATTGCATATTACTAATACTTAGGCCCACGCAAGCTGCTAATCTTCACACCTCTTTCTTCGAACACCGCCCTCCTCTCTTTAACTCCATCGAACGAAGACAGAACCCCCGCCTCAGCCGCGCATGTACTCCTCCAAGCATCTTCCTTCCCAAACCTTTATACTGCATCCAGTTCCTTGATATATTTTATTTTTTAGGATTTACAGAAAGAAAGAAGGGGAAGAAGAGCGGTTTGATGAAGGGGAAATTGATGAGGCGGTGAGCTTTACTTATTGTTGAGAAGACTTAAGACTGAAGGTAGTACGGTATAGGTAGCCATGTTCGTAGGCATTACTTACGTACTGTTTTAGTTCGAGTTTTCACATCACTTTTAGTCTGTAGTCTTTGGTAAGGTAGGCAGTACGAATAGAAACTTAATGGCAAAGTATGAATATTAAATTTACTTGATTTGTCCTGTGTAGCCTTCGTGAAAACATATAGTCGGTAGCAGGCATGAACACAGGGTAGGCATGTTCTTTAGTTAGTAGAGTAGCTACTACTTACCGTATGCCTACATTACTTGATGACTAAGAAGCTAGAACATGCTACATCATAGGGTATGGGTTTGTGGTTGGATTTAATGTAAGGGTATGGTCTGATGAAGCTAAAACGTAGGTGTGCCATAGCAAACGAGAAAGGTAGATGGTTGGTTAGTGTAAAAATGTTGTTTGCTTTTGTCTGTTTAGTTTCCCATTTCAGATGGAAACGTGACAATTCTCTTAAATGCAGTGTACCTCATCACATAACATTTTATTCATGTCTGAGCTGCTACGGACTGAAGTAAGAGTGCAGTCGTGCTCAACGAGGTGTCACGGTCCCAAAAATATAATAATACCGGTAGATCCGCTCATATTTTGAAAATCCCGAAATACCGATACAGGGTGCACAGTTCTCCAAATAAAAAGTTGCATATTTAATTAATTAAAAATTACAGTAAAATTCTAAAAATTAAATTATCGCTGCGCCTCAAAAGAACCTCGTCCCGATTTGCAACCGATACCAAGTTATATTCAAATAACCATTACGGTCGATATACGATTTCACAGCGACTTTTGAATATTTGATTTGGACATATCTTGCAGTCTGTATGACAAAATCTTGATTTTTCACTTCTATTTGAGAAATACAGTTCAGCAGATTCCAACGCTTCTCGTTCCAAAGAAATCCGATTCAAAATGAGTCCGGTACACTCAGTTGAAGTTAAGAACGTTAAATTACGAATTGCAGGGTCGTTCTGAGCTCGATTATAATTAATATATATTTATATATACGTTCAACTTCATTTTGATTAATATATAAATCCATTTATATTCAGCATTCAATATTTAAACTGATTTAAATATTCAAATATACACCGACAAAATGCGGGACGTTACAATCATCAACCACAATGCAATACAATCAAACAAGTCGTCCATAGTCTGCAGACGACGGTGTCGGGTTCTGCTAAACACCGTCTACATCCTAATATATATTTTAACTAGAAAATAAAACTAAAGTGAGAAGTTCTCACCTTTGGGATCCACTCTGCCATTCTTTAATTGGCGAATTTTGTCGTCGCGCTCCGTTTTGTCGCTTTCTCCTACTTAAATTTGCCTCTTTGGCCCTAGAATTTGCATACGGCCTCCAATCTTCACCAAACTTTGTCACTAGCCTAAACACGTCATTCCGGAAAAAAAATTCCTAGTGGACTTTCTTCCAAAACTGCACCAATTCGCCAGAAATTGCGAAAAACATCAGCAGGTCCGTTAACTTCGGACGCGATTTCCGGGTAGTTCCGCAATCCAAAATAGGACTTCCATATACCAAATCGAAGAGAAAATCGTGCTCTTTGATTTTGATGTTGTGGATTTTTGGACAGAAGTGCACCATTTGAGAGTTATTGGCGAAATAGTGACAGAGTGTTTTATGCAAAACGGGATTTTTGGAGAAAATGGGTTTTTGGACTTGGTGGGGCACACGTCCAAGGGGAGGGTGGCCATAGGCGGTGCCGGACCTGACTGAGGTGGGGGAGGCGGCGACAAGGTGGTGGCGGCAGTGGAGGGGCGCGTGGAGCGGGTTGGGCTGATTTAGGGGTTTAGGGATTCCAATTTGAAGAGAGAAAGAGGAGGAGAGAGAGGAGAGTAGGAAGAGGAGGAGAGAGAGGAGAGTAGGAAGAGGAGGAGAAGGGGATGAGGAGGAGGAAGAAGTGGCAGCGGTGATGACGTGAGAGGGGCTCTGGTTTCAGCAGCGCGTTTTTTTATTTCCAACGTGGGTGACGAGTGAGAAAGAGGAAGAAGCGTAGGGGTTTTGACCAATATATATATAATTAATTTAATTTTTAATTCCAAAAAGTTTGTTTTTCATTTAAACTCCAAATCAAACCCAATGACTGTTGCCTCTAGTTAAATACCCCCATTCCGGACACAATGGAATATGTCTCGTTCTCCAATTCGACTATTTCGATTAGTTTTCTTTAAACTAAAATATAAATCAATATATTGAATTTAGACGTACATTTTAATTTACCGAGGCCACCGACTGACTTGAAAAATTCCAGAAAAATAAATCTAGCTATGTTTTGACAATACGGTCCTAACAAAACTAATTTTGTCGAATTTGAAGACCGTTTGAAAAATGGTCATTTTCCAGTTGATTAACTCCAAACTGAAATTACCAAACACGTTTTCGTTTGCTACGCTCACATGTTAATTCCAAAAATTCCAAAAATTGGAATCTAGCAATAATTTGATATTCCGGATCCAACAAAAGTGGTCTCATCAAAAACGGAGGTCATTTGCAAAATCTCTATTTTTAAGGGCTAAAATTCCATAGCGACTATTCTGAATTTTCACCCGGGCATAACTTTTTATTCCCACTATGAATTTTAATTTTTCAGATTTGTTGGAAAGATATTTTCAAATAGATTCTAATATTTTTAGTTTCACTAAAATCCGGTTTATTTTGAATCATGTGCATTCATTTGAAATTTGAAATCGAATTTTCAAACTACCGCGCCATTTCCTATTCCTTTTATAATTAAAATAAATAATTATATTTTAACTTTGATTTAAATAAATATATACGTTCTAGTTCTATTCAAAAATAAATTTCTCGTCGTTATTATTTAAAATAAATCATTTTAATTATTTAGAATTCATAAAAATTGCTAAAATTAAAAGTTTAAATTGGTTCTGATTTTTCGGTTTGTTACACATTACATCTGAGCCTTGCACTAATTAATGAAAGTAACCAAGAACACAACAAAAGTAACCAAGAACACAATAAATTTTCTTGTTTTAAATTCCTAGAATATTCAGGATTGCTGAGAACATTGCCTTCACTGTCAGTGATCATAACAAGGGTATGACAAGGGCATCTGAAACGACCCAAACTTGCCCGTAAGGGAAAGCCCTGATTGAGTTGAGAACATGACAAATCAGAACACGAACAATAGAACATTTCATTGTTGTTACAACAATTTACATCAGACTATGAATAAATAATATACATCGGAAAAATATCAGAGTTTAAAATAATTTACATAGAATCAAAAAAATAATACATAACACAACTGAAAGAGGTACACGGATACAATGCGTTCCGATTATAGCTCCAGTTGTAGACCCAGGATCATGTGAAAAGAAATATCTACGAAAACCAAAAACTACTAGCTGCCCATGTGGAAAATATGGGCACCCAGAGTTTAGGTTAAAACAATAAACTCTGAGTTAGTCATGGGACTGGTGTGAGAACTCAAAACAGTTATTTAAAACTTTACATTAAAATAGGGTAAATCAAGGGACCACGCCATATAATATGAAACAGGTTTTCTCCCAAGAATACCAGTGCATAAAACAGTTAATAAACAGTGCAATGCCTTTCAAAGAATGAAGCTATTATAAGACTCAGGTCCCATCATACAATGCAACGCAAACCGAAGGATTGAGTTTTCCCTTATAATAGCCAAAGTGCTTGGTACGTTTAAAACAAATCATTTTGATATTACTATAAGTGTATAGTGTCAAAATCACTTCAAATATAAATGTATCAGTCATAAACGGCATAGTATCCCATGCTACTATGTCGACATACAGGTTTACAACTAAAGCTGAAAGGTCACGTATTGGAAATTGGATTCCATCATGAGTTAAGGCTAGCGATGGCTCCTTCCGATTCGAGAAACTTTAGCAAATGCCTCAGGATTACACACTTTGGGCAACCCCGGGTTCCTGCAGGGCTGGTCCACACTTACGTTAGTTGATTAGTTACTCCTGAACACACGTTTCCCGGCCCTATGGGACCTATCCATTGGTCCCGTAGTGACCGATATATCCAAGGCGCCTCGTTATCCATCATCCACATAAGTAAAAATATAAATGCCTGGACTCCATACCATGACACCACCTCTAGCTAGAATGAAATGTCGTGTTCTCCCTGCGTCTCTGATCCCGTTTAAGACTCATACCGGGGTGAGGCTCGCAAATTAACGCTATACACAAAGCTATGCTATTTAAAGTCATGCTTTGATCATCAACCACAAGACTCTGCTTTTCAACAAAAGCCTTGAACATTTGCATCTTAGCATGCCACACTAACAATTCACACCATAAACTGATGTCTATCAATATATAACCTCTAAGCTCGTACGTCTTTGAGAAGGGTGTTAAGCAAGAGAATAAATTCTCCGCCACTAAACAAACATATATTTACTAGAAATCAGTCAATACAGAATGAAATCCAATGTCAGACACACATCCATTTACAAGTCTGTTCTGGGTATGAAGGAAACCCGAGGCACCTTATTCCTCGTCCCATATGTCCAATACAGGAGAGAGGCCCTCGCATATCCGGTTGATCTCCAAGTACGTCAGGACGATCACCACTTATTATACCAAATGTAACGACAAAGAATTTCGCTCGATCCGAATCGATTGCTAAACTGACCAAGACCGTTCGAAACCCCTGATTGTTTTGAGAACACGACAAATCAAAACACAAACAGAAGAACATTTCATTGTTTATTACAACAATTCCATCAGAATACAAGAATATACAAAGTATGAATAAATATTACACATTTGATAAATATCAGAGATTTAAATTGCATTTAAATACATAGCAGCGGAAAAATAATACAAAGCACAACTGAAAGAAATACATGGATACACGGCTTTCTGAGTACCATTCCAGCTGTAAACCAGGATCCTGTGAATATAAATCTGCAAAACCCAACCACTAGCTGCCCGTGCGGAAAATAAGGGCACCCAGAGTTTAGGTTAAAACAATAAAATCCAGGTCAGTCATGTGACTGGTGTGAGAATTAAATTGTTATTAATCTTTATTTTAAAGTTAGGTAAATCAAGGGACCACGCCATATAACACGGAATGAGTTTTGACCCCAAGAATATCAGTGCATATAACAACAGCGCAATGCTAAATAAAGAAAATGAAGCTATTATAAGACCCAGGTCCCATCACACAATGCAACACAAGCCGGAGGATAGGGTTTTACCTTATAATAGCCAAAGAATGCTTGATACGCTAAATTTCATCTTTTATTATTACTATAAGTGAAGAAAACAACTTCAAATATAAATGTATCAATCATAGACGGCATGGGTACCATATATCATGTCGCCATACTAGGCTCTATAAATAAAACCGAAATGTCACGTATTGGAAATTGGATTTCCGTCATGAGTCAAGGCAAGGGGCAAGCTCCTCTCCGCTTCGAGACACTGTAGCAAATGCCTCGGGACTACACACTCTGGGTAACCCCTGGATCGGTTGGGCCGGTCCTCTCTTACGTTTGAGGATTGGCAATTCTTGAACACATGTTTCCCGGTCCTATCAGACCTATAACCGAGGCGCCTCGCATTCCAACAACCACACAGGTGAAAATAATATAAATGTCAGGGCTGGTAAGTCACTGACACCACCGTAGCTAAAAAGAAACGTCATGTTCTCCCAATGGTCCTTATCCTGTTTTTAACTCATACCGAGGTGTGAGGCTCGGGAATTCACGTTATACACAAAGCTATGCCACGTAGGTCGTGCTTTGATCATCAACCAGAAGACTTTGCTTTGCAACAAAAGCCTTGATCATCTGCCACTTAGGCATTCCACACAGGCAATTCATGCCATGCGACTAATATCCATCGATATATAACCTCTAAGCTCGTACGTCTCAGAGAAAGGCGTTAAGCAAGAGAATAAATTCTCCGCCGCCAATAGATATATATTTAATAGAAATCAGTCACACAGAATAAAATCCAATGTCAGACACATAGTCCATTTACAAGTTCGTTCTGGGTCTGAACGAAACCGGAGGAACCTTATTCCTCGCATATCCATCGATCTCCAAGTACGTCTGGACGATCACCAACTGATTCCCTCCTCTTGGGTGTACAGCCCAATAAAGATCATCAATAATCATCCAAACGATGTGAAGACCTCTGGTCTTCAACCACCATCTTCATCTTCGACTTATCGTCGAATTGGTTATTCAGAATGGGTATAAACCCGGCCTTTCCGAATAACCCGCGTATATAATAAACAAGTGTTACATAAACACAACATACGCTTCATTCCAATTCAGAATACCCTTTTTTTCAAATATTCACATTCTTAGGTAAAGGTTCCCATTAATTTTATCAAAGGTAAATTTTTCTAAATTTATTCTTTAATCTTCCTTTGGATATCATTTCAAACCATGTTAAGGTTTTCCAAACTAGTCGGGATTAGCGAACCACACCAAAGTACTCATTTATTTTATTTCCCAATACCAACCTATTCATCCCATGGAGCAAAACTGGTAATACTCCATATCTAACACCACGGTGTTATTGGTAAATATTAATTACCATTTCACGTTCAAATCTAATTAAAGATTTAACTATCGCTCTGGAGCAAAACTGGTGATACTCTATTCTCGATCACTTTATTCTAATTAAAGATTAATTAAAACTCCACTTAGTTTTAATCTTCCCAAAAATCAATATCCTGTCTTTAACTGGGTTAAAGAACCAATGTCATATAAAACACGGTTCACGATAAACCCAAAATCACATTCCATTGTTAATCGGGTTAAAGAACATGTGTTATTCAAAACACCGCTCACGATAAACCCAAAAACCAATTTAAATTCAATTCCAATTAAATTCTAATGAACTGGACAATTACACTTAATCTTAATTAAAAGATTTATTCTTTTCTAAACTGGGTCCAAGAACAGTGTCATTTAAGACACCATTCACGACGAACCAAAAATCCCATTTGATATTAAATACAAGGCTCTGAATAGAAAATAAATTGGCTTATATTCAATATCAAATTCTGAAACCAATGAATATCGTATTGGAAATAACGATATAAATATAACTTTCAAATTTCCATAACCATATCTGTATAATCATGAAATCCAACATTGAAATATTCTGAAGATAATTTCGATTCAAATCCATTCCAATTCGTATATTGGAAATTCTGATTATTTTTAAAACCACTTAAAATCCAATTTATTTATTCAAAAACATTGGATTATAATTCTAGTTCATAACTAGTTTATTTCGATAAAAATATATTTTTATCCTTTTTAAATATGGGATTTTTCACCCCAATTCTTTCTAAATCATTTATTATGATATTACACAAATTATTGATATTTTTAATAATTTTATCACGACTCGTACTGTCGATTTCCAATAACGGTCGTCGAACTGCACTTACAGCGATCTTTTCCAAATTTGATTTGGACATAATTCCAAATCCAACCGTTAGATTTCAAATTTCTAATATTCATCACTACACCAAGAAAGGACTTTGGTAGCATTTGAAAAACGCTACTAAAACCTTTTGGTAGCGTTTCAAAGAACGCTACTACAGGTCCCGCATTTAAAAGTCCTGTTATTTTGGTTGCGTTTTGATAAACGCTACCAAATCCTCTATACATTTGCGTTTTCCAAACGCTACCGAAGGTTATACGTGGGTCATTTCTTACTTTTCAGTAGCGTTTTATTTGTGCAACTAAAAACTTTTCATTGCATTTATTTTCTACCGCTAAAAATTCAGGTGGTATGTTACATTTATTTCTGTAACTTTTCTTAAACGCTACTAAAACGTGTTGATTGTTTTGTAGCATATTTTAAATGCTACTATATATTGTTAATGGCTTATATAATTTCCACGAACCAGTTATATAATACTCATATTAAAATCACCAACAATCATATAAAAGTCTAATTCAAATCAACTATCATTCAATCGTATAATCATCATACTCAAATAACTAAAAATACATTAGTCACATAAGTATTTTTCATAATCATTTAAATAATAATTAAATTTACATACAAACATTCAGAAACAAGTTTACACAATAAGTACTAACAAATATCATAATGCATACTAACATTTTCTTATTTATTTGAGTGATGAAACCTGTAAGTATAAGTTCCACATAGGTAAGTGTATGTCAGAGTTATTAAGATCAAAAAGTGGGTAAGGGTATCCCTCTGTACGACTTTGCATGATGTTGTATAGTTTGAGATAATAACTGCCATCCAAATGACCATCAAGATTGCTTAGCTTTTTGTTTATTCAAGTAAGCATCAGAATCTACAAACTGCTTGTGCCAACATTCTGCATAGTAAAAAATAAAAAAACTAGTAAATAATGAGACAATTAAGTGCCCAACAACTTAATGCTACGAGGCTCACTCCAAAACATTCACAATCAAATAAAAGTATGTTATATTTATTGTCAAGATAATAGAATTTAGTTAAATGTTTAGGCAAATGGTTAAAAATAGGGCTACAATTATATTTAATGGAAATTTACCACTATTACTAATACAAAGTAACCAATTCCCTTTAAGAAAATAAAATAACTTCGCTACAAAAAAATATTGCAAATTTATCTCCACTAAATATTGAACTCAATATTAAGATGTTGGTCCATTTTTTTTTATTTCTTTGTTGACTTCCACTGTTGAATGACTCCTATCAGACTTCTAGACAGAAGCATAAAGAGCCATGAATAAACAGAATAAATGGATAAATGTTATCCTTTTTAGTCATTTTCAATATTGTAATATAGTGCTATCAAATTTCTGCATATATTTCTAATAAGAACAGGAGTTGTATAAATAAGTGAAATAAAAAATGAGTGGAATTAGACTCATAATTAAACAAAATAGGTTTAATGAAGTGATAACCTATGCTTCTACACTTTTGGATGCATGCTACAAAACTACCAACGGTTCTTGAAGACAGAATTAGGCCTTAACCATTTTTTGCATCAAGCCTTTTTACTGGTTTAGGTATATCTGGTATATATACCCTTATGATTAGCATGAAGTAGAATTATCCAATAGACACACCAAATATGTATAGGAAATCAAACACAGAAACATTCATCCTCTCAACTTTGGCTGCTCTTTAGAGCAGGTGATATTATTACATAGATACTATGGTATACCTTCCAAGGAGTAACACTATGAGTGTAAACGACAAATGAGTAAAATTATGATATTACATACTGAGTTCGTTCAAAGAGTGATGCTCTTGATTTGCTCCACTTACTTATAGGTTTATTTAGTTGAAACTGAAAATAAGAGAGAAACTGAAAATAAGAGAGAAACTGAAAATACTAACCCATCATGGACCCATGCATCCGAACGATCACCAACTTCCCGTACATGATCGCTTGCAACCTCTCACTTCCATTTTTCGTCCCATCATTTTGTGTGACGCTATGCGGATATGCATTATGAATTCTTGGAGCTCTCTTAGTTTCATTGTCAAGTGATACCCATTCTTTAAAATGTGTTGCACCTGACAATTGAATTATGTTAGACAACGATGTCTCATCTAAAGGTATAACAGAACCATCGGAAGGTGAAGAGGTATGAAGTACAGCCTAAAACCTAAACTAAAATTATGCACAATTTGAATGTTCATAAACATTATGCATTATGCACAACATTCCAATTATCTTCTCAAGTATCTCAGTAAATCATTTTCCGACCAAGAAAAAGAAAATATATGGCTTATACTTCCATGATGCAGATCATCAAGAAAGATGAACTTTTCTGTTCAATTTAGTATGTAAAGAAAAACTTAATCTGAGAACATACCTTGCTTATAAATCCAACAATTGAAATTGGCAGCTTAACCTTTTTGGCAGTTGGAGTTTAGTGCTAGCATCTGTTAAAAGCCTCTCCTTACTATACTGATAAGCAAACTATCATCAATTCCACGTTTCATTTTTTGCATCAAACCTATAAGAACTTGCACGTGCTTATAACTTCATACTTCAGCATATGAGATTTTATTGATGTGTATAAGTTTTACTTATTAATGGACTTGGATCAGATCATTTCTTTCCTGAACTATGTGCAAACAACAGATGGCTATAAAATTACACAAAATCCAACCGCATTGGAAAGTAATACTTGTTTTATCTTCCATGGACACATTAACATACATGCAATCTAGATAACCCTCACATATTTTTATTTGAGAAAAAAACAATATTCTAAACGAAATTTAACAGAAGCATAAGTGAGATAAGATACATGATACTAGTGTCATTTGTATGTGATAGATAGCCGACCTCTATAGAATGGACTTTAGAAAATCCATTTGTCTATTAATGATAAATCTACAATAGTTATTTACCTGCATTATATATATATATATATATATATATATATATATATATATATATGGAAAAATAATGAAATGCTTGGTTTGAATAATATATTAGTAGCAGATAAGATCACATAATATTGCTGGAAACATTAAACACCGAGCATTCAATCCTTGTTTTATAGTACCATAACTATACATTGTCAGTCTCTATTACATGAAAGCTTAAGATAAGTTGCATACTTCTATTATCATGGTGAATTAAACGTAATATTGATCTAAATTTAACCGTAGAATTAACTTGCAAATATAGGGAAATGCAATCATGAACTAAAAAGATATTTCTGTTACATAATATATATATATATATATTATAATATGCGTATATTTTGTTATAAATAATATGCGTATATATACACACACATATTCTAACTATATATATATACATTAAGATTTTTGAAATGCAACACATTTACGTTTTGAGAGTGTGTATATGTGTGAACACGCATGCAAGTTTGCATGTATATCTAACAACCGACCAGTGTTTAGAAGAAAATTAAAAAAAATAAAACCATACATCTGAATGAGTGCTTGAGTTTTAAATAATAAATTTTTAGTAATTTTAGGATTAAATAATATGTTTATGGGAAGTTGGGATGTTCTGATAGTAAATGGATTGCACGGTTATAAATAATTTTAATGTTATGCAATTAATAATTAATTATTAGTAAATAAATTACAGAGATACAATTTATGAAGTTATAATGTAATGTATCCATAAATACAGAGTAAACGTAATTTCTTAATCTTATCTAACACGCACACACTGGAAACAAACAATTAGTTTAGATAGATTTACTATCCAGTTAAACAAAATTGGAATGAAAGGTGTCATAATTTGTTGATTTCATAATCACAAACAACGAACAATTTTCCATGAAATCATGTAAATACAAATGGGATAAAACTCACACCTTATGCTTTCAAATGACTGTAAGAGAAATTTTCAACTACCTTCCTTAGCATAAGAATTTAATCAATAAGTCACCCAAACATCGTATTATTATTATTATGTAACATCGTATATGATTAGCTTTTGGCAACATAACTTAATTTTACCATTTATAGTTTCTCATTCTTTGCAGAAGTTAATTCCTATATCTGGTTAACTTACAAATGATGCTACGCAAATTTCAAGTGTACTGAAAATAAATCTAGCTCGACTTAAAATTGCAGTCCATGGAAAGTAGAAGCGAAAACCTCATAAAGAAGCCAATCATGATTGAGACATCAGCAGCATAATGGCCAATAAAATCCAAACCCGAAAAATTGAGAAAACAAAATATATGAATTTGAAAGCACGAGCAAGAACACAGTGAACAAAAGAAATGAGAAAGGGAATGTTGGAAAAAAAATGAAAGAGAATATTTTGACCCCATATCATTATGGACATAATGAAGAGCACAACAAGAAAGGAAAAAGTAAGAACGAATGTCGCTTAACAACATATAGCTTAAAGAATTGTAGAGCCACTAAAAGCATAAAGCAATAAATGTAATACTGTAAAAGGGACGCACAATAGAGAGTAAAGAAAAAAGAGTGCTCTAGAAAAGGAATGCACAAACCATTAGCACTTCCTCAGATCCCATATCATCTCCACCATAAATTATAAGTTGCCCTTCTTTATCAGATGCAGCCGCATTAGGAGACAAGTTCAACAAAGTGACAGGTAGCCTGCGACTTCCAGAAGCAAAGCTTGCAGCTTAACAACAACTTTAGATGATGATGAGCCCAACTGTCGCTTCTTGGATGGGTCTGAAGATAAGACCCACAATAATATATCTCTATTAATGTAACCCACAACAAGGATAGATCCAGAACTCGATACCCAACAAACAGAACAATATTTCACTATAATCTCTGAATGCTTGGTGCGTTTAATATAGCATGGTACGGGCTTGCGGCGCTCTGTCCATGCCAAATTTCTATCCGTGGAGCGCTGCAAGCCGTACCAAGCCCGTGCCAAATTTCTGAATGCTTGGTGCGTTTAATATAGCACAATATTTCACTATAATATCTGAAAATAAAACGGTCTACGGCTTGAAAGGAGATAACGGTCCAAATATGTAAAGTTCACACATACCGAGTGCCGGAACTGGATGGCTATGGCAACACCCCAACCACAGACTGATGAATAGGACATGAAATACCAGCTGATTCTACGGAACAGTTAATTAGATAAATAAATGCAGAATTAAATACCAATAGACACAAACAATTCATTAGGCTGTCAAATAAATTAAGCATTCAGGATCTTGCATCCATGTTTATCATTGACAGTTATAAAGATATGTTAGATGGAGGTATTGTATTAAGGAATATATGACACAGTAAGAGAAAACCACCTATGTTTATTTATTTTACTTTGTATGTAATATATGGTGTAAGACTCTGGCTGCATAGACTAATTCATCTCACGTCAAAGAACACTATGATATCCAAACCTATAAATAAAGAAAGTTAATTCTTGAAAATTTATCATAGAGGAAACATGGTATCGAGTCAATACCATTACTATCACCTTAACAAAATTTCCTTTTAAATCCAAAAATTAATTATTAAGATGGAAGTTATATTAAATGCATGAACATTTCCACAATATTAAAAGCAAAAACAATGTGCTGATTAATAGAAATTGCATGCGCTATAGATGGTAAGTTCATATACAATTAGTTATGAAAAATGTGCAACATATTTCTAATTAGATATTATTTGAAGACTAAATTCAAGTCTATTTTGAAATATTTGAAAAAAAAATCAGTAATGATTTTGAAATGAATTGAGTATTAATTAGCCATATAAACGGGACACATTATTATATTTGCATATATACTAGAATCTTACATCTGAATTTTAGTTTATCCTTTCCCTCATTAATTTAGCTTTCCTTCCCCTCCAAGCAATTATAAAAGCATTTGATTTATTCAAAGAAGATTGCTTGACACTTAACAGGGAAACTAGAGACAAAGGTGTTCCCATTAAATTTTCTCTAAGCTGTCATCACTAAACCATACAGGCAAAGGGGTTTCCCAAAATCTACTACAACTAATAGCCCAGGCTCTTGAATCTTCAAGCCAATTGAGAATCTGTATAAACATTCTACACCATTAAATTACAATATAGGCTCTAGGTAGTAACATGCTTTCCAATATCTAAATCTATATACATTAAAATGATCAATTTAATATTGATCTCTACTCAGTCTATAAACTGAGCCTTGCTAAGTATATATATAGAGCATTTCGCTGTTTTGAAAACAAAGCAAGTGTGTTGTTTTAAACCAGAGCATGAGCAACCGAGCATGAGCGATGCTCAGTTATAAAACTGGGAATTTGTCAGTTTTATAACTGGATACCATGCCCAGTTTTAAAAGAGAGCATGAGCAATGCTCAATAACTGAGCGCTATCGCCATTGCTCAGTTTTAACACTAAGCATGAGTATGATCAGATTTTGAAACTGAGCATTGCTCGGTTTCAAAAACTGGGCATTGATTGGTTTTTAAAACTGAGCGAAACTGAACAATGCTAAGTTTTTTAGACGAGTCATTGCTTTCAATTCATAAAAATGAGTATATGTAAACCGATCAAATGCTCAGATTATATACACAATTTTTTAACCTGAGCATACCATGTTTAACACCTCATTTACCCATGTTAGCTCCCAATAGTTGTGATGTAAAAGAAAGGATTATATTATGGTAAATTTTATCAACTCAACAAGGTTAATTAGTTAATGCATGATTTGATTTTAATAAGATAATCTACCTACTTTTTGTTAGCGTTAATCCACGTGAATTGCTTTTGAGGTCACCAAAGAGTTCAAACAATAATAACACACTTTCATTTAGTTAGTTAGCTGCAGATGTAAAGGTATATGGAATTAATGTCAACATATCATGAAATCCAATCTTAGCTATGATGAAGACATAATAAGAAATATGACAGGTTATCATTTATGAGAGAAGAACCAAAAACATAAGCAATCGAAAAAGAAGTTTCAAGTAGATAACACAAAGAGAAATAGAGGAAGCCCAAGCCATAAAAAATGAGAATCCCCTTGCTTGATTAACTTAAGTGGTTAATTTTGGTCCTCCATACATCTACATAACTTTTACACCTCATAACAGACACAAACTCATTGACTAATATATAAAGCTTGTATTACATGTCTATTTAACACTTTGACATGATACATATACGAATAGTTGAAAGAAAAAACTGTTAATTGTTCTACATTGTAAATTTTTAATATATCTATTTTTTGTTTGTAATAATGCAAATTATTTTTGTCTGACATATTATCACTATACACTTAAATGTAACTTATAAAATATAACAACAATTTTTTTAACGGTCGTTTTTAACCACTTTGGGGGCTATACTACTTCAGGTCAAATCAGACTGAATGTTTTCACTTAGCTCTTCACATACTCCAATCAACAAATGTTCAATCTATGACATCAAAAAAGTGAGGATTATTCATAAACAGACATAGAAACAATGTGAAAAATAAGAAGCTTTGAAACGATCCATATTATGTACTTCATCTCAATGGCTAGCGGATTATACCAATGAAAATTTGTTTTGTTTTTCAAGAAATCTGGGAGAAAAAGACCAAAGTGAGATACAAAAAAAGGGGGCTACGGAAGTAGTTACCAAATAAATTCTGTTTGTAATTTTCTATCTGTGTAACAATGAAAGTTAGGTTATTTACATATGCCTGATTTTAGATAAGGAATATAAATGGTATACTATAATTGAATATGCATCCGAAGTTTTGATATGAAATAAGTGACATATAACAATTGATGTGTATCGAAACATTCACAAGGGGGCATATTACTTACAGCAATGGTTGTCTTCAATGCTTGTATCCCAGAAAAAGTTTTGCCACTGCCATCACTTTTGGGGAGAATATAACCTTCAACATATTCTTCATTAATACTCCTTGTAATTTTCCATTAGCTACAACATAATAAAAATATAATCGATACAAATGCCAATAGTCCATCTAATACTAAACAGTAATTTTGACATATTTACTTAAGGATATTATATATGTAAAAAAGTTACAAAGTTCCTTTTATTGCATTGTACAGCAAGGACACTCCACACCAAAATGTGATAAAATAAGTGTAAATAAAAACAACACCCTGTTTATAGCCATATGCAATGGCATCCAAATTATATAGAACTTATTATGTCATTCTTCTGCAACCCTTTTTTCTTACTATGATTTGATAGAAAATAAGTAATTAAAGGATAAATAAGATTTTAGCTGGATACAGATGCAACCACCAAGAGTGCACATAGGTAAAATATACGAATCAACGGCTGCAGTTAAGTTTGTCCAGATACCTTAAATTGTTTAGGATATTATTTTACCATAATTACACAGAAATGCAACTTTAGCTTTAAAAATAGTGATAGTGGAATAACTTCAATACCTTAAATTGTTTAGGATATTATTGTGCATGTTTGTGCATTGCAGCTGCAAATTTTGCTAACGTCTGCAAACCATGTAAGAAAAACCAATTATCCTTTAAGGCTTTGGTATAATAGTTAAGCATAAGTTTCCCCTTCCCTCATCTCCTATAAATTCCTATTAATATTTCCATTTGAATCTTCCACATCATAAAAATTCGTCAATTTTAATCTCCTTACCAATATTCTCATTTAAATTCTCTTAACAAGTGATAATGTATCTTGCATCTCACCGCAAGTCCTCATTCAATTTATAAGGAACACCATTACAACACTGAGTTGCAAGTTACAACTGCAACACGGTTTTAAAACTAAGTCGTCAAACCAAGGGTCAAAAACATTCAGCTTTAGAACTTTGTTGCCAAGTTGTGCCACTCAGTTTTGAACTAAGTTGCATGCTAAGTTGTGCCACTCAGCTTTGAAACTAAGTTGCAGTGTTTTGCAACTCTGTTTTAAAATAGAGTTGTCAAATCAATATTAAACCTGAGTTGCAAAAATTTTAAACTTGCTTCAAAATAATTTGTAGGCCTTAAAATAAATTTTAAGTAATTTGGCATCATCCAAGAGCCCAAACCGATATGATCAGGATGGGTGACATTATGCTTTCATAAGATGTATTCTACATCACTAGAAATATAAAATTATTTTATTGACTAGAATGATACGCACTTGTAACTAGAACTTTGAGAAACATAATTTATCACACATGTGAATATTGATGATACCCCAGCATAACGTTTGGTAGAGAAGGTACATGGATTTATTACAATCATACACATCCTAACCAACAACATTTCACATAGAATGGGACTGAACTATTCAAAGTCAAACAAAGACCAAATACCTTTATGAATTTTTGTTGTCATATTCCAAGTTCAGCAATAAGGAAACGATTAAAAATGCGAAGACATAGAAAGAATTGACAGTTAAATAAGCTAAGTATGTTTCATATCCATTTTGGTTGCAAGTTTATCAAATAAGCAAGTTTGCATGGTTTTAGTTCATAGATAAATGACTTCATATAGACTTACATCGATGCAAAAATGAGAATTTGAATTGAAAACTATAAACTAGGTAAAAGTTTTAAGTAAATAACAAACTTGAAGGTAGGTGATGAGAATATATAAAAAATCTAATAATTCAAACACAATTACTTTCAGAAAAATAAGTGTTAAAAATCAAATAAGTATTTATGTAACTATTTTATCACAGTTCATCAAACAAATTTTAATTAATCGTTTATAAATTTTAGTCCAAACCTTTGAGAATAGTTAAGATTTTTTTTTTATATTGGAAAAGCGTCCTAAAATGAAAATAGAACATAAGTATTTGATAAAATTCCAAAAAAACTGCCAATTCATGTGAATTCATTGTTGCAAGTTAAAACTTGTCCATGGTTTAAAAAAAAAGCTACAAATGAATATGTGTAAATGCAACACTTCATCTCATTAGTCCTCTTTATAAGCAAAATCAAGCAAGCTTTCTTCAGTTTGAACCATGAAAACTTAACAATTAACTTTGAGTTGACCTGACTACATAAAAATAACGATCATTAATACTAGATTCACATTTGACAGTGCATGTTCAATTTGAAAGCTGAATGAAGAATGATCAAAATAAAACTACATGAATCAAAATTCAAACAGCAATCGGAAACTCTAGACTTTTATTGGATGAGGCAGCGGATGAAATTATAGGAAGGTGGCGGTGACAAAACAAGGTTGAGGTGGTGACAAAATAAGGTGGAAGCGACGGCTGAAGGAGTTTAGTGGATTGAAGGAGAAGAAGGGGAAGAGGAGTAATTTAGGGGAAGAAACGAGGGAAGTAACTTAGGTTTAGGCGGGAAAGTGAAAATAGAGGAGGGAAGTGAAACGTAACACGAAAGAAGGGTTAAACGTAACTAGAATTTTAGCTAATTGTTAAATAAATGTAACCAAAACCCCTAAATACAAAATTGAAAACCACATTGGTTACATTTACATATCAAACGCCACCAATGAATGTAACTATATATATGTTTTCTTGTAGTGCATTGGAAAGATCTTTTCGATACGAACCCAACAGTTCCGGTTTCAGGAGGATCCGACAGTCGTATCTCCCGTAACGTCAATTCGAAGTCAACGGTCGAAATTCGCGAACTGTCGCGGTGCAGCGCGTTCTATTCAGGCCATTAATATATATAGTATATATATTATATATATTTCGTCGATTTTAATTTATAATGTATTTTATAAATCATTTTAAATTCGTTTTCAAAACAATTTCAACTTCATATTCAATTTTAAATCAAAATTGAATATTCCATATCATTAATATATAAATGATAATATTTTCAAAACGTTATATTTTGAAATCACTTCCTTTTTCTATTTTCGAATAAAATCGATATAAATATCGTTCACGTCAAAATGGCGCAAATCTAATCAACACAGCTTTATATATTACAATAACTTCGTTATTTTATTCAACAAATGAATATTTTCTTCATCACATGAATATATTTTATTCAACACTTAAATATTTATTAATTCTTACTTACAATAAAAATGTGAATTTTATTGTATAAATATTTTATTCAACACATGAATATTTTCAACACATGACTATTTTGTTTATTCAACACATGAATATGATTTATTTTCTAAATTGGAATGAGAACCACTCAATTACCATATAATGTTATTTATATGGATTCCATACAACACATGTATATATTAGCAACGATAAATAATTAACCATCATCCTGAGTGCACCACACAGATGCATAAGCATTAAATATAAATAATTAACACTTACACAGTCTGTCAACCAATCGATCGACATACAACTAAATAATTGGGATTAGTGAACGCCAAATATCATCCCAACACCCGTGTGGGGTTTCAATCCACAAACACTGAATATTATTTGTGCGTTTGGGCGACGTGTAAAATTTATCGTCCCAATCAATATCAGTCAAATGGTGTACATAAACAAATTGTTCGATTTGTAAATGAATATTTATTTTATTCACATACTCATTAAAAATTTATATTTTTAACTATAAGATATTTTATTTCATTCCACTTCACACAATCAATTTTCACAACACATCAATCAAACAAACAAGTTATCCATGGTTTGTGGACAACAGGTGTCGGGTGCTGCTAAGCACCGTCTGCATCCTAGTATATATTTTAACTAGGAACAAGAATTAAAGTGAGAAGTTCTCACCGAGAAGCTAAACCAAACACCGTGACTTCATAAATAGAAAATCTTCGCCATGCTCGCCTTTTGTCGCTTTCGTTGTCTGTATCCACTATATATATAAAAACCATGTCTTTATATTATTGCTATGTATATAAAAATCACATTTTTATAACTACGCTATATGGATAAAAATCACATTTTTCTAACTACGCTATATGGATAAAAATCACATTTTTATACAGCTACTATATAGATAAAAATTCTATTTTTATACCGCTACTATATAGATAAAAGTTCTATTTTTATACCGCTACTATATAGATAAAAATTCTATTTTTATAACGGTGTTCATATAATAAAGATCATATTTTCATCGCGCTAACTTCATAGTAAAAATTATATTTTTATATCGCTTTTCTTCTAATAAAGATTATATTTTTATATCGCCACTCATTTAAAAGTCACATTTGTATATTCTCTAGTATATAAAAATCATATTTTTATATTCTCTATTATATAAAAATCATATTTTTAGTTCACTAATATATATATAAAAATCAATCTTTTCCAATGTAAAAATCGAATCTTTTTAATGTCAAAAATCAAAATTTACTATTGTTAAAATCAAATCTTTTTGCACATAAAAATCTATTCTTTCCACGTATAAAGATCATTCTTTTTCATTTCTAAAGATCTAAACTTTTTATGATATCTATTTCATAATGAAGACCCTATTTTTATACATCGTCATACATATATAAAAGATTACCTTTTTATATGATTAAAAATCAAACCCTTTTAGATGCAAAACACTGTATATATTTCTCCCATAAAAATCAGATTTCTAACTTGATTACACTAAACTAAATACTTCTAAATCAGATTTTTTATCTATATTTAGTTTAGTGTAATCAAGCTAGAAATCTGATTTTTATGGGAGAAATATATACAGTGTTTTGCATCTAAAAGGGTTTGATTTTTAATCATATAAAAAGGTAATCTTTTATATATGTATGATAATGTATAAAAATAGGGTCTTCATTATGAAATAGATATCATAAAAAGTTTAGATCTTTAGAAATGAAAAGGAATGATCTTTATACATGGAAAGAATAGATTTTTATGTGCAAAAAGATTTGATTTTTAACAATAGAAAATTTTGATTTTTAACATTAATTCGATTTTTACATTGGAAAAGATTGATTTTTATATATATATTAGTGAACTAAAAATATGATTTTTATATAATAGAGAATATAAAAATATGATTTTTATATACTAGAGAATATAAAAATGTGATTTTTATATGTGTGGCGATATAAAAATATAATCTTTATTAGAAGAAGAGCGATATACAAATATAATTTTTATTATGAAGTTAGCGTGATAAAAATATGATCTTTATTATATGAACACCGTTATAAAAATAGAATTTTTATCTATATAGTAGCGGTATAAAAATAGAATTTTTATCTATATAGTAGCGGTATAAGAGTAGAATTTTTATCTATGTATAGCAGTATAAAAATATGATTTTTATCCATATAGCGTAGTTATAAAAATGTGATTCTTATCCATATAGCGTAGTTATAAAAATGTGATTTTTATATACATAGCAACAATATAAAGATGCGGTTTTTATATATGTAGTGGATACGGACAACGAAAGTGACAAAAGGCAAGCACGACGAAGATTTTCTACATATGAAGAGTCGTGGCGTTTGGTTTAGCTTCTCGGTGAGAACTTCTCACTTTAATTCTTGTTTTCTAGTTAAAATATATACTAGAATGTAGACGGTGCTTAGCAGCACCCGACACCCATTGTCCACAGACCATGGATGACTTGTTTGATTGATGTGTTGTGAAAATTGATTGTGTGAAGTGGAATGAAATAAAATATTTTATAGTTAAAAATATAAATTTTTAATGAGTATGTGAATAAAATAAATATTCATTTACAAATCGAACGATTCGTTTATGTACACCCATTTGACTGATATTGTTTGGGACGATAAATTTTACACGTCACCCAACCGCACAAATAATATTTAGGGTTTGTGGATTGAAATCCCAATTGTTTAGTTGTATGTCGATCAATTGGTTGACAGACTGTGTAAGCGTTAATGATTTATATTTAATGCTTATGCAGCTGTGTGGTGCACTCTGGATGATGGTTGATTATTTATCGTTGTTACTATATACATGTGTTGTATGGATTCCATATAAATAACATTATATGGTAATTGAGTGGGTCCCATTCCAATTTAGAAAATAAATCATATTCATGTGTTGAATAAACAAAATAGTCATGTGTTGACAATACTCATGTGTTGAAAATATTCATGTGTTGAATAAAATATTTATACAATAAAATTCACATTTTTATTGTAAGTAAGAACTAATAAATATTCATGTGTTGAATAAAATATATTCATGTGTTGAAGAAAATATTCATTTGTTGAATAGAATATCGAAGTTATTGAAATACATAAAGCCATGTTGATTAGATTTGCTCCATTTTGACTCAAACGATATTTGTATCTATTTTATACGAAAATAGAAAAAGGAAGTGATTTCAAAATATAACATTTTGAAAATATTATCATTTATATATTAATGATATGGTATATTCAATATTGATTTAAAATTGAATATGAAGTTGAAATTGTTTTGAAAACGAATTTAAAACAAATTATAAAATACGTTTAGAATTGAAATCGAGGAAATATATATAATATATATTATATATTAAATGGCCTGAGTAGAACGCGTTGCGCCGCGGTAGTTTGCGAATTTCGACCATTGACTTCGATTTGACGTTACGGGAGATCCGACCGTCGGATTCTCCTGAAACTGAAACCGTTGGATTCGTATTGAAAAGAGCTTTCCAATGAATATTAGAAATTTGAAATCTAACAAATGGATTTGGAATTATGTCCAAATCAAGTTTGGAAAAGGTCGTTGTAAGTGCAGTTCGACGATCGTTATTGGAAATCGATTATACGGGCCTTAATAAAATTATTAAAAATATCAATAATTTGTGTAAAATCATAATAAATGATTTAGAAAGAATTGGGGTGAAAAATCCCATATTTAAAAAGTAAAAAAATATTTTTATTGAAATGAACTAGTTATGAACTAGAATTATAATCCAATATTTTTGAATAAACAAATTGGATTTGAAGTGGTTTTAAAAATAATCAGAATTTCCAATATACAAATTGGAATGGATTTGAATCGAAATTATCTTCAGGATATTTTGATGTTGGATTTCGTGATTATACAGATATGGTTGTGGAAATTTGAAAGATATATTTATATCGTTATTTCCAATACGATATTTGTTGGTTTCAAAATTTGACATTGAATATAAGCCGATATATTTTCTATTCAGAGCCTTGTATTTAATATCAAATGGGATTTTGGGTTCGTCGTGAATGGTGTCTTAAATAACACAGTTCTTGAACCCAGTTTAGAAAAGAATAAATCTTTTAATTAAGATTTAGTGAAATTGTCCAGTTAATTAGTATTTAATTGGAATTGAATTTAAATTGGTTTTTGGGGTTTCTCGTGAACGGTGTTTTGAATAACACCCGTTCTTTAACCCAATTGACAATGGAATGTGATTTTCGGTTTATCGTGAACCGTGTTTTAGATGACATTGGTTCTTTAACCCAGGTTAAGACAGGATATAGATTTTTGGGAAGATTAAAACTAAGTGGAATTTTAATGAAACTTTAATTAGATTAAAGTGATCGAGAATGGAATACCACCAGTTTTTCTCCAAAGAGATAGCTAAATCTTTAATTAGATTTGAACGTGAAATGGTAACTAATATTTACCGATAATACAGTGGTGTTAGATATAGAGTATTACCAGTTTTTCTTCATGGGATGAATAGGTTGGGATTGGGAAATAAAATAAATGATTACTTCGGTGTGGTTCGCTAATCCCGACTAGTTTGGAAAACCTTAACATGGTTTGAAATGATATCCAAAGGAAGATTAAAGAATAAATTTAGAAGAATTTATCTTTGATAAAATTAATGGGAACATTTCCCTAAGAATGTGAATATTTGAATAAAAGGATATTCTGAATTTGAATAAGGTGTATGTTGTGTTTATGTAACACTTGTTTATTATATACGCGGGTTATTCAGAAAGGCCGGGTTTATACCCATTCTGAATAACCGATTCGACGATAAGTCGAAGATGAAGACGGTGGTTGAAGACTGGAGGTCTTCACATCGTTTGGATGGTTATTAATGATCTTGACTTGGTTATACACCCAAGAGGAGGGAATCAGTTGGTGATCGTCCATAACTACTTGGAGATCGATGGATATGCGAGGAATAAGGTTCCTCCAGTTTCATTCAGACCTAGAACAAACTTGTAAATGGACTGTGTGTATGACATTGGATTTTATTCTGTGTGACTGATTTCTATTAAATATATATCTATTTGGCAGCGGAGAATTTATTCTCTTGCTTAACGCCCTTCTCTGAGACGTACGAGCTTAGAGGTTATATATCGATAGATATCAGTCGCATGGCATGAATTGCTTGTGTGGCATGACTATGTGGCAGATGATCAAGGCTTCTGTTGCAAAGAAAAGTCTTGTGGTTGATGATCAAAGCACGGCCTACGTGGCATAACTTTGTGTATAACATGAATTTGCGAGCCTCACACCTAGGTATGAGTTAAAAACGGCATAAGGACCGTTGGGAGAACACGACGTTTCTTTCTAGCTATGGTGGTGTCAGTGACTTACCCGCCCTGAAATTTATATTATTTTCACATGTGTGGTTGTTGGAATGTGAGGTGCCTCAGTTATAGGTCTGATAGGACTGGGAAACGTGTGTTCAGGAATTGCCAATCCTCAAACGTAAGAGAGGACCAGCCCAACCGATCCAGGGGTTACCCAGAATGTGTACTCCCGAGGCATTTGCTACAGTGTCTCAAAGCGGAGAGGAGCTTGCCCCTTGCCTCGACTCATGACGAAAATCCAATTTCCAATACGTGACATTTCGGTTTTATTTGTAGAGCCTAGTATGGAGACATGATATATGGTACCCATGTTGTCTATGATTGATACATTTATATTTGAAGTTGTTTTCTTCACTCATAGTAATAATAAAAGATGAAATTTAGCGTATCAAGCATTCCTTGGCTATTATAAGGTAAAACCCTATCCTCCGGCTTGCGTTGCATTGTGTGATGGGACCTGGTTCTTATAATAGCTTCATTTTCTTTATTTAGCATTGCGTTGTTGTTATATGCACTGGTACTCTTGGGGTAAAAACTTGTTCCGTGTTATACGGCATGGTCCCTTATTTTACCTAACTTTAAAATAAAGATTAATAACTGTTTTAGTTCTCACACCAGTCACATGACTGACCTGGAGTTTATCGTTTTAACCAAAGCTCTGGGTGCCCTTATTTTCGACACGGGCAGCTAGTAGTTGGGTTTTGCAGATTTATATTCACAGGATCCTGGTTTACAGCTGGAACAATACTCGGAAAGCTCTGTATCCGTGTATTTTTTCAGTTATGCTTTGTATTATTTTTCCGATGCTATGCATTTAAATGTAGTTTAAATCTCTGATATTTATCAAATGCGTAATATTTATTCATACTCTGTATATTCTTGTATTCTGATGGAATTGTTGTATTAAACAATGAAATGTTCTTCTGTTTGTGTTCTGATTCGTCTTGTCCTCACAGTAATTCGTCCTTTCTCTTCTCTTCGGAGATTGGGGAAGTTCGGGTCGCTTCAACCTTGTCTTGGGTGTACAGACCAATTAAGACATCAGTAATCATCCAAACGATGTGAATAACCCCAGTCTTCAACCACCATCTTCATCGTCGACTTCTAGTCGTCATATCGGTTATTCAGAATGGGATAAACCCGGTCTTTCCAAATAATTTTCGTATTTAATAATCAGTAATCAAGTGCTATAAAAACACATCACATGCCTCATTCCATTCAGAATATTTTTTATTCAAATATTCACATCATTAAGGAAAGGTTCCCGTTAACTTTATCAAAGATAAATTCTTTGAAATTTATTCTTCAATCTTCCTTTGGATATCATTTCTGAACCAAATTAAGGTTTATCAACTAGTCGGGATTATTGAGCCTTACCGAAGTAATCGTTTATTCATTAATCCCCATCCCAACCTATTCATACCATGGAGCAAAACTAATAATACTCAATATCTAACACCACGGTGTTATCGGTAAATTTAATTACCATTTCACATTCAAATCTAATTAAAGATTTAACAATCGCCTGGAGTAAAAACAAGTGGTACTCCATTCTCAATCATTTCCCAAATTTGATAATTTAAATTATCACATTCTCATTTCAATCTAATTAAAGATTCATTAAAACTTCACTTAGTTTTAATCTCATAAACCATTACTCAATGATTATTTAACTTTGGGAAATCAAACATGCCACACTCGACAATCTACACCGTACCATCGATTTCTACTGATATATAACCTCTAAGCTTGTACGTCTCAGAGAAGGGTGTTAAGCAAGAAAATAAATTCTCCATCACCAAACAGATGTATATTTAGCAGAGATCAACAATACAGTTCGAAATACAATGTTAGGCATGTAATCCTGTTTATAACCGGGTTAAAGAATCAATATCAATTAAAACACAGTTCACGATAAACCCAAAATCACATTCCATTAACTATGGAATCTTCACAGAAAACAGATCAATATATATAATCGATATCAATTTCCGTATCTGACTAATAATATAAATGAAATAACGACAAAGCCTTTTAAATTTCGCATATATTAGCAGTCTTCCTCCATAGAAGCTCATTTTGATTATTACCAAATCGAATTCCATTCAATTCCAATTTAATATATTAAATTAGAAAAATTTACTTTGGAAAATTTCCGTTATATCTTAATAAAAGATTTATATATTCCAAATCACATTTCGCTGTTAATCGAGTTAAAGAACGAATGTCGTTAAAAACACAGTTCAAAATAAACCTGATTCACAATCCATTTTATTCCAATTACTAAATATAACTAGAAACTCTAATAATCTTAATTAAAAGATTTATTCTTTTCACATAGGGTTTAAGAACAGTGTTACTGCAGATATCATTCATGACAAACCCAAAATCCACTTTGATATTAAATATAAGGCTCTAAACAAAAATTATATCGGCTCACATTCAATATCAAATTCTGAAACCAACACATAATGTATGGTGAATAACGATATATATCTATCTTCCAAATTCCTCCACAATATCCGTATAGTCACGGAATCCAATATCGAAATCTCCCGAAGATGATTTCTATTCAAATCCATTCCAATTCATACATTGGAAATTTCTGGTTAGATTAAAATCATTCTCAAATTCAATTTATTTATTTGAAAACGTTAGATTACCTTTCTAGTTAATAACTAGTTCATTTTGATAAAATATCTTTTTATCTTTACAAACGTGGAATTTTTCATCCAAATTCTGTCCAAATCATTTATCATGACTTTACACAAATTATTAATATTTTTAATAATTTTATCAAGGCCCGTACAGTTGGTTTCCAATAACGGCCACCGAACTACATCTATAACGACCTTTTCCAAATTTTATTTGGACATAATTCCAAATCCAATTGTTAGATTTCAAATCTCTTATATTTATTGGAAATCTCTTTTCTATACGAACCCAATGGTTCCATATTTACGAGAATCCGACGGTCGAATCTCCCGTAATGTTAATTTGAAGTCAATGGTCGAAATTCGCGAACGGTCGCGGCGTGGCGCGTTCTATTCAAGCCATTAATATATATATATATATATATATATATATATGTATATGTATATATATATATATTTCATTCGAAATGTATTTTATAAATTTGTTTTAAAAATGATTCCCACTTTCATTTCAATTTTAAATCAAAATTGAATATTCCTTATCATTAATATACAAATGCTAATATTTTCAAAATATCAGATTTTGAAATCATTTCCTTTTTCGATATTCATTATAAAAACAAATAAAATCGATATAAATATCGTTCGCATTAAAATGGCGCATATCTAATCAACACGGCTTCACACACTTCAATATTTTCGTGTCCATCCTAAATCGCATATCAAATTCACATTTTAATCCTTTACTAAATATTATTTTAAAATATTCGTTATTCTTGAATTGAAATCAGACACAATCAATTACCATATTATTTACATCACATGTACACAACAATAATGATACATAATCAACCATCATTCAGAGTACATTACACAACTGCATAAGCACTAAATATAAATAATTAACGCTTACAACAGTCTGTTAACCAATCGATTGACATACAACTAAACAATTGGGATTAGTGTACGTCAAATATCATTCCAATACTCATGTGGGGTTTCAACCAAAAAATACTGAATATTATTCGTGCAGTTGGGCGATGTGTAAAATTTATCGTCCCAATCCATGTCAGTTAAATGGGTACATACACAAATCGTCCGATTTGTAAATGAATATTTATTTTCAATTCAGGAGAATTTTATGTCGTTCATATATACGTTAAAAATTATATTTTTAACGATAAAATATTTATTTCAACACATGAGTATTTTATACAGTTCGTATACACATTAAAAATTATTTTTTTAATGATAAAATATTAATTTTAACACATGAATAATTTTAATAGTTCATGCATTCAATGAAAATAATATTTTTATTGTTCAAACAGTTTATTCAACACATGAATATTTTATATAGTTCATATACACATTAAAAATTATATTTTTAACGATAAAATATTTATTTCAACACATGGATATTTTTAAGGATAAATTGACAGTAATAATCCGAAGTTTGACGTGTCTTTCCATATTAATCCGAAGTTTGGATTATTTTTAATTAATCCCAAGTTAGGGGGGTCCCTTCCCATATTGATCCCAATGACTTATTAACTTGTTGTTGCTAGCTATCAAACTTAAATTCATCTTCCCCAAACTAGTTTCCCACTCTAGAAAAATCGTTTGGGGAAGACAAATTTAAGTTTGATAACCGGCTACAACAAGTTAATAAGTGATCGAGATCGGGAAGGGACCCCCTAAACTTGAGATTATTTAAAAATAATCCAAAGTTCGGATTAATATAAGAAGACACGTCAAACTTCGGATTATTCATGTCAATTAATCCTTTTTTTAATAGTTCATGCATTTAATAAAAATGATATTTTTATTGTTTAAACACTTTATTCAACACATGAATATTTTATACAGTTCATATACACATTAAAAATTATATATTTAACGATAAAATATTTATTTCAACACATGAATATTTTTAATAGCTCACGCATTCAATAAAAATGATATTTGTTTGTTCAAACATTTTATTTAACACATGAATATTTTATACAGTTCATACACACATTAAAAATTATATTTTTAACAATAAAATATTTATTTCAGAAAATTTCGATATTATAACGACGCGATATTAGAACCAGAGTAATGTCTAGCATCACCCCTGTCCTGATACTAGCTCGCGCCATACACAATATTTAATCCAATCAACAAAACCACAATACAATCAACAACCACAATACAATCCAAACAACAACAATGGTTTGTACAACAAATAGTGTCGGAAGCTACTAAGACCCGCCTACAACCTAGTATATATTTAACTGCAAAATAAATTGAGTGAGAAGGTGTTCTCACATTGGGATCCACTCTGCCATGCTTTTCTGACGTTTTGATTCGCTGTTTTGATCCTAGAATTTGCAAACGAGCTCTAATCTTCACACCTTTTTTTTTGCTTAAGCGCGCCAATCCGTATGACTTTCGCCTAGTGGCCTTTTTCCGAAAATGCTCCATTTTGCCTGAAATTGCGGAAAGACAATATTTGGACTGCAGACTTTGGATGCATTTTCTGAACAACTCTGCAATCCAAAATATGACTTCCATATAGTCAAATCGAAGAGAAAATCGTGCTCTTGGAATTTGGTACTGTGGGGTTTTAGTCTTATGGGCTCGGATTGCGAGATATAGGCTACAGAAGCTCAGGGTGTCATTTGCGAACATTAAAATTGTTAAAAATAGGATATTTGATCGGAGGGGGCCCACTGATTGGAGATGGGGTCTAAGGGCGTGGTGGTAGTGGTGGCAGCTACGAGCAGTTTTGGGGCAGGGGGTCCTTGAGATAGCCTGAGGAGGAGGAAGGGGGTCGGAGGCGGAGGCGTTAGAGGAGGGGCGACTGACTGGCGATGGTCGTGGGGAGGTGGACGGCGGAGTGTGGAGGCAGCACGAAGGGGGAGGCGGCAGTTTTCTGGTTAACCGCTAATTTGAAAATTTAGGAGTTTGACCCTGTTTGCCCTCTTTATATATATATATATATATATATATATATATATATATATATGAACTATAACACCCAACTTACGTTAAGGTCACTCATAAAGGGAATGCCTTAACTTCGGTGGAACGTTATATGTAAATAGAACAGAAATTTACAAGACAGATATGTAAAGTAGTACTTGAAAATTTTATAACTTTATTACAGCAGAAACTAAAATAAGTTTGGTTACATCACAATACCAAAACCCAAGTACACAAATATCAGTCTTATACAAAATCCTTCAGAATGCATAATTTTAAAGCCATAATCCCCAACAAAGAATGCCATAAATAGGAAGAATCAAAGCCAAGCAATATTTAAAGCACTTCAAGCAGATGGAACCTGATGTTTCCATCCTAAGAACCTGGGGGAACGGAAGAAAAGAGGCGAAACAAACTAGGTTAGACATAAGTCTGGTGAGCCCAGTGACTTTCAGCATATAAACAGATAATAGTATCATGACATGTAAATAAAACTGGATAAGAGATAACCATAACAGGAGTAGCAGGTTAACAGAAGAGACAGAATGATATAGGCTAAACTAAGCTTCTTACTTGGTTTTCACTTCGCTGCACTAATACTAGTATAACATAATTAGGTGTTGTCCTAATATCTAAACAGAAAACAAAACGATCTCTTCAGAAACACGATACTAGTAATGGGCCTTTACCACCCGAAAAGAGACAGACAGTTTCAGAAACAGAATGCAGAAACGGAATCAGAGACGGAAACAGAATAGTCCCTATGGAAACAGAATTTTAGAATTAGGTGTACACTAGTAATGGGCCATTACCACCCTAACAGACAGTACCACACAGAAACAGACAGGTGCTACCACCCTAACAGAAACAGACGGTACCCCAACAGAAACTGGCAGAACTAAGTGTACACTAAATTCTACCCCAAGCGATCGGCTCCCTAATACATAAATACCCTCTGTCGGCCCCATAGAAGGGTGTATCTCTCCCTAAAGTGGCAACCTATAGACACAGACGTATTTACAGATGTTACGGTGTCTTACATCCTCAGAGCAGACCGGATCTATGCACGCACATGATCTGATTGGAATGAGCCATCAACACCCTTCGCCATTATCAGAGTGAACCTCTTACAATTAGTTCAGTAAGCGTGCCCTGGACCCCTACCTAGTGTTGGGTCATAGTTTTGATACCAGAAAGGGTTACTTACTAATATGTGTCCCAAATAACAGATGACACAAGTAATTACCCCTCCTAACCTTGTGTCCCCAGACTAACAGATTTCAGATTAACTTGCTTACAGATTTCAGATGTACAAAGTTCAGATTAACTAGTTCTCAGATCAGACATACAAATTAACAAGTTTTCAGACTAACAGATCAGATATACAGATTAACAAGTTTTCAGACTAAAGGATCAGATATACAGGTTAACAGACATACAGATTGTTTCACCTAACCTTGTATTAGGCCTACAGATTTTCAAATGGGTTTATTAGATTCATCAGTCCAGTTGATTTAACCTTATCTACCCAATACGTTTTAGGCATCAT
Organism: Allium sativum; assembly: GCA_030737875.1. Classification (NCBI taxonomy): domain Eukaryota; kingdom Viridiplantae; phylum Streptophyta; class Magnoliopsida; order Asparagales; family Amaryllidaceae; genus Allium; species Allium sativum. The sequence goes on from CM060920.1 coordinate 677,247,783, forward strand.
ATTTATCTTAGATTTGCATTAATTAAATATTAATGCATAGACCTCTCACATTAGGTCGGTAGCTTGTGGCCGCTGGATGTGTCGGGCGGTTCCGGGCAGACTTCTGCCATAAGACAGACCTAACCTCGTGTCTAAGCATCTTTATGCCTATGACCTCTCACATTAGACAGACAGTTTGCGGTTGCTGGTTAAGCCGGTTGGGTCCGAGCAGGCTTCTACCGCAAACAAAGTCTAACCTCGTATCTCAGCATTCTTATTTTAGCTAAAGTATTCATTCACAGATTATGCCAATATCAGACTAATTATGCCAATTCAACAAATTAATTTCTTTACAAGTTACAGCAGATTATCCAAAGTTCTATTAACATGTTTTGCTCAATTTTAGATCAAGCCTACATAATTTCATATCCAAATTACCGTATTCAGTTTCAACAGATTTAGCAGATTAAGCAGTTTAACAGACTTAATCATCCCTTAAAATTCCATTGACATACCTCTCTTACTCGTAAAATTAAGCCTAATTTTACGTGCTCAAATTATGGTCATAATTCACAATATAACATATGCCCCAAATTTCTAGTTAAATTTACATAGTACATAATATTCTCCAAAAACCCAAATCATGATATACAGTATGAATTATGCCAAATTATAGCCTTTGATTTCAGCGTATGTCAAATATCCAAAATCCCCATTTAGGCGTATTCATAATTAATAGTTATATCATTTTAATATAGATCTTTTACGCCTAAATCATATATCCTTTTTCTTCCAAGTCATAGATCGTCATATAAAATATGCCCCCAAATCTAGATCTTAAATTACAACATGTATTATGTTCTCAAAAATCAGATCTTGAATTATAACATGCATTATGTTCCCAAATTACAAGACATATGTTGTCATACAATAATTCTCCTTCTTCCAAATCATAAACCGTCATATATAGTATGCCTAGATCTAGGTCTTAAATTACAACATATGCCCTTTTCTTAAATCAGTCACAAATTAGTCATGTGCAATTATGCATCGTTCATTATTTTCTCCCAAATTTTGCGTTCTTGCATTAATCTCTTATGAGATTTGGCTCAGGCTCGTAGTAGCCCGGCTATAGAACAAAAGGAAGGAAGAGATACAGAATAGTTACAATAATAAGATAGATCTACAAAGAAAAATAGATCTGATAAACAGGAATAAGATAGATCTACACAGGAAAACAGATTTGATAAACAAGAATATGCATAATCTCTAATTCAGATTTATAACCATGTCAAGATCATAATTAAATTTCATATCTAAAAATAACTGTACTCACCTTGGTTGGATTCTAAAAGAAAAAGAGTTGTAGTTGTTCTCTTTTAATCCTATTCAGATTGGAAGAAGAAGGAGCGCTTGTTCTAGCTTGGTTTCAGCAGAGTAACGATGCCATTTATTTATATTAATAAGAATTAGGACAGAGTATAGGCGTAATGAAATTGTGTGGAGAGAAAGTGTGGTTTGGGGGTGTTTAAATAGCTTAGGAGCAACGAATCTGATCAGAACCGACGTCTAAATACAGAAAAAGGAATCTGTCCATGGATCTGGAGAAGGGGGGAGGTCGACCGCCAGGTCGAACCCATGGTCGACCTGTTCTACCCAGGTCGACCCCCTGGTCGACCTGGGTCTTGGGCGGGAATTTTCCTGCCCAGCCCAGGTGCGTGATTTGAATTTTGAAACTTTGAATTTGAATTCGGGCTGGTTTTTTATTTTAAATTCTTTAAAATTCTAAGTACCATAACTTCTTCATACGGAGTCCGATTTACAAACTCGGACTCTACCTAAAGCATAATTCAGAGACGAACGCGATGGCATAACCCATTTTCCCTAATTCTTCTCTTAAAAATTAAGTATACTTTGTTTTGTTACTTTATGTTCAAAGAAAATACGGGGTGTTACATTCTCCCCTCCTTAAAGGATTTCGTCCCCGAGATCTTCAAGTTAAGAAGAATGTGTCCTACCATCCAATCACCCATCTGCTCAACCATCATCCACAAGCATCCATTGTCCTTAGAAAACTTCTAATGTTGTATGACCATATGCAAAAGTGTGTGTATATGTCTCTTATCTAATGCAAAGATCAGGCGGTCTACTGATTCAGTTGACCTCCTTAATGCGAATTATGTTAGTGCCATGAGTCCACTTATGTATGCAAGAAATCCTATTTGATACACATCATCTTTATATGAGTGCACAACCATTTATCCAAATGCAACATCCCCGTGATGAGTCAATCATTTTGCATCCACAAAAATCGAAAAATGTACATGCATCCATATGCAGTATGAGAGTGTTTTTGAGCCAATCTAGTGCCTAGTGTGTGTATATGCATCCACGAGCAACCACTAGCAACCACTTGCAGCCATCACACATAACATGTCTCAAACACATGTTTACACCCGTTAATTTCTACCTAAAGGTCGAAGAATCGATCGATAGGATACAACCGAGTGATAGAAGCAAGTACAAAGGTTTTGTTCCCATTAGACATCGGTTAAGAGAATAAATCCCTAAGTATCAACCCCGAAGACCGAAATCAACATCAGATTGACACTCAAAGAATTACTTCCATTAAACAATGTCAAAACTGGAAATCTACTTCACGCTTCGAGTAAAAACCCCTATCCTTTTCAGAAATATTCAGATACTCACAGATTACTGGTACAGATCAGATTATCAAATGATTCTCAGGAAACTAAGCATGATATATCCCACAAAAACACAAAATGTATGCGTCATAGTCAACTTAACGTCGAATACAGATGCCCTAAAACCCCAGCTTATCATAAACAGATGAGTCGTAACCCTTATGCGGTTTGAGACTATAGCGGGATCAGAAACAAGACTAGTATTAAAGTGCAGAGTCTCAATTACAGAGTCAAAATGCCAGAATCAAAGAGAGTTTTAACTCAATAATCAAATAAGGAAATTAATCCTTCTACAGAAATTTTCCTATCTCTACCCTATCCACCAATCACGAGAGCATTCGCCTGCCCTCCAGAAGTAGGTTCTGCCCTCTGCCCTTGCCCACGTTTCTTCGAGCAGTCCCTAGTGAATTGTCCCATTTCTCCGCAGTTGAAGCAAGCGCCCTTTCTCTTTTTGCAATCCTTGTTCAGATGAGTCAAGCTTCCACAAGTAAAGCACTTTTTCTCCTTGTTATCTTCAGACTTTTCATCCTTCTTTTGTGTTTCCTTTTTGGGCCACGCTTTCTTGTTCTGTGGTCCTTCAAGCTTTTCCTCTTTCTTCTCATTTTTGGCTTCCTCTTCATGCATTAACGCCATTCAACCAATTTCTCGAAGGTAACCTCCATAGGAATATGGGTCATAGCCAGCCCATGTAGCGGCTCATTCAAACCTTTAACGAATCTCAGGGCCTTCTTCTCAGGTGTGTTCACCAAGTCTAAGTCGAATCTCGCCAACTGATTGAACTTGTTGACATACTCCTTCACTGATGAATTCCCTTGCTTCAATGCTAAGAACCTCTCCATGTATAAATTCTCTTCCGCTCGTGAGAGGAATTTCATCTCGAGCCTATGCCTGAAATCCATCCATGTCTCTACCGGACGCTATCCATTCGTGACCTCCCCCCAAAACGAGGCTTCGTCCTTCATTAACCAAGCAGCTAATTGGACCTTCCTTCCATCTTCTATCTCGAAGATACCAAACAAATCTTCCACCTCCTTAAGCCAATTTCAAGCTTCAACAAACGTCTATGATCCGTGAAAAGGTTTCCCGCCCATTGCCCGAAAGTCTTTGTAAATCTTCGAAAAAGTATCAATGCAGGGAGGGGGAGGAGGAGGAACATCTACTAGGCCTACGGCGGTGGCCCTAGCCTCCAGATACCTTCTGAACCAAGTTGGTATCGGTATGCCCTCGGGTATCGCGGTTAACCCAAACATGCTGAAAAGAAAATGAAGAGATTCAAAATGGAGAATTCGAAAGACAGATATATGGCTTTTGGGGATTATGTTTTTCAAAATAAACTTTACTTTTGAAAATACTTCCTTTTTAAAACCTTTTTGAAAATAGTTTTCAAAAACTTTTTATCAAATCTGGTAACCTTTAGCTCTGACACCAAGTGTAACACCCCACTTCCGTTAAGGTCACTCACAAAGGGAATGCCTTAACTTCGGTGGAACGTTATAAGTAAACAGAACAGAAATTTACAAGATAGATATATAAAATAGTATTTGAAAAATTTGTAACTTTATTACAGCAGAAATAGAAATAAGTTTGGTTACATCACAATACCAAAACCCGAGTACCCAAATATCAGTCTTATTCAAAATCCTTCAGAATGCATAATTTTAAAGCCATAATCCCCAACAGAGAATGCCATAAATAGGTAGAATCAAAGCCAAGCAATATTTAAAGCACTTCTAGCACTTCAAGCAGATGGAACCTAAATCAAGCTCCTATTTTTCCACCCTGAGAACCTTGGGGGGGGTAACGGAAGAAAAGAGGCGAAACAAACTAGGTCATACATAAGTCTGGTGAGCCCAGTGACTTTCAGCATATAAACAAATAACAATGTCATGACATGTAAATAAAACTAGATGAGAGATAACCATAACAGGAGTAGTAGGTTAACAGAAGAGACAGAATGATATAGGTTAAACTAAGTTTCTTACTTGGTTTTCACTTCTCTGCACTAATACTAGTATAACAGAATTAGGTGTTGTCCTAATATCTAAACAGAAAACAGAACGATCTCTTCAAAAACACGACGCTAGTAATGAGCCTTTACCTCCCGAACAGAGACAGACAGTTTCAGAAACAGAATGCATAAACGGAATCAGAGTCGAAAACAGAATATTCCCTACGGAAACAGAATGTTAGAATTAGGTGTACACTAGTAATGGGCCTTTACCAGCCCAACAGACGGTACCACATAGAAACAGACAGGTGTTACCACCCCAATAGAAACAGACGGTACCCCAACAGAATTAGGCAGAACTAAGTATACTCTAGATTCTACCCCAAGCGATCGGCTCCCTAATACATAAATACCCTGTGCCGGCCCCACAGAAGGGTGTATCACTCCCTAAAGTGGCAACTTATAGACACAAACCTATTTACAGATGTCACGGTGTCTTGCATCCTCATAGCAGACCGGATCCATGCACGCACATGACCCGATTGGAATGCGCCATCAACACCCTTCGCCACTATCAGAGTGAACCTCTTACAATTAGTTCAGTAAGCATGCCCTGGACCCCTACCTAGTGTTGGGTCATAGTTTTGATACCAGAAAGGGTTACTAACTAATATGGGTCACAAACAAAAGACGACACAAGTAATTACCCCTCCTAACCTTGTGTCCCCAGACTAACAGATTTCAGATTAACTTGCTTACAGATTTCAGATGTACAAAGTTCAGATTAACTAGTTCTCAAATCATACATACAAGTTAACAAGTTTCCAGACTAACAGATCAGATATACAGATTAACAAGTTTTCAGACTAACGGATCAGATATACAAGTTAATAGACTTACAGATTGTTTCACCTAACCTTCTATTGGGACTACAAATTTTCAAACGGGTTTATTAGATTCATCAGTCCGGTTGATTTAACCTTATCTAGCCAATGCGTTTTAGGAATCATGTTTATCTTAGATTTGCATTAATTAAATATTAATGCATAGACCTCTCACATTAGGTTGGCAGCTTGTGGCCGCTGGAGGTGCCGGGCGGTCCTGGGCAGACTTCTGCCACAAGCCAGACCTAACCTCGTGTCTAAGCATCATTATGCCTACGACCTCTCACATTAGACTGACAGTTTGTGGTTGCTGGTTAAGCCGGTTGGGTCCGGGCAGGCTTCTACCGCAAACAAAGTCTAATCTCATGTCTCAGCATTCTTATTTTAGCAAAAGTATTCATTCACAGATTATGCCAATATCAGACTAATTATGCCAATTCAACAAATTAACTTCTTTACAAGTTACAGCAGATTATCCAAAGTTCTATTAACATGTTTTGCTCAATTTTAGATCGAGCCTACAAATTTTCATACCCAAATTACTGCATTCAGCTTCAACAGATTTAGCAGATTTGGCAATTTAATAGACTTAATCATCCCTTAAAATTCCATTGACATACCTCGCTTACTCATAAAATTAAGCATAATTTTACGTGCTCAAATTATGGTCATAATTCACAATATAACATATGCCCCAAATTTCTAGTTAAATTTACATAGTACAAAATATTCTCCAAAAACCCCAAATCATGATATATAATATGAATTATGCCAAATTATAGCCTTTGATTTCAGCGTATGTCAAATATCCAAAATCCCCATTTAGGCGTATTCAAGATTAATAGTTATCCTATTTTAACAAAGATCTTTTACGTCTAAATCATATATCATTTTTTTTCTAAGTCATAGATCGTCATATAAAATATGCCCCCAAATCTAGATCTTAAATTACAACATGTATTATGTCCTCAAAAATCAGATCTTGAATTATAACATGCATTATGCTTCCAAATTGCAAGTCATGTGTTGTCATACAATAATTCTCCTTCTTCTAAATCATAAACCGTCATATATAGTATGCCTAGATCTAGATCTTAAATTACAACATATGCCCTTTTCTTAAATCAGTCACAAATCATTCATGTCCAATTATGCATCGGTCATTATTTCCCCCAAATTTTGCGTTCGTACGTTAATCTCTTATGAGATTTGGCTCAGGCTCGTGGTAGCCCCGCTATAGAATAGAAGAAAGGAAGAGATACAAAATAGTTACAATAATAAGATAGATCTACATAGAAAAACAGATTTGATAAACAGGAATAAGATAGATCTACACAGGAAAACAGATCTGATAAACAAGAATATCCATAATCTCCAATTCAGATTTATAACCATGTCAGGATCATAATTTAATTTTATATCTGGAAATAATTGTACTCACCTTGGTTGGATTCTAAAAGAAAAAGAGTTGTAGTTGTTCTCTTTTAATCCTATTCAGATTGGAAGAAGAAGGAGCACTTGTTCTAGCTTAGGTTTCAGCATAGTAACGACGCCATAGATTTATATTAATAGAATTAGGACAGAGTATAGGCGTAATGAAATTGTGTGGAGAGAAATGAGGTTTGGGGGTGTTTAAATAGCTTAGGAGCAACGAATCTAGTCAGAACGGTCGTCTAAATACAGAAAAACGAATCTGTCCACGGATCTGGAAAAAGGGGGAGGTCGACCCCATGGTCAACCTGTTCTACCCAGGTCGACCCCCAAGTCGACCCCCTGGTCGACCTGGGTCCTGAGCGGGAATTTTCCTGCCCAGCCCGGGTGTGTGATTTGAATTTTGAAACTTTGAATTTGAATTCGGGATGGTTTTCTTATTTTAAATTCCTGAAACTTCTAAGTACCATAACTTCTTCATACGGAGTACGATTTAATCAAACTCGGACTCTATCTCAAGTAGAATTCCGAGACGAATGCAATGGCGTACCCCGTTTTCCCTAATTATTCTCTTAAAAATTAAGTATACTTTGTTTTGTTACTTTATGTTCAAAGAAAATACGAGGTATTACATGAACTCTCCCCTTTAATCTCCACCACCCAATTCCGCACTCATTCTCTCTCTTCCCACTAAGAAATAATATTGAAATGGGAAGGGAGAGAATGAGTGGGGAAATGGGTGGTGGAGATTAAGGGGGATAGTTCACGTGCAAAATAAAAGGTGTAGCGGAACCCTCCTATATATATATATTCAGAAAATAAGGTTTTTGCATACGAATTCCAAATCCAACCCAACGACTGTTTCGACCAGTTTTTATCAAAATTAAAATATAAATCAATATATATTGAATTTGAACGCACATTTTAATTTGTTGGAGCCACATACTGACTCCAAAAATTTCAGTAAAATAAATCTAGCTATATTTGGATGATACGGTTCTAAAAAAACTAAATTCGTTCAATTTAGAGACCGTTTCAAAAATGGTCATTTTCCAGTCGATTAAATTCAAACTGGATTGACTAAACACGTTTAAATTTACTGTGCTCACATATTAATTCCAAAAATTATGAAAACTGAATTATAGCAATAATTTGTCATTCCGAATCCAACAAAAGTGGTTTCGTCGAAAATGGATGTCGTTTGCAAAATGGTTATTTTTAAGGGCTGTAACGACCCAGATTTTTGGCCGTTAAATTCTGAATATTTAAATTTGTTTTAAACATTTTAATTGAATTACATATAGGAATTTATTAATTAAAAACGAAGTTTGAACGTTAATTTATAATATAATTATAAAACGAGTTCAAAATGGCGCGGTAGTTTGAAAATTCGATTTCAAATTTCCAACGAATGTATGAGATTCAAATTAAATCGGATTTTAGCGAAACAAGAAATATTTGAATAACGGTCTCGAATTTGGGTAAGGTTCTTTTGAGGCGTAGTTATAATTTAATTTTTATAATTTTTCTGTAATTTTTAATTAATTAAATATGCAACTTTTTATTTGGGGTATTTTGCACCCAATATCAATATTTTGAGGTTTCATAATATAAGTTAAACTACCGATATTATTATATCTTTGGGATCATTGGTGCATTGCTTGTCATGATCATATTTTTATTTTTGTCTGTAGCTGTCGATAAATTAGTGAAATTCTATGCAGTCAGTACCAGATAAAATTTAACATACCTAAGTCTGCCTACTTTGAATAATTCATATCAGTTGGAGCTTGCATGTATTTTCGTGTGCTAATTTGAACGATTACCCTATATTCCTCAAAGGGAGCAGAAATTCTAAATGAGAAAAGGCAAACTAGTATTACGAGATGTGGAATATAAATTGTTATTGCAACAAGGATATATGGATGCAAATAGTTCGAAATACAAAATAGAGTCTCTTCACAATATTTAATTTTTGAAACGGACACAAATGGTACCAAATTTAAGGGATACTTTTGTTATAACAGCTAACAACGCATACACATAGCAAGATGTAAGTAAGTCTATTGAAATCATGTCTCCCAAACCATCGACAGTGTGCTATCCAAGCTAAGCAACAGCGTCCCATCCACGTTTTATCATCTGTGTAAACCAATCAAATTCGAAACCGTGACCCGCAAGCTTTTTATTTCCGTGCGCCTCAAGCTATCGCATCTCGTGTTCCCAAGTTGCCTCTTCTTTAAATAAGGTTAAATCTTCTTCTCATTTCTGGTCCAGACCCAAAACATAACGGAAGAAAATAAAACAAATACAAAATCATATAAAATAAAATACAAAATGAAATCATGCATTTTTAAATCCGTTGGAATCCTGGATTCAAGGGGCTTCTCGCTACTACTCATGGTTTTCTGTTCGATTAAAGTCTCATGGGTCCGAAAGTTACACCGTACTTGTGATGTTGAAAGCGAATACTGGAGTAACCGGTATGCCATGTCACTAGGCATTTATACGTCAATCTCGCCTTGTCCAAGTTACACGTGGACTTATGGTGGAGAACAAAGTAAGTAAATAACGCTTGTCCCATGGAATCTGTAGCTTCTTGAGATAGGAGCAAGATGGCAAGAAGGCTGAAGTTTGTATTGGATGAGGTGTCGGTTGTTGGAGGCATACGGTGGAGGATGCTGTCTTTGTCGCAGTCAGCATGGTGGCTGTTCAAGTATAGTTTTGTTTGGATTCCTTTCTGGTGGTTGCGAAAGTGTATGTAGGAGAGGTGATGAAGGGACAGTATGTACTTGCGTTGGTATAATCCAGAAAAAAAAGTGGAGCTTCTGTTCATTCGAGTATGGGAGAGGATGAAGAGTGCGGATGTTATTGGCGCAAGGAAGCATAAAATGGGGCGTTGGCATTTCCTTAAGAAGTGGAGCATATATTATACATCAGGGAAGAACAAGATGCGTTGGCTTGTCTCATGTCTATTGTTGGATGCTACTTTATCACCTAATAATGAGAAACCCAACTGCAAGCCATTGGTTGCCAAGTTGACTTTCAGGTTGAATGGATTGACCTTGCTTTAAACGGTAAAACATATTCAAGTCCCCTTTTTTCCTCTTGACAGCATGTACCGTACACTCGACTGTAAGACGCGTTAGGGGATAAGATGGGAATCGAACCAAACAATTGCCGGTGGAATTACAGCGGAGAAATCCGCGTTGTAGAACGAACGGGGCCAAGAACCGAGCTATTGGAATTTCACAGTAAAATCAGACGCTCGTTTGATTTTAAATGAAACAAAAAGCAGAACCGCCAGCTGCAAACAAGGTGAGTAAACTCACTAACTCCCTCTCGTTTATATTTTTATATATAAACGAGTTTTAAATTATTTTATAATATGAAATGGTTGCTTGGTTGAATAGTTGATAAATTGATTGATATAATCACATCGTTGATTGATTTTTTTTCATTAATGCGATATTTTTGATGTTACTAACATCGGTGGATGCAGGGAAACAGGTTGGAGGGATCCAACTGGATCCCTTAACATTTTATTTACTGTTTTATTTAATGGTGATATATGTTATGCTACATTATCCATGGTTGAATTTGTGTGTTTGATTTACCCTGGCCTTAGGAACCTGGTATTTTAGATACCATAAAATATCATCGAATGTGAAAAAGGAAATTAGAATTTAAAAGCAGAGTTTATTTCCAAATTAGAAATAATTTCTTTTTTTCATTGAATTGCAAATGGAAACCTATTCCATTGGGTAAACCAAGGAAAATGTTATAAATAAAGATATAAATTAAGTGGATCATTAACCATTGGATAAATAAAAAGGTGAGTTCAAATATGAATGTATATTTGAAAGTGAGTATCGGTTTTGAAACCAATATTTGGAAATGGATCCGAATTTAGCAAATTTCAGAGGAAAGTTTAAAGAAAGATTTTCAAATGCTTAAAATAAAAGAATAAATAGTTTAAAACAAGGAAATATTTTGCAAATAAAATGTATATAAAAAGGGGATTTATAGAAATCGAATTAAGTGGTTAGAAAAATGTATAGTTTATAAATATGTTTAAAGGAGAACTTGAATTGTTTAAAATAAACAGAGTTTATAAATGAACAACGGAAGCGTGTGCGTCGCACACGGTATTTTATTCAAAACAGCAATCATAACGCTGTTGTTATAAGAAATGCTTTTATAATTTTAAACAGCGACTATAACGCTGTCTTTGAAAAAAATGCTTTTATAAAACTAAACAGCGATTTTAGCGCTGTTATTATAACAGATGTTGTAAATCTATACAGCAATTTTAGACGTTGCTGTTATAATAAATGTCTTGGTAAATCTAAATAGCAATTTTAACGCTGCCGTTATAATAACTGTTTTAATAGCAATTTTAATGCTATGGTTATGATAAGTGTTCTATAATGCTAGACAGCGGTTTTAACGCTGTTGTTGAAAGCAATGTTTTATAAACCAAACATTTGAAGACAACAATTATAACGTTACCGTTATAATCAATATTTTTATAAAGAAGGTGTGTTCGTAAGTCAAATCCGAGAGTCGCGTAAGCAATGTTTGGTTTAAAGTTGTGAGCTCTGAATATTTCAAAGTAAATGATAGCAAGGGTTGGTTAGTGATATCGTTAATTAACGAATGATTTATGATTTAAGTCATAATAACGATGTTTATAACATCAGTAAATTCAAAGGATTTAAAAATGTTTTCTAACTGGAGTAAAAGATATTTTCTCAATAAAGGAATTATATATATTGGAAATGGTTTCCAATATTCAAGTTAGAAAATACAAGTCATATTAAAGTTATTATATTTCGGATGCAGGGAGTTATAACATCATTGTTATAATCAAGTGATTCCTGAAAAGAAAGTGGATTCATAATCGAATCCGAGAGCAACGTAAGGAAGCGTGTTAAAAGATTGGAAGGATGAACCGTGTCTATTTCGAAGTTAGAAATGTTGCTCAGTTAAGGTCTGAGAGGTAATTATACCCCAACTTGATTGACTTTAGTTTTAACTAAGAAGTGGATAAGGTTCGAGAGTGAAAGTGATTAAGTGGATTTAGTAAATGAGTGAAATGGTGAGTTGGCATAGCAATGTCTATTCAAACATCTGTTAAAACAAAAATGAAGGAGATTTGGAAACGTTTTCCAAATGAGAGTCAGAAATGTTTTTCTGAATATAGAGGACAGATAATGGAAATGTTTTCCAATGTTAATAGAGTATATTTTCTAAATATATTAAATAAGGAATGTAAATGAAAGTGAAAAGGGAAATGAATAAATGAATGAACAAAAAGGGATAAACGTTGAATGATGTTTGGTCGACAGAATTTCCTTTTGGAAATAATATCATTGTTTGCACACCGACATGTTTTCATTTGATAGTTAAATCACCGACTATCAAAGTTTTGACCATTTTAACGTTGTTAATATGGAGAGACCGGTTGGATTATTATCCAGAGAACCACTCCGTATTGGCATAAGCGTTGCGAATCAAGTATGTTGAATATCTTGAAGACGGAGTGAAGTGAAGGGCTATTGTATATGTCTTAGATAACAGTGCCTAAGATGGATGTACTGAATAGTGCCTTCGGTTTGTCCAGACCCAGGACAACTTGTATGGACGAGTGTCTGACAGAGTATTTCCAAAGGGGGTTACGTACGTTGATTCCTTCAAACGTACGAAATTGGTGGCATAGAAGGGAAACTTCTTTAGCCTAACAATCTGAGTATTTTTGTGGGAATCAATTAGTGATTTCCAATGGATCTGACGATGTGGCATTCAAAGTGAATGACGGCCAGATGTTCTGGAAGATAATTCAAACCTCGAGCCTCATCAACCCGGAATTGGACAAAAATCGGGCAGGCAGCATGGCTATGTGGGTCGCACCCATTAGGATGTATGATCACCTATCTAGAGAAATTCCTTTTGTTCTTAAATCTATCGATGCTGTCCCTTATCGGGAGGCGGTTGCTGATCCCAACCGTCGGTGGTATACATTCGATACACTCAAGCGAAATGAGTGGTCGGTCATGTGTGGGCCGGGTTGCAAGATGTTCTTGTTGAACCCAGTGTATTTGCCTCTAGAGATACACGTTCGGAAGGTGGTCCCATACCTTGTCAAGTTGGAATCCAATCTCCAATAAGTGCCTGCGAGTTTGATTGTATATTATATATGTAGAGCGTGAGATGCAAGCGTTCTACTAGATTCTAATTACTTGTGATTAGACATTATTATAATATCAGATAATATATGATTTCCAAAGTGTTTTGGGTTATCGTAAGGTAAAAACCATCCATGTTTATGTGTGGATCGGTCTTACGATTATCATTTCTTTCGGAAGGATTTTGAAAGTTAAAAAAATGATTGGAGTTTACTCACACCAGTCCCATGACTGACCCAGAGTTTATTTTGTTTGATTCCCTAAACTCTTGGGTGCCCAAATTTGTACGGGCAGTCAAGTAGTTAGGATTTTTTTCAGATTCACTTGGAGGAGCTCGAAGCAGGAGGCTTCACCAGTTAGCTATAGACTAGTATATTTCCGCTGTGTATTTTGTTGTATCTGGAAACAGGTGTTTATAACTGTTCCAGGGATAATCGTTGTGCTCTGATAATGGTATGTATATACAAATACTGATTTGTGCTTCAAAGTTATATTATCTAATATATTTCATTCGTTCCGCTGTGAGTTTGTGATCTTCGTTTTTCTTCTATTCTAATATTTCTTTCTTTCTATTTCTCATCCTCTAACTTCTTTCTAATAATGGTTCGTATTTCTGTGCAATTTGAGTTGGACGTGTGGTGTTATTAGTCGACTCAAAGGGTACAGATTTGCGGGTCGTTTCATTTGGTATCAGAGCTGAAGGTTAAGTGATTACCTTGGCTCTGTGGCGTAACTCAATAGAGATGGGGTTAGTAATACCCTAGATTGGGTTTGAGTGTATATATATGAGCGCGTATTTGTAAATTCGATATAAAATTTGTTTTATATTATGTTGACTGGTTTGTTGAGTGGTTTATGAATTCTGGTCGATACAGGAAGTACAACCGTATCGATAGGTGTTTCTAAACTCTCGAGCAGAACAAATCGACTCGGTATTGTTTTAAAGTGGGTAAGTGATATAATTTGCCCAAAAGTTATTTTGATATAAAGGGATAATTTTCTGAAATTATCGAATGTGTTGATTGTTATTACAATCAAAGGAAATTATAAAATATTGAAATGGTTGTATAAAACCAAATTGAATTTGTATGAGAATAGGATATACAAATAAGCTGAACTGAAATTTAATTCAAACCATAATTTGAATTTAAATCCCGGAAGTTTTGAAATATTCCTTGAAGTATTTTAAAGGTAATATGGCATTAGTTTGAAGAGATTTTTGAATAAGAATGGTTTAAATGGATTTTTAAAGGGATTAAGCACTGAAATCACTTCAGTGGCGAGAAAATAGTACTGATAATGGACTGCAGCATTATCGGCATTCATTTTCAAGTTTCTGAGTGACGGATTGCTACCATAGTAATTTGAAAATGAAAATCTGTTTGAAAAGGTCAAGATGATTTAGAAATTCAAATGTTTTGAATTGATTTGATTATAAATATATGTGTACAAATATATATGATTTCGAACTAATTTGAAATAAAACCCGGGAATTTGAATTCTAAAGATTTAAAATTTAACTTGTATAAGTTGAATAGATTGAAACGGTAAAAATGTATCAAATGAAGTGAAATTTAAGTTAAGATTAGTAAAAATGATTAGAAATAATTCCGAATGGAATTAAATAAAGATGTTGAGATTCGAATTATTAATATGAATCGACTTATGAAGAAGCAAGTGAATATATTGGATGTTGTTGATTGGAATTGAATTGGATTCAAACTGAATAAGTGGGTTGACGTAAATAGAAATCATGTTTGAATGGATATAATGGAGTGAACTAATCAGAAGTTGATTAGAGATTTCAAAGTAGAAGTTGGAATGATTTGAAACCAAGTGGAAATGATATATGTATGCTGAGCAGATATAGAATGGAAGCAAGTGCAAGAGATAGATTATGCCCGACAAAAAGGTACATGTTTACAATATTGTTTGGGTTGATGATTTTATGAGCCTATAAGGCAAGCCACTTGGCTTTTTGATTTTCTTTTGGTTTGAAGAAGGCTTAGAAAGGCGAGCTGTAGTTGTACCGATTGAGCCGTGCAGAGGAGATACTGCCGGAATTATTCAGAATTTAAAGTGTTAGAAAATTTTCTGAATTTTTGGAAATTTTCGTTAGTGAGAATAAATGAATATTTTAATTGAAATAAATTGATCCAGTTAAACTGAAGTTAAGAGGTAAATAAAAAGGATTTTTGCACCTAGTTAATATGGTATGTAGTATCTTTTCCTACCATTAGCAATTTCGAGGACGAAATTATTTTAAGGGGGAAGGAATGTAACGACCCAGATTTTTGGCCGTTAAATTCTGAATATTTAAATTTGTTTTAAACATTTTAATTGAATTACATATAGGAATTTATTAATTAAAAACGAAGTTTGAACGTTAATTTATAATATAATTATAAAACGAGTTCAAAATGGCGCGGTAGTTTGAAAATTCGATTTCAAATTTCCAACGAATGTATGAGATTCAAATTAAATCGGATTTTAGCGAAACAAGAAATATTTGAATAACGGTCTCGAATTTGGGTAAGGTTCTTTTGAGGCGTAGTTATAATTTAATTTTTATAATTTTTCTGTAATTTTTAATTAATTAAATATGCAACTTTTTATTTGGGGTATTTTGCACCCAATATCAATATTTTGAGGTTTCATAATATAAGTTAAACTACCGATATTATTATATCTTTGGGATCATTGGTGCATTGCTTGTCATGATCATATTTTTATTTTTGTCTGTAGCTGTCGATAAATTAGTGAAATTCTATGCAGTCAGTACCAGATAAAATTTAACATACCTAAGTCTGCCTACTTTGAATAATTCATATCAGTTGGAGCTTGCATGTATTTTCGTGTGCTAATTTGAACGATTACCCTATATTCCTCAAAGGGAGCAGAAATTCTAAATGAGAAAAGGCAAACTAGTATTACGAGATGTGGAATATAAATTGTTATTGCAACAAGGATATATGGATGCAAATAGTTCGAAATACAAAATAGAGTCTCTTCACAATATTTAATTTTTGAAACGGACACAAATGGTACCAAATTTAAGGGATACTTTTGTTATAACAGCTAACAACGCATACACATAGCAAGATGTAAGTAAGTCTATTGAAATCATGTCTCCCAAACCATCGACAGTGTGCTATCCAAGCTAAGCAACAGCGTCCCATCCACGTTTTATCATCTGTGTAAACCAATCAAATTCGAAACCGTGACCCGCAAGCTTTTTATTTCCGTGCGCCTCAAGCTATCGCATCTCGTGTTCCCAAGTTGCCTCTTCTTTAAATAAGGTTAAATCTTCTTCTCATTTCTGGTCCAGACCCAAAACATAACGGAAGAAAATAAAACAAATACAAAATCATATAAAATAAAATACAAAATGAAATCATGCATTTTTAAATCCGTTGGAATCCTGGATTCAAGGGGCTTCTCGCTACTACTCATGGTTTTCTGTTCGATTAAAGTCTCATGGGTCCGAAAGTTACACCGTACTTGTGATGTTGAAAGCGAATACTGGAGTAACCGGTATGCCATGTCACTAGGCATTTATACGTCAATCTCGCCTTGTCCAAGTTACACGTGGGCTTATGGTGGAGAACAAAGTAAGTAAATAACGCTTGTCCCATGGAATCTGTAGCTTCTTGAGATAGGAGCAAGATGGCAAGAAGGCTGAAGTTTGTATTGGATGAGGTGTCGGTTGTTGGAGGCATACGGTGGAGGATGCTGTCTTTGTCGCAGTCAGCATGGTGGCTGTTCAAGTATAGTTTTGTTTGGATTCCTTTCTGGTGGTTGCGAAAGTGTATGTAGGAGAGGTGATGAAGGGACAGTATGTACTTGCGTTGGTATAATCCAGAAAAAAAAAAGTGGAGCTTCTGTTCATTCGAGTATGGGAGAGGATGAAGAGTGCGGATGTTATTGGCGCAAGGAAGCATAAAATGGGGCGTTGGCATTTCCTTAAGAAGTGGAGCATATATTATACATCAGGGAAGAACAAGATGCGTTGGCTTGTCTCATGTCTATTGTTGGATGCTACTTTATCACCTAATAATGAGAAACCCAACTGCAAGCCATTGGTTGCCAAGTTGACTTTCAGGTTGAATGGATTGACCTTGCTTTAAACGGTAAAACATATTCAAGTCCCCTTTTTTCCTCTTGACAGCATGTACCGTACACTCGACTGTAAGACGCGTTAGGGGATAAGATAGGAATCGAACCAAACAATTGCCGGTGGAATTACAGCGGAGAAATCCGCGTTGTAGAACGAACGGGGCCAAGAACCGAGCTATTGGAATTTCACAGTAAAATCAGACGCTCGTTTGATTTTAAATGAAACAAAAAGCAGAACCGCCAGCTGCAAACAAGGTGAGTAAACTCACTAACTCCCTCTCGTTTATATTTTTATATATAAACGAGTTTTAAATTATTTTATAATATGAAATGGTTGCTTGGTTGAATAGTTGATAAATTGATTGATATAATCACATCGTTGATTGATTTTTTTCATTAATGCGATATTTTTGATGTTACTAACATCGGTGGATGCAGGGAAACAGGTTGGAGGGATCCAACTGGATCCCTCAACATTTTATTTACTGTTTTATTTAATGGTGATATATGTTATGCTACATTATCCATGGTTGAATTTGTGTGTTTGATTTACCCTGGCCTTAGGAACCTGGTATTTTAGATACCATAAAATATCATCGAATGTGAAAAAGGAAATTAGAATTTAAAAGCAGAGTTTATTTCCAAATTAGAAATAATTTCTTTTTTTCATTGAATTGCAAATGGAAACCTATTCCATTGGGTAAACCAAGGAAAATGTTATAAATAAAGATATAAATTAAGTGGATCATTAACCATTGGATAAATAAAAAGGTGAGTTCAAATATGAATGTATATTTGAAAGTGAGTATCGGTTTTGAAACCAATATTTGGAAATGGATCCGAATTTAGCAAATTTCAGAGGAAAGTTTAAAGAAAGATTTTCAAATGCTTAAAATAAAAGAATAAATAGTTTAAAACAAGGAAATATTTTGCAAATAAAATGTATATAAAAAGGGGATTTATAGAAATCGAATTAAGTGGTTAGAAAAATGTATAGTTTATAAATATGTTTAAAGGAGAACTTGAATTGTTTAAAATAAACAGAGTTTATAAATGAACAACGGAAGCGTGTGCGTCGCACACGGTATTTTATTCAAAACAGCAATCATAACGCTGTTGTTATAAGAAATGCTTTTATAATTTTAAACAGCGACTATAACGCTGTCTTTGAAAAAAATGCTTTTATAAAACTAAACAGCGATTTTAGCGCTGTTATTATAACAGATGTTGTAAATCTATACAGCAATTTTAGACGCTGCTGTTATAATAAATGTCTTGGTAAATCTAAATAGCAATTTTAACGCTGCCGTTATAATAACTGTTTTAATAGCAATTTTAATGCTATGGTTATGATAAGTGTTCTATAATGCTAGACAGCGGTTTTAACGCTGTTGTTGAAAGCAATGTTTTATAAACCAAACATTTGAAGACAACAATTATAACGTTACCGTTATAATCAATATTTTTATAAAGAAGGTGTGTTCGTAAGTCAAATCCGAGAGTCGCGTAAGCAATGTTTGGTTTAAAGTTGTGAGCTCTGAATATTTCAAAGTAAATGATAGCAAGGGTTGGTTAGTGATATCGTTAATTAACGAATGATTTATGATTTAAGTCATAATAACGATGTTTATAGCATCAGTAAATTCAAAGGATTTAAAAATGTTTTCTAACTGGAGTAAAAGATATTTTCTCAATAAAGGAATTATATATATTGGAAATGGTTTCCAATATTCAAGTTAGAAAATACAAGTCATATTAAAGTTATTATATTTCGGATGCAGGGAGTTATAACATCATTGTTATAATCAAGTGATTCCTGAAAAGAAAGTGGATTCATAATCGAATCCGAGAGCAACGTAAGGAAGCGTGTTAAAAGATTGGAAGGATGAACCGTGTCTATTTCGAAGTTAGAAATGTTGCTCAGTTAAGGTCTGAGAGGTAATTATACCCCAACTTGATTGACTTTAGTTTTAACTAAGAAGTGGATAAGGTTCGAGAGTGAAAGTGATTAAGTGGATTTAGTAAATGAGTGAAATGGTGAGTTGGCATAGCAATGTCTATTCAAACATCTGTTAAAACAAAAATGAAGGAGATTTGGAAACGTTTTCCAAATGAGAGTCAGAAATGTTTTTCTGAATATAGAGGACAGATAATGGAAATGTTTTCCAATGTTAATAGAGTATATTTTCTAAATATATTAAATAAGGAATGTAAATGAAAGTGAAAAGGGAAATGAATAAATGAATGAACAAAAAGGGATAAACGTTGAATGATGTTTGGTCGACAGAATTTCCTTTTGGAAATAATATCATTGTTTGCACACCGACATGTTTTCATTTGATAGTTAAATCACCGACTATCAAAGTTTTGACCATTTTAACGTTGTTAATATGGAGAGACCGGTTGGATTATTATCCAGAGAACCACTCCGTATTGGCATAAGCGTTGCGAATCAAGTATGCTGAATATCTTGAAGACGGAGTGAAGTGAAGGGCTATTGTATAAGTCTTAGATAACAGTGCCTAAGATGGATGTACTGAATAGTGCCTTCGGTTTGTCCAGACCCAGGACAACTTGTATGGACGAGTGTCTGACAGAGTATTTCCAAAGGGGGTTACGTACGTTGATTCCTTCAAACGTACGAAATTGGTGGCATAGAAGGGAAACTTCTTTAGCCTAACAATCTGAGTATTTTTGTGGGAATCAATTAGTGATTTCCGATGGATCTGACGATGTGGCATTCAAAGTGAATGACGGCCAGATGTTCTGGAAGATAATTCAAACCTCGAGCCTCATCAACCCGGAATTGGACAAAAATCGGGCAGGCAGCATGGCTATGTGGGTCGCACCCATTAGGATGTATGATCACCTATCTAGAGAAATTCCTTTTGTTCTTAAATCTATCGATGCTGTCCCTTATCGGGAGGCGGTTGCTGATCCCAACCGTCGGTGGTATACATTCGATACACTCAAGCGAAATGAGTGGTCGGTCATGTGTGGGCCGGGTTGCAAGATGTTCTTGTTGAACCCAGTGTATTTGCCTCTAGAGATACACGTTCGGAAGGTGGTCCCATACCTTGTCAAGTTGGAATCCAATCTCCAATAAGTGCCTGCGAGTTTGATTGTATATTATATATGTAGAGCGTGAGATGCAAGCGTTCTACTAGATTCTAATTACTTGTGATTAGACATTATTATAATATCAGATAATATATGATTTCCAAAGTGTTTTGGGTTATCGTAAGGTAAAAACCATCCATGTTTATGTGTGGATCGGTCTTACGATTATCATTTCTTTCGGAAGGATTTTGAAAGTTAAAAAAATGATTGGAGTTTACTCACACCAGTCCCATGACTGACCCAGAGTTTATTTTGTTTGATTCCCTAAACTCTTGGGTGCCCAAATTTGTACGGGCAGTCAAGTAGTTAGGATTTTTTTCAGATTCACTTGGAGGAGCTCGAAGCAGGAGGCTTCACCAGTTAGCTATAGACTAGTATATTTCCGCTGTGTATTTTGTTGTATCTGGAAACAGGTGTTTATAACTGTTCCAGGGATAATCGTTGTGCTCTGATAATGGTATGTATATACAAATACTGATTTGTGCTTCAAAGTTATATTATCTAATATATTTCATTCGTTCCGCTGTGAGTTTGTGATCTTCGTTTTTCTTCTATTCTAATATTTCTTTCTTTCTATTTCTCATCCTCTAACTTCTTTCTAATAATGGTTCGTATTTCTGTGCAATTTGAGTTGGACGTGTGGTGTTATTAGTCGACTCAAAGGGTACGGATTTGCGGGTCGTTTCAAGGGCTATATATTATATTAAAATATGTATATATATTCGATAGCGACTATTCTGAATTTTAAAATGGATATGACTTTCAATTAATATTATGAAATCTGGATTTTCCACATTCGTTAGAAAGATATAATTAAACAGATTCAAATATTTCTAGTTTTACGGAAATCTGATTTATTTTGAATCATGTACATTCAATTGAAATTTAAAATCGAGTTTTCAAACTACCACGCCCTTTCAGACTCGATTTATAATTAAAATAAATTTATACGTTCTAACTTAAATAAATTTCAGTCATTATTATTTAAAATAAATGATTTTAAATATTCAAAATTAATTAAAATAGCTAAAATAAAAAATTTAAATTGGTTCTGAAATCCCGGGTTGTTACAGTACCTTTGATGTAGTCTTGTAACCCATATCCTTATAGCGCTGTCTGTACTACTTTCATAGAATTCTATATAGTTAGGACCCATTTGGCAACCCAAAGCAAAAGCACTTATACTTATATGATAAGTGCTTTTGCTTCTAAAAAGTTAAAAAGCCAAAAAAAAAATTAGCACGGTAACGGCTTATAAGTCAAAAAGTTAATATCGATTAAAAAAAATTAGCTATTTGGATTTTGCACTACAATATTAAAATAAAATGAAAGACATTTCAGACTTTTAAAAATATACATATTACAGCTAGTTAACAAAAAATCAAAAAACAATTCGCATTCAAAAATATACAAAATCACTACAATACTTGTATGTTATTTGCACATAATCCAAGCAATTAAGTCCATTTTAACTTACAAAATCAAACAACAAACTACACAATAGATAAAATAGTTCTTTTACACAAATTTCAAACATTACAATCGAAACTTCAAACACTTCTAAAAATCTTATGGAATCTAAAATGGCAATATTGCTAACTATCAACTCAATAGCTTCTTGTTCGACTTGAACTCATATTTAATAACTGTTCTTACTTGAACCTCTCAACTGTTCTACTTCCTGTCATGACATAAGATCTGCAAAGTCATGAACAAATTCATCATCTTTGTGTGCTGCAGATATAATCAGAGAACTAATAAAGTCATAAGAGTTTAATAGAACTAATGTAACATTATTATCCCCAGAGAGCATTATTGAAAATTTAAGAACTAATGGAATCCTAGCAGCATTTGGGAATATGCAACCAAATTAACAACATTATGTCACACATTCAATCTCAGCACATAATGTTTTCAAGAAACACAAACGAAAACAACTAGATTGATCTTGTAAAGATACAAATAACTCTACATTGCTTTTCTTATACTAACTGTGAATAACTCTACATTGCTTTTCTTATACCAACTGTTGATAATTCTACATTGCTCTTGTAAGATACACATACTTATCTTATACTTATTGTAAAGATACAAGTAACTAGCTACATTGCTCTAAAACCATAGGTATACATATACAAGCTATATATACAAAACTGTATAATATTAAGAATTCATTTTGTAAACAAATGATGAAACATTCATATCAATACAAATTCAACATTCAGTTTCCAGATAATCTCAATACACATGCCAAGAGAACCCATTATAAATGAACTTAACCTGATTTGTATATGTAAGGGAAAAGTTGACAAGATTATAAATGAACTCAACCTGAGATGGTATTCCTCGTCTTTTGAACTAATCGTTTATCACAATGTATTAAGCTATATAATTCTCATACTACTGGCACGTTAGCACATATTATGCTATAATATACTATGATTTACTATATAATATATGCCCACAAACAATGATAGAGAAAGATAGATGCATATCACTCTATAATGACATTGAATTCGTGCCTAATGAAATTACAACCTTAAAAAGGGAAATAATAATGGTCTGCGAGATTACATACCTCATCTACTGTGGGTAGAGGATTTCTCTTGAGCTCAATGGGTTTTCCAACGACTACAGGCATGGGTTATCTAAAAGGTATTGGAGATCTAAATATAAAAGACAACTAAATCATGATTTGAACGCCACTGCTTAATTGTTTAGTGATAAAATTAAGATGAGGTGTCGGTTTTTATGTTATTCCCAAATCGTCCCCAAAAGACAATAGGAGTGAATTTGATAGCTCTCGCAATATGCGAACATATAGTTTCCCACTCGGCTTCCATCACTTGTAAACATAACTCTGACAAGCAGATGTAGATATGTAATTAGAAAGAATAGACGTACAAATGTTACCCATGCCCAATCATATACCTCTTTCTTCTTTTATGGCAACTTCAGACGGAATGTGAACTGGAACAAAGCATGAAAGAAAATGATATTATCTGGCCAAACCAAAGTGTAACAACCCGCTCATTCCATGATAATAGGTTTAAATATTTTATTTAAATCTATCGTCGTATCTGATGTATCACTCAAAATGTCGTTTTTCACAAACTATAAAATTAGGATTCGGGACCGCTTCCATTGAGTCTGGATCGTCGTTAACGACCTTTTTGAGTATAAGCATCGATATGTTTAGAGTTACAGATTTTCGGATCCCGTATTGGGGATTAGTTTTGGCTAAACTAGCCATATTGGTCCCTTTAAACCCTCTCCACTATTCCTAACAGCCCAAGCATCCTCCCTCTTCCCTCATTCTCTCTCAAAAACATTTCCTAAGAAAAAATGGAGAGTGGAAAGGGAATTAGAAATTCCTAAGCTAGGCTTCAATCCAATAGCAAATTCAAAGAGAAGAAAGGTAATCACTCTCTCTACCTTCCCTAGTTCTTCTCCTCTTGTATTTGTAATGATTCCTAAACCTAATATTTGGATTTTTGGATTTTTGAAGCACACTAACAATCATGTGTTTGCATTTATGTTCATGAGATGATTTTGGAGGAGCTAATGAAGAAAGGTGGGTTTTTGCTCGAATTGGAGCTTGTTCTTCATCGTTTGAAACCAAGGTGAGTTCCTTTTGAACTCACATCTATGCCACAAGTCATTGGCTTGTATAAGTGTAATTTAGTGTTTATATGAGTTTACATGTGCTTGTGAATTGGTTAGGCTAGTGTAACTTAACCGATTTCATGTATTTATGTTTCATTGAGTTGAAAATTATGATTAGAATTGTCCACACAATCTAATTCATAAGCTACTAGTTGATTTGGTAATATTGTGAAGCTCCGTTGTCGCTTCGGCAAGTTCTAAGACTTCACAATTCACTTATATTGCATTTGATTGCTTTGGTTAGATAATTTAATCATTTTGTAGTTTATAATCAAGAATCATTGCAAATCTCTTGTGTGAATGTTTGTGCGTGTGAATTTGGTGTTATGAGTTGCTTCGGTGAGTTATAGACGCCTCATTTGCATGTATTTAACATCATAGGCCTTCGGGTATTGGCCGGTATCATTTTGGAGATGTTTGGTAGGAAAAAATGTATTTTTTTTTGGGGTTTAATAGCTGTTCGGCCATTAATGGCCGAGCAAATGCCTTCTGTTCGGCCATTAATGGCCGAACAGAAGAAAAAAATGTTCAATATTTAAACGGCCATAACTTCTTCGTAAGAACTCAGAATTGAGAGAAATCAGATGCGTTGGAACCTTCTCGACGAGAGATTTCCAGTAAAGCTAATTTGGAGTGATTTGGAGCTAATGGAAATTTTTGGTAGAGGAAAACATCCAATGTAAATAACCGAACAGTGAAAAACAAAGGGTGAAATAATTATCCACTTTAAAACGATCATAACTTTTTTATACGAACTCGGAATTCAGCGAAACAAGATGCTTTGGAACCGTGTCGACGAGAGTTTTGAAATGAGACTAATTTTGGAGTAATTTACACTTAGAAATCATTCTAAAGCCCATGCGCTCTATTTTGTACATTGAATTTATTCGATACCCTTGTTGAGATGATTCACGCCATCAAAACGTGAATTATCGACTCGATATCCTTCGAGTCTATTCTGATGTAGTTTAAAACCTACGGGTGATAGTTTGGGATTTCAATTCGTTCTTTGATCGAAATTACAATGTTATCCCTTGATTTCCTGTATGTTTCATGATGTTTGTGTTCTACTCGCTACGGCGACAGTTTTCGTAAATAATTGAACCACAATGGATAATGGGGTTTTATATTGTCAATAAGAATCGAACCAATGTTTAATCAGTTTTAAAATTCAAATCCTTTTAAAAATAAATTCGGTTTCTAAACCTGGTTCTGATTCTGATTTATATACGATTCCTTATCTTATCGATCGGACGAGAAATTTAGTTTATTTACCTTAGTAAAACTGAGTACTATGACCCCTTATACGTTTACTTCGGCGAATAACTCTTGGACTTGTGCATTCGAACATTTGTGTGATTTCCTCTGTTTTGAATAGAAACCAATTACGGATTCGTAAATATTCGAGAATAGCATGTGGTTATGGGACATGTTGCTATTTCCTTATATTAACTAGCTCGGAGTAATTTCTATTCACCCGGATCAATATGATCCGTTTTATAATTATCCTTGATGTTTTGAGAATGAACTAACAATGGGTTCGTAAATATTCGAGAATAGCTAGTGGTTTTGGGACATTTAGCTATTTTCTTATATTAACTATCTCGGTGTAATTCATACTCACCCGGATCGTTGGTATCCGCCTCCTGACATAGTTGTTTGGTTCGTAATCGCACTAGTGGGAATTTACGATTTGGGACCTTCATCTATGGGACTTCGGTCCAACTTTCTATGATGTTCTATGATTTATGTATTTTCCTCATCCGGGGTCACGACCCGGCTTCGTGTGGAGCTTCGGCTCAAACAATGGGTTCGCTACCTAGAGATCGTATCTCACTACTTTGATGCATTACGCGTCAATTTGACCACTTTGGCGCATTACGCGCCAATTTGATAAATGATTTTTGATTCTTGATTACTTTGATGCGATGCGCGTCAATTTGATTTATGTTTACTTCGATGCGATGCGCTTCAATTTGATTTATGTTTACTTTGATGCGATGCACGTCAATTTGATTTACGTTTACTTTGATGTGATGCACGTCAATTTGATTTATAGTTGGCATTCCTCTGTCATTTCCTGTTGTGTGCTATTGTTTGAATTTTGCATTCTACGTTAGCTAGGAGATTATTTAGAGATATTTGTGTGCTGATATTCCATTGTCATTTCCTGATTTTGTTGACATGCCATGTTTTATATTTGTTTATGACTAGATATTATTACTAGAATCATGTCATCCTTTGTTCTATCTCTTTTTATCTCAGTTTATTTGATGAGTACAACTAGACTGATCCGTTTATTGTTTATTCCTATAAATAATACTTGGGTCAGACCGAGTCACTTTAGGTACTCCATTGGGACTCCTCGCAGGATTGATCTTCCGCTTTCATCTTGCTACTCTGTCTCTGTAGTTTTATGTACTTTTGTACCTTTGTCATTCCACTTTTTGTGTACATATTCTTTTATTTAGATCTTGGTGCATGTATCTATTCTTTTGGGATTAGCGGATCTTTGTTGACCACTATCTTATTGTACACATCCTTGGTTTATTCAGATCTATTATGCCTTTGTGATATGATTATTCTGTGTCTCGCTCTGAGATATACCATATTTATATTATTGTGGTTGTCTATTTTATACTGCTTTCCGGATTGCATATAGTCGTTGTATAGGTGCCCTATGTGCCGAATGGTCATGTCGAAATTTTAATCGGTATCAGAATTCGATGTGCATTCCACACATGGAGAAATTAAACAATCGGTCTCCCTTCACAAACCTCATACTCCGTTATGGTCTACGACATTTCTCTGAAATGAACTGGACAATGGTGGGTATAGGCGGGGCGTTACACTGACAGGAACAAGAGGGGTGCCCTTCTCTATAGCTATTCGCACAAAAACTTTTCATGGTATAAGGAAAGCAACCTCCTAAGCAACAAGAGTCATATGATCTAAATCATAGGAACAAGTTCATACTTAAATTGAAGTTCATACTTCATGCTAATTGAGCAAGATACATGGAGAGTTAAATGCTGACAACTTCATAAAGTTTTCAATGCATATACAACCCACACATTGGTTGTAACATATAATCAAAATGAAAAATACAGTCTAGCAGATATCCCCAGAACAACCTTTTAGGAGTATCATCTGTATAAGAAAAAAATGAATAATAGGGACTTTCACAATAACAAGTATGATCTACATGGATAACTATTGAGCAATTCATGAAGATTATTAAATTTTAGGATATTCTTTGACTGTTGCACTATCTTCAATATGATGAAAATTACAACACATTGTTTCTTCCCAAAGAAACAACCATTCTAGTTTATATAACAAGAAAAATGAACAGCAGGGTGCATATGCTTTAACTTTTAGGTGACCATGAAATAAAGGTATCAATTACCACTAAAAGTTTTCACTTATAACACACATAATAAAGAACATTTTGTAATAAAAGTATTATATCACATTGAATATTTCCTAAATAAAAAGTAAATATCTTTATTTAATGGACACATATAGGAAGGTGCGTGCATTTATACTAGTTAGTATTAATTAACGTCATCTTGTAACAACCACAAAAGGCTAAAATTCATGAACCTCCACGTAATATGAATCTGCCTATAACAAATGTAGCAAGTACAGAAAGTGCTCCTCCAGTATTGGCAATGATCATTGATCTTTTTTTTATGACAGAACACTACTAACTCACTCTAAATCACTACATAAACAAAGATCATAAATCACCACACTCTCAATCAACATTAGACATTGCTACAAGAGCATAAAATTAGTCAAATATCTATACTAGACAGTTATACCAAATAACAAGTAAAAGTCAATGCTAAAGGCAATAGACTGACATAAAAACCAGCAACCAAGGAAAACACCCAAATCAAAACTCAGTTATCACCCAGAAGTAAGCGCATACGCCAACTACATTGGGAAAATTTAATAGCTTATGATTTATGCGTACCAGCAATTACATTGGGAAATTTTAATAGTTTGTGCAGCTTTTTCTGCGTACTTTCCAGCACAAGCGCATACGCCAACATCTTTGTTGAAAATTTCGTAGTATATCTACGCTTTACATTAACAGTTATAATGAATTTATGCTATGTTTATTCAACTTAATCACCCAATAGCAACAACATAAGAGAAACAAAGGGATGAGTAAGAATCTATAAAATCAATTGTTTTCCCTATTACACATTACACATGCGCTACGCCTACTTGTGTTGAGTAAAAATCCAATGTTAGAAATGTCGCCCACTGTAGTTTAAAGTCTGGTCGATTGCATTTTGTATTTTTAGATTTTTCGTTTTTAATATTTACAACAAAAAAAGAGGATGGTGAAAGATCGATTTAAAATCATACAACATCACGATGAAGAAGTAGATAGACATAAAACATGGTTTACAATATAATAGTTGTTGCTGGTCGAGATAGATATATTTTTTTGAAAAATATTCGACATGGAAGATGGAAGTGACACTGTTAACATAGATTAGGGTTCAAACTCAAATAGATTAGCGATTCTAGCATTACAAGCAAACAAAAACAAGAACTATCTGAAAATTATCGAATAAGTTAGTGATCAATAGAACTGAGAACAGATCAGATAAATTGAAAACAAATAAGAGAGAAAAATATTACCTTTGCGATGAATCTCAAAGAGAAGATGAAATGGCCATGGAAAATGAAAATCGCCCGAACCCAAAGAGAATATGAAATGGCCATGGAAAATGAAAATCGCCCAAACCCTAATTGAAAGTTAGGCATCTTGAAAGTCATTTTGTAAGAATCCGGAAGCAAAAAAAAAAATTTGACTTTCAAAGTAAGCAAAAAAGTTGATTATGAAAGCTCAAATAAACTAAGCAACCATATGGGCTTTTATGCTTTTAGCTTTTTAAAAGCTAAAAAATAGCTTATTTGGGCTCATCCAAACAGGCCCTTAACCTTCAACTAGTAGAGTAGTGATAATCTAACTTTTGGATCTGATTAATGTGCAGGTAGGGGTGGCATGCTCTTTTGCATCATTTCTTGATGTGATAAAAGTAATATCATCATCTCCTAACATTGTGGGTGATGGGAGGATTCAAAGAACCACTTTCTTCATGAAAAAGAGGTGGTAAAAGAGTACTTGCCAAGGAAAACCTTCAGGGTTTACAGCCAGTGCAGTTGGCAAAATGGTTAGATGAAGAGGGCAAACTCATGCAACCAAAAGAAAAAAAACTGATATAGCCAGAGGTACAATGAACAAAGCTTGGAATTCCACTTGATGAGGCACAATCTGACGAGAACATACCACCTGATCAATGAGAAAAATATCCCTCTAATGATGAAAAGAAATGACAAACACCTTAACAGCAAAAACGTGGATTAAAAAGAACCAGGTTAGATAAAACTAAATTTTATGCCTTTAGGCGAATGCTCTGATGTCATTAAATTGTTTGAAGAAATTTTGACGAAACAAACATAATTATTTTTTTCCTCAACAACCTTCTATACACGATGGAAGATATTTGAATGATTTAACTGACCCCAACAACATCACTACTTTTTATATTCTTGGACTTTTTACTATCTTAGGCTTGTTTTGAAAGTTTATTACATGATTGGCCATGTTTCAGAAATAATAACAAATATATACCTGTTTTGTCAGGGGAGGGATATAGGCGCATTTTGAAAACTCGCCTTCGAGCGCATTTTAAAAACTCGCCTGTGTATTTGGGGTAATTTCAAAACTTTATACATACTCACCAGTCTTCTCATAATTCTGATTCATACTCAACCACATCTTCATAGCTCCGTATATTTTCAAAATGACTTCTCAAACAATGGCTGAGCAAGAGGTTAACTCGTTCCCAGTTTGTTGCCACTGTGGATATATGGCTGAAGTTGTCGTCTGTGATGATGGCGAAAACATTGGTCGTCGAAGTCTTCTTTGTTCCAATTATCCCCACGGATGCAATTTTTCAGAATGGATTGACGAACCGATTTGTCCCAAGAGCATAGCATATGCGAATGAGATGGAGCAAGAAATTAGACGTCTCAAAAAACTCCTAAAGGACTTGCAATTTAAACCTAACCACTAGTTTTTCTATTATCCATCGTCATTGTAGGTTTCTGAAGATTAGTTTGAATTATTGTATTATCCGTTGTCGTTGTATGTTTCTGAAGTTTAGTTTGAACTATTATTTGTGTGTTTGTAGGAGTTGGAAGATCAATACGAAGTATTGTATGTTTGTGTTTTTTTAATGAATTATTTTATGCTTTTGAAGTTTGAATTAAAGCTTTGTATTTTGCTGGTTTGTACAGTGTACAATATGACATAAATAAGAATTGACAACTCGTTGCCATAAATTAAAGCTGGGTCAATCTGTTTCTGTACAGTACGATCTGCCGCAAATCAGGTGATTTGACTAGACACGGGTAAAGTTGGCCCAATAGTTCAGAATAGTTGTGTTGACAAAAATCTGCCAAATCTGATCCAATATTTGTCCATTGTGATAAAGTCGTTGTAAGGACAAAGGACAATACTTTATTTCGAATTCAATGACATGATAAAAGCTCTTCCAATTCTGACGCATGGCTTGTTTTTTTGATCAGGACGAGCATAAGACAATTGATTCTGATTCTGCTTTATTTTGAAATGGGTGACATGATTAAAGCTCTGCCAATTCTGACTTGACAACAACCGCACACTGAGTTAAAATGGTGACGTTGCTTAGTTGGTTTCCCTACTTCATAGTTCTTCAACACATTATTTTGGTTTCCCTACTTCATAGCTCTTCAGCACATTATTTCTCATACATTTCAGTCTTGTCTTCAAAGAACTTCAAGAAAAATAAACACAGCCAACAATGGCGCCTACTTTTATTACTGCACTTATCTACTACGATGGTGAATTGGTCGTGGATGGGCACCAAAATGGAAGTTATATGGGAGAATTCTGCAAACCAGGGAGAGTTCGAAGGGGTTGCACACTTGATGCTTTGAAAGACACAGTTTTCCAAGCAACCAGAATTAAGCCTCCCGAATATGAAATCGAGTTGTCGGTCAACTGGCCTACTGAATCGGGGTCGAGAGCCATATCACTTTTAGAGGATGAAGATGTACAAGTAATGTTTTCCACTGTGAAGAAATCGTTTGAGTTGTTTGTTGGAAAAACAGCAAAAGAAATCGTGGAAGATGTCGCGGAAGAAATAATCACACCGCCTATAGTGAGTAGCGGTTTCAGTTATTTCACAGAAATGTTGCAAACTCATGATCCATCAGTCAACTTTAGTTCTCCTTTATACACCAATCCGTATTGTCCACCAAATGTAGCTAAACAGCAGCAACAACAAGAAGAACAACAGACTAATCAGTCAGAATTGTTAGATATGAGCCAAAGGTATGTGTTCAACATTAAGTTTTATAACTACTCATTGAAATGTAAGATCTAACTGAAATGCATTTATTAATAGATTGACTGTAGAAGCCGAAGAAAAATGGGGTGCACGTCCTTCACAACAGGCCAAACATATTGACAGCATGGCGGTTGCCACGACAACAGTTGATGATACATTTTGGACCGGACTCAACAGTGAACCACTGAACTATGACTATGATACAAACACAGTAGATCCCAAAGAAGGTGGTGATGAGGCTCAAATGGAAGTACCCATGGACGATGATCTCTGCACGGCGCAAATGATGGCCAGATCCGTAGTGGCTAATTTAGAGTTATCTGGCGAAAAATTCTCAGTTATCTGCATACAAAATGGTTTTGATGTTGGGATGGTATTCCGAAGCAAGGAACAGTTTCTCCACCAACTTACGGAATGGTCTATTCTGCACGGTGTTTCATACAAACCAATCAAGTCGAATAAAACAATATATACCGTTGTATGTAGTGTTGATGCTACTTGTCCATGGCGAATACATGTTATAGTGTCGAAGAAATCACAAAACGGATTGTGGAAAATCAGAAAGTTGTCTCATGAACATAACTGTGTCAACCCTACGATTAATTCAAACCACAGGCAGGCCACTTCTGCGTTTCTTGTATCCAAAATCATGGCTTTTGTGAAGGCCAACTTGGATATCTCAGCTGGGACGGTGCAAGTGCTTATCGACGAGCAAATTTCCATCAAAATCAGTTACATGAAAGCTTGGCGAACGTTGAATAAAGCTTTGGAAAAAAATATACGGTGACTGGACCGAATCGTATTCGTACTTGCCTCGGTATTTTGAGGAAATAAAAAGACGCAATTTAGGTTCAGTATGACATATAGTACATGATGAGTATGGGGTATTTCATCGTGCTTTTTGGGCATTTGGTCCTTACATTGCAGGTTATGTACACTGTCGTCCAGTGCTCTCTATTGACGGGACACATTTGTACGGTAAGTACAAAGAAATACTACTTGTTGGTTCATTTATAGCGTACAAAATCGACACATTACATTTATATCTGACAGAATGAAAGGGATTCCAAGTGCTTTGCAGGATAAATGGCGACAACCGCACAAACATAGGCTCTGTGCAAGGCATCTTGAAGCAAAATTTTAAACTGCAGGTCATCGAGACAAGCGACTTGTAGGCTTGTTTTATGCTGCTGCATGTGCTTCAGAAGTGGTTGAATACAATAAACTTAGAGAAGAGATCAAGACAACTAAGTCGGAGGCGCATGACTGGATTGAACGAAGCCTAGGGAATTGCGAAGAAAACTGGGCTCTTTGCAAAGATGACGGGGACCGCTTCCATATAATGACGACCAACGCATCTGAAAGTTTTAATGGCGTACTTAAAGGCGCCAGATCCTTGCCTATAAAGGCGTTGGTTGTAAGAACGTTCTTTCGATCAGTTGAGTATTTCTACAAGAGACGAGAAAAAGGGGCGTGTCTGAATTCGAAACTTACTTCAAAATGGGAAGCCAAAATTGAAGCTCGTGCTATTGACGCACGGCGTTATAGGCTTGTTCGATTTGGTCGATATAAATGGCAAGTGATTAACCGTTACGACGATGAATATGATGTTGTGATCGACGATTCTGATGTCACCTGTACATGCAGAATCCCACTTCCGCAGAAGATACCATGTGCTCATATGATGACGGCTTGTTCAACACAGGATTTTGGTAGTAATAGAGCACATCACGATTTTGCTTCTGAATGGTACTCCGTCCAAAGTTATAGAGCTACATACGACTCAGAGTTTAATCCTATACGCGATAAGAAATACTGGGACCCGTACAACGGTCCACTAATACTGGCTCCGCCTGTCAGAAGACTAGCTGGACAACCCAAATCAACGAGATTCAAAAATATTATGGACGAGCATCAAACACCTAAAACAAACATGTGCAGCAATTGTGGATCGTTGGGCCATAACAGAAAGCGGTGTACTTCAGTAGCCTAAAATGGAGATGTATGTTTGTTGATGCGATGTCAGTGTGTTGCATTTCGTGTATCTGTATTTCTTATGTTTCGAACTTATCTGTCCTTAACCGGACTATGTATCTCTCTTGTATTTGAATATTAGAATTTGGTATTTGTTTTACGTTGTTTGGTTAAGCTATATATACTATGTAAATGTCGTGGTAGTTCGAAGTTTAACGTTTACACCTTCGTTCGAATATATAAAAATCGTTATACGTCGGTTTTCATTGAAACACAAAACGTTCGAATCTATAGAACTAGATTTCAATAATGAAACAGAAAAATGCGAATTTCATATTATAAATATCAAGTTATGTCCAAATCAAATTTCGAGAAAGTCGCTATGGAATTGAATAACATAGTACACATGCGAGCTTTGAAAACTCAAAAGCCTGGGATTCCACTTGGCGAGGCACCTGATCAATGAGAAAGATATCCCTCTGATGATGAAAAGAAATTGAGGAGAGAAACGACAAACACCTCAACAGCAAAAACTTGGATTATGAAGAACCAGGTTAGATAAAACTGAATTTTATCACTAAATCGATGCCTTCAGGCAAATGCTCTGATACCCTAAAATTGTTTGAAGAAATTTTAATCGAAACAAACAAAGTTATTTCTTTCCTCAACAACCTTCTACACACGATGGAAGATACTTGAATGATTTAACTGACCCAACAACATTCTAGTTTTTATATTCTTGCACTAGAAAATATTTTGATTTATGCGACCATAACATCATTATTTTTTTCTATCGGAGTGTTGGTTTTGCAATTGGCTTGGCATCAAACCTTTACTACACAACCAAACTACTTCCGGTGCAGTCTGCACTGCACCTACTAACTTTACATACATTGAACCAAACAGCTACTCGCACATGACTAGCTTACATCTAACAGCAACATAAAGCATGACCTACGCATCATCAGCTTCCCTCCGCGACCTACACATGAAGACATTACACCACCACTGTGACAGACTTCTTCTCCGTGCCGCCTCGTCAGATTGGCCTGCAGCATACTTACGGATTTTAGCAAGAAAATAAGGGAAATGGCAGGTATGAGCAAGCTACCACTCAACTACGCGAAATCGATGAAAGATAGAAATACAGAAAGAAAAGAAAAAAAACAGCTAAGAAAATTTGCCGATGCAAAACAGGCTTGGAAACAATTAACAATAACAAGTTAACACTATGACAATGAAACAGAAGAAAACAGTTTCAAGCAAACTCCATTTTATTCATCATTTCAAGACAAACCTTCATCATACAGGTTCCATAATGCAGACACAGACCTTCATGAACTTAGAAAAACATACATAAGACCATTCACAGATCTCAAAGTGCAGACATAAGACCACTCAATACGATCAAAAACTAACGATCTAACCATCAATCTTGATAGCTTTAACTTCGGGTTTCTTGACCCCCTCCTTTGGCACGGTGACAGTGAGAACCCCATTCTCCATGGTTGCCTTCACTTGATCCATTCTTGCGTCCTCTGGCAGCCTGAACCTCCTCAGGAATTTCCCACTGCTCCTTTCTGCCCTGTACCATCTGTCATTCTCCTCCACATCCTCCTTGGTCCTTTCTCCACTTATCTGCAGCACGTTTCCTTCCTCCACCTCCACCTTCACTTCTTCCTTCTTCAGACCTGGCAAGTCCGCTTTAAACACGTGTGCCTCTGGAGTCTCCCTCCAGTCGATGCGAGTGTTTGCCAGTGCTGCAACCTCGTTGCTGAAAGCAGGGCGAATTGCTAGAGATTGGAACGGAGTCGTTAGGGATTGGAATGGGTCGAACAGATCGAGGGAGAATGGATCGAACACATCGACGGAGAACGGGTCGAAAACGCTGCTTGTTGGTCCGAAGACGCGAGGAACTAGGGCCATTTGCGATTAAAAATTAGGGTTTAAAAATCGACGAGAAAATGGGGATTTATTTGATTCTGACTCGATGACGAAGAAGCTGAGAGGAGAAGGGTATAAATAAGGGTAGAATGGAGGAGACATGAAGAGACCGGAGACGATAACGGGAACCTTCTTTAGTTTTTTGGAAGAGTCTGGCATGAAAGATATGACGATGGTGATGGAGTTTTCTAGGTCGCCTTGTAGTTTATTAGGAGTTGTTATTGGGCTAGTTTTGAAAACAGATCTTTGACAGGCTAAGGCCGTATTCTTGGTTAACTTTATAAAGTTCAGTATAATTTCTCCGGACCAAATTTTTAAATATTAATCACTTTGAAGATAATTTTTCTATATTAGATATTAAACACCATTGTCAAACCAAGTTACATTTGAAAATAATTAATGGTCCTGTTTGTTGATGCAATGTTTACCAATTTAGAGACAAACGTGGTTGATGCTATAGTTTGTTGAATGAAAACCATTTTACGCAAATGTATTAACTATAGTTTATGTGCATCGATATTTGCTTAAGATAATTTATATATATAAAAAAAAATTATCTGTATTTTTCAAGAAAAAACTTACTCAAAAGATTACAGTACATAAACATACATTTTTAGCGCGTATAACTAACAAAAAGTGCATCATCTAAACTACCATAGCACGGATTTGTAGTGGTATATGGTTATTGAATAGTTTACTTATAAATTTTGAAGAAACATTGCTTTTATACGTGTTTCCGTTTTCTCTCCAGACAACATTAATACAGTGGACATATATAGCCTCACTCGTATTTTAAATGAAAACCAAAAGGAATCTACCTTATTTATATAAGCTATTTCAATTGACATCATGTTTGAACCTTTAATATATCCTTCTGCAGAATGTATACTATTTTACACATATGATTAGTCTTGGTGTGCCTTTATTTTAAAATGAAAATACATTTTAATGGATAAGGATTGGCTTGCACATAAATGGTTTTTTAGAGTTTCATATTTTCAGATTGGAGTTATAAAATTTTCGCTCGTTATTGACAATATTCAATGGCACTACTATAGTGTCTAGTTCATTTGTACAATTATAATATTTTATTTTAAGAAGAAATTAAATATCCATATTTAAATTAGATAGCTTAAATCAATTAAAAGTTTATACACATTAATCTTTTGAAACAAACTCAAATTGGTGAAGATGATCATAAATGGTTCAAGATACATTGATAAATTTCATTTTGCTTTGGATTGTAAAATTCTCAAAAAATAGTTGAGGCATATGTAACGGGGTAATTGTTCCTAACCCTTATTCAATATTATACATTTATATGTATGTTTATACAATGTGATTGTATCTTAATATGTACAAGTGCATACATGAAGAAGTTCTTTATTGATGACGTTGAAGAATGATTAAGCGGTTTTCCTCCTCATAAAACCTTACTAGAGTAGCAAGGAAAAAAGAGCATAACACCTTTTAACATAATATATGTTAGTTTATCAAGCATTAACCAAACAGGATTCATTTAAGAGTAGAAGGCAACACGAAGACTAGATGATTCAAGAACTTAGAAACATGCTTGCAAGCACGAGGGAGAAGTAACTCAAGTAAAATTTGTCAATTTACGAGCTAAGTAAGTTATTCGATAAAGAGAGCTTTCTCTCGGCATCAGGATGTTTATTCTCCTACTTTGGCCCGTTGGACTTCTTGTACTTGACATGTTATGCCAACTACATGTCGCCAAGTGATTTGCTTAAAGGAGAGGCGAGAAATCCTCACGACCGATGAGAGGTGAGAAAAGAAAGCAGGATAGTTTAAGTGTTACAGACACAGTCACCGAAATCAACTCATAGTTTACAAAAAAAAGATAGGTCGAGTTATTTATTTGTGTCTACGTGGGCTACCTTCTGAACTTTGTTGCAGGTGAATTTCTTACTCCATCATGTTGTTTCTCTCTAAATGCCAACTTTAGAGCAACTAAAGATGTAGCGACCCGCATTTTTGACTGTTTAAGTCGACAATAATCCACACATGTCGACCGAAACAAATTTAAATACATATAGTTATTGAAGTAAATATAAGAAAAGAAAGAAAGAAGAAAAACAATAATATAATCTCACAACGGAAGGACATAATATAATAAATAAATAACAGTCCATGAAGTTGTTAAAACATATATTTGATTATACATTACAATAGCTATCAAAGTTATACTATCACAAAACATACCAATGCAGCGGAATTATACTAGCAAGTACGTCGCTCAGGCTCCATCTTCATCTTCATAACGAGGTCTTCGATAACTGAAACTCAGGCTGAACCGAGCACAAATGAAAATACAAAAAGACTCGGATCAGAACTAAAATATTCTCATATCAGTCAAATCAAACCATGTAACAATATGTGTGTCACAGCGTCTATAACACCCTATAAAATTCATAAGTATTAATAAATAAATTAAATAATTAAAAACAAGCAATTAAATCATATAATTGAAAAATGATATTTTGCAGCTTTAGGTGGCTACAAAACTTTTTTATTTGGATTCGTGGCAAAATTCTGAATCATTTTCATGTATAATGCGCTGAAAATGGCCAACGAATGAAAAGTTATGAACAAATGAATTTGGACAGTGTACGTAGAAAATATATATATATATATATATATATATATAATTGTGTAAATATTATATATTGTCCAAATAATAATTTAAAATAAAAAGAGGGAAATTCAAAATTTAAAATTGGAGATAAGATTTAGAGGACATCGTATATTGAATATATGGAAAGCAATGAAGCAAATTAAGAACGTAATAAATAAAATTAACAACTCATCAACGCAGCAGAATTGGGCGTTCCAGCCCCGAAGGGGTCGACCGCTCCCCCTTGAGGGGGTCGGCCCCTAGGCAGCTGGCGAGCCCAATTCTACATATGTGGATTGAGGTTTTCTAAGCAGAAATGTTTATATGGATGGCTCAGGTTAAATCTTATTAATCTGATGACCTATGCTCGCACGAGCAAGTATAAATAACCCCTCAAACCCCACACTAGAAACTCTAATTATTTTAAACCTCTGCCTCCATGTTGTTGAATTCCATAGAAAAATAAAGAGAAAAAGGGTGAAGGTTTCTTCTACTTATCTACCTCCATTCTATATATCTCTATTCCAATTTATATGAATCTATAAATTTGGAATTTAGCATAAAAATATATGTATAAAAATCTAATTACGTATTTCTTATATGTATATTGTTAGGAGGAGAATCGGAGTTTGCTTGAACGTTAAGAACCGTTGCAGATCTTGAAGTTCTACCACATCACCACCTAATTATGAGTGAAATCTAGTTTTGGTTAAAGGCATATTCATATTATTAACAGTTTGTCATATGAATTGTTATGCCTATGAAGATTTGGTTATGCGATAATATAATATGAAAAATTCCCAAATCTTCTACTTTGTAATCAGGTAGGAAATTGTCATGTTGAATTGGTTTTGTGGAATTGTGTTTTTGTATTGAATTAAAGGTAAACATGAGTGTTGTATTATTATTTATATTTTATGCAATTCACCGTTATCATTTTGTAACAACCCTGAATTTTGGGGCCAATTTAAAATTTATTTTAAGTGATTTTAATGAGTTTTGATATTTAAAATAATCTATTTTAAATAATAATGATCACAAATTTGGTTCAAATCGAAGTTAGAATGAATAATTTAATTTTAATTATAAAAAGAGTTAGAAATAGAGCGGTAGTTTGAAAAGTCAAACTTGAACTTTGACTGACCATACTGGACGCAAAATTTAACGGATTTTAGTGAAACCAAAAATATTAGAATCTATTTAAAAATATCTTTCCAACGAATCCGAAAAATCGAAATTTCATAACGGGAATCAAAAGTTATGTCAAAATTAAAATCTAGAACGGTCGCTACGAAATGTATAAGGGTCAAAATGCTACTTTTTGCATATAAAGAAATTTGAACTCGAAACCACTTCCATTGAGTTCATAATGATGTTTCTACATTGAAAAACGGTAAACACTTATATATTTTGAGTTTCGAAAATTATTCGTTTAAAAATGTATTTTTAATATTAAATATCGGCCTTAAAAATAGTCATTTTTCAAACGACCTCTGTTTTCGACGAAACTACTTTTTTTGGAACCGGAATGTCAAATTATTGCTAGGTTTCAATTTTCAGAATTTTTCGAATTAATATGTGAGCGTGGGAAAAGAAAATGTGTTTTGGCTATTTTAGTTAAATTTAAACGCCTTAAAAATAGCCATTTTTCAATCAGTCTCAGAATTCGACGAAAATAATTTTGTTGGGTTCGTATCGTCAAAACAAAGCTAAAAATGATTTTTCGGTAATTTTTAGAATTAATATATAATTATAATTGTTTTTTTTAGTGTAAACGGATAATTTTTGACTTTAAAAATTCATACGAGCTCAGAATTGAACGAAATTAATTTTTCTAGGTCCGTAGCGTCAAAACATAGCTAAATATATTTTTCCGGAATTTTTGAAGTTAATTTGTGGCCTCGGTGAATTTTCATGTACGGTCAATATTTAATTAATTAATTTTTAATAGGATTTTAAATAAAAAACGCTACAGACATCAGAATTGGGGCCTGAGGCATAGCCCATTGCGCTCAGAAGACGTCAAAACCCTAAGAACGACAGTAAGCAGGCCTAATTCTTAGTTCGGACCAAATCGGGCTTAAACGGGCTAATTAAACAATAATTAAATAACCCTAAATATAATAATATAAAAATCCATCGGGTCTTCTTCCTCTCCCGTCGTTCTTTTTCAGCCGCACGCATAAAACAACCCATCATGGCCGAAACTTCTCTCCTCCTTTTCTCCCAATCCACAAAGAATTAGCTTAGGCCGTAGTTAAACTTTTTGAAGCTCTTCTCACTCTCTTTAATCTCCAACAAGTTTCATCCCTTTTCATCGACCGTAGGCGAAGAACGAGCACCCCCAACCCGCGCTGAACGGACCCCCGCCGCGCCTCCTCCTTGCAGCCGCACCCTCCCATCTTCTCGGCGAAGATAGCCCTCCCGTAGCTCTCCAATCTCCCGCAAACCGTTCGTAAAACCGTCGACTACAGCTCCCGAAATCCACATTTGAAGATTTGAACAATTCTGAAAATTAAGGTATAAATATTTCAGAATTAGCCACGCTTATTTCCGTTGCTGTGCCAGTTGTTAAAGGCCAGAATTCTAATTTTTACATGAATTTCAAATTGAAATCTTTCAGATCCGAAACCGTTTTGAATTCAAACACAAGATCTGATCAAAGTTGACAATTCATTTCAGAAACAAGCAAGGTGAGAATTTATTTTTAATTTAATATTAATTAATTTAATTATTATTCTTTTGTTGTTTAATGTTGAATGGTGAAAATGAATCGTTATGCGATGGATGTTATTCTATGTTGTGAATTCGATTTGTGTTTTGATGATGTGATATTTATCGTTTGTGATGGAATTGGAGATGAAACTTTAGGATGTTTATATATATAAAAAAAAACAATCTTTTTATATTGAAAATTAAAAGATGAAACTTTAGGATGTTAATATAAAAAAGACAATCTTCTTATATTGAAAATTAAAAGATGAAACTTTAGGATGTTAATTAAAAAGACAATCTTCTTATATTGAAAACAAAAAGATGAAATTTTGGCGATGTAAATAAAAAAGACGATCTTTTTATATTTAAATTAAAAAGAGACAATCTTTTTATATTGAAAACAAAAAGATGAAATTTTGGCGATGTAAATAAAAAAGACGATCTTTTTATATTTAAATTAAAGAGACAATCTTTTTATATTGAAAACAAAAAGATGAAATTTTGGCGATGTAAATAAAAAAGACGATCTTTTTATATTTAAATTAAAAAGACAATCTTCTTATATTGAAAACAAAAAGATGAAATTTTGACGATGAAAAAAAGAGACGATCTTTTTACATTATAAAATAGTAAAGTTGATATTTTTACTTTGTAAAATAGAAAAGATAATATTTTTACATTGTAAAATAGTAAAGTTGATATTTTTACTTTGTAAAATAGAAAAGTTTACATTTTTACATTGTAAAATAGTAAAGTTGATATTTTTACTTTGTAAAATAGAAAAGATAATATTTTTACATTGTAAAATAGTAAAGTTGATATTTTTACTTTGTAAAATAGAAAAGATCATATTTTTACGTCGTAAAATAGTAAAGTTAATATATTATAAATATAAAAAGATGATATTGTTGCATTGTACATAAAAAGAAAATGTTTTTACATTGTATGAAATGAAACATATTTTTATATGTTATCTATGAATGATTTTTCATCGCATGAATTATATAACATTTTATTATGTTATTTATGAATGATTTTACCTCGCATGAATTATATAACATTTTATTTTGTTATTTATGAATGAATCTGCATCGCATGAATTAAATAACATTTTATTATGTAGTTTAAGAATGAATTTACACCGCATGAACAAAAGTTACATTTTTATATGTAATTTATATATAAATTTGTACCGTATGACGAAAATTACATTTTTCTATGTAATTAAAATGTAACTTTACATTGCATGACGAAAATTACATTTTTATAGGTAAATTATAAAGTGAATCAACGTTGAATATTAAAAATTACATTTTTCTTTGTAATTAAAAGGGGAATTTCCATCGTATGTTAAAATTTACATTTTTATATGTAAATCATAAAGTGAATTTATGTCGTATATTAAAAATTACATTTTTCTTTGTAATTAATATGAGAATTCCATCATATGTTAAAATTTACATTTTTATATGTAAATCATAAAGTGAATTTATGTCGTATATTAAAAATTACGGTAGCGTTTGGTTTATTTTGTGTTTTGCATTTTTAGTTTTCAGGGTTAATTATGAAAGTTGTCAAGATTTAAAGTGTAGCGGTGGTGATGGATCAAAGGAAAAGGGAGTGACGGAGGGGACCGCGGGAATGGTGGATAGACGGATTTGTTATTGTCATTCCCTTGTTTCTTAAAATATGAAAAATAATAAAAAGTTGTTTTTGGTTTTGTGTGTTAACTCCGTTTTGTAAAACGGTCATTTTTCACGATATATGTGCATTGTCGGTATTTTTGTATGTTTGAAAACTCAAAATTGAAAAATCTAAACCAAACGCTACCTACATTTTTCTTTATAATTAAAAGGGGAATTTCCATCGTATGTTAAAATTTACATTTTTATATGTAAATCATAAAGTGAATTTATGTCGTATATTAAAAATTACATTTTTCGTTGTAATTAATATGAGAATTCCATCATATGTTAAAATTTACATTTTTATATGTAAATTATATTTTATAATGTGAATTAGATGTAGTGTTTGCATTGTATTTAAAATTTTTTTTTTTTTTACAATGTGAATTAGGTGTAGTGTTTGCATTGTAATTACAAATCATGTTTTCACAATGTGAATTAAGAGTAGAGTTTGCATTGTCATTAGAAATTATATTTTTATATGTAATTTAAAAGTAGGATTTTGTATGTATCAAAATTTTACATTTGTTTTACATGTAAATAAAGAATATAGGAATTTGCATAGGAATTAAACTTACATTTTTATATAAATAAAAAGGATGGAATTTACATTTTCAATGTAAGGAAAGAATGAATTTAGGATGCGGTAATATTATCTTCATTTTCAAATGAATTAAAATTTAGTAAGTATCGGTAATTGTGTAGAGCGTTGTTTTAATCAAACGACGTTATTACGATTTAATGATTATATATATATATATAATCAAAATTAAACGAATAGGGCGTGGTAGTTCGCGTTTTGAAATCGTACTTTTAAATGACTATACAAGAAGATCCGACCGTCGAATTTTCTTGAAACTGAAACCGTTAAGACCGTCTTGGAAAAATCTTTCCAATGATATATATTACGTTAAGATCCAA
Source organism: Allium sativum (assembly GCA_030737875.1). Classification (NCBI taxonomy): domain Eukaryota; kingdom Viridiplantae; phylum Streptophyta; class Magnoliopsida; order Asparagales; family Amaryllidaceae; genus Allium; species Allium sativum. The sequence continues at coordinate 677,291,115 of CM060920.1, forward strand.
CGGTTAGATTCTGAGAAATGTGAAAATCAAAATTGGTTGAATGCAGCGCCATAGTCACCCATGGACGTAAGGCGTCGTTATATAAAAATTTAATTAATAAAAAAAAATTAAAATAGGAAGGAATCGTTAATAAAAATAATTATTAATGTGTAAGAAGGATTTTCAATATATATATATATATATATATATATATATATACGAGGATTATTTGGAAAGTCCGAGTTTATCTCATTCCAAATAATTAAACGACGTTTAAAAATCCAAGATTGGAAGACGGCGATTGAAGACCGTCAAATCTCCACATCGAATGGACGATGATGACTGTTGCCTTAGAATGGCTCGCTACCATGATAAGGTAATAGTAAGAGTTGCCCAGACGTAGTGTTGATTTGTACGGATTTGGCTTTCGCTCAGACCCAGAGCATAAGCTTATAAATGGATTGTGTGTCTGACACCGTACTCCATTATATATCATGTTATTAATCTTCTGTCGAATGTATGGATGTTTGGTGGCGGAGAATTTATTCTCTTGCTTAACACCCGTTCATATATTTCGGCAAAGGATTGGTAGAGTGATATGGAGTGATGATGTGGCATGCTAAGATGCATATGATCAAGGCTTTGTTGAAAAGCAGGCCTTGTGGGACGATCAAAGCATAGTCTGTTTAGGCATAGCTTTGTGTATAGCGTGACTTCGCGAGCCTCACACACCGGCGGAGTCTAAAACGGGAGAAGGGAACGCAGGGAGAGCAGCACGTTTCTTTCTAGCTAGAGTGGTGTCAGTGACCGACCAGCCCTGACATTTTACTTATGTGGATGATGGAATGAGGCGCCTCGGATGATAAGTCCTATAGGACTGGGAAACGTGTGTTCAGGTATAACTAATCCGCTAAGCTGTATTTGCGGACCGGCCCTGCAGCTATCCAAGGGTTCTCCGCGGGGAATCCTGAGACATTAGCTAGAGTGTCTCAAATCGGTAGGAGCTCCTCCCTAGCCTTGACTCATGATGGAAACCAATTTCCAATACGCCCCATTCGGATTTGATTGTATTACTAGTACGGAGGCATAATATATGGGTACCTATGCTTCCTAGGATTGATACATTATGATTGAAATTGTTTTTAAAACATATGCACACTAATAATAATATCAAATTCGTTTTTAACGTATCAAGCATGTTTAATCACCATAAGGTAAAACTCTATCCTCTGGTGTGCGTTGCATTGTGTGATGGGACTTGAGTCTTATGGTGATTTCATTTTTCTAAAAAGCATTGCGTTGTTTTACGATTTACTTTAAGTTATGCACGGCAATCCATGGGAATAAAACCCGTTACGCATTAGCGGCGTGGTCCATGGATTTGCCTTATTACTATTAGTTAAATTAGTTAAGAATTCTCACACCAGTCCCACGATTGACCCGTTGTTTGTTTCCACCTTTTTGCAAACTCGGGTGCCCTCTTTCCACACGGGCAGTCGAGCAGTTTGTCTACAGGTTTATCTCTTTAGCAGGATCCTAGATTGAAGCTTAAAGCTGTGTCCAGAACATTGGAAGTCTTCCGCTGCCTTAGTTATTTTGTTTCTGCTGCAATGTATCATAATATTGTTATTTACCTTCCGCTGAAAATTTTATTCAATATACTCCGATATTCTGTACTCTGATGTAACATTTGTTATTAATGTTATAAAAATCTGTTGTTGTTCTGATGTGTTGTATTCCCAAAGTTAACGTATGCGGATTTTGATCGGTCTTGGTCGATTTTGCGATCGATTAAGGCCGGGCGAAATGCGTGTCATTACACATTTGATTTAAGACAAAAGGTTTGGATTTGAATTGTTTCATAGTTGAATTGGATTTGGATCGTAATTTGGGTATAAACGCATTCATAAATTGGAATGAGTCAAATGTAAACATTTTTGAGTGTATAACACCAAAAAAAGAGTGAATTGGGTGAAATGTAGATTATGAACATGCATGTGTGAATGTATGAAAACTCTACTTTTAATTTAATATTGAAACCATTCCTACATACCGAGGGTACAAGTTGTAATTGTTATGTATGCATATTTTTTCCGTTACTGCTGTTTGCTATATGTTCATTATGCCATCATGATATGTTGTAGCGGTAAAATATGGAAAAACCCAAACTTTTATGCCTTAATTTAGATAAATGACAATTTCCATCCCGATTAGAACGTTTCCCCGTTTATACGAATGTTACGTTAATTAGGCGCTATTATTTTATTATTTATTTTAATGTAATTAACGTTATATTAGCGTAATAAATGCGATTAGGTTAGTGTTTGAATTTGAAATGTCCCCTTAATAAATATACATATATATATTTGTTTTCTTGTGTGTGCGCATATATATAGAATGGCTTTAATATATTTATAAATAAATGACACATAGACATGAGGCTAGTTACCATTTGTGGTAGAAGCCTTCCCGGAACCGACCGACATATCCAGCAACCACAAGTGGGCCCAACTAATATGAGATTTCTATGTGCCATGGGCCATTCATAAACTTAGTACACTAGACACAAGGTTAAACCGATTTATAGTAGAAGCCTACCCGGAATCGAGCATCATATTCGGCATCTACAAGTATATGGTTTAATGTGAGAGGTCGTGTGTGTGTGTGTGTGTGTAAGTTGATGTGTGAAAACAAGTGGGTTTACTACGCCTTAAGAAGGTCTTAAGTGGCTGACTCACCTCTTTATCTAATTTTGATCTTAAGTGGTTAGGACTAGGATCCTTCCGAAGGTTTATTCCTTGGAGAGGAATCCAAGTCATGGGACCAGCCCTTATTAGTATTAAGGTAAGTCTTTGGGTCCTCTTTCTTTAAAAGTGGTTAGGCATAAAACGGTTAACGAAGTAGGGTAGTTCACAGGGATGTCTCCTTCCTCAAGAAGCTTGTAAGGGTTCAACTAGGGAAAAACTGGTAATTGAAGGATATGTGGCCATTGCATGCTCACCAACTGTCCAAGGGAAATCTTAAACGACATAGGTGTCCTACCGGGTAATATCAGTTAAGTAGTAATGTTCGCAATACTACTTCTCATATTACAAATGAGAGAATAGACTTAAGAACGTTAACATACTAGGACGGGGTTCTTAAAGAGCTAGGGGTTTGCCTTAGGGTCATAAGAGATTGTAATAATCCACCTTTAATTGGGCCATAAGTGACCGAGAATGCCACCTCGTTGGGTCTTTACCCTAAAAACACTAATGGGCGATCGACTTGGATATCCACCCCATTGGTTAGAAATTTGGTGTTTGTTGTGTGCTGCGTAGACATAACTTGACATATGTAACCTGCTAAAATATAGGGTATGGACATTAAGTAACGCTATATTTCAGTCACACAGAACTTTATGTTCTGACCCCCTCTCCTTTACATCCAACAGGTCGGTAGGTGGGGTAAAGCTATGGATGAAGTCATGATTGAGGCCGATGGAGAAGATGAAGCTATTATGATACTATTAACAGTTATTACTTTACTTCTTTTGGAATCTTATGAAATGGAACTATTTGATGTATCTTTGAATAATTGTAACTATAACTTTGTATTTCTGAGATATTGAAATAATGGTACATCTTATTTGAATATTATATTTTCTCTTTCCGTTGCATGAGAATTCCATTCGAAGTATATGTTATTGTTATTTTTGCAAATGTAATCCTTACAGGAATCAACAACCCATTTAGAATGACTCTAAGTTTCAAAGAGCCTTTTCTAGGTCAAAATTTAGGCCCACTCCGGGCGGGTTGTTACATTTGGTATCAGAGCATAGGTTACCGATTATAAGGGAAATATATGTATGAGAGACGTACTAGTGATTTGAAAAAGATTTTTCAAACTATATAGATATATAATATATGTTTACCCCAATAAGCATACACATTTATACTAGACACCTTTATCATTTCTTCCTTTTTCAACTTAAATACTATCTCAATAGTATCTACTAACGGATTCTTCGTTTTCTTTTCAGATAGTATAATGGCTGAAAATCCTAATAAGCAGGGTAATCAGGAAAGACCCCACTACTTGCCAGAATGGTTCCAGCAGTACCTCCATACTGTGGAGCTGGTCCCTATAGCTAATCCTGCCCCGGCGACTCCCGCAGCTCATTCCGCTGATGAGGCCTTTGATTTTCTCTCTTAAGGTCTTTACGAGTTTTGGAAGGAAACCGTTTTCTAGAAAGGAAGGCTTTGCTAGTGCCCAATCTTGGGTTATGGGCTGTGAAAGAATCTTTGAGGCTACTGCTTGGCCCGATGAAGTAAAAAGAAGGATAGTGGCCTGACATTTGAAGAATGAAGCCCTAGAGTGGTGAAACTTAATATCAATGGAGAACGAGGGCTGGATCTTCACATGGGCCGAATTCAAGACCCGATTTAAAGAGAAATTTTTGCCAAGGGCAGAAATGACTATTCAGCCAGAGTAAATCATCCACTCAAGCAAGGAAGCTTGAGCCTACAAGAATACGTATCCAAATTCATTGAGTTATGTAAGTTTGGTAGAGTATTAGTAGACACCCCCATGAACAAAGCCCTTAGGTTTGTGAAAGGACCGAACTCCCCATTGAAGGAAACTTTATTAACCCAAGTAGCATTTGGGGCGACTTTTGAGACTCTAGTTGAGACGGCTACCCTTTGCATGGCTGAAAGCTCCACGGAGTATAAGGAGGGTGAGAAAGGAGAAAGCTCCAACAAAAACAAGAAGAAGGAATGGTGGAAAAGCAAGAAGAAGAACTTAGAAAAGGACGCAAAGACTTGCGCGTGGTGCAACCATAAGGGCTATGAGGCCAGGGATTGTAGGATTTAGTTAGCGAAAAAAGAGTTTAAGGGAAAATGTTACAACTGCTACGAAGAAGGACACATGTCCAAAGACTGCCCAAAGCCCAAAGCTACCAATAGTGGCCAGAACTTTGCAATTGAAGCAACACCAATTCAAAGCCGACCCCAAAGAGATCAAGGGAAACTTGCACTTGAAGGTATAATCTCTATTTTAGGAAATTCAGCATACACCCTGTTTGATTCTGGAGCTACCCATTTTTTTTACCTCCAAGCAATTAGTAATTCTGTTGAACCTTTCCATATCTATCTCGGATAGTCCGATTGAAGTGGCCAACTCTATCGGAGGATCTAAGTATTTTGATCTGTTGTGTAAAGACCTAGTATTGGAGATCGACAATGTCGAGTTCCATTGCGAAGCGTATGCGTTGGATTTTATGGGGTATGACCTTATCTTAGGTATGCACTGGCTATCGTTTTATGGGGTCGTCCTAGATTGCGATAAGAGGCCCGTTCATCTTAGGAGTCGAGGAGGATGCAGCCTAAATATTGCTTGTAATGTTAGGAACAAGGACAAATCCTTTTTTGTATTCCTTGTCTCCTAGTTTTGAAGGACCATCTTCGATTCCTAAAGTTTGTGAGTTCCTGGGCGTTTTTGAGGAAGTCACGGGACTTCCGCCCCACAGAGAAATCTCCTTTCGTATTGACCTAGGAAGGACGCTAGACCTGTAGTACAACCCTTGAGGCATATGGCGGCCAAGGAAAGAAGGGAGTAAGATGAGAAAATTTCAGAGTTATTACATAAAGGTTTTATTCGCCGAAGTACCTCAGAATGGGGTGCACCCATTGTATTTGCCACCAAAGTAGATGGATCTTTGAGACTTTGTTTGGACTATAGAGAACTTAATAAATTGACCTAAAAGAACAAGTACCTTTACCAAGAATCAGTGACCTTTTTGACCACTTGGTAGGAGCCCGAGTATTTTCTCAACTAGACCTTGCTACTGGATTTCACAAGTTGGGAATTGCGAAGGACAACAAGGACAAAATTGCGTTTAGGACACCAGACGAATTGTTCCAATGGGAAGTTATGCCCTTCGGATTAACGAATGCACCCGCCTTCTTTGTAGACCTCATGAGTAGAGTGTTTAATGGAATTCTAAATAAAATTGTGGTAGTCTTCGTAGATGATATCCTTATATTTTCAAAAGATCGTGAAGAGCATAAATAACACTTAAGACAAGTGTTAGGGATATTAAGAAACAACGAAATGAAAACAAAATTCTCAAAGTGCCATTTCTGGAGGGAAGAAGTAAGATTTTTCGGACACGTCGTGTCAAGTAAAGGCTTGGCCGCGGACCCCGCGAAGATCGAGGCTATCAAGGAACGGAGGATACCTCGAAACGCTACAGAGGTAAGAAGTTTCCTTGCATTGGCCAGATATTATAGGAAATTCATTAAAGACTTCGTAAAGATTGCTACTCCATTAACCCAATTGACAAGGAAAACTTTGGTGTTCACTTGGAGTAATAAAAGTGATACATCCTTTAAGAAGTTAAAGGAAGCATTAATTAGCGCACTAGTCTTAATTATACATGATGGTTCAAAATCATTTACCATTTACACAAACGTGTGTGGGACCGGTTTAGGAGCAGTTCTTATGCAAGAAGGAAGAGTAGTCGCCTTTTCTAGTAGACAACTCAAGGATCCAGAGAAAATATATCAAATGCATGACCTTGAGTTAGCCGCAGTAGTGATTGTCCTTAAGATGTGGAGGCATTATCTCTTAGGGGAGAAGTTTGAATTGTTTACCGACCATAAATCCCTTAAGTATTTATTTTCTCAACGCGGACTAAACTTGAGACAATAAAGATGGATGGAATATATTGCCTCGTTTGACTTTACGATTCAATATACCCCAGAAAAGGGGAATGTTGTGGCGGATGCTTTAAGAAGGAAATATGCGACATTGAATGCGATGATAGAATGGAAACAATTAGAGTTCCTCGCTAATTTCAATTTGCAACCCTCACCGACCACTTTCAATGGTTTTCTTGGGGCTATGATAATTAGACCTACCCTAAGACAAAGAATCCAAAGTGCACAAGACATTGAAGAAGAGTTAAAAGGTATAAAGGAGAAAGTGGTAAAGAGAGAGACCTTTCCTCATTCGGTTAGGTAATCGACCAATGATGATGAAAGTTTACTTTGGGACGGGTGACTTTACGTTCCTAAGGATGAAGGGTTGAGGAAAAAAATTCTATAGGAGTGTCATAGGCCGAGACTGACCATACACCCCGGTGGTGATAAGATATACAAGGATATGAAAAGGAATCTTCATTGGGAAGGAATGAAGAGGGACATAGCCGAGTTCGTGGCCTAATGTTTAACATGACAAGAAGTCAAGGCAGAGTAAGGGAAGCCCATAGGATTGTTGTTACCTTTAGAGATCCCCACGTGGAAGTGGAAGAAAATTTCCATGGACTTTATAAATGGACTTCCTAGAAGCCAAAAAGGGAATGAGGCCATTTGGGTTGCGATAGACCATTTAACCAAAGTTTCCCATTTCATACTAGTCAAGAAGACAAGGACTGCAGCCTCATTAGCCTAGTCATATATCAAAGAGATAGTCAAACTCCATGGTATTCCATCAAGTATCGTGAGTGATAGAGATCCCTTGTTCACAAGCAAATTTTGGAGAAGCCTACAAGCAGTTTTGGGGATGACCCTTAACTTAAGCACAACTTATCACACGCAAACGGACGGACAGACAGGGAGAGTAAATAGAATCTTAGAAAACTTGCTTAGAGCTTGTACTATCGACTTTAGAGAAGTTTGGGAGTAGCATCTATCGCTTGTAGAATTCACGTATAATAATATTTTTCAAGCGACGATTGGTATGGCCCTTTCAAAGCTCTATAGGAGAGGTCATGTTAATCGCCAACTTGTTGGTGGGAAACTACCGGCAAGTTTATACTCGGACTAGACTTCGTCTGTGAATCCATGGAGACAATATCTTTGATTAGACAGAGAACGAAGGCAGCCCAAGACCATCAAAAATCGTATGCCAATAAGCGAAGGAGGGAACTAGAATTTAATGTTGGAGACATGGAGTTCATGAAAGTATCCCCTCTTAAGAAGACTGTTCATTTTGGAAAGATTGGGAAGTTGCCTCCCAGGTTTATTGGACCTTCTAATGTCATCGAGAGGATAGGATCTTTGGCCCATCGAGTGGATCTCCCAGATCCTCTACCAGGAATCCGTAGTGTTTTTCATGTATCTCATCTAAGGAAATGCCTTCATGATTTTGCTATCAGACTTAAGCTTGATGAAATTGGGGACATGGAAAAACTCGAGTTGGAGTCCAAGGTCTCGTACAACTGCAAGGATTATAGAACAAGGAATCAAAAGACTCCGCAACAAAACCGTTCGCCTCGTCCGAGTACAATGGGGAAATGATCCTGCGAAAAGCACATAGGAGACTGAGGATAGGATGAGACAGACTCACGCAGAGCTTTTCACGGGTAAAATTTTCCTCAAAATTTCTTTTGTGAATGCATCGTGATTGCTAGATTGGATGTTAGGAAATGGATGCAACACAATTGCACCAAGCAATCATATAGAAATATATGCATATTTAGGTTGTTTGCATACATGTTGCATCACTCATTACACCTACATGCTAGGGTAGAGCTCACTTTAGTGGGTCTGCAGCTCATAATCACTGCAAGTCATGGATGCTTATGGATGAATTATAAACAACATGGGTGTACAACATGGATGTTTCGAGCGAGTTGTATTTTTCGCCCCTTAAAACAGATTTCGGGACGTTATCTATTTTAAGGGGGAGGGGGAGAATATAACACCCCGTAAAATTCAGAAGTATTAATAAATAAATTAAATAATTAAAAACAAGCAATTAAATCATATGGCTAGAAAATGAGATTTTGCAGCTTTAGGAATTGGGCTACGAAACTCTTTTATTTGGATTCGTGGAAAAATTCCGAATCATTTTCATATATAATATGCTGAAAATGGTCAACGTGTGAAGAAGTTATGAACAAATGAATTTGGACAGTGTACAGAGTATATATATAATTGTGTAAATATTATATATATTATCCAAATAATAATTTAAAATAAAAAGAGGGAAATTCAAAATTTGAAATTGGAGATAAGATTTAGAGGACATTGTATATTGAATATATGGAAAGCAATGAAGCAAATTAAGAACGTAATAAATAAAATTAACAGCTCATCAACGTAGCAGAATTGGGCGTTCCAGCCACGAAGGGGTCCACCGCTCCCCTTTGAGGGGGGTCGACTGCTAGGCAGCTGGCGAGCCCAATTCTACCAACGGGGATTAGGGTTTTCTAAGAGGATATGTTTATATGGATGGCTCAGATTAAATCTTATTAATTCAACGGCTCATGCTCACACGAGCAAGTATAAATAACCCCTCAAAACCCACACTAGAAACCAAATTATTCTAAACTTCTACCTCCATTCTGCTAAATTCCATAGAAAAATAAAGAGAAAAAGGGTGAAGGTTTCTTTTACTTCTCTACCTCCATTCAATATCTCTCTATTTCAATTTATATGAATATAGGAATTTGGAAATAAGCATAAAAATATATGTATAAGAATCTAATTATATGTTTCTTATGTTTATATTGTTAGAAGGAGAATCAGAGCTTGCTTGAACGTTAGGAACCGTTACAGATCCTGAAATTCTACCATATCTCCACTTAATTGTGAGTGGAATCTAGTTTTGCTTAAAGGTATATTCATATTTAATAGTTTTCCATATGAATTATTATGCCTATGAAGATTTGGTTATGCGATAATATAATATGAAAAATCCCCAAATCTTCCCTTTGTAATCACATAGGAAATTGTCATGTTGAATTGGTTTTGCGGTATTGTGGTTTTTGTATTGAATTAAAGGTAAACATGAGTGTTGTATTATTATTTATATTTTATGCAATTACCGTTATCGTTTGATTTAAGCCTAAAAAGGTTTGGACTTGAATTGTCTCATAATTAAATTGGGTTTGGATCCTAATTTGGGTGTAAACGCATTCATAAATTGGAATGAGTCAAATGTAAACATTTTTTGGTGTATAACACCACAGAAAGGGTGAATTAGGTGAAATATAAATTATAAACATGCTTGTGTGAATGTATGAAAAACTCTACTTTTAATTTAATATTGAAACCATTCCTACATACCGAGGATACAAGTTGTAATTGTTATGTATGTATACGTTTTCCATTACAATGTTATTTGCTATATGTTCATTATGCCGTCATGATATGTTGTAGCGGTAAAATATGGAAAAACCTAAACTTGTATGCCTTAATTTTGATAAATGACAATTGCCATCCCGATTAGAATGTTTCCCCATTTATACGAATGTTATAGGCGTTATTATTATATTATTTATTTAAACGTAATTAATGTAATTAACGTTACATTAGCGTAATAAATGCGATTGGGTTAGAGTTTGAATTTGAAATGTCCCCTTAATATATATATATATATATATTTGTGTGTTTGTGTGCACGTATATATATATAATGGTGTAAATATATTTATAAATAAATGACACATAGACACGAGGTTAGTTACCATTTGTGGTAGAAGCCTGCCCAGAACCGATCGGCATATCCAGCAACCACAAGTGGTCCCAACTAATATGAGATGTTAAGGTTCCATGGGCCATTCATAAACTTAGTACACTCGACACAAGGTTAAACCGACTTGTAATAGAAGCTTTCCCGGAACCGACCCACATATCCAGCTTCTACAAGTATATGGTTTAATGTGAGAGGTCTAGTGTGTACATATATATATAACTATATACATACGTATATATATAAAAGTTTTTGTGTGAAAACAATTAGGTTTACTGCGCCTTAAGAAGGTCTTAAGTGACTGACTCACCTCTTTATCTAATTTGGGTCTTAAGTGGTTAGGACTAGGACCCCTCCGAAGGTTCATTCCTTGGAGAGGTACCCAAGTCATGGGACCCACCCTTATTAGTATTAAGGTAAGTCTTTGGGTCCTCTTTCTTTAAAAGTGGTTAGGCATAAAACGGTTAACAGAATAGGGTAGTTCATGGGGACATTCACTTCCTCTAGAAGCTTGTAAGGGTTCAACTAGGGACAGACTGGTAATTGAAGGATATGTGGCCATTGCATGCTCACTTACTGTCTAAGGGAAGTCTTAAGCGACAGAGATGTCCTACCGGGTAATATCAGTTAAGTAGTAACGTTCTCAATACTACTTCTCATATTACAAATGAGAGAATAGACTTAAGAACATTAACGTACTAGGACAAGGTTCTTAAAGGGCTAGGGGTCCGCCTCAGGGTCATAAGAGATTGTAAGAATCCACCTTTAATAGGGCCATAAGTGACCGAAAATGTCACCTCGTTGGGTCTTTACCCTAAAAACACTAATGGGCGATTGACTTGGATATCCACCCTATTGGTTAGAAATTTGGTGTTTGTTGTGTGTTACGTAGACATACCTTGACATATGTAACCTGCTAAAAATATAGGGTATGGACATTAAGTAATGCTATATTTCAGTCACACAAAACTTTATGTTCTGACCCCCTCTCCTTTACATCCAACAGGTCAGTAGGTGGGGTAAAGCTATGGACGAAGCCATGACCGAGGCTGATGGAGAATATGAAGCTATTATGATATTATTAGCAGTTATTACTTTACTTCTTTTGGAATCTTATGAAATGGAACTATTTGATGTACCTTTGGAATAATTATAACTGTAACTTTGTATTTTTTATACTTTGAAATATTGGTACGTCTTATTTGAGTACTATATTTTCTCTTTCCGCTGTGTGAGAATTCCATTTGAAGTATGTGTTATTGTTATTTATGCAAATGTAATACTTGCAAGAACCAACGACCCTTTTAGAATGGCTCTAAGTTTCGATGGGCCATTTCTGGGTTAAAATTTAGGCCTATTTCTGGCGAGTTGTTACAACATCTGAGATACTTATGGCAATTCACATCTCCTATCCAATGTGTTTGTGAGGAAAATAACTTAAGGGATGTTACCGGAACTTCCATCTCCTTGGGATACCGGAACGAACACATCGACAGAGAACGGGTCGAAATCGCTGCTTGTTGGTCCGAAGACGCGAGGAACTAGGGCCAATTGCGATTAAAAATTAGGGTTTATAAATAGATGGGAGAATTGGGATTTATTTGATTCCAAGTCGATGATGAAGGAGCTGAGAGGAAGAGGGTATAAATAAGGGTAGAATGGAGGAGACATGAAGAGACTGGAGACGAAAACGGGAACCTTCTTTAGTTTTTTGGAAGAGTCTGGCATGAAAGATGTGACGATGATGACCGAGTTTTCTAGGTCGCCTTGTAGTTTATTAGGATTTGTTATTGGGCTAGTTTTGAAAACAGATCTTTGACAGGCTAAGGCCTTATTCTTTGTTAACTTTGTAAAGTTCAGTATAATTTCTCTGGACCAAATTTTTAAATATTAATCACCTTGAAGATAATTTTTCTATATTAGATATTAAACACCATTGTCAAACCAAGTTACATTTGAAAATAATTAATGGTCATGTTTGTTGATGCAATGTTTACCAATTTAGAGATAGACAAACATTTTGCGTAAAAAATATTAACTATAGTTTATGTGCATTCAGATTTATTTAAGAAAATTTATATAAAAAAATTTATCCATATTGTTCAAGGAACAACTTACTCAAAAAACTCAAAAAATTACAATTCATAAACATACATTTTCAGTGCATATAACTAACAAAAAGTGCATCATTTAAAGTACATGGTAAAATTCCATAGCATGGGTTTGTAATGGTATTTGGTTAATGACCAGTTTACTTGTAAATTTTGAATAAACATAGCTTTTAAATGTCTTTCTGTTTTCTCTTCGGACAACATTAATACAACAGATCTATATAGCCTTACACGTATTTTAAATGGAAAACCAAAGGAATCTACCTTATTTATATAAGTTATTTCAATTGATGACATATTTGAACTTTTAATATGCTGTTCTGCAGAATGTATACTATTCCTGATGATATATATTTTTTGAATCTACCTTTATTTTAAAAATGAGAATATTTTTTCATGGATAAGGATTGGCTTGCACATAAATGCATTTTTCGAGTTTCATATTTTTAAATTGGAGTTAAAAAAATTCACTGCTTATTGAAAATATTCAATGGCACTAACATAGTGTTTAGTTCGTTTGTCTAATTATAGCATTTTATTTTAAAAAGAAATTAAATATCCACATCTAAATTAGATAGCTAAAATTAATTAAAAGTTTATGTACACAAAAATTATGAAGCAAACTCAAATTTGGTGAAGATGATCATAATGGTTGAAAATACATCAATAAAATTCATTTTGTTTTAGATTGTAAAATTCTCAAAAAATAGTCGAGGCATATGTAACTAAGTAGTTGTTCTTAGCCCTTTCTCAATATTAGACATTTATATGTATGTTTATACAACGTGGTTGTATCCACATATGTACAAATACACACACACAAAAGTTCTTTATTGACGACATTGAAGAATAATTAAACGATTTGCCTACTTATAAAACCTTACTAGAGTAGCAAGGAAAAAGAGAATAACACCTTTTAGCATAATATATGTTAGTTTATCAAGCATTAACCAAACATGATTCAATTGAGACTAGAAGGCAACATGGAGACTAGATGATTCAAGAACTTAGAAACATGCTTACAAGCACGAGGGGAAGTAGCTCAAGTAAAAATTGTCGATTTACGAGCTAAGTAAGTTACTCGATACAAAGAGCTTTCTCTCGGCATTGGGAGGTTTATTCTCCTAGTTTGGCCCGTTGGACTTCATGTACTTGACATGTTATGTCAACTACACATCGCCAAGTGCTTTGCTCAAAGGAGAGGCGAGAAATCCTCACGATCGATGAGAAGTGAGAAAAGAAAGTAGGATAGTTTAAGTGTTACAGGGACAGTCACCGAAATCAGCTCATAGTTTACAGAAAAAGGATAGGTCGAGTTATTTATTTGTGTCTCTGTGGGCTACCTTCTGAACTTTGTTGAAAGTGAATTTCTTACTCTATCATGTTGTTTCTCTATAAATGCCAACTTTAGAGACACTAAAGATGTAATGACCCGTATTTTTGACCGTTTAAGTCGACAATAATCCATACATGTCGACCCAAACAAATTTAAAATAACGATTGTTACTGGAGTAAATATAAGAAAAGAAAGAAAGAAGAAAAACAATCATAGAATCTCACAGCGGAAGGACAAAATATAATAAATAAATAATAGTTCACGAAGCTGTTAAAATATACATTTGATTATACATTACAAAATATAATGAATAAATGATAGTTCATAAAGATGGTGGAATGGTCAACTTCGGAGATAACTCTAAAGGATATATTGTTGGCGTCGGTAATGTCAGTAATTATAAAACTCCTACTATTTCTGATGTTTTATTAGTTAGGAATTTAAAACATAACCTACTAAGTATAAGTCAACTTTGCGATAAAAGGTATAAAACCAATTTTGTAAAAGATAAATGCTTTATAGAAGATAAGAATTCAAAAATAATATTTGAAGGAGATAGAAAGAAAACTATCTATATATTACGTATGAAAATTTCTGACGATAATTTATATCTTATAGCCAATACAAGCAACCCTTGGATCTGGCATAATAGATTCCGCCATATAAATTTCAAACACATTTCTAGGATTTCAAAATTAGAATCAATTAGAGGGTTACCTAAAGTGAAATTTAAAGTAAATAATTTATGCGACGCCTGTCAGTTCAGAAAATTGAAAAGAAGTTCATTTAAATCAAAAGAAGAAATTACAACCTCAAAAACATTAGAGTTAATTCACAAGGATCTATTCGGGCCATCCCAAACTCAATTGATAAATCATAACGTATATGTTTACGTAATAATCAATGATTTTTCTAGTTTTACTTGGACTTTGTTTCTTAAAAATAAAAGTGATGCTTTTGGTCAGTTTAAACTTCTGCTAAAAGAATTCAAAATTTACTATCTTTAAAAATAAAAACAATACGTAGTGACCATGGTGGAGAGTTCGAAAATGAAAATTTTGTAATAAAAAAGGGATAACCCATATTTTTCTTTTCCTTGAACTCCTCAAGAAAATGGAGTAGATGAACGTAAAAATAGATCAATTCAAGAGTGTGCGAGAACCATGTTATCTGATAGTAACTTACCAAGAAATTTTTGGGCTAAGGTAGTTGCAAAAACTTGTTACATATTAAACAAAATTTTAATAAGGCCCTTAACCCATAAACACCATATAAACTTTTATATAATAAGAAACCAAAGTATCATATTTTAAAATATTTGAAAGTAAATGTTTAATTCTTAACACCAAAGAAAATTTAGATAAATTTGACTCTAAATCTGATAAAGGAATATTTATTGGATATTCAGAAAGAAGTAAGGCATATATAGTGTTTTCAATTTAAGAACTAAGACTATAGAGGAAACCTTAAATGTATCCTTTGAGAAAAAAAGAATTTAACACAAAATAATGAAGATGAACGCGAAAATGAGGTCAATGAAGTAAATAATGAAGTTAATCAACCAAATAAAAGAATTAGACTTCTAAGAGACCACCCTATAGAAAATATCTTAGGGGATTTTAAATCTGTTGTTAGAACTAGAAACCAATGAAATAATATGAATAATCCAGTATTTATTTCTTCCATTGAACCTAAGAATCCAAAGGAAGCATCATCAAACAATTCATGGATCCTTGTTATGCATGAGGAATTGAATCAGTTTACACAGAATGATGTATGGGAACTTGTTCCTAGACCAGAGGATAAAACTGTAATTGGAACTAAATGGGTTATTAAAATAAAATGAATGAACTCGGTGAGGTCATAAGAAATAAAACTCGACTAGGTTCACAAGTGTATAGTCAAGAGGAAGGTATAGATTATGATAAAACCTTTGCCCCAGTAGCAAGATTAGAAACAATTAGAATTTTATTAGCCTTTGCTAATCATAATAATTTCAAATTATTTCAAATGGATGTTAAAAGTGCCTTTCTAAATGGATATGTTAAAGAAGACATATATGTAGAGAAACCATCTCTTTTTAAAGATGAAATACTTCCAAATCACGTATATAAATTAAAGAAAAAGTTATATGGATTAAAACAAGCTTCTAGAGCATAGTATGATCGATTAAGAACGTTTTTATTACAATCAAACTTCGAGATTGGTAAAGTAGATAATACATTGTTTATTAAAAGAAATAATAATGATATTCAATTAGTACAAATATACGTTAATGATATAATATTTGGATCAACGAATAATTAAATGAATAAAGAATTCTCATATATTATGACACAAGAATTCGAGATGAGTCACATGGGTGAATTCACAATTTTCTTAGGCTTACAAATCCGACACCTGAAGAATGAAATATTTATTAATCAAGAAAAATACGCTAGAGATTTAATTAATAAATATAATTTAACTACAACTAATGGTAGACCCACGCCTATGGCGACTAATACAACCCTAAGTAAAGATGATACGTTAAAAGACGTTGATCAAAAATTATATAAAGGAATGATATGATCGTTATTATATATAACCGTTAGTAGACAAGATATAATGCATATTGTATGTCTCTGTGCAAGATATCAATCGCAACCTAAGGAAACTCATTTAAAAGCCGTAAAACGTATTCTAAGATATGTAAAACATACATTAGATTTTGGATTATTTTATCCTAAGGATAATTCATTTGATTTAATCTCCTATTGTGATGCTGATTATGCGGGATGTAAATCCAATCGTAAAAGAACTAGTGGAACATGTCACTTCTTAGGACATTCACTAGTTTCCTGGTTTAGTAAAAAGCAAAATACAGTATCTTTGTCAACAACTGAAGCAGAATATATATTTGTTGCTTTGGGTTGTTCACAAGTAATATATATGCAACAAACTCTAAAAGATATTGGTTTATATAAATAAATCACCAATATATTGCGATATTACGAGTTCTATAAATATATCTAAACGAGAAAAAACATATAGATATAAGACATCATTTCTTAAGAGATAACATAAGTAACGAGAACATTTCACTTGATTTCATCGAAAAATAATAGCAGATATATTAACAAAACCTTTAAATGAAGCAACATTCACAAATTTTAGAAGAGAATTAGAATTTGTTTTTTAAGTGAAGTAGAATAATTAAATATACTAATATATATAATACAATGTAAAATATAACAAAAAAATTAAAAAATTATCATACATATGTCAACATGTTCAAAATGGTATGTCGATATATAACCGCCAGATTTGTAAAAATTAATTCCACTAAAAGGTAGTTACAACCTCTATTTAAACTTCTTATTTCAAAATTCCTTCTTCATCTCTTCATTTTCTCTCTAGAAAAATTCTTAATCAAATAAAACATTGGCCTCCACTAATAATAATAACCAAAACACCCCGTTTTGTTTTCTGGACCATCTGAAGGTCCATTTCAACGATCTACGCTCGCTAGAGCCATAAAACTAGAGGAATCGATGAAGGTTGTTCTGCAAATGCTTGCTGAAATTCAAGTTCTACAAGTAAGAATGAATAAGGAACATGAGAAACAAGGGAAGATAATGAGAAATTGGCAATGGTTTGTCATGGATAACCACACTAATCCAATTATCATCGAGGAAGATAATCAAATTGAGGAAGAGGAAGAAGAAGATGTAATGGTAAAAGAAGAAGAAGAAGAGGCACAAACTGAAGGCATGGACGAAGACGACCAAATAATATGCATAGGTGAAGTATGCTTTGACAAAGATGGAAATATAGTTGTGCAAAGTAGGGAATTCTATATTCACTATCCCCATTACCCAATTCATAAATCTCTAATAGTTAAGCAGCATTAGACGTTTAGATTTTCGTGTTATTCGTACATGCGCTGTAAAACGTATATTCATTGTAAATACGTGTACTCGAAAATACTTGTCTTTGTATATGTTTAACTCGTTTGTAAACATTGTTTGAATTGCATAATTTATTCAATGTTTATGTTCATTATTAGTATAGATTTAGTATTATAGAATAAGTAATTAGGATCATATATTGCATATATTTAGGGGAAGGGTATAATTTAGTTTAGTCTAGTTTAGTATAATATAATTAAGTCTAAAATAGGATACTATAGGCATAATATAATGTAGTTTAGTATATGATAGTTTTTGACAATGACAAACGGGGAGAAATTATAAAATAAAATAGATATAGTTTAAGAAACAGAATAGGCATAGTTTAAGGGGGAGTCAGAAGAAATTCATGATGAAAGGGGGAGTAATTAAGGAATCAGATCAATAGGTAATACCAGGTATGAATATTTTATAAACCAAGGTTGTCATCATCAAAAAGGGGGAGATTTTTGAAGAATGGAATTTTGATGACAACAACCTTGTTTCAATTAATAACATTATTAATTATAAAATATACACTAACATCTTTGTCTATATTATATATATATTTATATATATTTGTGTGTATGTATGTATGCAAGATATATATATATATATATATATATATATATATATATATGCAGGATATAAATATTGAAGACTGTACAGTATTAGAGATTCAAGATATCAAGGAATGCAAGACTCATGTGTATCAGGATGTCAAGATTTCAAGAGATCAAGATTATCAAGTAATAGAGTCTACTTTATATGTAAAACTCCGGTTAGCACTTTCAAATTCTGTTTTCAAATTTCTTTTAAAATTGGTTTCAAACTCCTTTTCTAAAATGATTTCAAATTATTAATATTTTAATTATGATTTCAAATATATATACACGTATGTTTATAGTTCATATATGTTTATAATATATAGTCATATATCATACAAATTTATAAAAATGTTTATACTATATATTACTATGTTTTTATATGTTTTTTACACTTTAGAAAATTCATTAGAAACATTAGTTCTGATTCAAGAATTTCCAGAATATATATATTAATTTAAACACATTAAAATGCATTAAAATTCAAATACTCTATATATGTCGACATACATACATGGACATGTCGACATATAACTATCATTTTTTCAATTTTCAAAGGAAGTGTCTTTTCATTATTTGAAACGCTTCAGAAACGTTGCAACCTTTCGAACACTATAAAAAGGGGTTAAATTCGATTTTTTATCAATTATTCTTCTCCGTCTTCTTCCTATCTCTAATCATCATTATCATACATTAATTTCTTGATTTCTATATTTATACTCTGTCGATTTCTACTCACATTATATCAAACTTCTTCTTCTCTCAATCTCTATCAAACACTCTCTGATTGGAAGTGCTATTGAAGAGTTCTAGGGCTGTTGTAATCATTTGGGAATTGTTTGGGAAAGGGTGTATTCCTCGTAGCCCGTAAATTAAAGAAAGGGAGCGGTGTGAACTTTGAAGCCATGAAATCAAGGGTCGTGGAATCAGTGTTAACCTTGTAGCCGTGAAATCAAGGGTGTTGTAAGATTGGTACTAGTATTAATAAAACTCTACGTAATCCAGCGTTGCGTGGGACTGGACGTAGGAGAATTCCGAACCAGTATAAAATCCAGTGTGTTCTTTCCTTTTCTACATTTTATATTTACTTTATCTATTTCTATGTTTGTGATTATTTCTGGTGTGATAATCATTGTGTGATTCATATAGTAATTCAATGTAGTTAAAGATTTCTATAAATTTCTTACAAACACTATTCACCCCCACCCCCTCTAGTGTTAATTCTACCTTAAGATCCTTTTTCCTCATCCTTAACACCATCTTCAAATGGAAGCTATCCATTTGAGACATTCAGCAAGCAGTCCTTTCGATGTGAAGGTTCCCGATCTTCACATCATCTTCAATCAACATTTGATCTGCTTCAATACATCGTTTTATTATTCGCAATGGTTTGTGGATCCAAACATTGTTCCCGGTCTTTCCGAATAATAAGCGCAAGTTTAAAAGAATTTATATGGAACATATACATGCCTAAGTCTCTTTCTTTCAAATTGGAAAGTTATCCACTTTGATTTTAGTTCAAAATCTATAAGTTTCCCAATTTCTTAAATAAAATTTCATCTCTCTAACTCAAATCAATTTCAAATAATTTAAAATGATTTTAGATTCTCATTGAAGCTTCGAGTGAGGGAAGGAGAATGTGCACGAGCTCTAGACTTGTTGGTTGAAAGAGACCCAATAACAGAAAATCTATTGGAACATAGCATACCATACCATCATAGATTTTCATTGTTTAGCCACAATTTGACAATACAATGTGTAAATCTAACTTCTAACAAACCCACAAGCACCGTTTTGTTCTCAAGGCGGTCGTCTCGAGTCGAAATAAAAATATATATACAAATGGATGTCAAGTTACAAACATTGGGTTGGAGATGACCTGTAACAAAAGCGATAAACAAAAATAAACGGCTTTGTAGCAAGAATTAGTTGAAGCCATATGCAGGGTCGGTTTGGATCATTGGGTTGTCTTAGATGAAAAACATATTTTTGCCATTTACTTAAATAAAAAATCGAAAACAACAATATGTTTTTTCCTTTGGTTCATGCATGACAAAACACCAAAAATATATAATACAGTCAAACAAAAATGTAAACATATCACACACATTTCACAATCATACACACAAAGAAAACTACTGCTTAAGTTTTTCTAAGTTTTCTAAGCATTCCCAAACTAATAATAACATAAGAAAAGTTGAAATCAAACTACAAAATAGTATTTACGTATTTATTCATTAATTCATTCATCCATCACAATTTAAAAATAATTTACAGTAAGTTCATTGACTCAACAAATGATGGGAACAATAGTTAACAATAAAAGACTAAAACTATTCTAGAGTTTTAAATTTTATATAAAGAATGTTATCTAAAAGACTAAAACTGGTCCATTTGTTGTATTGAGGGATCTTCAATTCCAGAAATGTTTGAATGCCCTGTTCTCCCTGCAATCAAAAACAAAAACTACTGCTTAAACCTAACGTCTATTCGAATGTAAACATATTGAAGATAAACAAAGCAAAATAAAATAAAACTTACTAGCGAAATCAGAGAAAGTTTAAAATTGTTTTAAGCTCTTTGAACGATGTGCAGTTGATGTTCTTTGGTTGTTATGACTCACAGTTCATTATCAGCGTTGGTAGGTAGAAAACTTAATGTCGCACGTTTTTGTTCTAATTTATAGGGTATCCTTTTTCCTCTATCGCGCGTGTTTTTTTTATGCTTCGTGATTTTTTATTTTAGATTTCTTTTTCGTGGTGGGGATTGCTCGTGTAAGGGATACCCTCTGCCATTGTCTGATGGAACTAGCACACGAGCCGAGCTGGCCATATGGGTATCACATACAGAGGTACTCAACTATCATAAGCAACCGTTACCACTTAACATATATTGTTATCGTACTATTTTTACTGGTAAGTCAGAATTGCTTATCGTTACCGATCAATTGGTATATCGATAATCTGGTAACCGTTACACTGGTAATGGTAAATTACCATTTGTTCATCAAAGTTTATATCTTGGCATATATTTTGTACACAATGCATCTTTATTATACTATATGTAGTGTTAGTTTATAAAAAACATAAATGAGAAAGAAAACAAGTATACTTGAAATTATTTCATCTAATTAGTGAACCAAATATAATCATTTATTTGGTTCTAAATGCGTATAATAAAGCATATCACATAAATATACATGTGTTTTAACTTAACTGGTAATTATCATTAGCAGTGTATTGAAGAAATATTACCTATAGTTTACCGTTAAAATGGTAAATTTACCATTACCATACCACTTTAACTGGTCTACTGATTTAAATAAAAAATGGTTACCGATCTACTGGTAATGGTATGGTAATGGTAAATTTACCATTACCATAATAGCCCTAAACTAGTATGGAGATTCTTGCTTTCCTTGGAGTGAAGCACGTGGGTAAGTACATGAAAATTTGGAGGTTGATTGAACCAATTCATAAAGAAAATGAAGAGGAAACTCAGAAGGGCGTACCCATTTAGATGTATTTGATATGAACTATGAAGTCAACCCAAGAGCCCAGAAAACCATTAAGAAGAATTAATTGAAATGTGGGACGACATCATCTAAAAAAATGTAGCAATTATATGTTGTATACCTTGGATGAGGGATGTGTGGGAACGCAACTCTCGTTCGGTAGATGAATATCATCTTCAATGATTCAATGCTAAAGACAAATATTTTGGAGCATCTTGGTTACTAAAATCATTGGTATTTATTTTAATGGGTCATCCAATATTCTCAAACGAATAAAATCATTCAAAGAGGTGGCTACTCTGTTACTGGCTCAACCAAACTCATGGATCCTTGCAATCTTAATGTAGACGAATTTCTTATCCTAAAAGGAATGATAGACGAGAGAAGAATTTAGAAGATCTAGCTTCGAAAGAAGTGAATATGCCCTCATCAAACTTTAATTGTTGTGATGGATATGTGTCATACTAAATAGACTTCTTGGCTTTCAACATAGTCAGAAACATATGAAAAGTAGTATGGTGGAATCATTTATTGAGATTAAACATCCAATTAGAGTTCAAATTACGATAATGACTTGTCCAAGATGTGGTAGGATATAACGAAGTTACATTTCCATAATTTTTTCGGATTAGGGAACACACGACCAAGGGAAAGCCCTAGTTCACCATAAGTCAAATGCAACCATCGTTCCAACCATCTTCTCTTACCGCCTTCCTTATAGCTGTACTGATCACCAAACGCCAACCTTACTACTTGAGAACTTAAATCGGTAGATGCAATCCTAAAGCTTCAACTCGTGATCAAAACTTTTTCTTTAAAAAGGAGGCAGTGCCAATTAAATTTAAGCAATAGCAACTTGTGGTTGATGCTAGAATACTTGGAACACTTAGTGATGGGGATGTTGTTAGAATTCAAACCCTTATATAATAATAGTTGTATTGAATCCATGCACTAGTTTAATGTGAAATAAAAGTACAGCAGCTACTTTAGTGCGAAAAAAAGAAAAGAACACATCCTGGAAATGTGCATGGTCTCAAGGATGGTAGGTATGACTTATAATGAAAGCAAGTCAATAGTTGTAGGCGGTAATAAATAATATAATGATGTAAGGAATGATGTAAGCATATGTTTTTTAAACCTATAAATAAGGCAACCTATATGTATTGTAAGAACACACGAAGTGAAATATAAGTGAGAAGAAATGGTTGAAAGAAAAAGTAAGAGCAGAAGCTTTATGTCTTTGCCATTTCATATATATAAAAGTGTGTTGTTCTTCTATCATAAAATCATATCATACAACACATCTTTTCTTTGTTTTGAGTTACAACAACACAGTGAAACTCATACACGTTTCCAACAAGTGGTATCAGATCGAAGTTTCTGTTTGTGGAAAATGACGAATATGATGCCACAACAAATCCCAAAGTTGACGGCTACAAATTATGGGAACTGGAGTATCCAAGTGAAGGTGTTACTCCGTTCTTACGATTATTGGGATATTGTCGAAAAGGGGTATATCGAACCCGTAAATGCAACTTCTGAAGCACATTTATCCAATGATGAGAAGATGGCGTTGAAAGAATCCCAAAAAAGACAAGAAAGTTTTGTTCATGATTTTTCAAGGGGTTGACTAATCGACCTTCGGAAAAATCTCAGAAGCAAAAACATCAAAAGATGTGCTACATAAATCATTCCAAGGAGCCGAGAAAGTAAAAAAATGTGCGGCTCTAGGTACTACGTGGCAAGTTCGAAAATGTAAGAAATGAAAAGTTCGGAAAGCATCAATGAATATGTTAAGCATTTAAAAACGGTGATAAGTGAAATGAAAAGAAACAGCGAAAGTCTCGATGATGTTCGAGTGATGGAAAAGCTTCTACGTTCGTTAACAAGAAAGTTTGATTATGTTGTTACATCAATCGAAGAGTCAAAATATTTTTCCACAATTTCGATTGGTGAGCTTGTTGGTTCACTTCAAGCCCATGAGCAACGGATGAACCCGTACGATGATACAGGTCATTTAGAGAAGTCTTTACAAAGTAAGGTGTCCGTGGATGATAGTTCAAATAGTAGCATTTTTTTTCGTGGAAGAGGTGGCTACCGAGGTGGACGTGGATGTGGAAGGCAATCTTTTAACAGAGGTCAAATAATGAAGGTTGTCAGCAATCTGGTTGCGGTCAAAATTTCAGAGGCCAAAGAAGAGGCATATTTCAACAACGAGGTGACAGGTCTCATTTTCAATATTATAATTGCAATAAATATGGTCACTTCATTTACAAGTGTAGATCTCCAAAAGTAAAAGAAATAAGTCATTTTGCTGCAGCAAAAGAAGACAAAGGAACTCCTATATTCCTCAGTAACAACGGAGAAGAAGAAGGCAAGAAGAATATTTGGTATCTTGATTCAGGCGTTAGCAATCATATGACATGCCACAAAGATTTATTTATGTAGATAGACGACACCATCAATGGAGAAGTTATGTTCGGTGACTCTTCAAAGATTCCAGTCAAAGGGAAAGGTACAATTACGATTGTGTCAAAGAATGGTGAGGAAAAAAAATACATAAGTGATGTTTATTATATTCCTGATTTGAAAATAAATATCATCTGTCTTAGCCACCTTGTGGAGAAAGGATAAAACATACAAATGCAGGGTAGTTCTCTAACAATCAAAAATCAGGTTCGAGAATTGATTGTAAATGTGGAGATGTCAAAGAATCGTTTGTTCTCACTTGATATGCATATAAAGGTGCAAAAGTGCTTGAAGTCAGTCATTAAAAATGACTCGTGGTTGTGACATTTGAGATTCGTTCATCTTGGATTTTTTGGCCTAAAATTATTGTTAAAGACATAGATGGTGGTTGTCTTGCCTGAAGTCAATGAACCAGATAATTTATATGAAGCATGCATCAGAGGAAAGCAACACATATAAAGTTTTCCCATTGGAAAATCATGGAGAGCTAGGAGGTCACTAGAGATTGTTCACATCGATATAGCTGGTCCATTTGATATTACATGACTTGGCGGAAGCAGGTATTACCTAACATTTATTGATGATTTTAGCAGAAAAAGTTGGGTATATATTCTAAAAGAAAAGGCAGAGACTCTTGATAAATTCTAGGAGTTAAAACAATGGCGAAAAAGAAAAGTGGAAACATAATGAAGATACTTAGATCAGACAGAGGAGGCGAGTATACTTCAAACCTGTTTAAACAATTTTGTAGGACCCATGGAATCAATCACCAATTGACAACAACATATACTCCACAACAAAATGGCATTTCTGAAAGAAAGAACAGCACTATTCTTGACATAGAGAGAAGTATGGTAAAGGGAAAGCACATGCATGCGAAGAAGTTTTTGGGCTGAAGTTGTACAATGTGTTGTTTATTTGCTGAATCGCTACCCAACAAAAACTGCTTGAAACAAAAATCCAAATGAAGCATGGAGTGGTAGTAAGCCATCCATTGGCCATCTCTGAATTTTCGGATATATTGCAGATGCTCATGTTCCCGATCATAAAAGAAAGAAGCTGGATGACAAATGCGAGAAATGTATTTTTACCGGATATGACAAAAGAAGCAAGACCTACAGACTCTATAATCCACTCATAAAGAAATTAATCATTTCTCGAGATGTTGAATTTGATGAATCAGATTACTGGAGATGGGATGCGGAAGAAAAAGAAGTTGCAGGTATTTTCTTTAATGATGACGATGGCTCCAATACAAACAGTGATGGAAATGATGATCAGACTCCTCTAGAAAGCCCTAATCAATGAACTCCACCTTCAATGATATCAAGTTAAGATGCAACAATAGTTCAGAGGAAGCACCTAGAAAGATGTGGAGTCTGGATAACATTTATGATGCAACAAATATGGTACAGACAACTTTTGATTATTCATTATTTTGTTTAATGGCCGAATGTGATCCAGTGACATTTGAGGAAGCTAATGAAGAAAGCAAATGGAACAAATCCATAGATGAAGAAATTGGTGCAATAAAGAAGAATGATACTTGGGAGCTCACGTATCTTCAGGAAGGACACAAAGCAATTGGTGTCAAATGGGTCTACAAGGCAAAAACCAATCAAGATGGAGAAGTGGAAAAGTACAAGGCAAGGCTAGTGGCTAAAGGCTACAAACAGTGATACGGAATTGATTATGATGATGTATTTGCTCCAGTTGCAACATTTGATAGCATAAGACTTCTAACAGCACTTGCAGCACAAAAACAGTGGAAGATTTATCAGATGGATGTAAAGTTAGCATTCTTGAATGGCTATCTCGAAGAAGAAGTCTACATTGAGCAACTTCTTGGATATGTTCAGAAAGGCCAGGAAAACAAAATCTATAAATTGAAAAAAGCCTTATATAGTTTGAAGCAAGCTCTGCGAGCATGGAACACACGGGTTGATGAATATTTTCATAAAAATGGTTTTATCAAGAGTCCATACGAGCATGCACTCTACACAAAAACAAATTCATCGGGAGATATTATGAGTGTGTGCTCGTACGTGGATGACATGATCTTCACTAGGAACAACCCTGGTATGTTTGATGATTTTAAGAAAGTATGACTAACGAATTTGAGATGATAGATATTGGTAAAATGTCGTTCTTTCTTGAAGTCGAAGTTAGGCAAAACAAAAATGAGATTTTTATGTCATGGAAAAATTAGGTAGAGCCGATTTTAAGAAAATTCAGAATGAAAAAATGCAAACCAGTGAGCACACCAGCAGATGCAAGCATAAAGTGAGAATTGATTCAACAAGAGAGTTGGTAAATCATACATTGTTCAAAAGTTTTGTTGGAAGTTTAAGGTATTTCGATTTCACTCATCCCGATATTATGTACACGGTTGGATTGGTTAGTAGGTACATGGAGAAGCCAAAGCAAGATCATTTCATGGAAGATAAAAGAATTTTGCGGTACATAAACGGTACACTTGATCATGAGCTGTTTTACACCCATTCAAAAAATACAAAATTAGTTAGCTACTCAAATAATGATTATGGCAGTGATTTGGATCACGAGAAAAGCACTTCAGGATATGCTTTTCATATTGGTTTGGCGATATTTTCGTGGTCATCAAAGAAGCAACAGACAGTTGCTCTCTTGACATGTGAAGTGAAGTGTATTGCAGTTGCAGCAAAAACATGTCAAGCTATGTGGCTAGGCAACATATTGGGTGAATAAAATCTTGCAAAGGAAGATCCAATTACTATTTACGTGGATAATAAATCCTTTATTTCACTTGCGAGGAATCACGTGTCACATAGTCGAAGCAAGCACATCAATATTAAATATCGTTTTATTTGAGAACAAGTGAATGACAAAACTATGGAACTGGTGCAATGAAAAACTGATGAAAATTTAGCGGATATTTTTACGAAGCCAGATGTATTTCAGAAAATGATAATCAAGCTCAGAATGCAAAGTTTGGGTTTGGAGGGGAGTGCTAGAATTCAAACCTTTCTAGAATAATAGTTGTATTGAATCCATGCACTAGTTTAATATGAAATAAAAGTACAACAACTACTTTAGTGCGAAAGGAAGAAAAGCACACATTCTGGAAATGTGCATGGTCTCAAGGATGGTACGTATGGCTTGTAATGAAAGCAAGTTAATAGTCGTAGGTGATAATAAATAATATAATGATGTAGGGAATGATGTAAGCATAAGTTTTTTAGGCCTATAAATAAGGGAGCCTATATGTATTGTAAGAACACACCAAGTGAAATATAAGTGAGAAGAAATAGTTGAGAGAAAAAGTAAGCGCAGAAGCTCTATGTGTTTACCATTCCATATATATACAAGTGTGTTGTTCTTCTATCGTAAAATCATATCATACAACACATCTTCTCTTTGTTTTGAGTCACAATAATAGAGTGAAACTCATACATGTTTCCAACAAATGTGCTGTAGTAGTGGACTAGATGACAACAAGAAGAATTCAGTGGCAGATCAAGGGCCATAAAGCTAAAGAGATTGATGCTAAGCTTTCAGGGCAAGGAATAAGGCATGGGGATCAAAAAGTAAATGAAAATTTCTAAGCACTTATGCATTTATAGCAATCGAAGAAGACCTATGGCCTAGATAATCGAGAATTAAGTAACTCTCGATGCATAGTAGGTTTTCTCCCCTTAAATTACATAGGATGCACAAAAAAAGTTAGGCATATTACCTAATGGTACTATGGAGAGATCTCAGGACTTTAGGTCATATCCTTAGCACTGCAGAAAAGTGAGTGCTACGCAAATAAAGTAAGGAATATCTACAATAAAGCAACATTTTGATTCATCACTTTAATAGAAACTATAATTTAAAAGGTGGCAGTTGAGGACGTATGTTGGAGGCAAGTGCTAACTAGATTTTTAACTGAAAGTAGGAAGTCAAGATAGGCATTAATGAACTCAAGAACCTGAAAACACGTGCAGGGGGAGAAGACAAGGAACCAACGAGAATTCATCGATTTAGGAGTTAAGTAAATTATTAGGTATTAAGAGGTTTATTCTCTTGTTTTGGCCATGTAAACTCCATGTACGTGATACACTACCTCAAATAATCCTTGTAAAAGCTTTCAGAGGATAGTGGACAAGTTCTTTGGATTGATGAAAAGAAAATAGAGAAAGTAGGATAGTTTAAGCATTTTGATAGACCTCCTCTCTTGACATGCTTAAATGTTTAAAGCCACCATATAAAAAACATGGGGTTGCCGATTTATTATAAAAAGAGGTAGCATAAAGACCAAGAAATCAAGGAATAAATAATCTGTCTAATCCACACATCATCACAGTAGGATAAAGTAAGGAATATTTACATCCTTCAGTTGCAATTTAATAAAAGGATTTATTATTCCATATCCATAATTTCATATAGATTAGGTTAAAGTTAATGATCCTATGCATAAGGTAGAATCAAAACTAATTGATTTGATTAACTTGATAGATCTGTGCCCACTCACCTCTATCCTAATCTTTAAATTTTACTTTACGCCATAAGCTTTCCCCGCTAAATCCTCTTAGGTCTCTCCTCCAATTGTTAGATCTCAATTTTATTTTCATTTAGGTTGAGATTTAATAGAATTGGGTTTTTACCTTTTTATTGAAAAATAGGGTTCACTACAAGAAAAATACCTTATCGCAACTAGCTATTTGCAACAGGCGACATATGACAGTTGCAGTAAATGATATTTAGCAACAGACGTATTATAGCAGTTGTAATAAATGAGATTTAGCAACAGGCTTTTTCTGTCTGTTGCGAAAAACGTATTTTTAGCAACAGCCCTTCCTTTCCTGTTGCAAAAACATACTTTTAACAACTATGCTTAATAACAGTTGCAACAAACACATTATTTGCAACTACGCTTTCAAGCCAGTTGCGAATAGATACCTTTAGCAACTGTTTTCGCCACTTGCAATAACTGTATTTTTTTACAAGTAGTAGAGTCAGTTGCGAAAAACATAGTATTAAAAATAAGTATTAGCATTTAATGTAACTTTTAATAATTAATTTTGAATAGTTACTACTACATGATTAACTACTAGTAATTATATAATAATTAAGATTAATATTTAATAATCATTAATTAATAATAAAACTTAAGTATTATAAAGTGATATTTATAACTGATAATTAAATAATAATTAACAAATAATAATAATTATCATTTAAAAATAATAAATTAATTAATTAATAATAATAAATTATTAATAAAAAACTAACGAATAATAAATAATAATTAATTTGAAATATGAATATGTTTAAATATTAAATAAAAAATAAATAACTAGATAATTAATAAATTCATAATAAATAAATAAACAATAATTAATAACTAAGTGAAAATATTGCTATGTTGCATCTCAATATTCATAATTAATGACTAAATAATTAACAATAGACATGGTCCTTGTGTGTAAATTATATTTAACAATTATTAATTATATTTAATAATTAATAATTCTGATTAGCAAGAAAGATTATATAATTAATTAGATATTCATAATATATTGTATTTAACACTAAATATTCAATTATAATTAACAAGTAAAGCTACTAATAATTAAAAGTCATTAAAACATTTTTTACAACTAACTTATAATTACTAGTAGATAATTAACTACTAATAATTACATAATAATTAATATTACAATTTAATAGAATTTAATTATTATAACGTGATATTTATAGTAAATAATAATTCTATAATTAAATAATAATTAACAGTTAACAAATGATTATAAATTAATGTCTATTAGTTAATATGTACTTAATTAATAAATACTATTAAACAATAATTAATAAATATTCAATTCGTTCGTTTCTGCTGTTACGGCATTTTCAGTCTGTTCTTTCTTTTGTTAAACGTTTTGGCTCCAATCTCCGAAATTTTGGCTCCATCCTCTGCCATTCTATCTCAAATTTCTGCTACCGCTCTCCTCCGAGTAACCCCTAACTTTACTTCCATTTTCACATCCAAACCCATCAGAAAGTTGCACGATTCAATTTAACAGCCAAACCCCTAAAATTAAACTCGATCTGGAGGACGTGCCGAGTGCAACCACCTCTGAGCAACCGCCTTTGGAGAAAGCGACTCTATCGCAAGTGCAGCCACCGATTCCGCCTCCACCATGTCAGAAAATTCCGCAACCACCTCTGTGGAAAGCAAACAGGTTAATTTACATTGCAGCTTCAATTCGTTCGTATTCTAAACATAGCTAGTAGTCTTTTCCTTCTGAACTTTCTAATTCGTTAAAATCTTAGTTCGTCATTGGCTTTGATTCTAATAACAAATTACTGTATTTTCTATTATTTTATTGATGCTTATGGCTGAGTTCCTAAGCATGCTAATTATATTTAGTTTCGCTTTTAGTTTATTTATTTGGCGATGATGATACACCAAAACAGCTCTATATGCCAGTTCTGCTTCTGAAAATTCTTGATTGAGAAGTTGATGGTAACTAAGCCTTTATGGTTTCCAAAAAAGCAAGTAAGCAGGTTGATAAGTTCTTGTTTGATCTGAATGGTTTTCAGGTGTTTATGCTAGAATATTAGATCTGATTATCATGTTCTGAAAGCTTTAGTTTGAAGAATTAATTAAAAAAAGTATTTTCTTGGCAAAAAGTTGAGCTAGATAGCTGGCTTGTTTGAGTTTCATATCTTTTTTTTTTCGAATTCTCCTTCATTTCTATTTATTCTCCATCGTGCAACTGAATCTTCATCAAGAAGATTGTTAAATAGCAATTGTAGGTAATTATTGTCCTCAATTTGGTTAACAATAATTTGGTGTAATTTGTATTATCTTGAATCTGTGAAGGGTACTTAGTTCAATTATTTTGAACATTGGTGAATACTGTATTAGGCGTTATTGCTTGATGATGAATTCTAAGAAAGTAATTTGTTTCGTAGAAGGGTAACCGCTTGTCCACTATTCTGTTGTTTGTTTGCTGTAGTAATTAAATGATGGAGAAGTTATAATTTTGCTGCCCTTTTACAAATTGTATCCCGTTTGGTACTGAGCTGTTTTGCCAATGATCAGCATAATCTATAAGTAAAAATTTTGTTTGTTATATGGTAAGTTAGGATCGTTGAGCGTCAGTTGAGAGGTGAACATGTAATGGCTGTTGTTTTGTTGGAACAGATTGATAAAGTTAATGGTCAAAATGTTTAATTGGTTATAAAAAAGAAAGAAAGATAGCTAGCTTGTTTTGCATGATAGTTTGTTTTTTCATAAAAAGTTGTAGGTAAGAACTTGTTATATGGCACATGGAGCATCTTGTGCAAAACATATATCACGTTACTTACATAGTCACATTTGGGAACAATTACACTATTTGCGAGCATATGACATAAGTATTACTAAATAATTTAATTCAAATTAACAGATTAATTATTCAAACATCTCTTTACAACAATATTTATCTTTGCTTTGACAGAGCCGAACCATATTATCTTAGAATGTTTGAAAGGGTTCAGTGCATACCATAACTCAAATGACAAGAATTGTACGTAGTAGAGGTTCATATTCAAATTAAAAATAAATCAGGAAAGATAATGAACACTGGTAATCAATACCGGTAGTACCATATGCTGCATGTTGATTCACGTTCAGTTCTGGTTACACAATGCTTAGGATGATGCTACATTGGGCTACATCAGTTGCTTTACTTGCATTTCTCATCTAATTGTCCAGAGTCTACATAATAAGCTTAATACAATAGAGAATCTAAGCTTCAGAGGACATCCTTCCTTGTTATTGAATGCCAAGCGCGAAAATCTGAACCCACAAGTTGAATGGGTAGAAGAACAAGCTAATCACATACTTGTTCAGTTGCCAAGTATAACTTATTACATTAAACTACAATTTTGAACCAAGAAATGAAAATATATGATATGTCCAAATTGAATATAGGAGGAAAAAAATACTGATTGTTATTTGTTAATTTTTTGTATAAAAGGTTTCAAGAGGGAGGAGATTAGAGTGCAACTTAACAATGTTGGGATGTTATTCATCACAAGCGATTAACATCTGACAACACATTCATTGATATTGATCTGTCTATTAATGCGCCAAAATATGTAATCACTGATAAAATTAGCGAAATTTTTTAGGATGGACGCCTCGCTTTAGTTTTGCCTAAAGATGTGATTACTGATTGATGGCATGGAAGAAAGAAGCAACCAAAAAAGAGGAACCAATGGTAGAGAAGTCGTTGAATGTTGTTCTTATTGATAGCATATGGAGCAGTTATTAATAGTTTTACTTCTTAATTATAATTGAATATTCAACAATTTGAACAAGAGATACAATTGCAAACTGGCATATGATGTGTTCATGTCTAAGGTTTCTATCCCAATACTAAATTTTTCTTACTGAAATTTATGTTCAACTTTTTTTGATTTGGCAGATGTATTGCTTAGAAAAGATGAACACAGAATGAAAGATTGACTGGGATGCAAAGGATGTGTAAAGTGACCGCTTGTCCCCTCGACCTTGCAGGCGAACCCTCTTTGCGAACTCAAAACATCCTTCGAGTAAATTCTTTATTTATTACTCTTTACTATGCATGTGAGTGTAATATTGTATACTATATACTCTCTTTATCTCTCATCTTTGCAGTATCATATGTTACAGGTTTCACATGAAAGCTGGTGTAAACTACCATATGTATGATAGAGTAGAAATATGATTAGAAAACTCTATCCGAAAAAATGTGTTGTGAGAGAAGAAATTGTTATACATGAATGGTGTACGAAAATTGTAGAATTTTTGTTGTAATTGTTTGTACTGTTAACTTTGTTAAAATAAATTTTTTATTTGTTTATTTCATTCTGTGATACACTATTAGTAAAACGAATAAATTTAATACGTAGTATCCGTAAGCTATAAATTTATTTTTTATAAATTTATAATTATATTGCAACTGGCATATACTGTTGCAAAATGATCTATTGCAACAGTAAAAGCCTGTTGCAAAAAAGTATACCGCAACTTCATATTGCAACGGGCAAAATCTGTTGTGGACCTATTGCAACTTCGGCTATAGAGATAGGCACGGGCAAGGGGATATATGCATCAGGCAGTTCTCATTGATCTCACGAGGACCATAATAAATAACCTATGGCGAATCCGTTCATGGCTATTTATAATTGATCTCATGGTTATGCCATTTAACTGAGGTATAAATAGCCTATATCTTAGCGAGTAAGGTATTAATATACTTTGGCCAGTAAATTAATTTGCTTAGCTTGACCAAGAATTGCTACATATTAATTCCATGAGAACTTGCTCTCATGGCTATTTATACCTCAGTTCTCATGGTGAGACGTTCACAAATACCATTAGGATCCACTAAGATTAATAATGAGAGCTAAGATATAGGCTATTTATATACTTAGGGGATACATGATTAATACGTTCACAAAGACCATTATTTTAATGTATATGCTATTATTTAAAAATACCCATTATTTATATATATCTTAGGGGATACATGATTTCATTTTCTTTATTATTTTAATTCGATATATCCAAGATTAAAATATATATTATATAAAATCATGTATTCCCCTATCTTATTCACTCATTGATATTTAGCCTATATATCTTGACTGTCATCGTTCATTTTTATGGCCTATATATTTAATCATTATTCCCCTATCTATTCTTAAATTATAGCCTATATATCCTTATATAGGCCATAAAATGGATAAATCATATATTTATATAAATCATATATATAACATGACCTAATTTTTAAACTATATTTATATATTTAAAAATATATATTATATAAAATCATGTATTCCCCTATCTTATTCACTCATTGATATTTAGCCTATATATCTTGACTGTCATCGTTCATTTTTATGGCCTATATATTTAATCATTATTCCCCCATCTATTCTTAAATTATAGCCTATATATCCTTATATAGGCCATAAAATGGATAAATCATATATTTATATAAATCATATATTTATATAAATCATATATAGCATTAAAGGTTATCCATTAAGGAATAAGATATATTTATATGATATATATAAAGTATAGGGGATATATAGGCTATTTATTTAGTCATTATTAAATGCCCTATCTTTTGCCCTATATATAATATAGGCCAAGCAATATTTTATATAGCTAAGTATATAATCTATTCATTTTTATGGGTCAATATAAGGATATATAGGCTATTTATTTAGTCATTATTAAATGCCCTATCTTTTGCCCTATATATTTAAGATAGGGGAATACATGATTTTTAAATACGTTCACAAAGACCATTATTTTAATCTTGACGTTTAAAAATAGGTCTTTGGTGGGGAAAGGCCTGTTTATATATAACATGACCTAATTTTATATTATATAAGCTTATTAAAAGAGGTTGCTACTAGCCACTCATTTTGGGGGTATGCGGGCTTCTTTCCGCTCTTAAACATGACCTGGATAGGAAGCCAGCAGCCTCTAGAGTTATCTACCACTTCGCTATACCTATCTTTTGCCTTATAATCAATGTTTAAAAATTAGGCCATGTTGATAACTCTAGAGGCTAGTCACTCATTTTATATAAATATATAAAATGAATGTATAATTAGCTTTGGTCGTAAGACCGGTACTCCGATCAAGAAGACTACCCTAATCATAGAGGTCTTGAATCAAAATAGTATAAAAAGTGACTTAAGATCCCTAATTAATATACTGGAACCTCGGGCCTATCGCCGGCCCTCTTTCCTCTCAGGTCTACCGCCGTCCTCTTTCCTCTCGGGCCTATCGCCGCCCTCTTTCCTCTCGGGCCTAATGAAACCTAAGTTTTTGAGGACGAAAACGAAAAGGAGAACGAGACTCAATTGAAAACAAATAGAATGGGTGCTTAACCGCACCCATTCTTCATGGGGGTGGTTTTCGAGGATGAAAACCAGCGCCCCACAAAAAAGAAACAGGACGAACTCTTTTGACTTCAGAGTCGAGTCAAAGAATTCTTCCTTAAATCGCGAGAAGAAATTCTTCGACAAGCCCCTATCTGAAAATAAAATCTTTCCCCCCGCCAAAACTACGGAGAGCATAAAAAAACTACTAAAAAACGCTAAGTAATCAACGAGAGCGCCCTCCTCCCCGTATAAAACTACGAGGAGTAGAACGCCTAGAAAATAGTTCGTTAGTTTAATCCATTTATTAGCAGAGCCCCACAAAAGGGGAATGCCGCGTATTTTACCCCATTTATGCCGAGATAGTAGGCTAAGCTTACTACCCCGACTAAGATGAGAAATAAAAGGAGAGCGAACTTCTGAATCTTTAAAGATGACATTTTCATTAAAAGAAAGAGAAACCCAAGTTGGGTGATGAGTGGGCTGTCCAAAAAATAGAATCTAAGAAAGACTAGTACCCAAAATCCAACATCAACAAAAATCATCAGCGGAATATTCCTGAAAAAAGAAAGAAAAAGAAGGCTCAAGAAGACGAAAAGGTGCGGTGTAAGTGGCCCCCCTTTTCTATATAAAGATATATATCCGAGAGGAACAACCCCTCGAAACAAAAAGCGCGGCAGCGCCACGAGTTCTCGGTAATGAGGTAGGTGAGGGCAAATGAGCCCCCCAAACCCTGTAGTACTAGGGGCCACCATAAATCTGGAAACGGCATCACCGTAATGGTGTTCAAAAGGCATAAGAGAAATACGAGAATCCCCGAGAATTCCCTAGCCATGGCGGATTCGACTGCGTGGGTTGGACTAGTGGAGAAATTCCTAGACCGGAGGCCAGAAAAACTTCTTCCAGTCCTATAGCTTTTCATATATGTAGCCTTATATAGGCCATAAAATGGATATATATATGATTCCATAATAGATAGGCCAAGCAATAATATAATATAATATATATGTTATATATAGGCCATAAAATGATTTAACCTAATTGATCCTCACTTCTCGACAAGGGAAAGGTAGGAAACATTTCGTCTCTCGCTTCACCAGTACCAAGGTGCTTGCGGGGCACTGTGTGGCCCAGGCACTACAAGGATTTAAGACTGAGCTTCACTGATCTATATGACTGGATAGGAAGCCAGTCAATATAAGGATATTTAGCCTATATTAAACATTGCTTGGCCTATTTATTTTGTAATAGATAGCGAATAAGATATATTTATATTGCTTGGCCTATCCAGTCTTTCCCACCCCCGGTCCCGGTCATTGATTTGAGAACAAACAACCAGACCACCAGCACCTCCTGCCATGACTGACCTGCCTTCTGAACCGGGAAAAATGACTTCTATGTTATATATTAAATCAGAACATTCACTACCGGGAATCAGAACATGCTGACGAAGCTATTCCTTAATGGATAAGCTTTAATGCGAGAAAGAGTTTCGAAGAACGTCCCTAACTGAGAGCCGTTCTCCTATGACTGGTAGTAATACCCTATCTTTATTAATTGGAACTGTTAAGAGATTCGCTAATTTTGACTATACCATCGTTCATGGCTAGGGGATATATGGTAAGCTCTCATTGCAAAAGACCATGAGATAGGGCCAGCGAGTAAGGCCATCGTTCATGGCTAGGGGATATAGGGCAAAAGATAGGGCATTTAATAATGACTAAATAAATAGCCTATATATCCTTATATTGACCCATAAAAATGAAGGATATTAAATAGCCATTATAAATGGGCATTTAATCTTGACCCATATATATTTAATCATTGATTATAAGGCTATTTTGACCAATATAAGGCTATAGCCTAATAATCATATATAAATACGTCAAAAAATACCCATTATTTATATATATCTTAGGGGATACATGATTTCATTTTCTTTATTATTTTAATCTTGCAAGATCAATCCGACTCGCTGGCCAGCGAGCAAGCTCTCATTTCATATATTTTAATCTTGACAGTTATTTTGATTCGTTCATGGCCATATATCCCCTAGCCATGAACGAAATGACTGTTAAGAGCTTCGCTGGCATGTATCCCCTAGAGTAAGGATATTAAAATCCGTTCATGGCTAGGGGATATATGGTAAGCTCTCATTGCATATATCTTGATTCATGGATTGCCTTCATAGGATTTATGCTCACGATCAATTATTGGAAACCATAGAGTAAGGCTATTTATACCTCAGCTCAAATACGTGGACCCTAATATACTAGTGAGACAATGCTCATATTCTTGACTTGATCAGCTACGCTACCTCCCGTTGGTCGCCTTCATCATCAACAATTCTGTTAATTGCTTGCTTCCAAGAAATAAAAACTGCCACTACAATAGATAGGTCTTCCAGAACCTCGTTTTCGGAGTCATATTAGTAAGAATCCGAACTTGCACACCAACTTACTCACATAGGGCATGAGTCTATCCTGCCCAGCCAACAAGTTGATAACCTTCCCAAAGACACTCCACTAAGCACCAGTATATTAATTCGGGCCGCTTGTAGCTTCATTATAGTAGTTCATTTAGTGTTTAGCCCGAAGGCTAGTCAGCAGTCCGAAAGCTGGTCCGACTACAGCGGCTTACTGACATGCCACCCCTATCTCTTAAAGTAAAGGCTTCCCCTCATCTATAAAAGAAATTCCCAGTATATTCATTGGGCGGGCCAAGTGAATATTCTTCCTGAGTCTGAATTTGTTAAGCCTTTTGACTTTGAACGGGCAGACAGGCTTGACTCACTGATTGGACAGTTGGCACTGGAATGATAGCAAGCATCCCCCACTAAAGTACATCCAGTTAATAAAAAGAAGGAGCTAGGATCAATCTCCTTAGTACAAGCACTAAGTTGGATAACCACTGTTTAAACTGACAAGGGGTAATACTTTCAAGCAAAGCATGACATGCTCTGATCCGATTGCTTTTCCATCTGTGCTATAGACAAAATAGAATAGTTCTCCTTACGGCATGGGATAATTGTCTACACCATGATGGTCACCTTAGCCCCTAATATACTGGGTCCCTGACAGCTGAATATTTCCCTTTTTCCCAATATTGATAGGTGAAAGCCTCTTTCCAATGTGTAAACTGAAAGGGCATCTCTCTATAAGGTCCAGCATCGCAGCGAATCCTGCAAGAGCACAACGACGGAATTGACCTCTCATCTACCGCCTTTGTTTGATTGATCTTTGGGCCCTCTTTTTTTCATCTTGCATAAGCGAAGTAGAATAGTGAAATCGTTATCCTTTCATCTCGAGTATCTAGCGAGCTATTTTTCTGCTGAAAGATCTTACTCGAAACCCTCTCTCAGCTCTTCTCCTATGTCAGAGCAGATTCGTTCTGCCTTTACTTGTAAAGAGAAGTATCCATAGTGAACCTAACATCAATCAATATGTGGGAAAGCAACAACAGCTACATTAGCAACAGCAGCATCCTACCTGCCGCAATTAATATACTGGCTCCTCCTGCGTCCACTCACGTTCCTTCCTTCGGGCGCCTATTGCCTGTTTTCTTCTCCAAGTGCCATTAAATCCATATACCTC